>JAXLNS010000038.1:5000-1205000 GCA_037215915.1 Pantherophis vulpinus
TATTTATACAAAGTCAGCTTATTGCCCCCACAAACTGGGTCCTCATTTAACCTACCTTAGAAAGGATGGAAGGCTGAGTCAACCTTGAGCCTTGGAGAGATTCGAACCAGCAGTAAATTGCAGGCAGCTGTGTTAATAACAGGGTGCTTTAAACCACTGTAGTACCAAGGCTCTTTCCATTCCAATCCATTCCATTCCAATCCATTCCCTTTCCGTTCCCGTTCCCATTCCCATTCGCATTCCCATTCTCATTCCCATTCCCATTCCCTATTCTATTGTATTCTATTTCCGTTCCCATTCCCTATTCTATTCTGTTCTGTTCTGTTCTGTTCCTGTTTCCATTTCCATTTCCATTTCCATTTCCATTTCCATTTCCATTTCCATTCCAATCCATTCCCTTCCCTTCCCTTCCCGTTCCCGTTCCCGTTCCCATTCCATTCCCATTCCCATTCCCATTCCTTATTCTATTGTATTGTATTGTATTCTATTCTATTCTATTGTATTGTATTCTATTGTATTGTATTGTATTGTATTGTATTGTATTCTATTCTATTCTATTCTATTCTATTCTATTCTATTCTATTCTATTCTATTCTATTCTATTCTATTCTATTCTATTCTATTCTATTCTATTCCCATTCCCATTTCCTATTCTATTCTATCCTATTGTATACTATTCTATTCTATTCTATTCCCATTCCCTATTCTGTTCTGTTCTATTCTATTCTATTCTATTCTATTCTATTCTATTCTATTCTATTCTATTCTATTCTATTCTATTCTATTCTATTCTATTCTACTCTACTCTACTCTACTCTACGCTACTCTATTCTATTCCCGTTCCAGTTCCAATCCAATTCATTCCTTTCCAATTCCAATTCCAATTCCCATTCCCATTCCCATTCCCATTCCCTATCCTATCCTACCCTACCCTACCCTACCCTACCCTATCCTATCCTATCCTATCCTATCCTATCCTATCCTATCCTATCCTATCCTATTCCCATTCCCTATTATATTGTATTGTAATGTATTGTATTGTATTGTATTGTATTGTATTGTATTGTATTGTATTGTATTGTATTGTATTCTATTCTATTCTATTCTATTCTATTCTATTCTATTCTATTCTATTCTGTTCTGTTCTGTTCCCATTTCCATTTCCAGTTTCATTCCAATTCATTCCCTTCCAAAATTCCCATTCCCTATTCTATTCTGTTCTGTTCTATTCTATTCTATTCTATTCTATTCCCATTCCCATTCCCATTCCCATTCCCATTCCCATTCCCATTCCCATTCCCATTTTCATTTCCTAATCTATTCTATTCTATTCTATTGAGTCAGGCTAAGATTCAATATTGGGATAAAACTTAATTATTAGAAATCCAAATCTTTGGTCAAGACAGAAGTGCCTCTTCCGTGCCAATATGCTGAGATGACAAACGGTATTTGACGTAGGTACAGAATTGTAAAAGGGCAAACTGACCCTAAACAGATTCATCCTGTTGTTTAATGTTTATTCCACCCCAAATGTCATGTAGATTTTAGAGAGGAAATACTGTTTTCCTTACTGTCCTCTTTACTGCTTGTGAGGCGCCTTTGAGCCCCTTATCTCCTTTTATTATGTCTTGAGCTCCGGAGCTGAAAACCTGAGCCTGTGGGAACCAAGCTGTTATGTCTTTCCTAGAGATAGATTAAAGGGTAACTTCTACGTGTGAAATGTAGCACTCTTCGTAATAACTTTGCCTTTATACTGTATAAATATCTGGTTAAAATCAGCCATCTTTGTTCAGACCTTTTGGACTGTTTGAACCGTGCACAATAAACTCTTTCCTGCATTGAAGAGCTTGGCCTAGTCCGTCATTTTTCCTATAACAGCCTCCCTTGGCCCTTTCTAAGGCACATATCAGTGCCCACAACTCAGCCACCTGTGCACTATGTCCACTTCCTAGAGGTCCGCTTTCCACCACTCCTTCATCATCTACAATGGCATATCCAGACACCCGATATCCATCTACAATGTAACTGCATCCATCCGTGTACCAATTAAACTGTGCGTTGGATAACGGGATGTCCGTTAAATCAGGGCGGGTGGAATAAACTTTGTCTAATACTTGTAAGCAATCGTGTTGTGTATCCACTTCCGTCGGCAATAACGTAGCCGGATTCAATCTATTAGACATCACCAAACGCACCTGCGGGTTCTCAATCATGATTGCCTGATATTTTGCCAATCTCTGCCCACTAATCCATAAATGTCCTTTAGCATCCAAAACGGACTGCACCGCATGGGGGGAGTGCACATTTATAGGACAGGAAAAAGTAAGTTTATTACAATCTTGAATTAATTCTGCAATCGCAGCCAACACTTTTAAACAGCCTCATGCTACTCCATCCAGTTGTTTTGACAAGTATGCTACCGGTTGTTGCCAACTTCCCAGCGGTTGGGTAAGCACCCCCACTGCAATATTTCTACTTGTATCTACATATAAATTAAAAAGGCTTCTGCAAATTCGGTAGGGCTAATGCCGGCGCCTGGGTTAGCGCAAGTTTTATATCTTTAAAGGCTTTTTTCTGTTCTCCCCCCCATTCAAGGGGTTCCGTATTGGCGCCCCTGGTGGCTACATACAAGGGTGCCGCCATCAAAGCAAAGTTAGGGATCCAAATACGACAAAAGCCAGCCAACCCTAAAAAGCTTCTCAGTTGTCTCTTTGTTCTAGGTTCGGCCAGCATCAAAACTGCCTGTTTCCGCTCTGGTCCTAAAGCTCTGTGTCCTTTCTCAATATCATAACCCAAATACCTCACCCTCTCTTTCACTAATTGAGCTTTCTTCCTTGATACCCGATACCCACACTCGAGTAACAAGTCTAACAACATTTTAGTATTGTCCCAGCATAAATCCTCTGTCTGTCCTGTCACTAGAACATCATCAACATTGTCAGGGCATTTATTAATCCCATGTTTGGCTCTGGGACTAGTTACCCTGGTTTAGAGGAGATGTATCGTGGCTTATTCCAAGTTGCAATATTCTGAAAAGAAACGCGAGAAAGGTTTCTAATAAAACTCATTTATTTGTTATAAAGAAAATAAAACACCTCACTAACTAAGAAAAGTTAATTGTTACATTTTGGAAGTAATTTGGGCCAGCTGCCTTTCAGCAACCGGCACCCGTGGCAAGAGAACAAAGGAAAAAGTGTGAAGGAATGTGGGTGGATGGACATGCGTAGTAGCTTACTGATAAGGATTCTTGGCAAGGTACGGAAAGTCTGATAGTCCAGAAATGATGAGCTCAGCTGGTAAATAAAATAACGCAGTGACATTCCCCTTCTTTTGCCAGTTGAGCGAATATCAGTACATCATCAAATCAGGCACATCTTCTTACGCAGATACTCGTGTTGAGCTGCTGGAAGTGGTTTGTTGAGCATATCAGCAATTTGATCATGTGTAGATACATATTGCATTTTGACAAAACCTTTTTTCACTAAAAGTTTTATGTTTTGGTAACGGATGTCAATGTGTCTGGACCTAGAACCTGTAAAATGAGATTCAGAAATATAAACCACCGATTCATTGTCTTCCATCACGGTGATCGGTCGGATCGGGTGTGTCCAGATATCTGTGACTAAAGCATCAAACCAAGTTAGAGAATTACATGCATCTGAAACACAAGCATATTCAGCTTCAGTAGATGAACAAGAAACAAAATTCTGTTTACGTACTTGCCAATAAACAGGACATCCATTTAAGAACATCATATAACCTGAAGTACTTTTACGTGATTTCTTATCACTTGCCCCATCAGAATCTGCATAACAACATAATTCTGCATAATCAGTATGTGTTGGTTCTAACAATAACTTCATGTGTTTAGTGTATTTTAGGTATCTCAATAATTTCTTAATACATGTCCAATGAAACTGTTTTGCCTTATCTACGTGTCGAGATAAGAGATTAACACTAAGTGCAATGTCGGGTCTGGTCCAACTACTAATGTACAATAGTGACCCAATGACTGAACGATAAAGTGTTTGATCCTCGAACTCAGGACTTTCTTCTTGTGTCAAGTTGTGAAAATCTGTTTGCATGGGTGTCTTTGTTGTGTTAGCATCTTTCATGTTGCAATGATGCAAAACTTGTTCAATTTTATCTTCTTGTGAAAGACTAAACCCCTTCTGTGTCTTTTCAATCTGAACACCTAAATAAGTGCTAATGTGACCTAATGATTTCAATGTGAAGTATCTCTGCAAAGCTTTTGGCAAAAATTTCACTCATTTGCTTATTTGGACCAATATAAACAATATCATCAACATAAACAAGAACTATCTCATATGCATTGTTAGATCTTTTTGTGAACACGCACTCATCAGTTTCGGACTTAATAAAGCCCATTGAATTTAGTTTGTCAGTAAGACATAAATACCACATTAAACCAGATTGTTTCAGACCATAAAGACTTTTGTTTAGGAACCAGGTATCCCCTTCTTGCTGTCGGAATCCTGGAGGACTTCTCACGTAGATCTCTTCATCTAGGTCTGCATGTAGATAAGCCGTGTCAACATCAAACTGGAAAACTTCTAAACCAAGGATAGTTGCAGTTGCTAAAGCAATTTTTACACTCTCAGTCCTGACTGTCGGTGAGTAAGTATTTGTGTAGTCCTCAGGATAACGTTGAGCGAAACCCTGAGCTACAAGTCTGGCTTTGTACAATGACTCACCATTTGGTTTCTTTTTGATTCTGTAGACCCATCGAGTGCCAATGACCATTTTGTTTGCTGGAGGTTTTGCAGGTGTAAATACTTTAAGTTTCTTTAGACTGTCCATTTCAACCTGCATTGCTTCATACCATTTGTCTTGCTCTGAATCAGGGAGCTGCTTGATTTGTGTGAAATTATCAGGTGGAAGTGTGACATTGCAAATCAAAGGCAAGGGTGCTTTTGTCAGTTGCCAAGAATATCGTTGTGGAGGGATCCCTTTTGTGGCCCTCTTGGAATGTCTCGGGACAACTGTCCAGTCTTCTTCTTCGTCCTCGTCCTCACTTTCGTCGCTAGCGTCAGCATCCACGGCTTGCGAAGACGGAACATTGGGTTGAGAAGAATCAGTGGAATCTTGATCATCAATCTGCGTGGCATCAGCAGTATCATCTCTGGGAAAATAAACTCCAGGATCATTGGAATGAATCCTGGACCAGTCAATATCTTCTTCAAAATTAGCAGATTGGGAAATCACAATTGCATGTTTAGAGTCAATAAATCTGCTCCATTTTGAGTTATCATCAATACCCATAAATCTCAGTCTTTTTGCTGCTGGACTTCCTTTTCTTCTTTGAGCTAAGGGAATGTTCACCATAGCGTATGAACCAAAAATATGGATGTTTTTAAGATCGGGCTTGTAGCCATACAACATGAAGAAAGGAGTCTGATTTGTTACACTGCTCCAAGTACGATTTACAATGTAATTTGCATACTTGATAGCTTCACCCCAGTATATCTTACCAAGGTTGGCGTCTTCTAGGAGACAACGCATCATGGTTTGCAGTACTCCTTGTCTTCGTTCTGCGACTCCATTATGAGCCGGTGTGTAAGGAGCCGAAGTCTGATGAATAATTCCATTCTTACGCATCCAGTCCTGGAAACGCTGAGACATGAACTCGGCACCACGATCACTCTGGATTCTGGCGATGCGAACTTGGTGTTGGGTAGAAACAAGGGTTGCAAAGTCTTTAAAGATCTGAAAGGTCTCTGATTTTTCTTTCATAGGATACACATATCCATATCTAGAGTAATTATCAACAATTGTTAGAAAATATTTTCTACCACCAAATGATGGCGGGAAAGGACCAACTATGTCAATGTGAACCAAATCAAAAATGCGTGTTGACAGGCGTGTAGCGCGTTTGGGAATGGCTGCTGCTTTGGATTTGGCCTTCTTGCATACAGCACAATCCAAAAACACCTTACACCCCTTTAGATCCAAACCTTTTGCGAACTCCGGCATCTTCCTAAGAACACGGAAACTGGCATGCCCCAATCTTCTATGCCATTTGTGGATACACCTGGAATGCAAAGGTTTACCAGTTAGTGAATTCTCAACATTAACATTTTTATGCGGAACCTCAGGCTTGCTCTGAGCAACCTGTTTACCAATTCTATTTTTGTTGGCTTTAGGAGCCTTAGGGGTAGCAACAGGATCTCTCTCTGGAGCATCTCTCTCTGGGCCTGTGCGTTCCCTTTTTGGAGTTTGCATACTTGCCTGTGTTTGTGTTTTAGGCTTTGGCTTTAAGTAATAAACACCACCAATTAATATGGTTTCAGCAACAATATCGCCATCTTTAACTATGTAACTTGCTTTTTCAAGGTGGTGAACCTGGAACTTTAACATTCTAGACAAGTGACACTGACTAAGCAAATTACAGGTTGCTGTTGGTATGTAATAAACATCAGGAATGAATGCATCGAGCTCTTCAACATAAACAGTTCCTTTTCCTTTGACCTGACAAGGATGATTTGAAAAAGAATAAAGTTCACGTAGTTCTGGTTCAGGCTCGTGCATTTCTGTGAAAAGTTCCTTTCTGTAGGTAACATGCAATGCTGCACCACTGTCCAAAGTCCACAGGAGTCGTCTGTCGTACTCTGGTTGAGGTTGTGGATCATTGGTTAAAGCCAATGTGGCGAGTGGAGTTTGTGGATCACGCCGGGGACCACAACGACCTTGTCTTCCGCCTCTGCCTCTGCCTCTGGAATCTGTTCCTCTGGGCTGGTATGTGACAGGAGCTGGAACTCGTTGGGGACAATCCCGGGTGGCATGTCCCACACGATTGCAGGTGTTGCAACTTGGCATCCTTGGAGCGTAGGTCCTTCCTCGGAAGGGGCACCTAGCTGGAGCTTTTGATGCGGGTGGTCCTCTCAGGTGTGGCGTGGCCAACATGAATGCCTCTTCTTCAATTAAAAGTCTACAGACATTGTCCACTGTGCGTTGAGCAATTGGGACTTGGTTAATTTTTGTAACAGCATCTTTCCATTCATAATTCAAAGAGTTAATAATGATGCTGATCATTTGAATATCTTCAATGTTATGGCCTCTTTCTCTCAATTCTGTTCTCAGACCTTTCAGTTTGGTCAAATGTCCTCCAATTTGTTCACCAGGTTTCAATCTCGAACCGACCTGTCTCCCTATCATCAACCTCCAAATCTCTTCCGGAGAATGCCTTATGGTCATTTTCTGACTGCCCTCATCAAAAGAAATTGTTGCCCCTAATTTGCTCAGCAGATCCCTGCCTAGCAACGGAATAGGGCACTCAGGGATGTACAAAAATTCATGCTGGATTTCAGCTCCTTTAAAATCACACATCACAGGCTTTAGGACCTGCCATCCCATAATCTGTCCTGATACCCCCTGAACCTGGATTTTACGTGATCCAGGGGCTGCAATTTGCTTATTTACAACTGATCTACCCGCTCCTGTATCCACTAAAAATGTTGTCTGCTGGCCCCCTATCCTCATAGTAACCAACGGCTCAGGCGGGGGTTCTTCCAAGCCTGGTCTCCGTCAATCCGACCACACCATGTCTGCCAATCCAATACTCTCTGCTTCTCTTGGTCCTGCACCCCCTCTAGCTCCTCTACCAAAGCCTCGTCCCAAGCCTCTTTGTCCAAATCCTCTATTCAAGCCCCCTCTCATTCCTCGTTCTCCCCTTCTCCCTGTAAACTGCCCCCTCATCCCTGATCCAAACTCCGGTCTTCTCATCATCCCTCTACCTCTCATCATTCGTCTGGGGCATTCTCTTTGCCAATGGCCCTCTCCTTTACAATAGGCACATTGGTTAGAGCCCAGGGGAGTCCCAGGGTTGGGGTCGAAACTTATTCCTCCCTGTAGTGCTACTGCCAATAATTCAGCCTTCTTTTGCATTCTAGCATCTCTCTCCTTCTTTTCCACCTTATCCCTATTTACATACACCTTCCGTGCCAATTCCAACAATTCCGTCGTGTTTTTCCCAAGGGCTCCTTCTACCCGCTGCAATTTTCGCCGTATATCCTCATAACTTTGAGCTATAAATCTTTCATTCAACATCCGCACATTATCCCCCTGCCTTGGATCCACCTGTGTATATAACTCATACGCTTCAATCAATCTTTGCAGGAAACTCTCCGGACTTTCATCCGCACCCTGCATCACTAAAGAAGGCTTGGACATATTTACTGGGGGCTTCCCTGCTCTTCTAAGGCTTTGCACCACCAAATTCTGATATTCCCTCAAACGTGTCCGGTCCTGTTCCTCCTTAGGGTCCCAGCCAGGATCTATTTCGGGCGCCCGGACCAACACCTCCGGCTGCACATCCGCATCATTTGGCAACATCTCTTTCACACACTGCCTAACTGCAGCTTTCCACTTCTCTCGTTCTTCCAGAGTTAACAGAGTGTGTAACAACTGTTGTACATCCTGCCATGTTGGATTATGTGTTAACATAATAGTTTGAAACAGGTCCACCATCTCAGTGGGCTTAGTAGTCAGTGGCCCATAATGTTGCTTCCAGTTTAAAAGATCAGTAGTAGTAAACGGCACGTATTGAAAAAGGGGCTGACGTTCCACCTGCCCCTGCTGGTTTACTATTATCTGATCCACCTGGCGCAAAGGCGCTGTAACTTCTTGCTTGCTAGCCTTCAATTTAGCTGTTACCGCGCGAGTTTGCACCCCCACCTGCTGTTCTCCTCTTGCTTCCTTCAACCCCTTATCATCCCGATCTTCTTCTTCACTCCGACTACCTTCTTCCAGCGGGGGACTTTTCCTGATTTTCGGTCTAGCCCCAGGATCGCTCATGTGTCTCTGATTTCCACCTCCCTCTCCGCGATGCGAACTTGGTGTTGGGTAGAAACAAGGGTTGCAAAGTCTTTAAAGATCTGAAAGGTCTCTGATTTTTCTTTCATAGGATACACATATCCATATCTAGAGTAATTATCAACAATTGTTAGAAAATATTTTCTACCACCAAATGATGGCGGGAAAGGACCAACTATGTCAATGTGAACCAAATCAAAAATGCGTGTTGACAGGCGTGTAGCGCGTTTGGGAATGGCTGCTGCTTTGGATTTGGCCTTCTTGCATACAGCACAATCCAAAAACACCTTACACCCCTTTAGATCCAAACCTTTTGCGAACTCCGGCATCTTCCTAAGAACACGGAAACTGGCATGCCCCAATCTTCTATGCCATTTGTGGATACACCTGGAATGCAAAGGTTTACCAGTTAGTGAATTCTCAACATTAACATTTTTATGCGGAACCTCAGGCTTGCTCTGAGCAACCTGTTTACCAATTCTATTTTTGTTGGCTTTAGGAGCCTTAGGGGTAGCAACAGGATCTCTCTCTGGAGCATCTCTCTCTGGGCCTGTGCGTTCCCTTTTTGGAGTTTGCATACTTGCCTGTGTTTGTGTTTTAGGCTTTGGCTTTAAGTAATAAACACCACCAATTAATATGGTTTCAGCAACAATATCGCCATCTTTAACTATGTAACTTGCTTTTTCAAGGTGGTGAACCTGGAACTTTAACATTCTAGACAAGTGACACTGACTAAGCAAATTACAGGTTGCTGTTGGTATGTAATAAACATCAGGAATGAATGCATCGAGCTCTTCAACATAAACAGTTCCTTTTCCTTTGACCTGACAAGGATGATTTGAAAAAGAATAAAGTTCACGTAGTTCTGGTTCAGGCTCGTGCATTTCTGTGAAAAGTTCCTTTCTGTAGGTAACATGCAATGCTGCACCACTGTCCAAAGTCCACAGGAGTCGTCTGTCGTACTCTGGTTGAGGTTGTGGATCATTGGTTAAAGCCAATGTGGCGAGTGGAGTTTGTGGATCACGCCGGGGACCACAACGACCTTGTCTTCCGCCTCTGCCTCTGCCTCTGGAATCTGTTCCTCTGGGCTGGTATGTGACAGGAGCTGGAACTCGTTGGGGACAATCCCGGGTGGCATGTCCCACACGATTGCAGGTGTTGCAACTTGGCATCCTTGGAGCGTAGGTCCTTCCTCGGAAGGGGCACCTAGCTGGAGCTTTTGATGCGGGTGGTCCTCTCAGGTGTGGCGTGGCCAACATGAATGCCTCTTCTTCAATTAAAAGTCTACAGACATTGTCCACTGTGCGTTGAGCAATTGGGACTTGGTTAATTTTTGTAACAGCATCTTTCCATTCATAATTCAAAGAGTTAATAATGATGCTGATCATTTGAATATCTTCAATGTTATGGCCTCTTTCTCTCAATTCTGTTCTCAGACCTTTCAGTTTGGTCAAATGTCCTCCAATTTGTTCACCAGGTTTCAATCTCGAACCGACCTGTCTCCCTATCATCAACCTCCAAATCTCTTCCGGAGAATGCCTTATGGTCATTTTCTGACTGCCCTCATCAAAAGAAATTGTTGCCCCTAATTTGCTCAGCAGATCCCTGCCTAGCAACGGAATAGGGCACTCAGGGATGTACAAAAATTCATGCTGGATTTCAGCTCCTTTAAAATCACACATCACAGGCTTTAGGACCTGCCATCCCATAATCTGTCCTGATACCCCCTGAACCTGGATTTTACGTGATCCAGGGGCTGCAATTTGCTTATTTACAACTGATCTACCCGCTCCTGTATCCACTAAAAATGTTGTCTGCTGGCCCCCTATCCTCATAGTAACCAACGGCTCAGGCGGGGGTTCTTCCAAGCCTGGTCTCCGTCAATCCGACCACACCATGTCTGCCAATCCAATACTCTCTGCTTCTCTTGGTCCTGCACCCCCTCTAGCTCCTCTACCAAAGCCTCGTCCCAAGCCTCTTTGTCCAAATCCTCTATTCAAGCCCCCTCTCATTCCTCGTTCTCCCCTTCTCCCTGTAAACTGCCCCCTCATCCCTGATCCAAACTCCGGTCTTCTCATCATCCCTCTACCTCTCATCATTCGTCTGGGGCATTCTCTTTGCCAATGGCCCTCTCCTTTACAATAGGCACATTGGTTAGAGCCCAGGGGAGTCCCAGGGTTGGGGTCGAAACTTATTCCTCCCTGTAGTGCTACTGCCAATAATTCAGCCTTCTTTTGCATTCTAGCATCTCTCTCCTTCTTTTCCACCTTATCCCTATTTACATACACCTTCCGTGCCAATTCCAACAATTCCGTCGTGTTTTTCCCAAGGGCTCCTTCTACCCGCTGCAATTTTCGCCGTATATCCTCATAACTTTGAGCTATAAATCTTTCATTCAACATCCGCACATTATCCCCCTGCCTTGGATCCACCTGTGTATATAACTCATACGCTTCAATCAATCTTTGCAGGAAACTCTCCGGACTTTCATCCGCACCCTGCATCACTAAAGAAGGCTTGGACATATTTACTGGGGGCTTCCCTGCTCTTCTAAGGCTTTGCACCACCAAATTCTGATATTCCCTCAAACGTGTCCGGTCC
Organism: Pantherophis vulpinus; assembly: GCA_037215915.1. Taxonomy (NCBI): domain Eukaryota; kingdom Metazoa; phylum Chordata; class Lepidosauria; order Squamata; family Colubridae; genus Pantherophis; species Pantherophis vulpinus. The sequence goes on from JAXLNS010000038.1 coordinate 16,434, forward strand.
TGTTCCTCCTTAGGGTCCCAGCCAGGATCTATTTCGGGCGCCCGGACCAACACCTCCGGCTGCACATCCGCATCATTTGGCAACATCTCTTTCACACACTGCCTAACTGCAGCTTTCCACTTCTCTCGTTCTTCCAGAGTTAACAGAGTGTGTAACAACTGTTGTACATCCTGCCATGTTGGATTATGTGTTAACATAATAGTTTGAAACAGGTCCACCATCTCAGTGGGCTTAGTAGTCAGTGGCCCATAATGTTGCTTCCAGTTTAAAAGATCAGTAGTAGTAAACGGCACGTATTGAAAAAGGGGCTGACGTTCCACCTGCCCCTGCTGGTTTACTATTATCTGATCCACCTGGCGCAAAGGCGCTGTAACTTCTTGCTTGCTAGCCTTCAATTTAGCTGTTACCGCGCGAGTTTGCACCCCCACCTGCTGTTCTCCTCTTGCTTCCTTCAACCCCTTATCATCCCGATCTTCTTCTTCACTCCGACTACCTTCTTCCAGCGGGGGACTTTTCCTGATTTTCGGTCTAGCCCCAGGATCGCTCATGTGTCTCTGATTTCCACCTCCCTCTCCTCCTACAGCTCCTGCAACTGCTGCTGTTGATCTAGGGGCTGCGCTGGGGGCTGCTGCTGCGCTGGGAGCTGCTGCGCTTGGGGCTGCTGCCACAATGGAGCATACGGTGGGGGTCTAACTACCTCCTCCTCATCCTCTGTCAATACTTTTCTCCTTCTTTTTTTTTTATTGTAAAAGTTTTACCATTACATTTTCACCCCATTTTCACCCCCCTAACCCACCCCAACCTCCCCAAACCCCCCCTCCCTAGCCCCCCCTAACCCTCCCCTCCCCCCGGACTTCCATAGAATGTACCCCATCATTATCCCCTTTATATAAAAAAAACCTTGAACTCTAAAACCCCCCCCAACCCCCATATCATTTTTCATCTTCAGATAGTTCAAATATTTCTATCTTAATATAATATAATATAATACTATCTTAATATAATACTACTTTCAGTGAAAAGCTATTTGATACTTCCTAGTTTGATATTTGTTCTGCACATAATCTATCCACTTTTTCCATTCACATTCATAAGTCTCTTGCGAGCGGTCTTTTAAATATGCTGAAATCTTCGCCATCTCAGCAAAACTGGCCATCTTCAAAGTCCATTCTTGAACAGTAGGCAAAGCTTCATTTTTCCAATATTTACCTATCAACAATCTCGCTGCTGTAATCATATACAAAATCAATACCCAATACCCAAAAGAAACAATTGTGGAGAAAATTGAATTTTTTTCTTCAAAACATTCTGCATGACCCACCAAATTTTTATCCAAAAAGCCTTAACTTTCTTACAGGTCCACCAAATATGATAATATGTAGCATCTGTACAATCACACCTCCAACATTTTGGCTGAACATTAGGGTACATACACGACAATTTCTTAGGATCTAAATGCCATCTATAAAACATTTTGTAAAAATTTTCCCTCAAATTCTGCGACTGTGTAAATTTAACATTCTGAACCCAAATTTTCTCCCATGTTTCCAACATCACTGGTTCTTCAAAATTTTGTGCCCACTTAATCATACAGTCTTTAACTAGTTCAGTTTCTGAGTCCCTTTCTAACAAAACATTATAAAGTCTTTTAATATGCATTTGACCTTTCTCTTTTATATGTCTAACCAGCTCTTCCTCATGCAACATAATACCAATTTTTTGGTCCTCTTTCCATCTCAATTGTAGTTGATTATATTGAAACCAAGTTAAATTAATCCCTTCGTCCAACAGTGTCTGTAAAGTCTTCAGCTGCCATCTGCCCGCATCTGTAAAAAGAACCTCTTTGTATAAAAACCCCCCGAGTGACATTATATTTATATTCCACATAATATGACCAAGATCCAGCCATAGCGGTATTTTATAATCCCATTTGAATCGGTGCTTCTTCCAAACTCTCATCAAAGAATCTCTAAGTATATGGCTTTTGAATACTTTATCCACTTTGTTGTCATAGAATAAATAAGCATGCCATCCAAGTTCAAGGTCAAAACTTTCTATATTCAGTATTCCAGTCTTTTTCCTTCCAAACCAATCACTTGCTGAGGTTAAAGCTGCTGCTTCATAATATAACTGTAGGTTTGGAAGTTTAAGACCTCCCCTTTCTGGAACATCTTGCATAATTTTCAATTTCACTCTCGGTTTTTTCTCGTTCCAAACAAACTTATTCACTCCAGTTTGCCAAGCTTTCAATTGTATATCACTTTTAAGCACCGGAATCATTTGAAACAAAAAAAGAAATCTTGGCAAAACGTTCATCTTAACTGCTGCTATTCTCCCAAGTAAAGACAGCTGCAGTTTTTTCCACATCTCCATATCTTTCTGTACAACTCGCCACAGTACTTCATAGTTATTTTGAAACAATTTAATATTTGATTCTGCAACCTGAACTCCTAGATATTTAACCTTTGGTACAATCTCAAAACCTGCCTTATTTTGAAGTTCATGTCGTCGATCTTGTGTCATATTTTTAACTATCATCTTAGTTTTTTTCTGATTCAATCTAAAACCTGATACTATACCATAATCTTGTATAATGTCTTTCATCTGGATTATTGATTCCATCGGCTGTGTTAGGGTAACAACCAGATCATCTGCAAATGCCCTTATTCTGTAATCCTCTTGCCTTATCACTATACCTTTCAAGTTATTCGAATCCCGTATTGTGTTCAACAAGACTTCTAATGCTAAAATAAATAACAATGGGGATAACGGACAGCCTTGTCTGGTCCCTTTTTCAATATTAAACTCTGATGTCAAACTTCCATTAATAATAATCTGTGCCTTTTGTTCTTGGTAAATTGCTGAGACCGCCTGTATAAATTGGTCTCCAAATCCCATTTTTCTTAAAGTCTTTAGTAGAAAATTCCAGTCCACTCTATCAAAGGCCTTCTCCGCATCCAAAAAAACCAGCACTGCAGAGATCTGTTTATTCTTCTCAAGATATTCCAATAAGTCTATAACTTGCCTTACATTATCCTTCATGTATCTGCCTTCTATAAATCCCGCTTGGTCATCGTGAATCACCTCTTGGATTACTGGCATCAGTCTGTTGGCTAATACTTTTGCATAAATTTTATAGTCATTATTTAAAAGAGATATCGGTCTATAATTTTCCGGTTTTTTAGGACCTACTTGTTCTTTTGGTATCAAAGTGATATATGCTGATTTCCATGATGGGGGTATTTTACCCCCTTGTTGTATATTGCAAAATAAGTCTCTAAGTTGTTCCACCATTTCTACTTGTAAAGTTTTATAATATACTGCAGTCAATCCATCTGTTCCAGTAGCTTTAGCTGTTTTCAGTTGTTTAATTGCTGCGATTATTTCCTCAACAGTTATAGGATAGTTCAATCTTTCTTTTTGTTGGCTAGTAATTTTTGAAACTCTTTTCTCTTCTAGATATTTTTCTATAAGTCCATTCTGTATATCATCTTTAGCATATAATTTAGTATAATAGTCTACAAAAACTTCTTTAATCAATTTTTGTTGAGAAATTTCTTTCCCTCCAATATCAATACTCTCAATAGTCCGCAAGCTCTGCTTCTTCCTTAAAGTGTAGGCCAACCATCTTCCCGGTTTATTAGCATTACAAAACGTATTATGTTTCGCATATTGTAAATTTGTTGCAGCTTGCTCCGCCAAGAGCATTTGAAATTGATCTTTCAAAAGTTTTATAGCACCAGATATTCTTTCATCTGTTGGGTTTTTAATGAGTAGCTGTTCCTTATTCTTTATTTCTACTTCCAATTCGGATCTTTTCTTTTGTCGATTCTGTTTGTGTTTAGAATTCATATAGATGAGTACCCCTCTCATATACGCTTTACTCGCATCCCATACAATTTCAATTGGGGTACCCTTATTCAAGTTCATCTCAAAAAATTCTTTCATCTGTTTTTTAAGTTCTGTTATATTTTTTTCATATCTAAACAAATTTTCATTTAGTCTCCATGACCTTCTCTCAGTCTTTCCCATCTCAATTTCTATCCATACAGAACTATGATCGGTTAAAGTTCTTGGAAATATCTTTGTTCTTTTTGTTTTAACAAGTAAATCATCTGATAACAAGATAAAATCAATCCTGGAAAAAGATCTATGTCTATCAGAGAAAAAAGTATAGTCCAATTCTTTTGGGTTATAAATTCTCCAAATATCTTTTAATTCCAAATCTTCTTTCATGTCAAAAAAAGTCTGTGGTAGTCTGAGCCTTACTTTCGCCAAACTCTTTTTATCTAGTTTAGAATCGATTACTCCATTCCAGTCTCCCATTATTAAAATAGATCTGTAATCCCATTGCAATATTTTATTATGTAAAGTCTTATAAAAATGATCCTGTTGTTGGTTCGGAGCATAAATTCCAATCAAAAGAATTTGACCGCTTGCCGTATGCAATTCAATTGCGATAAACCTACCATCTTCATCTGCTTCTATGATTTTAGCAGACAATCTTTTATTTACATAGATAACCACACCGTTCTTTTTTTCCGAGGTTGAAGCTATAAAATGTGTTCCTAATTTAGAGTTTATCAAGTATTTATGATCTTGAGTTCGAATATGAGTTTCTTGTAAACAAATTATGTCATTATTAAATTGTCTCAGGTATGTAAATAACTTCTGCCTTTTTTGTGATGAATTTAATCCGTTAACATTCCAAGATAAAAGCCTAATTGTCATCTTGACCTTTCTGAAGCGATGAGCTGCCTTGCCTCGCTTCTTCTGAGGTCTTCGGCCTCGCTCCCCCCATGGCTTCACTTTGTGTGGTGCTTTTAGCTCCCCTTTTATATTGACTTTCTTGTTGTTGTTTTTCTATTATTTGCTTAGAAATTGCACGAGTTATGCGCTGGTCCTTAACTTCAGGGATCCGAGCTAGATCCAAAGCGGCATCTCTTATTGACAAAATTGGTGAAGATTCTAACAGGGATTCCTCCATAAAACCTCCTCCTCCAACAGCTCCCTGCATTTCCACTAATTCCATCTGCTTGGACTGTTGTTCCCTCTCATGCTGAGGTTGCTTTTCCTTGTCACTTTTTGTCTCCAACATTGTAGATGTACGTGGGGATGATGATCTTTCTTTAAGAATATTATAATAAAAATATTCCGCCTTCTGAAAAGTATTCAATCGATGGCTCTCTCCATTATATTTCAAAATTATACCAGTTGGGGCATCCCACCGGAATGGTATATCTTGCTTTTGCAATTCATTCACTAGAAACCTATATTCTTTTCGATCTTTTAACATCTTAGGTGGTAATTCCTTGTAGATTCCAATTTGAGCTCCCTCCACTTGCACAGAGGAAAGAAAGGATCTTTGCAAAATATCATTTCTTATTCTTCTGTCAGTAAAATATATCACCACATCTCTGGGCAATTTTCTTTGTCTAGCCACCCATGAGTTCACTCTGTAAATTTTGTCTATTTTATAAACCACGTCTGCTGGGTCAATTTTTAACAATACAGCCAGGGCATCCGAACAAATCTGTCTCAGATCTTGCCTATCATTCTCTTTTATTCCTCGAAGCCTTATAGCAAATTCCATGGATCAAAACTGTATCATTGTAATTTCATTTTCAACTCTCTGCACTTTATTGTCCACATCAACAATTTTAGAATCAGTATCCTTCATTTTGACATTAACTTCTGATTTAAATTCTTCCAGTTTGGAATCCACTTTGGTAATGGTTTCTGCCAAATCAGAAACCACATTTGACAATTTGTCAGACACCTTGTCATAATTTTCTTTCATTGCCTCTTTAAATTCATTAATTTCTTTCTTCATTTCCTGTTGTGATTTTTGAAATTTATCATCCAGAGCCTGGGTAATAAAATCTTTCAAACTTTGTACATCAAAATCCTTTCCCTCACTCTGCTGACTGGGAGGGGGCTGCTGTTCCGGTTTGTGAGTGGGAGATCCCTCCCCTGCAACCTTTGCTTCCTGTTTCTTTGAAGCCATTCTGCCACGTAAATTAACTTTTCTGAAAAAAGGAAGTCTTTTTTTTTTCCCCCCCTTTGCACCTCCACAAAGTCCTTTAAAAAAATCCCCCAGATTTGATCAAATTAGAAATTAAGTAAGCTGGAGCAAGCTCAGGTTTATTTTAAAAAGGAATTTTTCTTCCACTCTTCTCTGTTCGCTTGCTACAAGCAATGCTACAATGTTGCTTGTTGAAATAGCTTTGCGAGATCACTCTCCCTTTCAGCTCGTTAACACTGGAGCGGCGCCATTTTTTCAAGCCGTTTCCGCTCGCTCTAACTTTTCCCAAATCAAAAGTTCAAAAACAGGAAAATACTTGCAGTTTCTTGGTTTAGGGGTTGAGGTTGTGTTATAGCAAAATTATTTTTTAAATGTTTGCTGCAGCCGGCTTGCTCTGACAGGCAGAGTCGTCCCACGCCGTCCGGAGTCTCCGCAAGTTAAAAGGGAGCCGCGCCCGTTTCCTCCCCAGTAGCAGACTTCTGGGGGTTCACGGGGGCTCAACCTGCCTCTTGCTTCCCTCTTCTCCTCAAATCCTCAGGATTTTGGAGTTTTCAAGCCGCTCCCCTCACTCGGAGCGGCTCTACAGACGGCGGGGCTGGCGGTCCTTCAGAAGCGACCGTCTTCGCCGGTGGCAGACAAACCCGGAAGTCAATACTTTTCTCCTTCTTGAATATTCCTCTCCTCTTTTTGCCTGGGTTTTTCCTTGCTCACTTCTCCCCCCTTCTCTCCCCCCTTTAATCTTTCCGCCAGATCTGGATACACATAGCCTGACCATTTCAGCCTGACACTGAAGCAAATCCTCAGCTTTTTCTGTTAGGGCTCTTGCCCATTGATCAATGTATTGAAATTGATCAAGATATTTATCCTGATTCACTACAATCACCCCCCACAACCTATCCACTGTTTCCTCCCTTAGTGATCCCTGAGGGGGCCACCCTGTCCCCAATAATGGCCACACATGCTTACATAAAAATTTTAATCGCTCCTTTGATCCTTTCGGATAGGAAGGGTTGCTAAAATACTTGTCAAAACCTTTTAACATGCATGCCAATGGAGTATTTGGCACACTCTGAGCCCCTCCCATCCTATCACACTGCCGTCGACTCGTAGCCCCGGAAACTCACGGCCACTAGCGAGAAATGCGACGGCTTAATCACCCACACAACCTGACACGGACTTCGTTAGGGTAACTACCCCGAGTCCAAGGGATTGATCAGATCCCTTCATCTGCCTTCAAATGAGGCAGGTACACTTCTTTTACAATATACTCACTTAAAACGCTCCCACTCCGTAGATTCCTGGCCAGGAATTTGTTCAGACCACCTTTCCTGCACCGCAGGGTTCTTGGACTCGATTAGAGCTCCGTCGGTCCCATAGCTGCTGTCTCCCGGAGACGTATCTCCACGGCGCCTGGAGAATGTTCAGGAGCGACCTCCCGATGGTCCCTAGGGGTCGAAACGGCCCTCAGCAAAATATCGCCTTGCACCCAGTCCCTTCGTGGTCGCCAGCTGTCAAAACCTAGTCTGTCATTTTTCCTATAACACTATTCTATTCTATTCTATTCTATTCTATTCTATTCTATTCTATTCTATTCTATTCTATTCTATTCTATCCCATCCCATCCCATCCCATCCCATCCCATCCCATCCCATCCCATCCCATCCCATCCTATCCTATTCCCATTCCGTATTGTATTGTATTGTATTGTATTGTATTGTATTGTATTGTATTGTATTGTATTGTATTCCCTATTCTATTCCATTACATTCCATTCCATTACCATTACCATTACCATTACCATTACCATCCCCTATTCTATTCTATTCTATTCTATTCTATTCTATTCTATTCTATTCTATTCTATTCTATTCTATTCTATTCTATTCTATTCTATTCCCATTCCTTATTCTATTCCCATTCCTTATTCTATTCTATTCTATTCTATTCCCATTCCTATTCCCATTCCCTATTCTATTCTATTCTATCCTATTGTATACTATTCTATTCTATTCTGTTCTGTTCTATTCTATTCTATTCCCATTCCCTATTCTATTCTATTCTATTCTATTCTATTCTATTCTATTCTATTCTATTCTATTCTATTCTATTCCCATTCCCATTCCCATTCCCATTCCCATTCCCATTCCCATTCCCATTCCCAAGGTGTTCCCATTATCTTTCACTTTCCCATTCTTCTATTCTATTCTATTCTGTTCTGTTCTGTTCTGTTCTGTTCTGTTCTGTTCTGTTCTGTACTATTCTATTCTATTCTATTGGATTCTATTCCCATTCCCATTCCCTATTCTGTTCTGTCCTGTCCTGTTGTGTTCTGTTCTGTTCTGTTCTATTCTGTTCCAATTTCCAGTTCCAGTTCCAATCCAATCCCTTCAAATTCCCATTCCCATTCCCTATTCTGTTCTGTTCTGTTCTGTTCTATTCTAATCTGTTCCCATTTCAAGTTCCAGTTCCAATCCAATTCATTCCCTTCCTGTTCTCGTTCCCATTCCCATTCCCATTCCCATTCCCATTCCCATTCCCATTCCCATTCCCATTCCCATTCCCATTCCCATTCCCATTCCTATTCCCTATTCTATTCTATTCTATTCTATTCTATTCTATTCCCATTCCCATTGCCTATTCTATTCTGTTCTGTTCTGTTCTATTCTATTCCCTTTCCCGTTCCCATTCCATTCCCATTCCCATTCCCATTCCCATTCCCATTCCCATTCCCATTCCCATTCCTTATTCTATTGTATTCTATTGTATTCTATTGTATTCTATTGTATTTGATTCTATTCTATTCTATGCTATGCTATGCTATGCTATGCTATGCTATGCTATGCTATGCTATGCTATGCTATGCTTTGCTATGCTATGCTATGCTATGCTATTCCCATGCCCATGCCCATTCCCATTCCCTATTCTGTTCTGTTCTGTTCTGTTCCCGTTTCCATTTCCATTTCCATTTCCATTCCAATCCATTCCCTTCCCGTTCCCGTTCCCATTCCCATTCCCATTCCCATTCTCATTCCCATTCCCATTCCCTATTCTATTGTATTCTATTCCCGTTCCCATTCCCTATTCTATTCTATTCTGTTCTATTCCCTTTCCCTTTCCCGTTCCCGTTCTCGTTCCCGTTCCCATTCCATTCCCATTCCCATTCCCTATTCTATTCTATCCTATTGTATACTATTCTATTCCCATTCCCTATTCTGTTCTGTTCTGTTCGGTTCGGTTCTATTCTATTCTATTCTATTCTATTCTATTCTATTCTATTCTATTCTATTCTATTCTATTCTATTCTATTCTATTCTATTCTATTCTATTCTATTCTGTTCCAGTTCCAGTTCCAGTTCCAGTTCCAGTTCCAGTTCCAGTTCCAGTTCCAATCCAATTCATTCCTTTCCTTTTTTTAAAAAAAATTTTTAAACAAACTTTATTCGTATTTAAAAAAAAAGACATTTAACAAGTTTTTCTTAATCAAACGCACAAATTACAAGTACATATACTATACATATATAGTGCTCAATTTCATCTATCAACTACTTTCTAATGTTATATATACATATATATATATATACGCACAGTGACTTATTTCCTTCTATATCTCTCTGACAGTGCAGTTGTTTATTTGCATTGATTTCTCCTAACTTTCATCTCTAAGCATTCCCTCTCTCTGACTTATCCACTGGTACCAGCTATTCCATATTTTAAAGTATTTTGAATCTTCCTTATCCTGTAGTTTTAGGGTTAATTTATCCATCTCTGCGCATACATAGATTTTCTGTATTACTTCCTGATCAGTTGGCAAACGGTCTATTTTCCAGAGTTGTGCCAACGCTAATCTTGCCGCTGTTATAATGTGGAGTATTAGGTATTTTATGTCCTTCCTAATATTCTTATTGATCATGCCGAGTAAAAAGACTTCAGGTGTTAATTCAATTTCGTGATTTGTTATTTCTAATATCCATGTTTTTATTTTGTTCCAATATTTTTTGATTTTTGGGCAAAGCCACCAAGCATGGTAAAAAGTTCCCTGCGCTTTTTTACATCTCCAGCAAGCCGAGTTCACATTTGGATACATTTTTGCTAACCTTGTGGGTGGCAGATACCATCGGTACCACATTTTATAATGATTTTCTTTGTATGATACCGATTTTGTCATTCTATAATTATCTTCCCATGCTCTTTCCCAATCTTCTAATTGTATATTATGCCCTATGTTCCTCGCCCAGGCTATCATCTGCCCTTTGACCAACTCTTCTGCCAGATCGAATTCGAGTAAATATTTGTAAATTTTTGAAATTAACTTCCCTTCTTTTGATTCTAATAGTTTGTCTAATCGATTTTGTTTTAAATCTATTCCTTCTTCCTCTTGGTCTTTTCTGTATCTTACTTTTATTTGCGAGTAGGGCCACCAGTCTATTCCTATTCCTTGTTCTTTGAGCTCTTCCCTAGTTTTCAATTTCCCCTGAACATCTACTATTTCCCTTTATCTTAGAATCTTTTGTTTTGATAATATGTTGGGGTGAGTTATTGCTTCTATAGTCGATAGCCAGCCAGGAATTTTCATGTAGTGTTTTTGTTTAATTTGTAGCCATGTGTTAATTAAAGATCTCCTAATTGTATGGTTATTAAAATGTTTATATATTTTATTTCCTGAACTCCATATAAAGGCGTGCCATCCCTTCATTAAATCATGCCCTTCTAAATTTAGCAATCTTTGATTATCTAAGGTTATCCAATCTTTAATCCATAATAAACTGGCAGCCTTGTAATATTTATCCCATGCCGGGAGTCCAAATCCACCTCTACTTTTATCATCTTGTAGTATATTCAATTTTATTCTTGATTTCTTCCCTTCCCACACGAATTTTTTAGTTATTTTATCCAAATTATCAAAGAATTTCTTATCTAATTTTATTGGAATTGTTTGGAATAAATAAAGGAGTCTTGGCAGTATGTTAGATTTTATTGCTGCTATTTTCCCCAATAAAGACAATTTTAGTTTCCCCCATTTTTCTAAATCTTCCTTTATTTTCTGGACTAAAGTATCATAATTGTCTTCTTTTATTGTTGTCGTTTTGGCCGTCAAATTTATCCCTAGGTATTTAATTTTTTTAACTGTCTGCAGACCGGATTCTTTTACTAATTTCTCTACTTGTTTTGTTGTCATGTTTTTTGTTATCATTTTTGTCTTTTCTTTATTAATTTTTAAACCTGCTACCTTTCCAAATTTTTCAATCTCTTTTATTAATTTTGGGGTTGTTTCTAATGGGTTTTCTACAAAAAAGACAAGGTCGTCTGCAAATGCTTGGACCTTGTAATCCTCTCTCTTGATCTTTAATCCTTGAATTTCTTTATTTGCTCTAATTCTGATTAATAAATTTTCCAATGTTAAAATAAATAGTAAAGGGGAAAGTGGACATCCCTGCCTTACTCCTTTATTTATTCCAAAGAATTTTGTTGGGTCACCATTCACCAAGACACATGCTTTCTGATTCTGATATATCGATGTTATCATTTTAGTGAATCTTTCTCCAAAATTCATACTTTTGATTTGTTGCTTCATAAATTGCCAGTTAACTTGGTCAAACGCTTTTTGTGCATCCAGAAAGATCAGTGCTACCTGTCTCTCTGGATGCACCTCATAATATTCTAAAACATCCAATGCTATTCTTAAATTGTTTTTTATCTGCCTTGTAGGCAGAAAACCATTTTGATCCTGGTGTATTTTATTTTGTAATATTATTTTCATCCTATTGGCAATTATGCTCATGAAAACTTTATAATCAGTATTCAACAAAGAAATCGGCCTATAATTTTTTATTAGTGTGGTATCTGTCCCCTCTTTGGATATTAAGGAAATGTATGCTTCTTTCCATGTGTTGGGTAGCTTTGCCTCCATTAGGGCCTCATTATATATTTCTAGCAGTATTCCATTTAATGAATCTCCAAATGTCTTATAGAATTCTATTGGTAAACCGTCTGTCCTCGGGGTTTTATTATTTTTTTGCCTCTTCAGTGCCTCTTTTAGCTCCCCCATCGTAATCTCCTTATCTAATAATTCTCTTTCTTCCTCTGTTAGTATTTGCAATCCCTCCCCTTTTAAATAATATTCAATTTCCTCCTCTGTTACTATATCCTTTTCATACAGTTTTTGATAATATTGGACTGTTATGTCCTTTTTTCCCTCTAGGGCCCATTGAATCCTTCCCTCATCATCTCGTAATTTCTGAATTGTTCTTTTTTCTCTTTCCTTCCTCAGCCTATACGCCAGCCATCTCCCTGGTTTGTTTGCGTTTTCAAAGTAATTTTGTCTTATATATTTCAATGCTGTTACATATTTCCCCTGCTCTAATATGTTTAGGTTATGTTTTGCTGTTAACCAATTTAACCTTATTTTTTCATCCCCTGGGTTTCTTTGCAATTTACATTCCCAATTTTGAATTTCTTCTAATAATTTGTTATATTCTTTCTCTCTCTCTTTTCTCCGTTTTACATTATATGATATCGTGAGGCCTCTTACATATGCTTTGGTTGTATCCCATAGGTTTTGTAGGGAAGTGTGTTGCTTTGTGTTTTCCTTATAAAACCATTCTAGCTCCTTTTCTATGTAATTCTTATATTCTTTTTCTTGCAGTATCTGTGTGTTCATAGTCCATCTATTCTTCTTTCTCTGTTGACCTCTCCACTTCATCATTATCGGGTTGTGGTCAGCCCAATTATTTGGTAAAATATCTACTTCTTCTATCTCCATTATTAACATCTTAGTTACCCAAATCATATCCAACCTTTACCATGATTTATGCGGATTCGAATAATATGTATAATTTCTTGCTTCGGGGTTAAGACATCTCCAGCTATCTACCATATCTAACTCTTCCACCATATCCATAAAGGTTTTAGGTAATACATTTTTTTTAATTTTTGTTTTGCTGACCACATTCATAATCTTTTCTTACATCTAAAATAGCATTAAAATCCCCAATCAGACAGACATTCTCCATTTTTTGTTCTATAATTTTCTCATGCACTTTTTTGTAGAATTCTAATTGTTGACTATTTGGGGCGTATATTACTACCAATAATATCTTTTTGAGCTCAAGATTTAGCTCTACCATGACTATCCTACCTTCTGTATCCACATACCTCATATTACTGTCTATTCCTTCCTTGATATATACCACCACTCCTCTTTTTTTTTCCTCTGCCAATGAAGCGTATTCTTTACCTAATTTTTTATATTGTATATATTTGATATCCTGTTTTCTTATATGTACCTCCTGGAGGCACACAATGTCTGATTTTTGTTTCAAAATTTTTTTGTAAATTTGGTGTCGTTTGGATGGTGAATTGAGTCCATTAACATTTACAGATAGTATTTTTAAAGTCCATTCCATTTTTTTTTAATTGACTTTCCTGTTGTTTCTTCTTTATTTCTTCCTGTTCCTTTTTTTTGCCTCTTGTCTGCACTCCTTCCTCTTCCTGGGTCTCTCCTTCATCTACTTTCCCTCCTTGTTGTGGTGTTCTTTCCCGATCTCTCTTCTGTTTTCCTTTGATATTCCGTCCTTCCTCTTCTTTATTACCATTTGTTGCTTCTGCACCCATCATTTGGTCATATAATTCTTTTGCTTTGCTGTGCGAATCCACCTTGATTTTCTTTCCCTGCCACGTTACTAACATTCCTTCCGGGGTTATCCATTTGAATGGTATATATCTTCTGTTTAGTAACGTGGCCAGGAACCAATAATCTCTTCGCAAATCTCATATTCTTTTAGGTACTTGCTTTAGGGTGATTATTTCTTTATTTCTATAGTACATTGGTTCGTCCTTTGTTATCTTATATACAATATCCCTCACCTTCCTTCTTACAAATCTTATGTGTACCTCCCGAGGGAGTTTGTTTTGTCGGGCGTAGTTAGTGTGGACTCGGTAGACTTCATCTAGTTCATTAATTATCTCGTCTTTTTCTCTCTGGAGTGCCTCTACTATCATCTCAGCCATTCCCATTGTCAGATCTTCCTCCCGGTCTTCCGCTACGTTCTGGAAACGCAAATAGAATGCTGCCTTCTCCATTTCTAATTGGGCCACAGTGTTCTCAAGTTCCTTATTTAATCCTGTCATTTTTGTATCTAATGCTTCTAATTTTTCTTCCGTCAATTCAGTTTTTTGTTCTATTTCTTTTATCCTTTGGTCATTTTTTTGGATGATTTCTTGTATTAAGTCCATTTTTCCATCAATCTTTTGAATGTCATTCTTGACTTCTCTCTTTACCTCGTCCATGTCTTTTCTGGATTGTTCATGGTTTCTGGTCATACACTCTTGCATTTTGGCCATAGTTTCCTGAATTGTTATGAGCGTGGCCTGCATTGTTGGCATATTAGGTGTACTGGGTTGCTTGTCTGATGCAAACATTCCCTCCAAGGTTTTCTGTGTCACTGGGGAGGCCACTGTTCCTGTTAAAAATGGTGTTGGCTTCTTAGCTGTTTTCAACGTGGTTGTGGTAGTGCTAGTCATTTCTTTCAAAATCTTGTATTGTTCTCCCAGTATTTTATCAACTTTCTCCCAAATCACCATCCAAATTTCTATAATTTCTATAATTCCTTTCTTTTCTTTTCTCTTTTTTCCCCCCTCCTTATAAAAGATCAATCCAATAAACCTTCTTTAAATAAATAAATTCTTTTAAATAATTAATTCTCTCTATATAAAATTATATATAATTCAGTTAAGAATGTGATAAGAATATAAATATAAATATAAATATGAATATAAATATAGCTACAAGTATAAATATATATATAAATAAATATCTTATCTAATTAAAGACTATACAATTGATCAATTCTTAGTATCTTAATATCTAATAATTAGTTATTCAATAAAATCCACAAACAGAAAATATTCTAATAATATATACTGGTTAATATATAATAATTAATTAATTAATAGTAATATGATATTCTAATAATAGTACTTCTAAATCTCTATGTATTATAAATATTTTCTAAATTGATTAAATACACTCTATATTTCTTAATTGATTAATTCCAATAAATAGCATTAATATTAATTCATCTATACTTAAGTAAAGAAAATAATGATAAGCTGGAGCAGTGCTTTTCAATGTTTTTGTTGGCCTCAGTATGTTTTCAATAAAGAAAAAAGAAAAAACAAGTTCTTTTACAACTGTTGAAGTCTTTTCCGGTTACAGTACGGCGGCCTCTATTCTGCACAGTCACTGTATGTAATCCTTACTTTGCCAAGACTTTCTCACTCCTTCCGCTCAGGCAGCTAAAAACGGGGGTAAAAAAAAAGAGAGTCCATTCTTCTTTTAATCTCCTCTGTTTAAGTTATTTCTCCTCACCTTCGTTTTGTCTGTTTTAAAGTTTTTTAGACTTTCTTCGCTGCTCCGTATTTTGCCCCTTCCTTTTTGCTCGCCTTTTCAGTTGCCGCCCGGTTACACTTTGAGATCTTCCTTCTTCACGCTGTCCCTCCGGAAAGAAAAGAAACTTTCTCCTCGGTTTTGCGCCGAAATTAGTAATCCAAATTAGTTCCGTTTCTGTTCGACCTCAGCAGTTCTGCACTGTACTCCCTCCTTTGCTCCCGATGGTCTCAATCGGCTCGTTTGGGTCTCCGGGCCGACTGTGCTCACCGCGCCAGCCAACTTCTTCCCGAGCCTGGATTGAGGGCTCTTTACGGTACGGCGGGAGATTGCACCTCTCCTCGCCTCCCCCAAAGCTTCCCCTCTTTATTCCCGGTCTCTTCGGGACCGGTCTCCGCCAAAAGCAGGCACCAAAACTCGGCAACAGAGAGAGAGCTCTTCTCTTCTGTGCCGCCACGACTCTACGTCACCGCCGGAAGTCCAATTCGGAAGTCCAATTCATTCCTTTCCAATTCCCATTCCCATTCCCATTCCCATTCCCATTCCCATTCCCATTCCCATTCCCATTCCCTATCCTACCCTACCCTACCCTACCCTACCCTACCCTACCCTACCCTACCCTACCCTATCCTATCCTATCCTATCCTATTCTTTCCTATCCTATTCTATTCCCATTCACTATTGTATTGTATTGTATTGTATTGTATTGTATTGTATTGTATTGTATTGTATTGTATTGTATTGTATTGTATTGTATTGTATTGTATTGTATTGTATTCTATTCTATTCTATTCTATTCTATTCTATTCTATTCTATTCTATTCTATTCTATTCTATTCTATTCTATTCTATTCCCATTTCCATTCCATTCCATTCCATTCCATTCCCATTCCCATTCCCATTCCCATTCCCTATTCGATTCGATTCGATTCGATTCCCATTCCCTATTCGATTCGATTCGATTCCCATTCCCATTCCCATTCCCATTCCCATTCCCATTCCCTATTCTATTCTATTCTATTTTATTCTATTCTATTCCCATTCCCATTCCCATTCCCATTCCCATTCCCATTCCCATTCCCATTCCCATTCCCATTCCCATTCCCTATCCCATTCCATTCCATTCCATTCCATTCCATTCCTATTCCATTCCCATTCCCTATTCTGTTCTCTTCTGTTCTGTTCTGTTCCCATTCCCATTCCCATTCCCATTTCCATTCCCATTCCCTATTCTATTCTATTCTATTCCCGTTCCCGTTCCCGTTCCCGTTCCCGTTCCCATTCCCATTCCCATTCCCATTCCCATTCCATTCCCTTTCTCATTCCTTATTCTATTGTATTCTTATTCTATTCTATTCTATTCTATTCTATTCTATTCTATTCTATTCTATTCTATTCTATTCTATTCTATTCTATTCTATTCTATTCTATTCTATTCTATTCTATTCTATTCTATTCTATTCTATTCTATTCCCATTCCCATTCCCATTCCCAATTCCATTCCATTCCGTTCCATTCCTATTCCATTCCCATTCCCTATTCTGTTCTCTTCTCTTCTGTTCTGTTCTGTTCCCATTCCCATTCCCATTCCCATTCCCATTCCCTATTCAATTCTATTCTATTCCCGTTCCCGTTCCCGTTCCCGTTCCCATTCCCTATTCTATTCTGTTCTGTTCTGTTCTGTTCTGTTCTGTTCTGTTCTGTTCCCTTTCCCATTCCCATTCCCATTCCATTCCCTTTCCCATTCCTTATTCTATTGTATTCTATTGTATTCTTATTTTATTCTATTGTATTCTATTGTATTGTATTGTATTGTATTGTATTGTATTGTATTGTATTGTATTGTATTGTATTGTATTCTATTCTATTCTATTCTATTCTATTCTATTCTATTCTATTCTATTCTATTCTATTCTATTCTATTCTATTCTATTCTATTCTATTCCCATTACCATTTCCATTTCCATTTCCATTCCCTATTCTATTGTATACTATTGTATACTATTCTATTCCCATTCCCTATTCTGTTCTATTCTGTTCTATTCTATTCTATTGTATTCCCATTCCCTATTCTATTCTATTCTATTCTATTCTATTCTATTCTATTCTATTCTATTCCCATTACCATTACCATTACCATTACCATTACCATTCCCTATTCCATTCCATTCCATTCCATTCCTATTCCATTCCCTTTCCCTATTCTGTTCTCTTCTCTTCTGTTCTGTTCTGTTCCCATTCCCATTCCCATTCCCATTCCCATTCCCTATTCAATTCTATTCTATTCCCGTTCCCGTTCCCATTCCCTATTCTATTCTGTTCTGTTCTGTTCTGTTCTGTTCTGTTCTATTCCCTTTCCCATTCCCATTCCCATTCCCATTCCTGTTCCCGTTCCCGTTCCCATTCCCATTCCCATTCCATTCCCTTTCCCATTCCTTATTCTATTGTATTCTTATTGTATTCTATTGTATTCTATTGTATTCTATTGTATTCTATTGTATTGTATTGTATTCTATTCTATTCTATTCTATTCTATTCTATTCTATTCTATTCACATTCCCATTCCCATTCCCATTCCCTATTCTATTGTATCCTATTGTATCCTATTCTATTCCCATCCCCTATTCTGTTCTATTCTGTTCTATTCTATTCTATTGTATTCCCATTCCCTATTCTATTCTATTCTATTCTATTCTATTCTATTCCCATTCCCATTCCCATTCCCATTCCCATTCCCATTCCCATTCCCTATTCCATTCCATTCCATTCCATTCCCATTCCCATTCCATTCCCATTCCCTATTCTGTTCTCTTCTCTTCTCTTCTCTTCTCTTCTGTTCCTATTCCCATTTCCATTCCCGTTCCCATTCCCATTCCCATTCCCATTCCCATTCCCATTCCCATTCCCATTCCCTATTCTATTCTATTCTATTCTATTCTATTCTATTCTATTCTATTCTATTCTGTTCCCGTTCCCGTTCCCGTTCCCGTTCCAGTTCCAGTTCCAGTTCCAGTTCCAATCCAATTCATTCCTTTCCAATTCCAATTCCCATTCCCATTCCCATTCCCATTCCCATTCCCATTCCCATTCCCATTCCCATTCCCATTCCCTATCCTATCCTATCCTATCCTATCCTATCCTATCCTACCCTACCCTACCCTACCCTACCCTACCCTATCCTATCCTATCCTATCCTATTCTTTCCTATCCTATTCTATTCCCATTCACTATTGTATTGTATTGTATTTGTGGAAATTGGGATCGTAGAAACACCCAGGAGCATAGAAGAGTCCAAAGGCAGATGCATGAATAAATGTGATAAATGTATTTATTCATATAACAAAACATATTAACTATATACAAAGGCTGTCTTAATATCCATTAGGGTAGGGGGCACACAGCGTGTGTGACTACCCCTATCAAAGATCATGTCTCATGGAGAACAAATGTAAAAGAGAGAGCTTGGTGGAAAGGTTAGAGGGGGTTTTATACTCAGTGTAAGCCCCTCCTCTCCACATAGGGGTGGGGGCACTTTCTGCCTCCACTAGTGTTCTGTATGATATATGTGCCAATGGCTTGCAAATACTTGACAGTTCCCCTCCTTGTGAGCCAATGGCATGCAAACATACAAATGCAATGCACAACAGATTTTACCCTGTGAGACATAACTTTTTACACAGATCTTTGTGCCTATCTGCTGGTAGAGGTTTTGTGAAAATGTCAGCTGTTTGATATTTGGTCTGACAATGTGATAAAGATATAAACCCCATCTCTACTAGTTGCCTAACATTTTGATAGCGGATATCAATATGTCTGGACCTTTTTCCCACCGCATAGGCTTTGGCAATGCCTATGGCCCCGGTGTTGTCTTCTATAATTTGGATGGGCAAAGTCGGTGGTGTCCAGATGCTAGAAATTAAGGCATCAAACCATATCAGATCGTTCCCTGCCTCTGATAAGCATGCATATTCGGCCTCAGCGGTGGAGCACGAAACAAATTTCTGTTGCCCCACATGCCAATGGATGGGTGCCTCATTTAATAGTACCAAGAAGCCCGAAGTACTCCTACGTGTCTTGGTATCTCCGGCCCAGTCCGCATCCGCGAAGCATTTTAATTGGGCCTTGTCTCTATTCTCAGGTTCCAAGCGAAGCACGTAATCTGCTGTGGTCTTGAGATACCTTAATAGCTTTTTAATGGCCAACCAGTGGAACTGGGTAGGATGTTCCACTTGTCTAGATAGCAGGTTTACGGCCAGGGCAATATCTGGACGGCTCCAGTTACTTATATATAGTAATGAGCCGATCACTGACCTAAATAGAGTATTATTTTGGAACTCTGGGCTATCCTTGTGTGCCAATCCATAATAGTCGGTGATGTTGGAAACATGGGAGAAAATTTGGGTTCAGAATGTTAAATTTACACAGTCGCAGAATTTGAGGGAAAATTTTTACAAAATGTTTTATAGATGGCATTTAGATCCTAAGAAATTGTCGTGTATGTACCCTAATGTTCAGCCAAAATGTTGGAGGTGTGATTGTACAGATGCTACATATTATCATATTTGGTGGACCTGTAAGAAAGTTAAGGCTTTTTGGATAAAAATCTGGTGGGTCATGCAGAATGTTTTGAAGAAAAAAATTCAATTTTCTCCACAATTGTTTCTTTTGGATATAGTTAAGGGTTTTACAGTGGATGAAACAAAATTGATTTTGTATATGATTACAGCAGCGAGATTGTTGATAGGTAAATATTGGAAAAATGAAGCTTTGCCTACTGTTCAAGAATGGACTTTGAAGATGGCCAGTTTTGCTGAGATGGCGAAGATTTCAGCATATTTAAAAGACCGCTCGCAAGAGACTTATGAATGTGAATGGAAAAAGTGGATAGATTATGTGCAGAACAAATATCAAACTAGGAAGTATCAAATAGCTTTTCACTGAAAGTAGTATTATGTTAAGATAGTATTATATTATATTATATTAAGATAGAAATATTTGAATTATCTGAAGATGAAAAATGATATGGGGGTTGGGGGGGGTTTTAGAGTTCAAGGTTTTTTTTATATAAAGGGGATAATGATGGGGTACATTCTATGGAAGTCCGGGGGGGAGGGGAGGGTTAGGGGGGGTTAGGGAGGGGGGGTTTGGGGAGGTTGGGGTGGGTTAGGGGGGTGAAAATGGGGTGAAAATGTAATGGTAAAACTTTTACAATAAAAAAAAAAAAACTATGAAAATACATAATAGTCGGTCTGCATTGGGATAGCCGTTGGCTTGCTATCTTCCATTTTACATTTCACCAAGAGTTCCTCTATCTTTTCCTTTTGGGAGAGAGCAAAACCTTTTGGTGTAGTGATGATTTGTACGCCTAGGTACTTGTCCACATATCCTAAAGACTTTAGAGTGAACTTTTTTTGTAGGGTCCTGGCAAATATAATACTTCCCCCCTTGTTAGGCCCTATATATAAAAGGTCATCGACATACACTAGGACTTTCTCCAGCCCCCCTTTGGTATCCCTTGTGAAGGTACATTTATCAGCTGGAGATGGATGGAAACCCAGTGATTTGAGAGTTTTGGTCAGGCATTTGTACCACAGTCTGCCTGATTGTTTGAGGCCATACAAACTTTTCTTCAGAAGCCAGGTGTGGCCTTCCTGCCGTTGAAATCCGGGGGCACCTCTGACGTAAATTTCTTGTTTTAGATGTGCGTGTAAATAAGCAGTTTGCACATCAAATTGAAAAATGTGTTCCCCATGTGCTGCTGCGGTGACCAAAGCAGCCCTCACACTTTCCGCTCTCACGGTGGGGGAGTATGTTTCATCAAAGTCCTGCAAGTAGCGCTGTGCGTAGCCTTGTGCTACCAGCCGGGCTTTATAGAGGAGTTTGTTGTTGGGCATTGGCTTGACCTTGTAGACCCAACGGGTGCCAATTGCTTTCCTCTTTTTGGGGACTTCCATGGGGATGAAGACTTTCAATTTTTTGAGACTGTTCATTTCCCGCTCCATTGCCACCCTCCACCTGTGCTGTTCTTCCTCGGGAAGCTGGAGGACATCTGAGTACGTTTTAGGGGCCATGGTAATGCTGTTGACCGAGGCAACACAGCCAATGTCCAACCTTTTGGGTGGCACCCCTTTATTGGAGCGTTTTGATCGTCTGGGAAATTGCCACTCACCATCATCATTGTCATCCGGAGCATCAGTGTCAGAATCGGAGCTGCCGGAGGTATCTTTCCAATCAAAATGGGGCGGGCCTCTGTCCCAGGCGCTGCGAAGATATGGTCGTTTAGGTGAGGCAGGAGGTGTGAAGTCACCCAGGGATTCCTTGTCTGAATCGTCAGAGTCAGGTAGGGATTCATCACCATCTGGATCTTCGCTGGTCAGTTGCTTGGAGTTTGTTGGTTCATCCTCTTCAGGTGGTGCTGCTTGTTCAGTGTCGCTTCTAATAGGGGAATAACCGGGTTCATTGGAATGAATTTTTGACCAATTTGACCCCTCCTCAAAGGAAGCTGATCTAGAGACAATGACAAGGTTATTTTTGTCTACAAACCTAGAGGCCTTGCTGCCGGTTGCATAACCTATAAATCTGAGCCTCCTTGATGCCTTGCCCCCCTTTCTTCTGAGGTGCTTGGGAATATGGACCCAGGCATAGGAACCAAAAATTCTCAAGTGTGAGAGACTAGGTTTCCTTCCATGGACCAGGAAGTATGGGGTTTGGTTAATGGCACTACTCCACGTCCTGTTGACTAGATAATTAGCCATTTTGACCGCTTCTGCCCAAAAAACTTGGCTCATGTCAGCATCTGCAAGTAGGCAGTTCATGACATTCTGCAGCACTCCATTTCTCCTTTCTGAAATACCATTCTCGGACGGAGTTCGAGGGGATGATTTAAAATGGAGGATGCCTCTCTCCTTCATCCACTTTTCGAAAATCTTGGATGTAAACTCAGTCCCCCTATCACTCTGCACCTGAGCGATGCACACCTTGTGTTGCGTTTGGATCTGGTTGTAAAGATATTTGAAGTTGGTAAAGACTTCAGTTTTGTCCTTTAAAATAAATACATGGCCATAACGAGAGTAATCATCTACTACTGTTAAAAAATAACGCCCCCTACCAAGGGAGGGTCTAAAAGGACCAACCAAATCCATGTGTACCAGCTGATAAGGGTACCTTGCACGACGGGAAGAGACCTTAGGTATAGCAGCAGTTTTAGATTTTGCTGCCTTACAGATGGCACATTCCAAATAGGTATTACAATTCTTTATCTTAAGCCCATCAGAAAAATCTTGCATTTTCTTAATAACCGGGAAGCTGGCATGGCCGAGCCTGCGGTGTAATATATGAGCACAATCCAAATGTAAAGGTTTACCCATGCATACTTTGTCAACCTTATGTATCTTACCATTACAAGCTTTGGTCTGTTCAGTAATTTTTTTTTTTTTTTTTTTTTTTTTTTTTTTAATTTGATTTATATGCCGCCCTTCTCCGAAGACTCAGGGCGGCTTACAATGTGCTCAGCAATAATGAGCAATAATGAGAGTAGGCACTGGATTAATGGTCACCTTAGAGTTCCTCAGGGTTGGCTGAGGAGTTGTGACCTTAATGGGCTCAGCCTTAATGGCTTTGGATGTCCTAGGAGCTGGTTTAAAAGCTTCATTGGTTTTAGGTCCAGGGTCCTTGAGTTTGGACAACCTGAGGGCTGGCACAGAAGCTTTCTGCTCTATCTGGGCGTTAGCTCCCTGAGCCCTCTTGTTAGGTTTCTTGTGCCTTTTGACCTTTGCTTTTGGGGAAAAATAAGGCAAATTGTTGATTTTTACAATATCGCCAACAACACCCCCATTTTCGGAAACATAACCTCCACCCTTCTCAAAAACCAGTTTTACATTTTTATCCTCAGTCAATTTTAAGATGCTTAAAAGGTTGTTCTTGATTGAGGGAACATACAGTGCCCCAGTGACATCTCCTATACCAGGCACATTGATCACGCCTTCCCCAGTTACCTCTGCCTTGTCCCCAGTGGCAACTTTTACTGAGGACTTGAGTGGGTGTAAAACCTTAAATTGTTGGTTTGTGTTGGCTATATGCGTTGATGCACCTGAATCAAGAAGCCACAGCCCCTCAGCATCCTTTACCTGGGAGGTGTGATTGTCACTAGTGACACTACAGAATTGGTATCCTTTATGACCACCTCCCCCTCTTCCACGGCCTCTTTTATTTTTACTGTGCTTAAGTCCAGCCGTGTTGGCCCTAGAGCGAGGGCACTCCCTTTTAAAGTGACCTTGTATGCCACAGTCAAAGCAGGTGGGAAGGGTATTAATCCTTTCACTTGTGTCCTGGCGCCTCCTCTGAGGCCTAGGCCTGTGATATGCGTCCTTCATTTCTTGTTGTTCCTCATCTCTGCGCCTTAAATCTTCCTCAATAAAGCGGCCAGAAAAGTATTCTATATTTCTTTGTTCCCTAGAAACCCCTTCTAGAAAAATAATAAAGGGACTCCAGAATTTGTCTAGGGAGTTCAACATCACACTAATTAAAGTGGATTCAGAAACAGGCTCCCCCCTCTGTATAAGCTCATCCCTCATGGCTTTAAGCGTTGCCAAATGTTCCCCCATTTTGACACCAGGTTTGAGTTTATAGTTGTGGAAAATTCTTGACAATCTGCTGGTTGCAGCCATATTGTCACTATGGAACAAATTATATAGGGCAGTCCAAACTTCCTGAGCTGTGAGGCCGTCTGAAAGACTGGCATACAGAGCTGTGTCTATAGAACTTAACAGGGTTGTGTAAGCTCTTTTATGCAGGAACTCAATTTCAGGGCTCCAAGGTAAAGGGGGTGGTCTTTTGATCATGTCCAGAGTATTTTCTCTTAAGAGAATTATCTGAATCTCTTTACACCATTTTTTAAAATTCTGACCACTTAAATGTAATTTTTCAAAATTATTTGGCAAAGTTACAAAATTATTGCCATTAAACTGCATGGGGAGTTGTTCAAATGGCTGAAAAGATCCTGTTGTGAATGGCATTGGGATCCCTAAGCCTGGGATTGATTGCTTAGGTCTGGCTCCTTTTTGTAGTCCTTCTGTAGTTTGAAGCAACTGGGCACGTGCAGGAAATGGAGCATGCTCCAAAGCCTTTTCTTGTTGGAGCTCCGATCTCCCTCTCTGAGCTCTGAAGTCAGGTATGGCTGGAGCCTCAGAATAGGCCCGGACATCAGCGATGTGGCGGGGAAGCCTTGGAGGAGTGGGAAGAAGGCCTGGAGATCTTTCTGGAGACTGGAGGCCCATCAGATGAGGTCCATGGGCTGGGTAGGCCTGGAAATGTCTCTGGATCTCCTCTTCTCCATCAGAGGAGCAGGATTGCAGCTCCGGATCATCCCAGCAGGGCCGGAAAGGTGCGGAGGCCTCAGCCTGGGCCTCCCTGGAGCATTCAGTGAATGGTGAGCGCCTCTGCAGTGGGGGGTGGGAGGCTGCAGGTCCATCTGGGTTCCTCCGGGGGTGGGAGGTTGGGTTTGGGGCCCTCCTTGAGTGGGCAGCTGGGTCTGGGGCCTCGGGGGGGCCAGTGGGTGGTTGCTCCATAAGTTCCAGGGCAGCGACCAGGGCCTCTATGGCCTCTTTGATGTTTGCCATGGCAGGCGGGGCCTGGCAAGGGGCTTGTGGGTTCAGAGTGGTCCTCTGGGCCGCTGGAAGGCTGAACTGACTGACTGGCGTTGTAGGCCTGGGCTGTGGAGCTGGGGATGGCCTGGCTCGTGGTTCTGGCAAAGTGCCCAGGGGAGCAGCCATCTTGGAGGAAGTTGCCTCCGGAAGTGGCCTGGTGGCCATTTTGTTTGGTGGGAAACTGGGTGGGGGGGCAGTCTCTCTGGCGGCAGGCGCCATCTTGGAGAGATCAGGCAGGGGAGTCCTTACCGGGATGGCAGGCATCTCTGGTGCTGCCTCCTCAGGCCTCTCTCTGGCTGCTGCCCTTGTCTTCAGGAGGCAGGCGAGCGCTGCTCTGCACTCCTCTTCTGACATCTCAGCCACTTGCCTGTCCAGGCTTTCATCTGGTCCTTCTGCCCCCTCTTCGTCAGTGCTGAAGAAGCCTTCTCCAGCATCGCTTGGCTCGGCCCATGGGATCTCTTGCTGCATCTGGGTGGCCTCTGGCTGCCAGGGTGTAGCTGGATGGAAACCCCCTTCAATGTTTTCCATCGTTGATTCAGTCTGGGGCTGCTGTGAAGTTCTCCTCCGTTGAAGGCCTCTGGTCACAACAGGGGAGCTTCTCTCACAAGTTATTTTGGAGGGCATCTCGCCTTTTCAGCAGCTCCTGGAGTGGAGTTCTGCTACCATTCCCTCTGCTACCATTCTGTGGAAATTGGGATCGTAGAAACACCCAGGAGCATAGAAGAGTCCAAAGGCAGATGCATGAATAAATGTGATAAATGTATTTATTCATATAACAAAACATATTAACTATATACAAAGGCTGTCTTAATATCCATTAGGTTAGGGGGCACACAGCGTGTGTGACTACCCCTATCAAAGATCATGTCTCATGGAGAACAAACGTAAAAGAGAGAGCTTGGTGGAAAGGTTAGAGGGGGTTTTATACTCAGTGTAAGCCCCTCCTCTCCACATAGGGGTGGGGGCACTTTCTGCCTCCACTAGTGTTCTGTATGATATATGTGCCAATGGCTTGCAAATACTTGACAGTATTGTATTGTATTGTATTGTATTGTATTGTATTGTATTGTATTGTATTGTATTGTATTGTATTGTATTGTATTGTATTGTATTGTATTGTATTGTATTGTATTGTATTGTATTCTATTCTATTCTATTCTATTCTATTCTATTCTATTCTATTCTATTCTATTCTATTCTATTCTATTCCCATTTCCATTCCATTCCATTCCATTCCCATTCCCATTCCCATTCCCTATTCGATTCGATTCGATTCGATTCCCATTCCCATTCCCATTCCCATTCCCTATTCGATTCGATTCAATTCCCATTCCCATTCCCATTCCCATTCCCATTCCCATTCCCATTCCCATTCCCATTCCCATTCCCATTCCCATTCCCATTCCCTATTCTATTCTATTCTATTCCCATTCCCATTCCCATTCCCATTCCCATTCCCTATTCCATTCCATTCCATTCCATTCCTATTCCATTCCCATTCCCTATTCTGTTCTCTTCTCTTCTGTTCTGTTCTGTTCCCATTCCCATTCCCATTCCCATTCCCATTCCCATTCCCATTCCCATTCCCATTCCCATTCCCTATTCAATTCTATTCTATTCCCGTTACCGTTCCCATTCCCTATTCTATTCTGTTCTGTTCTGTTCTATTCTGTTCTGTTCTGTTCTGTTCTGTTCTGTTCTATTCCCATTCCCATTCCCATTCCCATTCCCATTCCCATTCCCATTCCCATTCCCATTCCCTATTCAATTCTA
Source organism: Pantherophis vulpinus (assembly GCA_037215915.1). NCBI lineage: Eukaryota > Metazoa > Chordata > Lepidosauria > Squamata > Colubridae > Pantherophis > Pantherophis vulpinus. Next base: position 43,261 of record JAXLNS010000038.1, read on the forward strand.
TTCTATTCCCTTTCCCGTTCCCATTCCCTATTCTATTCTGTTCTGTTCTGTTCTGTTCTGTTCTGTTCTGTTTTGTTCTATTCCCTTTCCCATTCCCATTCCCATTCCCGTTCCCGTTCCCGTTCCCATTCCCATTCCCATTCCATTCCCTTTCCCATTCCTTATTCTATTGTATTCTTATTCTATTCTATTCTATTCTATTCTATTCTATTCTATTCTATTCTATTCTATTCTATTCTATTCCCATTCCCATTCCCATTCCCATTCCCATTCCCATTCCCATTCCCTATTCTATTGTATCCTATTGTATCCTATTCTATTCCCATCCCCTATTCTGTTCTATTCTGTTCTATTCTATTCTATTCTATTCCCATTCCCATTCCCATTCCCATTCCCATTCCCATTCCCATTCCCATTCCCTATTCCATTCCATTCCATTCCATTCCCATTCCCATTCCATTCCCATTCCATATTCTGTTCTCTTCTCTTCTCTTCTATTCTATTCTATTCTATTCTATTCTATTCTATTCTATTCTATTCTATTCTATTCCCATTCCCATTCCCATTCCCATTCCCATTCCCATTCCCATTCCCTATTCCATTCCATTCCATTCCATTCCCATTCCCATTCCATTCCCATTCCCTATTCTGTTCTCTTCTCTTCTCTTCTGTTCCTATTCCCATTCCCATTCCCGTTCCCGTTCCCGTTCCCATTCCCATTCCCATTCCCATTCCCATTCCCATTCCCATTCCCTATTCTATTCTATTCTATTCTATTCTATTCTATTCTGTTCCCGTTCCCGTTCCCGTTCCCGTTCCCGTTCCCGTTCCAGTTCCAGTTCCAATCCAATTCATTCCTTTCCAATTCCAATTCCAATTCCAATTCCTATTCCCATTCCCATTCCCATTCCCATTCCCATTCCCATTCCCATTCCCATTCCCTATCCTATCCTATCCTATCCTATCCTATCCTATCCTATCCTATCCTATCCTATTCTTTCCTATCCTATTCTATTTCCATTCACTATTGTATTGTATTGTATTGTATTGTATTGTATTGTATTGTATTGTATTGTATTGTATTCTATTGTATTCTATTGTATTCTATTCTATTCTATTCTATTCTATTCTATTCTATTCTATTCTATTCTATTCTATTCCCATTTCCATTCCATTCCATTCCATTCCATTCCCATTCCCATTCCCATTCCCATTCCCATTCCCATTCCCATTCCCGATTCGATTCGATTCGATTCGATTCGATTCCCATTCCCATTCCCATTCCCTATTCGATTCGATTCAATTCCCATTCCCATTCCCATTCCCATTCCCTATTCTATTCTATTCTATTCTATTCTATTCTATTCTATTCTATTCCCATTCCCATTCCCATTCCCATTCCCATTCCCTATTCCATTCCATTCCGTTCCATTCCTATTCCATTCCCATTCCCTATTCTGTTCTGTTCTGTTCTGTTCTGTTCTGTTCTGTTCCCATTCCCATTCCCATTCCCATTCCCATTCCCATTCCCATTCCCATTCCCATTCCCATTCCCTATTCAATTCTATTCTATTCCCATTCCCGTTCCCGTTCCCGTTCCCGTTCCCGTTCCCATTCCCTATTCTGTTCTGTTCTGTTCTGTTCTGTTCTGTTCTGTTCTGTTCTATTCCCTTTCCCTATCCCATTCCCGTTCCCGTTCCCATTCCCATTCCATTCCCTTTCCCATTCCTTATTCTATTGTATTCTATTGTATTCTATTGTATTCTATTCTATTCTATTCTATTCTATTCTATTCTATTCTATTCTATTCCCATTCCCATTCCCTATTCTATTGTATCCTATTGTATCCTATTCTATTCCCATCCCCTATTCTGTTTTATTCTGTTCTATTCTATTCCCGTTCCTATTCCCTATTCTATTCTGTTCTGTTCTGTTCTGTTCTGTTCTGTTCTGTTCTGTTCTGTTCTATTCCCTTTCCCTTTCCCATTCCCGTTCCCGTTCCCATTCCATTCCATTCCCATTCCAATTCCTTATTCTATTGTATTCTATTCTATTCTATTCTATTCTATTGGATTCTATTCCCATTCCCTGTTGTGTTCTGTTGTGTTCTGTTCTGTTGTGTTCTGTTGTGTTCTGTTGTGTTCTGTTCTGTTCTTTTCTATTCTATTCTGTTCCAATTTCCAGTTCCAGTTCCAATCCAATTCATTCCCTTCAAATTTCCATTCCCATTCCCATTCCCATTCCCTATCCTGTCCTGTCCTATCCTATCCTATCCTATCCTATCCTATCCTATCCTATCCTATCCTATCCTATCCTATCCTATCCTATCCTATCCTATCCTAACCTAACCTAACCTAACCTAACCTAACCTATTCCCATTCCCTATTGTATTGTATTGTATTGTATTGCATTGCATTGCATTGCATTGCATTGCATTGCATTGCATTGCATTGCATTGCATTGCATTGCATTCTATTCTATTCTATTCTATTCTATTCTATTCTATTCTATTCTATTCTATTCTATTCTATTCTATTCTATTCTATTCTATTCTATTCTATTCTATTCCCTTCCCATTCCCATTCCCTATTCTATTGTATCCTATTGTATCCTATTCTATTCCCATCCCCTATTCTGTTCTATTCTGTTCTATTCTATTCTATTGTATTCCCATTCCCTATTGTATTCTATTCTATTCTATTCCCATTCCCATTCCCATTCCATTCCATTCCATCCCATTCCCATTCCCATTCCCATTCCCATTCCCATTCCCATTCCCTATTCTATTCTATTCTATTCTATTCTATTCTATTCTATTCTATTCTATTCTATTCCCATTCCCATTCCCATTCCCATTCCCATTCCCATTCCATTCCATTCCATCCCATTCCCATTCCCATTCCCATTCCCATTCCCATTCCCATTCCCTATTCTATTCTATTCTATTCTATTCTATTCTATTCTATTCTATTCTATTCTATTCTTTTCTTTTCTTTTCTTTTCTTTTCTATTCTATTCTATTCTATTCTATTCTATTCTATTCTATTCTATTCTATTCTATTCTATTCTATTCTATTCTATTCTATTCTATTCTATTCTATTCCCATTCCCATTCCCATTCCCTATTCCATTCCATTTCATTCCCATTCCATTCCCATTCCCTATTCTGTTCTCTTCTCTTCTGTTCTGTTCTGTTCCCATTCCCATTCCCATTCCCATTCCCATTCCCATTCCCATTCCCATTCCCATTCCCATTCCCATTCCCTATTCAATTCTATTCTATTCCCGTTCCCATTCCCTATTCTATTCTATTGTGTTCTGTTCTCTTCTCTTCTGTTCTGTTCTGTTCCCATTCCCATTCCCATTCCCATTCCATTCCCATTCCCATTCCTTATTCTATTCTATTCTATTCTATTCTATTCTATTCTATTCTATTCTATTCTATTCTATTCTATTCTATTCTTTTCTTTTCTTTTCTTTTCTTTTCTTTTCTTTTCTTTTCTATTCTATTCTATTCTATTCTATTCTATTCTATTCTATTCTATTCTATTCCCATTCCCATTCCCATTCCCATTCCCTATTCCATTCCATTCCATTCCCATATCATTCCCATTCCATATTATGTTCTCTTCTCTTCTCTTCTGTTTTGTTCCCTTTCCCATTCTATTCTATTCTATTCTATTCTATTCTATTCTATTCTATTCTATTCTATTCTATTCTATTCTATTCTATTCTATTCTATTCTATTCTATTCTATTCTATTCTTTCTATTCTATTCTATTCCATTCCATTCCCATTCCCATTCCCTTCCCTGTTCTGTTTTGTCCTGTCCTGTTGTGTTCTGTTCTGTTGTGTTCTGTTGTGTTCTGTTCTGTTCTATTCTGTTCCAATTTCCAGTTCCAGTTCCCATCCAATTTATTCCCTTCCAATTCCCATTCCCATTCCCATTCCCTATTCTATCCTATCCTATCCTATCCTATCCTATCCTATCCTATCCTATCCTATCCTATCCTATCCTATCCTATCCTATCCTATCCTATCCTATCCTATCCTAACCTAACCTAACCTAACCTAACCTATTCCCATTCCCTATTGTATTGCATTGCATTGCATTGCATTGCATTGCATTGCATTGCATTGCATTGCATTGCATTGCATTGTATTCTATTCTATTCTATTCTATTCTATTCTATTCTATTCTATTCTATTCTATTCTATTCTATTCTATTCTATTGTATCCTATTGTATCCTATTCTATTCCCATCCCCTATTCTGTTCTATTCTGTTCTATTCTATTCCCGTTCCTATTCCCTATTCTATTCTGTTCTGTTCTGTTCTGTTCTGTTCTGTTCTATTCCCTTTCCCTTTCCCATTCCCGTTCCCGTTCCCATTCCATTCCATTCCCATTCCAATTCCTTATTCTATTCTATTCTATTATATTCTATTCTATTCTATTGGATTCTATTCCGATTCCCTGTTGTGTTCTGTTGTGTTCTGTTCTGTTGTGTTCTGTTGTGTTCTGTTGTGTTCTGTTGTGTTCTGTTGTGTTCTGTTGTGTTCTGTTCTGTTCTTTTCTATTCTATTCTGTTCCAATTTCCAGTTCCAGTTCCAATCCAATTCATTCCCTTCAAATTTCCATTCCCATTCCCATTCCCATTCCCTATCCTGTCCTGTCCTGTCCTATCCTATCCTATCCTATCCTATCCTATCCTATCCTATCCTATCCTATCCTATCCTATCCTATCCTATCCTATCCTATCCTATCCTATCCTAACCTAACCTAACCTAACCTAACCTAACCTATTCCCATTCCCTATTGTATTGTATTGTATTGTATTGTATTGCATTGCATTGCATTGCATTGCATTGCATTGCATTGCATTGCATTGTATTGTATTCTATTCTATTCTATTCTATTCTATTCTATTCTATTCTATTCTATTCTATTCTATTCTATTCTATGCTATGCTATTCTATTCTATTCTATTCTATTCTATTCTATTCCCATTCCCATTCCCATTCCCTATTCTATTGTATCCTATTGTATCCTATTCTATTCCCATCCCCTATTCTGTTCTATTCTGTTCTATTCTATTCTATTGTATTCCCATTCCCTATTGTATTCTATTCTATTCTATTCCCATTCCCATTCCCATTCCCATTCCATTACATTCCATCCCATTCCCATTCCCATTCCCATTCCCATTCCCATTCCCATTCCCATTCCCATTCCCATTCCCATTCCCATTCCCTATTCTATTCTATTCTATTCTATTCTATTCTATTCTATTCCCATTCCCATTCCCATTCCCATTCCCATTCCCATTCCATTCCATTCCATCCCATTCCCATTCCCATTCCCATTCCCATTCCCTATTCTATTCTATTCTATTCTATTCTATTCTATTCTATTCTATTCTATTCTATTCTATTCTATTCTATTCTATTCTATTCTATTCTATTCTACTCTATTCTATTCTATTCTATTCTATTCCCATTCCCATTCCCATTCCCTATTCCATTCCATTCCATTCCCATTCCATTCCCATTCCCTATTCTGTTCTCTTCTCTTCTCTTCTGTTCCCATTCCCATTCCCATTCCCATTCCCATTCCCATTCCCATTCCCATTCCCATTCCCATTCCCATTCCCATTCCCATTCCCTATTCAATTCTATTCTATTCCCGTTCCCATTCCCTATTCTATTCTATTGTGTTCTGTTCTCTTCTCTTCTGTTCTGTTCTGTTCCCATTCCCATTCCCATTCCCATTCCCATTCCATTCCCATTCCCATTCCCATTCCTTATTCTATTCTATTCTATTCTATTCTATTCTATTCTATTCTATTCTATTCTATTCTATTCTATTCTATTCTATTCCCATTCCCATTCCCATTCCCATTCCCATTCCCTATTCCATTCCATTCCATTCCCATTCCATTCCCATTCCATATTATGTTCTCTTCTCTTCTTTTCTGTTTTGTTCCCATTCCCATTCCCATTCCCATTCCCATTCCCATTCTATTCTATTCTATTCTATTCTATTCTATTCTATTCTATTCTATTCTATTCTATTCTATTCTATTCTATTCTATTCTTTTCTTTTCTTTTCTTTTCTTTTCTATTCCCATTCCCATTCCCATTCCCATTCCCATTCCCTATTCCATTCCATTCCATTCCGATTCCATTCCCATTCCCTATTCTGTTCTCTTCTCTTCTGTTCTGTTCTGTTCCCATTCCCATTCCCATTCCCATTCCCATTCCCATTCCCATTCCCATTCCCATTCCCATTCCCTATTCAATTCTATTCTATTCCCGTTCCCATTCCCTATTCTATTCTGTTCTGTTCTGTTCTGTTCTGTTCTGTTCTGTTCTGTTCTATTCCCTTTCCCTTTCCCGTTCCCTTTCCCGTTCCCATTCCCATTCCCATTCCAATTCCCATTCCATTCCATTCCCATTCCCATTCCATTCCCATTCCCATTCCTTATTCTATTCTATTCTATTCTATTCTATTCTATTCTATTCTATTCTATTCTATTCTATTCTATTCTATTATTCTTTTCTTTTCTTTTCTTTTCTTTTCTATTCTATTCTATTCTATTCTATTCTATTCTATTCTATTCTATTCTATTCTATTCTATTCTATTCTATTCTATTCTATTCTATTCTATTCCCATTCCCATTCCCATTCCCTATTCCATTCCATTCCATTCCCATTCCATTCCCATTCCATATTATGTTCTCTTCTCTTCTCTTCTGTTTTGTTCCCTTTCCCATTCTATTCTATTCTATTCTATTCTATTCTATTCTATTCTATTCTATTCTATTCTATTCTATTCTATTCTATTCTATTCTATTCTATTCTATTCTATTCTATTCTATTCTATTCCATTCCCATTCCCATTCCCATTCCCATTCCCATTCCCTTCCCTGTTCTGTTTTGTCCTGTCCTGTTGTGTTCTGTTCTGTTGTGTTCTGTTGTGTTCTGTTCTGTTCTATTCTGTTCCAATTTCCAGTTCCAGTTCCCATCCAATTTATTCCCTTCCAATTCCCATTCCCATTCCCATTCCCTATCCTATCCTATCCTATCCTATCCTATCCTATCCTATCCTATCCTATCCTATCCTATCCTATCCTATCCTATCCTATCCTATCCTATCCTATCCTATCCTATCCTATCCTATCCTAACCTAACCTAACCTAACCTATTCCCATTCCCTATTGTATTGTATTGTATTGTATTGTATTGCATTGCATTGCATTGCATTGCATTGCATTGCATTGCATTGCATTGCATTGCATTGCATTGCATTGCATTGCATTGTATTGTATTGTATTGTATTGTATTGTATTCTATTCTATTCTATTCTATTCTATTCTATTCTATTCTATTCTATTCTATTCTATTCCCATTCCCATTCCCATTCCCTATTCTATTGTATCCTATTGTATCCTATTCTATTCCCATCCCCTATTCTATTCTATTCTATTCTATTCTATTCTATTCTATTCTATTCTATTCTATTCTATTCTATTCTATTCTATTCTATTCTATTCTATTCTATTCTATTCTATTCTATTATTCTTTTCTTTTCTTTTCTTTTCTATTCTATTCTATTCTATTCTATTCTATTCTATTCTATTCTATTCTATTCTATTCTATTCTATTCTATTCTATTCTATTCCATTCTATTCTATTCCCATTCCCATTCCCATTCCCATTCCCTATTCCATTCCATTCCATTCCCATTCCATTCCCATTCCATATTATGTTCTGTTCTCTTCTCTTCTGTTTTGTTCCCTTTCCCATTCTATTCTATTCTATTCTATTCTATTCTATTCTATTCTATTCTATTCTATTCTATTCTATTCTATTCTATTCTATTCTATTCTTTCTATTCTATTCCATTCCCATTCCCATTCCCATTCCCATTCCCTTCCCTGTTCTGTTTTGTCCTGTCCTGTTGTGTTCTGTTCTGTTGTGTTCTGTTGTGTTCTGTTCTGTTCTATTCTGTTCCAATTTCCAGTTCCAGTTCCCATCCAATTTATTCCCTTCCAATTCCCATTCCCATTCCCATTCCCTATCCTATCCTATCCTATCCTATCCTATCCTATCCTATCCTATCCTATCCTATCCTAACCTAACCTAACCTATTCCCATTCCCTATTGTATTGTATTGTATTGTATTGTATTGTATTGCATTGCATTGCATTGCATTGCATTGCATTGCATTGTATTCTATTCTATTCTATTCTATTCTATTCTATTCTATTCTATTCTATTCTATTCTATTCTATTCTATTCTATTCCCATTCCCATTCCCATTCCCTATTCTATTGTATCCCATTGTATCCTATTCTATTCCCATCCCCTATTCTGTTCTATTCTGTTCTATTCTATTCTATTGTATTCCCATTCCCTATTGTATTCTATTCTATTCTATTCCCATTCCCATTCCCATTCCATTCCATTCCATCCCATTCCCATTCCCATTCCCATTCCCATTCCCATTCCCATTCCCATTCCCATTCCCTATTCTATTCTATTCTATTCTATTCTATTCTATTCTATTCTATTCCCATTCCCATTCCCATTCCCATTCCCATTCCCATTCCATTCCATTCCTTCCCATTCCCATTCCCATTCCCATTCCCATTCCCATTCCCTATTCTATTCTATTCTATTCTATTCTATTCTATTCTATTCTATTCTATTCTATTCTATTCTATTCTATTCTATTCTATTCTATTCTATTCTATTCTATTCTATTCTATTCTATTCTTTTCTTTTCTATTCTATTCTATTCTATTCTATTCTATTCTATTCTATTCTATTCTATTCTATTCTATTCTATTCCCATTCCCATTCCCATTCCCTATTCCATTCCATTCCATTCCCATTCCATTCCCATTCCCTATTCTGTTCTCTTCTCTTCTGTTCTGTTCTGTTCCCATTCCCATTCCCATTCCCATTCCCATTCCCATTCCCATTCCCATTCCCATTCCGATTCCCATTCCCATTCCCATTCCCATTCCCATTCCCATTCCCATTCCCATTCCCTATTCAATTCTATTCTATTCCCGTTCCCATTCCCTATTCTATTCTATTGTGTTCTGTTCTCTTCTCTTCTGTTCTGTTCTGTTCCCATTCCCATTCCCATTCCCATTCCATTCCCATTCCTTATTCTATTCTATTCTATTCTATTCTATTCTATTCTATTCTATTCTATTCTATTCTATTCTATTCTATTCTATTCTATTCTATTCTATTCTATTATATTCTATTCTATTCCCATTCCCATTCCCATTCCCATTCCCATTCCCTATTCCATTCCATTCCATTCCCATTCCATTCCCATTCCATATTATGTTCTCTTCTCTTCTCTTCTGTTTTGTTCCCATTCCCATTCCCATTCCCATTCCCATTCCCATTCTATTCTATTCTATTCTATTCTATTCTATTCTATTCTATTCTATTCTATTCTATTCTATTCTATTCTATTCTATTCTTTTCTTTTCTTTTCTTTTCTTTTCTTTTCTATTCCCATTCCCATTCCCATTCCCATTCCCATTCCCTATTCCATTCCATTCCATTCCGATTCCATTCCCATTCCCTATTCTGTTCTCTTCTCTTCTGTTCTGTTCTGTTCCCATTCCCATTCCCATTCCCATTCCCATTCCCATTCCCATTCCCATTCCCATTCCCATTCCCATTCCCTATTCAATTCTATTCTATTCCCGTTCCCATTCCCTATTCTATTCTGTTCTGTTCTGTTCTGTTCTGTTCTGTTCTATTCCCTTTCCCTTTTCCGTTCCCTTTCCCGTTCCCATTCCCATTCCCATTCCAATTCCCATTCCATTCCCATTCCCATTCCATTCCCATTCCCATTCCTTATTCTATTCTATTCTATTCTATTCTATTCTATTCTATTCTATTCTATTCTATTCTATTCTATTCTATTCTATTCTATTCTATTCTATTCTTTTCTTTTCTTTTCTTTTCTATTCTATTCTATTCTATTCTATTCTATTCTATTCTATTCCCATTCCCATTCCCATTCCCATTCCCTATTCCATTCCATTCCCTTCCCATTCCCATTCCCATTCCCATTCCCATTCCCATTCCCATTCCCATTCCCATTCCCTATTCTATTCTATTCTATTCTATTCTATTCTATTCTATTCCCATTCCCATTCCCATTCCCATTCCCATTCCCATTCCATTCCATTCCATCCCATTCCCATTCCCATTCCCATTCCCATTCCCTATTCTATTCTATTCTATTCTATTCTATTCTATTCTATTCTATTCTATTCTATTCTATTCTATTCTATTCCCATTCCCATTCCCTATTCCATTCCATTCCATTCCCATTCCATTCCCATTCCCTATTCTGTTCTCTTCTCTTCTCTTCTGTTCCCATTCCCATTCCCATTCCCATTCCCATTCCCATTCCCATTCCCATTCCCATTCCCATTCCCATTCCCATTCCCATTCCCATTCCCTATTCAATTCTATTCTATTCCCGTTCCCATTCCCTATTCTATTCTATTGTGTTCTGTTCTCTTCTCTTCTGTTCTGTTCTGTTCCCATTCCCATTCCCATTCCCATTCCCATTCCATTCCCATTCCCATTCCTTATTCTATTCTATTCTATTCTATTCTATTCTATTCTATTCTATTCTATTCTATTCTATTCTATTCTATTCCCATTCCCATTCCCATTCCCATTCCCATTCCCTATTCCATTCCATTCCATTCCCATTCCATTCCCATTCCATATTATGTTCTCTTCTCTTCTTTTCTGTTTTGTTCCCATTCCCATTCCCATTCCCATTCCCATTCCCATTCCCATTCCCATTCTATTCTATTCTATTCTATTCTATTCTATTCTATTCTATTCTATTCTATTCTATTCTATTCTATTCTATTCTATTCTATTCTTTTCTTTTCTTTTCTTTTCTTTTCTATTCCCATTCCCATTCCCATTCCCATTCCCATTCCCATTCCCTATTCCATTCCATTCCATTCCGATTCCATTCCCATTCCCTATTCTGTTCTCTTCTCTTCTGTTCTGTTCTGTTCCCATTCCCATTCCCATTCCCATTCCCATTCCCATTCCCATTCCCATTCTCATTCCCATTCCCTATTCAATTCTATTCTATTGTATTCCCATTCCCTATTCCATTCCATTCCATTCCATTCCTATTCCATTCCCATTCCCTATTCTATTCTGTTCTGTTCTGTTCTGTTCTGTTCTGTTCTGTTCTGTTCTATTCCCTTTCCCTTTCCCGTTCCCTTTCCCGTTCCCATTCCCATTCCCATTCCAATTCCCATTCCATTCCATTCCCATTCCCATTCCATTCCCATTCCCATTCCTTATTCTATTCTATTCTATTCTATTCTATTCTATTCTATTCTATTCTATTCTATTCTATTCTATTCTATTCTATTCTATTCTATTATTCTTTTCTTTTCTTTTCTTTTCTTTTCTATTCTATTCTATTCTATTCTATTCTATTCTATTCTATTCTATTCTATTCTATTCTATTCTATTCTATTCCCATTCCCATTCCCATTCCCATTCCCTATTCCATTCCATTCCATTCCCATTCCATTCCCATTCCATATTATGTTCTCTTCTCTTCTCTTCTGTTTTGTTCCCTTTCCCATTCTATTCTATTCTATTCTATTCTATTCTATTCTATTCTATTCTATTCTATTCTATTCTATTCTATTCTATTCTATTCTATTCTATTCTATTCTTTCTATTCTATTCTATTCCATTCCCATTCCCATTCCCTTCCCTGTTCTGTTTTGTCCTGTCCTGTTGTGTTCTGTTCTGTTGTGTTCTGTTGTGTTCTGTTCTGTTCTATTCTGTTCCAATTTCCAGTTCCAGTTCCCATCCAATTTATTCCCTTCCAATTCCCATTCCGATTCCCATTCCCTATTCTATCCTATCCTATCCTATCCTATCCTATCCTATCCTATCCTATCCTATCCTATCCTATCCTATCCTATCCTATCCTATCCTATCCTAACCTAACCTAACCTAACCTATTCCCATTCCCTATTGTATTGTATTGTATTGTATTGTATTGCATTGCATTGCATTGCATTGCATTGCATTGCATTGCATTGCATTGCATTGCATTGCATTGCATTGCATTGCATTGCATTGCATTGTATTGTATTGTATTGTATTGTATTGTATTCTATTCTATTCTATTCTATTCTATTCTATTCTATTCTATTCCCATTCCCATTCCCATTCCCTATTCTATTGTATCCTATTGTATCCTATTCTATTCCCATCCCCTATTCTATTCTATTCTATTCTATTCTATTCTATTCTATTCTATTCTATTCTATTCTATTCTATTCTATTCTATTCTATTCTATTCTATTCTATTCTATTCTATTATTCTTTTCTTTTCTTTTCTATTCTATTCTATTCTATTCTATTCTATTCTATTCTATTCTATTCTATTCTATTCTATTCCCATTCCCATTCCCATTCCCATTCCCATTCCCTATTCCATTCCATTCCATTCCCATTCCATTCCCATTCCATATTATGTTCTGTTCTCTTCTCTTCTGTTTTGTTCCCTTTCCCATTCTATTCTATTCTATTCTATTCTATTCTATTCTATTCTATTCTATTCTATTCTATTCTATTCTATTCTATTCTATTCTATTCTATTCTATTCTTTCTATTCTATTCCATTCCCATTCCCATTCCCATTCCCATTCCCTTCCCTGTTCTGTTTTGTCCTGTCCTGTTGTGTTCTGTTCTGTTGTGTTCTGTTGTGTTCTGTTCTGTTCTATTCTGTTCCAATTTCCAGTTCCAGTTCCCATCCAATTTATTCCCTTCCAATTCCCATTCCCATTCCCATTCCCTATTCTATCCTATCCTATCCTATCCTATCCTATCCTATCCTATCCTATCCTATCCTATCCTATCCTATCCTATCCTAACCTAACCTAACCTATTCCCATTCCCTATTGTATTGTATTGTATTGTATTGTATTGCATTGCATTGCATTGCATTGCATTGCATTGCATTGCATTGCATTGCATTGCATTGCATTGTATTGTATTCTATTCTATTCTATTCTATTCTATTCTATTCTATTCTATTCTATTCTATTCTATTCTATTCTATTCTATTCCCATTCCCATTCCCATTCCCTCTTCTATTGTATCCTATTGTATCCTATTCTATTCCCATCCCCTATTCTGTTCTATTCTGTTCTATTCTATTCTATTGTATTCCCATTCCCTATTGTATTCTATTCTCTTCTGTTCCCATTCCCATTCCCATTCCCATTCCCATTCCCATTCCCATTCCCATTCCCATTCCCATTCCCATTCCCATTCCCATTCCCATTCCCTATTCAATTCTATTCTATTCCCGTTCCCATTCCCTATTCTATTCTATTGTGTTCTGTTCTCTTCTCTTCTGTTCTGTTCTGTTCCCATTCCCATTCCCATTCCCATTCCCATTCCATTCCCATTCCCATTCCTTATTCTATTCTATTCTATTCTATTCTATTCTATTCTATTCTATTCTATTCTATTCTATTCTATTCTATTCCCATTCCCATTCCCATTCCCATTCCCTATTCCATTCCATTCCATTCCCATTCCATTCCCATTCCATATTATGTTCTCTTCTCTTCTTTTCTGTTTTGTTCCCATTCCCATTCCCATTCCCATTCCCATTCCCATTCCCATTCTATTCTATTCTATTCTATTCTATTCTATTCTATTCTATTCTATTCTATTCTATTCTATTCTATTCTATTCTATTCTATTCTATTCTATTCTTTTCTTTTCTTTTCTTTTCTATTCCCATTCCCATTCCCATTCCCATTCCCATTCCCTATTCCATTCCATTCCATTCCGATTCCATTCCCATTCCCTATTCTGTTCTCTTCTCTTCTGTTCTGTTCTGTTCCCATTCCCATTCCCATTCCCATTCCCATTCCCATTCCCATTCCCATTCCCATTCCCATTCCCTATTCAATTCTATTCTATTCCCGTTCCCATTCCCTATTCTATTCTGTTCTGTTCTGTTCTGTTCTGTTCTGTTCTGTTCTATTCCCTTTCCCTTTCCCGTTCCCTTTCCCGTTCCCATTCCCATTCCCATTCCAATTCCCATTCCATTCCATTCCCATTCCCATTCCATTCCCATTCCCATTCCTTATTCTATTCTATTCTATTCTATTCTATTCTATTCTATTCTATTCTATTCTATTCTATTCTATTCTATTCTATTCTATTATTCTTTTCTTTTCTTTTCTTTTCTTTTCTATTCTATTCTATTCTATTCTATTCTATTCTATTCTATTCTATTCTATTCTATTCTATTCTATTCTATTCTATTCTATTCTATTCCCATTCCCATTCCCATTCCCATTCCCTATTCCATTCCATTCCATTCCCATTCCATTCCCATTCCATATTATGTTCTCTTCTCTTCTCTTCTGTTTTGTTCCCTTTCCCATTCTATTCTATTCTATTCTATTCTATTCTATTCTATTCTATTCTATTCTATTCTATTCTATTCTATTCTATTCTATTCTATTCTATTCTATTCTATTCTATTCTTTCTATTCTATTCTATTCCATTCCCATTCCCATTCCCTTCCCTGTTCTGTTTTGTCCTGTCCTGTTGTGTTCTGTTCTGTTGTGTTCTGTTGTGTTCTGTTCTGTTCTATTCTGTTCCAATTTCCAGTTCCAGTTCCCATCCAATTTATTCCCTTCCCTTTCTTTTCTTTTCTTTTCTTTTCTTTTCTTTTCTTTTCTTTTCTATTCTATTCTATTCTATTCTATTCTATTCTATTCTATTCTATTCTATTCTATTCTATTCTATTCTATTCTATTCTATTCCCATTCCCATTCCCATTCCCTATTCTATTGTATCCTATTGTATCCTATTCTATTCCCATCCCCTATTCTATTCTATTCTATTCTATTCTATTCTATTCTATTCTATTCTATTCTATTCTATTCTATTCTATTCTATTCTATTCTATTCTATTCTATTCTATTCTATTCTATTCTATTCTATTATTCTTTTCTTTTCTTTTCTATTCTATTCTATTCTATTCTATTCTATTCTATTCTATTCTATTCTATTCTATCCTATCCTATCCTATCCTATCCTATCCTATCCTATTCTATTCTATCCTATCCTATCCTATCCTAACCTATTCCCATTCCCATTCCCATTCCCTATTCCATTCCATTCCATTCCCATTCCATTCCCATTCCATATTATGTTCTGTTCTCTTCTCTTCTGTTTTGTTCCCTTTCCCATTCTATTCTATTCTATTCTATTCTATTCTATTCTATTCTATTCTATTCTATTCTATTCTATTCTATTCTATTCTATTCTATTCTATTCTATTCTATTCTATTCTATTCTATTCTTTCTATTCTATTCCATTCCCATTCCCATTCCCATTCCCATTCCCTTCCCTGTTCTGTTTTGTCCTGTCCTGTTGTGTTCTGTTCTGTTGTGTTCTGTTGTGTTCTGTTCTGTTCTATTCTGTTCCAATTTCCAGTTCCAGTTCCCATCCAATTTATTCCCTTCCAATTCCCATTCCCATTCCCATTCCCTATTCTATCCTATCCTATCCTATCCTATCCTATCCTATCCTATCCTATCCTATCCTATCCTATCCTAACCTAACCTAACCTATTCCCATTCCCTATTGTATTGTATTGTATTGTATTGTATTGCATTGCATTGCATTGCATTGCATTGCATTGCATTGCATTGCATTGCATTGCATTGCATTGCATTGCATTGTATTGTATTGTATTGTATTCTATTCTATTCTATTCTATTCTATTCTATTCTATTCTATTCTATTCTATTCTATTCTATTCTATTCTATTCTATTCCCATTCCCATTCCCATTCCCTATTCTATTGTATCCTATTGTATCCTATTCTATTCCCATCCCCTATTCTGTTCTATTCTGTTCTATTCTATTCTATTGTATTGCCATTCCCTATTGTATTCTATTCTATTCTATTCCCATTCCCATTCCCATTCCATTCCATTCCATCCCATTCCCATTCCCATTCCCATTCCCATTCCCAGTCCCATTCCCATTCCCATTCCCATTCCCATTCCCTATTCTATTCTATTCTATTCTATTCTATTCTATTCTATTCTATTCTATTCTATTCTATTCTATTCCCATTCCCATTCCCATTCCCATTCCCATTCCCATTCCATTCCATTCCTTCCCATTCCCATTCCCATTCCCATTCCCATTCCCATTCCCTATTCTATTCTATTCTATTCTATTCTATTCTATTCTATTCTATTCTATTCTATTCTATTCTATTCTATTCTTTTCTTTTCTATTCTATTCTATTCTATTCTATTCTATTCTATTCTATTCTATTCTATTCTATTCTATTCTATTCCCATTCCCATTCCCATTCCCTATTCCATTCCATTCCATTCCATTCCCATTCCATTCCCATTCCCTATTCTGTTCTCTTCTCTTCTGTTCTGTTCTGTTCCCATTCCCATTCCCATTCCCATTCCCATTCCCATTCCCATTCCCATTCCCATTCCCATTCCCATTCCCATTCCCATTCCCATTCCCATTCCCATTCCCATTCCCTATTCAATTCTATTCTATTCCCGTTCCCATTCCCTATTCTATTCTATTGTGTTCTGTTCTCTTCTCTTCTGTTCTGTTCTGTTCCCATTCCCATTCCCATTCCCATTCCATTCCCATTCCTTATTCTATTCTATTCTATTCTATTCTATTCTATTCTATTCTATTCTATTCTATTCTATTCTATTCTATTCTATTCTATTCTATTATATTCTATTCTATTCCCATTCCCATTCCCATTCCCATTCCCATTCCCATTCCCTATTCCATTCCATTCCATTCCCATTCCATTCCCATTCCATATTATGTTCTCTTCTCTTCTCTTCTGTTTTGTTCCCATTCCCATTCCCATTCCCATTCCCATTCTATTCTATTCTATTCTATTCTATTCTATTCTATTCTATTCTATTCTATTCTATTCTATTCTATTCTTTTCTTTTCTTTTCTTTTCTTTTCTTTTCTTTTCTTTTCTTTTCTATTCCCATTCCCATTCCCATTCCCATTCCCATTCCCTATTCCATTCCATTCCATTCCGATTCCATTCCCATTCCCTATTCTGTTCTCTTCTCTTCTGTTCTGTTCTGTTCCCATTCCCATTCCCATTCCCATTCCCATTCCCATTCCCATTCCCATTCCCTATTCAATTCTATTCTATTCCCGTTCCCATTCCCTATTCTATTCTGTTCTGTTCTGTTCTGTTCTGTTCTGTTCTATTCCCTTTCCCTTTTCCGTTCCCTTTCCCGTTCCCATTCCCATTCCCATTCCAATTCCCATTCCATTCCCATTCCCATTCCATTCCCATTCCCATTCCTTATTCTATTCTATTCTATTCTATTCTATTCTATTCTATTCTATTCTATTCTATTCTATTCTATTCTATTCTATTCTATTCTTTTCTTTTCTTTTCTTTTCTATTCTATTCTATTCTATTCTATTCTATTCTATTCTATTCTATTCCCATTCCCATTCCCATTCCCATTCCCTATTCCATTCCATTCCCTTCCCATTCCCATTCCCATTCCCATTCCCATTCCCATTCCCATTCCCTATTCTATTCTATTCTATTCTATTCTATTCTATTCTATTCCCATTCCCATTCCCATTCCCATTCCCATTCCCATTCCATTCCATTCCATCCCATTCCCATTCCCATTCCCATTCCCATTCCCTATTCTATTCTATTCTATTCTATTCTATTCTATTCTATTCTATTCTATTCTATTCTATTCTATTCTATTCTATTCTATTCTATTCTATTCTATTCTATTCTATTCCCATTCCCATTCCCATTCCCTATTCCATTCCATTCCATTCCCATTCCATTCCCATTCCCTATTCTGTTCTCTTCTCTTCTCTTCTGTTCCCATTCCCATTCCCATTCCCATTCCCATTCCCATTCCCATTCCCATTCCCATTCCCATTCCCATTCCCATTCCCTATTCAATTCTATTCTATTCCCGTTCCCATTCCCTATTCTATTCTATTGTGTTCTGTTCTCTTCTCTTCTGTTCTGTTCTGTTCCCATTCCCATTCCCATTCCCATTCCCATTCCATTCCCATTCCCATTCCTTATTCTATTCTATTCTATTCTATTCTATTCTATTCTATTCTATTCTATTCTATTCTATTCTATTCCCATTCCCATTCCCATTCCCATTCCCATTCCCTATTCCATTCCATTCCATTCCCATTCCATTCCCATTCCATATTATGTTCTCTTCTCTTCTTTTCTGTTTTGTTCCCATTCCCATTCCCATTCCCATTCCCATTCCCATTCTATTCTATTCTATTCTATTCTATTCTATTCTATTCTATTCTATTCTATTCTATTCTTTTCTTTTCTTTTCTTTTCTTTTCTATTCCCATTCCCATTCCCATTCCCATTCCCATTCCCTATTCCATTCCATTCCATTCCGATTCCATTCCCATTCCCTATTCTGTTCTCTTCTCTTCTGTTCTGTTCTGTTCCCATTCCCATTCCCATTCCCATTCCCATTCCCATTCCCATTCCCTATTCAATTCTATTCTATTCCCGTTCCCATTCCCTATTCTATTCTGTTCTGTTCTGTTCTGTTCTGTTCTGTTCTGTTCTGTTCTATTCCCTTTCCCTTTCCCGTTCCCTTTCCCGTTCCCATTCCCATTCCCATTCCAATTCCCATTCCATTCCATTCCCATTCCCATTCCCATTCCCATTCCATTCCATTCCATCCCATTCCCATTCCCATTCCCATTCCCATTCCCTATTCTATTCTATTCTATTCTATTCTATTCTATTCTATTCTATTCTATTCTATTCTATTCTATTCTATTCTATTCCCATTCCCATTCCCATTCCCTATTCCATTCCATTCCATTCCCATTCCATTCCCATTCCCTATTCTGTTCTCTTCTCTTCTCTTCTGTTCCCATTCCCATTCCCATTCCCATTCCCATTCCCATTCCCATTCCCATTCCCATTCCCATTCCCATTCCCATTCCCTATTCAATTCTATTCTATTCCCGTTCCCATTCCCTATTCTATTCTATTGTGTTCTGTTCTCTTCTCTTCTGTTCTGTTCTGTTCCCATTCCCATTCCCATTCCCATTCCCATTCCATTCCCATTCCCATTCCTTATTCTATTCTATTCTATTCTATTCTATTCTATTCTATTCTATTCTATTCTATTCTATTCCCATTCCCATTCCCATTCCCATTCCCATTCCCTATTCCATTCCATTCCATTCCCATTCCATTCCCATTCCATATTATGTTCTCTTCTCTTCTTTTCTGTTTTGTTCCCATTCCCATTCCCATTCCCATTCCCATTCCCATTCTATTCTATTCTATTCTATTCTATTCTATTCTATTCTATTCTATTCTATTCTATTCTATTCTATTCTATTCTTTTCTTTTCTTTTCTTTTCTTTTCTATTCCCATTCCCATTCCCATTCCCATTCCCATTCCCTATTCCATTCCATTCCATTCCGATTCCATTCCCATTCCCTATTCTGTTCTCTTCTCTTCTGTTCTGTTCTGTTCCCATTCCCATTCCCATTCCCATTCCCATTCCCATTCCCATTCCCTATTCAATTCTATTCTATTCCCGTTCCCATTCCCTATTCTATTCTGTTCTGTTCTGTTCTGTTCTGTTCTGTTCTGTTCTGTTCTATTCCCTTTCCCTTTCCCGTTCCCTTTCCCGTTCCCATTCCCATTCCCATTCCAATTCCCATTCCATTCCATTCCCATTCCCATTCCATTCCCATTCCCATTCCTTATTCTATTCTATTCTATTCTATTCTATTCTATTCTATTCTATTCTATTCTATTCTATTCTATTCTATTCTATTCTATTCTATTCTATTCTATTATTCTTTTCTTTTCTTTTCTTTTCTTTTCTATTCTATTCTATTCTATTCTATTCTATTCTATTCTATTCTATTCTATTCTATTCTATTCTATTCCCATTCCCATTCCCATTCCCATTCCCTATTCCATTCCATTCCATTCCCATTCCATTCCCATTCCATATTATGTTCTCTTCTCTTCTCTTCTGTTTTGTTCCCATTCCCATTCCCATTCCCATTCTATTCTATTCTATTCTATTCTATTCTATTCTATTCTATTCTATTCTATTCTATTCTATTCTATTCTATTCTATTCTATTCTTTTCTTTTCTTTTCTTTTCTTTTCTTTTCTATTCCCATTCCCATTCCCATTCCCATTCCCTATTCCATTCCATTCCATTCCGATTCCATTCCCATTCCCTATTCTGTTCTCTTCTCTTCTGTTCTGTTCTGTTCCCATTCCCATTCCCATTCCCATTCCCATTCCCATTCCCATTCCCATTCCCTATTCAATTCTATTCTATTCCCGTTCCCATTCCCTATTCTATTCTGTTCTGTTCTGTTCTGTTCTGTTCTGTTCTGTTCTGTTCTATTCCCTTTCCCTTTCCCGTTCCCTTTCCCGTTCCCATTCCCATTCCCATTCCAATTCCCATTCCATTCCCATTCCCATTCCATTCCCATTCCCATTCCTTATTCTATTCTATTCTATTCTATTCTATTCTATTCTATTCTATTCTATTCTATTCTATTCTATTCTATTCTATTCTATTCTATTCTATTCTATTCTTTTCTTTTCTATTCTATTCTATTCTATTCTATTCTATTCTATTCTATTCTATTCTATTCTATTCTATTCCCATTCCCATTCCCATTCCCATTCCCTATTCCATTCCATTCCATTCCCATTCCATTCCCATTCCATATTATGTTCTCTTCTCTTCTCTTCTGTTTTGTTCCCTTTCCCATTCTATTCTATTCTATTCTATTCTATTCTATTCTATTCTATTCTATTCTATTCTATTCTATTCTATTCTATTCTATTCTATTCTATTCTATTCTATTCTATTCTATTCTATTCTATTCTATTCTATTCCATTCCCATTCCCATTCCGATTCCCTTCCCTGTTCTGTTTTGTCCTGTCCTGTTGTGTTCTGTTCTGTTGTGTTCTGTTCTGTTCTGTTCTGTTCTATTCTGTTCCAATTTCCAGTTCCAGTTCCCATCCAATTTATTCCCTTCCAATTCCCATTCCCATTCCCATTCCCTATTCTATCCTATCCTATCCTATCCTATCCTATCCTATCCTATCCTATCCTATCCTATCCTATCCTATCCTATCCTAACCTAACCTAATCTAACCTATTCCCATTCCCTATTGTATTGTATTGTATTGTATTGTATTGCATTGCATTGCATTGCATTGCATTGCATTGCATTGCATTGCATTGCATTGCATTGCATTGCATTGTATTCTATTCTATTCTATTCTATTCTATTCTATTCTATTCTATTCTATTCTATTCTATTCTATTCTATTCTATTCTATTCTATTCTATTCTATTCTATTCTATTCTATTCTATTCTATTGTATCCTATTGTATCCTATTCTATTCCCATCCCCTATTCTGTTCTATTCTGTTCTATTCTATTCCCGTTCCTATTCCCTATTCTATTCTGTTCTGTTCTGTTCTGTTCTGTTCTGTTCTGTTCTGTTCTGTTCTATTCCCTTTCCCTTTCCCATTCCCGTTCCCGTTCCCATTCCATTCCATTCCCATTCCAATTCCTTATTCTATTCTATTCTATTCTATTCTATTCTATTCTATTGGATTCTATTCCCATTCCCTGTTGTGTTCTGTTGTGTTCTGTTCTGTTGTGTTCTGTTGTGTTCTGTTGTGTTCTGTTGTGTTCTGTTGTGTTCTGTTGTGTTCTGTTCTGTTCTTTTCTATTCTATTCTGTTCCAATTTCCAGTTCCAGTTCCAATCCAATTCATTCCCTTCAAATTTCCATTCCCATTCCCATTCCCATTCCCTATCCTGTCCTGTCCTATCCTATCCTATCCTATCCTATCCTATCCTATCCTATCCTATCCTATCCTATCCTATCCTATCCTATCCTAACCTAACCTAACCTAACCTAACCTATTCCCATTCCCTATTGTATTGTATTGTATTGTATTGTATTGCATTGCATTGCATTGCATTGCATTGCATTGCATTGCATTGCATTGTATTGTATTGTATTGTATTGTATTGTATTCTATTCTATTCTATTCTATTCTATTCTATTCTATTCTATTCTATTCTATTCTATTCTATTCTATTCCCATTCCCATTCCCATTCCCTATTCTATTGTATCCTATTGTATCCTATTCTATTCCCATCCCCTATTCTGTTCTATTCTGTTCTATTCTATTCTATTGTATTCCCATTCCCTATTGTATTCTATTCTATTCTATTCCCATTCCCATTCCCATTCCATTCCATTCCATCCCATTCCCATTCCCATTCCCATTCCCATTCCCATTCCCATTTCCATTCCCATTCCCATTCCCATTCCCTATTCTATTCTATTCTGTTCTATTCTATTCTATTCCCATTCCCATTCCCATTCCCATTCCCATTCCCATTCCCATTCCATTCCATTCCATTCCATTCCATCCCATTCCCATTCCCATTCCCATTCCCTATTCTATTCTATTCTATTCTATTCTATTCTATTCTATTCTATTCTATTCTATTCTATTCTATTCTATTCTTTTCTTTTCTTTTCTTTTCTTTTCTTTTCTTTTCTTTTCTATTCCCATTCCCATTCCCATTCCCATTCCCTATTCCATTCCATTCCATTCCGATTCCATTCCCATTCCCTATTCTGTTCTCTTCTCTTCTGTTCTGTTCTGTTCCCATTCCCATTCCCATTCCCATTCCCATTCCCATTCCCATTCCCTATTCAATTCTATTCTATTCCCGTTCCCATTCCCTATTCTATTCTGTTCTGTTCTGTTCTGTTCTGTTCTGTTCTGTTCTGTTCTATTCCCTTTCCCTTTCCCGTTCCCTTTCCCGTTCCCATTCCCATTCCCATTCCAATTCCCATTCCATTCCCATTCCCATTCCATTCCCATTCCCATTCCTTATTCTATTCTATTCTATTCTATTCTATTCTATTCTATTCTATTCTATTCTATTCTATTCTATTCTATTCTATTCTATTCTATTCTATTCTATTCTATTCTATTCCCATTCCCATTCCCTATTCCATTCCATTCCATTCCCATTCCATTCCCATTCCCTATTCTGTTCTCTTCTCTTCTGTTCTGTTCTGTTCCCATTCCCATTCCCATTCCCATTCCCATTCCCATTCCCATTCCCATTCCCATTCCCATTCCCATTCCCATTCCCATTCCCATTCCCTATTCAATTCTATTCTATTCCCGATCCCATTCCCTATTCTATTCTATTGTGTTCTGTTCTCTTCTCTCCTGTTCTGTTCTGTTCCCATTCCCATTCCCATTCCCATTCCCATTCCATTCCCATTCCCATTCCTTATTCTATTCTATTCTATTCTATTCTATTCTATTCTATTCTATTCTATTCTATTCTATTCTATTCTATTCTATTCTATTCCCATTCCCATTCCCATTCCCATTCCCATTCCCATTCCCATTCCCATTCCCATTCCCTATTCAATTCTATTCTATTCCCGTTCCCATTCCCTATTCTATTCTATTGTGTTCTGTTCTCTTCTCTTCTGTTCTGTTCTGTTCCCATTCCCATTCCCATTCCCATTCCCATTCCATTCCCATTCCCATTCCTTATTCTATTCTATTCTATTCTATTCTATTCTATTCTATTCTATTCTATTCTATTCTATTCTATTCTATTCCCATTCCCATTCCCATTCCCATTCCCATTCCCATTCCCTATTCCATTCCATTCCATTCCCATTCCATTCCCATTCCATATTATGTTCTCTTCTCTTCTTTTCTGTTTTGTTCCCATTCCCATTCCCATTCCCATTCCCATTCCCATTCCCATTCTATTCTATTCTATTCTATTCTATTCTATTCTATTCTATTCTATTCTATTCTATTCTATTCTTTTCTTTTCTTTTCTATTCCCATTCCCATTCCCATTCCCATTCCCATTCCCTATTCCATTCCATTCCATTCCGATTCCATTCCCATTCCCTATTCTGTTCTCTTCTCTTCTGTTCTGTTCTGTTCCCATTCCCATTCCCATTCCCATTCCCATTCCCATTCCCATTCCCTATTCAATTCTATTCTATTCCCGTTCCCATTCCCTATTCTATTCTGTTCTGTTCTGTTCTGTTCTGTTCTGTTCTGTTCTGTTCTATTCCCTTTCCCTTTCCCGTTCCCTTTCCCGTTCCCATTCCCATTCCCATTCCAATTCCCATTCCATTCCATTCCCATTCCCATTCCATTCCCATTCCCATTCCTTATTCTATTCTATTCTATTCTATTCTATTCTATTCTATTCTATTCTATTCTATTCTATTCTATTCTATTCTATTATTCTTTTCTTTTCTTTTCTTTTCTTTTCTATTCTATTCTATTCTATTCTATTCTATTCTATTCTATTCTATTCTATTCTATTCTATTCTATTCTATTCTATTCTATTCCCATTCCCATTCCCATTCCCATTCCCTATTCCATTCCATTCCATTCCCATTCCATTCCCATTCCATATTATGTTCTCTTCTCTTCTCTTCTGTTTTGTTCCCATTCCCATTCCCATTCCCATTCTATTCTATTCTATTCTATTCTATTCTATTCTATTCTATTCTATTCTATTCTATTCTATTCTATTCTATTCTATTCTATTCTATTGTATCCTATTGTATCCTATTCTATTCCCATCCCCTATTCTGTTCTATTCTGTTCTATTCTATTCCCGTTCCTATTCCCTATTCTATTCTGTTCTGTTCTGTTCTGTTCTGTTCTGTTCTGTTCTGTTCTATTCCCTTTCCCTTTCCCATTCCCGTTCCCGTTCCCATTCCATTCCATTCCCATTCCAATTCCTTATTCTATTCTATTCTATTCTATTCTATTCTATTCTATTGGATTCTATTCCCATTCCCTGTTGTGTTCTGTTGTGTTCTGTTCTGTTGTGTTCTGTTGTGTTCTGTTGTGTTCTGTTGTGTTCTGTTGTGTTCTGTTCTGTTCTTTTCCATTCTATTCTGTTCCAATTTCCAGTTCCAGTTCCAATCCAATTCATTCCCTTCAAATTTCCATTCCCATTCCCATTCCCATTCCCTATCCTGTCCTGTCCTATCCTATCCTATCCTATCCTATCCTATCCTATCCTATCCTATCCTATCCTATCCTATCCTATCCTATCCTAACCTAACCTAACCTAACCTAACCTATTCCCATTCCCTATTGTATTGTATTGTATTGTATTGTATTGCATTGCATTGCATTGCATTGCATTGCATTGCATTGCATTGCATTGTATTGTATTGTATTCTATTCTATTCTATTCTATTCTATTCTATTCTATTCTATTCTATTCTATTCTATTCTATTCTATTCTATTCTATTCTATTCTATTCCCATTCCCATTCCCATTCCCATTCCCTATTCTATTGTATCCTATTGTATCCTATTCTATTCCCATCCCCTATTCTGTTCTATTCTGTTCTATTCTATTCTATTGTATTCCCATTCCCTATTGTATTCTATTCTATTCTATTCCCATTCCCATTCCCATTCCATTCCATTCCATCCCATTCCCATTCCCATTCCCATTCCCATTCCCATTCCCATTCCCATTTCCATTCCCATTCCCATTCCCATTCCCTATTCTATTCTATTCTGTTCTATTCTATTCTATTCCCATTCCCATTCCCATTCCCATTCCCATTCCCATTCCCATTCCATTCCATTCCATTCCATTCCATCCCATTCCCATTCCCATTCCCATTCCCATTCCCATTCCCTATTCTATTCTATTCTATTCTATTCTATTCTATTCTATTCTATTCTATTCTATTCTATTCTATTCTATTCTATTCTATTCTATTCTTTTCTTTTCTTTTCTTTTCTTTTCTTTTCTTTTCTTTTCTATTCCCATTCCCATTCCCATTCCCATTCCCTATTCCATTCCATTCCATTCCCATTCCATTCCCATTCCCTATTCTGTTCTCTTCTCTTCTGTTCTGTTCTGTTCCCATTCCCATTCCCATTCCCATTCCCATTCCCATTCCCATTCCCTATTCAATTCTATTCTATTCCCGTTCCCATTCCCTATTCTATTCTGTTCTGTTCTGTTCTGTTCTGTTCTGTTCTGTTCTATTCCCTTTCCCTTTCCCGTTCCCTTTCCCGTTCCCATTCCCATTCCCATTCCAATTCCCATTCCATTCCCATTCCCATTCCATTCCCATTCCCATTCCTTATTCTATTCTATTCTATTCTATTCTATTCTATTCTATTCTATTCTATTCTATTCCCATTCCCATTCCCTATTCCATTCCATTCCATTCCCATTCCATTCCCATTCCCTATTCTGTTCTCTTCTCTTCTGTTCTGTTCTGTTCCCATTCCCATTCCCATTCCCATTCCCATTCCCATTCCCATTCCCATTCCCATTCCCATTCCCATTCCCTATTCAATTCTATTCTATTCCCGATCCCATTCCCTATTCTATTCTATTGTGTTCTGTTCTCTTCTCTCCTGTTCTGTTCTGTTCCCATTCCCATTCCCATTCCCATTCCCATTCCATTCCCATTCCCATTCCTTATTCTATTCTATTCTATTCTATTCTATTCTATTCTATTCTATTCTATTCTATTCTATTCTATTCTATTCCCATTCCCATTCCCATTCCCATTCCCATTCCCTATTCCATTCCATTCCATTCCCATTCCATTCCCATTCCATATTATGTTCTCTTCTCTTCTCTTCTGTTTTGTTCCCATTCCCATTCCCATTCCCATTCTATTCTATTCTATTCTATTCTATTCTATTCTATTCTATTCTATTCTATTCTATTCTATTCTATTCTATTCTATTCTATTCTATTCTATTCTATTCTATTCTTTTCTTTTCTTTTCTTTTCTTTTCTTTTCTATTCCCATTCCCATTCCCATTCCCATTCCCTATTCCATTCCATTCCATTCCGATTCCATTCCCATTCCCTATTCTGTTCTCTTCTCTTCTGTTCTGTTCTGTTCCCATTCCCATTCCCATTCCCATTCCCATTCCCATTCCCATTCCCATTCCCTATTCAATTCTATTCTATTCCCGTTCCCATTCCCTATTCTATTCTGTTCTGTTCTGTTCTGTTCTGTTCTGTTCTATTCCCTTTCCCTTTCCCGTTCCCTTTCCCGTTCCCATTCCCATTCCCATTCCAATTCCCATTCCATTCCCATTCCCATTCCATTCCCATTCCCATTCCTTATTCTATTCTATTCTATTCTATTCTATTCTATTCTATTCTATTCTATTCTATTCTATTCTATTCTATTCTATTCTATTCTATTCTATTCTATTCTATTCTATTCTTTTCTTTTCTATTCTATTCTATTCTATTCTATTCTATTCTATTCTATTCTATTCTATTCTATTCCCATTCCCATTCCCATTCCCATTCCCATTCCCTATTCCATTCCATTCCATTCCCATTCCATTCCCATTCCATATTATGTTCTCTTCTCTTCTCTTCTGTTTTGTTCCCTTTCCCATTCTATTCTATTCTATTCTATTCTATTCTATTCTATTCTATTCTATTCTATTCTATTCTATTCTATTCTATTCTATTCTATTCTATTCTATTCTATTCTATTCTATTCTATTCTATTCTATTCTATTCTTTCTATTCTATTCTATTCCATTCCCATTCCCATTCCCATTCCCTTCCCTGTTCTGTTTTGTCCTGTCCTGTTGTGTTCTGTTCTGTTGTGTTCTGTTCTGTTCTGTTCTGTTCTGTTCTGTTCTATTCTGTTCCAATTTCCAGTTCCAGTTCCCATCCAATTTATTCCCTTCCAATTCCCATTCCCATTCCCATTCCCTATTCTATCCTATCCTATCCTATCCTATCCTATCCTATCCTATCCTATCCTATCCTATCCTATCCTATCCTATCCTATCCTATCCTATCCTATCCTATCCTAACCTAATCTAACCTATTCCCATTCCCTATTGTATTGTATTGTATTGTATTGTATTGCATTGCATTGCATTGCATTGCATTGCATTGCATTGCATTGCATTGTATTGTGTTCTATTCTATTCTATTCTATTCTATTCTATTCTATTCTATTCTATTCTATTCTATTCTATTCTATTGTATCCTATTGTATCCTATTCTATTCCCATCCCCTATTCTGTTCTATTCTGTTCTATTCTATTCCCGTTCCTATTCCCTATTCTATTCTGTTCTGTTCTGTTCTGTTCTGTTCTGTTCTGTTCTGTTCTGTTCTATTCCCTTTCCCTTTCCCATTCCCGTTCCCGTTCCCATTCCATTCCATTCCCATTCCAATTCCTTATTCTATTCTATTCTATTCTATTCTATTCTATTCTATTCTATTGGATTCTATTCCCATTCCCTGTTGTGTTCTGTTGTGTTCTGTTCTGTTGTGTTCTGTTGTGTTCTGTTGTGTTCTGTTGTGTTCTGTTCTGTTCTGTTCTGTTCTTTTCTATTCTATTCTGTTCCAATTTCCAGTTCCAGTTCCAATCCAATTCATTCCCTTCAAATTTCCATTCCCATTCCCATTCCCATTCCCTATCCTGTCCTGTCCTATCCTATCCTATCCTATCCTATCCTATCCTATCCTATCCTATCCTATCCTATCCTATCCTATCCTATCCTATCCTAACCTAACCTAACCTAACCTAACCTATTCCCATTCCCTATTGTATTGTATTGTATTGTATTGTATTGCATTGCATTGCATTGCATTGCATTGCATTGCATTGTATTGTATTGTATTGTATTGTATTCTATTCTATTCTATTCTATTCTATTCTATTCTATTCGATTCTATTCGATTCTATTCTATTCTATTCCCATTCCCATTCCCATTCCCTATTCTATTGTATCCTATTGTATCCTATTCTATTCCCATCCCCTATTCTGTTCTATTCTGTTCTATTCTATTCTATTGTATTCCCATTCCCTATTGTATTCTATTCTATTCTATTCCCATTCCCATTCCCATTCCATTCCATTCCATCCCATTCCCATTCCCATTCCCATTCCCATTCCCATTCCCATTTCCATTCCCATTCCCATTCCCATTCCCTATTCTATTCTATTCTGTTCTATTCTATTCTATTCCCATTCCCATTCCCATTCCCATTCCCATTCCCATTCCCATTCCATTCCATTCCATTCCATTCCATCCCATTCCATTCCCATTCCCATTCCCATTCCCATTCCCATTCCCTATTCTATTCTATTCTATTCTATTCTATTCTATTCTATTCTTTTCTTTTCTTTTCTTTTCTTTTCTTTTCTTTTCTTTTCTTTTCTTTTCTTTTCTTTTCTATTCCCATTCCCATTCCCATTCCCATTCCCTATTCCATTCCATTCCATTCCGATTCCATTCCCATTCCCTATTCTGTTCTCTTCTCTTCTGTTCTGTTCTGTTCCCATTCCCATTCCCATTCCCATTCCCATTCCCATTCCCATTCCCATTCCCTATTCCATTCTATTCTATTCCCGTTCCCATTCCCTATTCTATTCTGTTCTGTTCTGTTCTGTTCTGTTCTGTTCTGTTCTGTTCTGTTCTATTCCCTTTCCCTTTCCCGTTCCCTTTCCCGTTCCCATTCCCATTCCCATTCCAATTCCCATTCCATTCCCATTCCCATTCCATTCCCATTCCCATTCCTTATTCTATTCTATTCTATTCTATTCTATTCTATTCTATTCTATTCTATTCTATTCTATTCTATTCTATTCTATTCTATTCTATTCTATTCTATTCTATTCTTTTCTTTTCTATTCTATTCTATTCTATTCTATTCTATTCTATTCTATTCTATTCTATTCTATTCTATTCTATTCCCATTCCCATTCCCATTCCCATTCCCTATTCCATTCCATTCCATTCCCATTCCATTCCCATTCCATATTATGTTCTCTTCTCTTCTCTTCTGTTTTGTTCCCTTTCCCATTCTATTCTATTCTATTCTATTCTATTCTATTCTATTCTATTCTATTCTATTCTATTCTATTCTATTCTATTCTATTCTATTCTATTCTATTCTTTCTATTCTATTCTATTCCATTCCCATTCCCATTCCCATTCCCTTCCCTGTTCTGTTTTGTCCTGTCCTGTTGTGTTCTGTTCTGTTGTGTTCTGTTCTGTTCTGTTCTGTTCTATTCTGTTCCAATTTCCAGTTCCAGTTCCCATCCAATTTATTCCCTTCCAATTCCCATTCCCATTCCCATTCCCTATTCTATCCTATCCTATCCTATCCTATCCTATCCTATCCTATCCTATCCTATCCTATCCTATCCTATCCTATCCTAACCTAATCTAACCTATTCCCATTCCCTATTGTATTGTATTGTATTGTATTGTATTGCATTGCATTGCATTGCATTGCATTGCATTGCATTGCATTGCATTGCATTGCATTGCATTGCATTCTATTCTATTCTATTCTATTCTATTCTATTCTATTCTATTCTATTCTATTCTATTCTATTCTATTCTATTGTATCCTATTGTATCCTATTCTATTCCCATCCCCTATTCTGTTCTATTCTGTTCTATTCTATTCCCGTTCCTATTCCCTATTCTATTCTGTTCTGTTCTGTTCTGTTCTGTTCTGTTCTGTTCTATTCCCTTTCCCTTTCCCATTCCCGTTCCCGTTCCCATTCCATTCCATTCCCATTCCAATTCCTTATTCTATTCTATTCTATTCGATTCTATTCTATTCTATTGGATTCTATTCCCATTCCCTGTTGTGTTCTGTTGTGTTCTGTTCTGTTGTGTTCTGTTGTGTTCTGTTGTGTTCTGTTGTGTTCTGTTCTGTTCTTTTCTATTCTATTCTGTTCCAATTTCCAGTTCCAGTTCCAATCCAATTCATTCCCTTCAAATTTCCATTCCCATTCCCATTCCCATTCCCTATCCTGTCCTGTCCTATCCTATCCTATCCTATCCTATCCTATCCTATCCTATCCTATCCTATCCTATCCTATCCTATCCTATCCTATCCTATCCTATCCTAACCTAACCTAACCTAACCTAACCTATTCCCATTCCCTATTGTATTGTATTGTATTGTATTGTATTGCATTGCATTGCATTGCATTGCATTGCATTGCATTGCATTGTATTGTATTGTATTGTATTGTATTGTATTGTATTGTATTGTATTCTATTCTATTCTATTCTATTCTATTCTATTCTATTCTATTCTATTCTATTCTATTCTATTCCCATTCCCATTCCCATTCCCATTCCCTATTCTATTGTATCCTATTGTATCCTATTCTATTCCCATCCCCTATTCTGTTCTATTCTGTTCTATTCTATTCTATTGTATTCCCATTCCCTATTGTATTCTATTCTATTCTATTCCCATTCCCATTCCCATTCCATTCCATTCCATCCCATTCCCATTCCCATTCCCATTCCCATTCCCATTCCCATTCCCATTCCCATTCCCATTCCCATTCCCATTCCCTATTCTATTCTATTCTATTCTATTCTATTCTATTCTATTCTATTCCCATTCCCATTCCCATTCCCATTCCCATTCCCATTCCCATTCCATTCCATTCCATTCCATTCCATCCCATTCCCATTCCCATTCCCATTCCCATTCCCTATTCTATTCTATTCTATTCTATTCTATTCTATTCTATTCTATTCTATTCTATTCTATTCTATTCTATTCTATTCTATTCTATTCTATTCTATTCTATTCTTTTCTTTTCTTTTCTTTTCTATTCTATTCTATTCTATTCTATTCTATTCTATTCTATTCTATTCTATTCTATTCTATTCTATTCCCATTCCCATTCCCATTCCCATTCCCTATTCCATTCCATTCCATTCCCATTCCATTCCCATTCCCTATTCTGTTCTCTTCTCTTCTGTTCTGTTCTGTTCCCATTCCCATTCCCATTCCCATTCCCATTCCCATTCCCATTCCCATTCCCATTCCCATTCCCTATTCAATTCTATTCTATTCCCGTTCCCATTCCCTATTCTATTCTATTGTGTTCTGTTCTGTTCTCTTCTGTTCTGTTCTGTTCCCATTCCCATTCCCATTCAAATTCCCATTCCATTCCCATTCCCATTCCTTATTCTATTCTATTCTATTCTATTCTATTCTATTCTATTCTATTCTATTCTATTCCCATTCCCATTCCCATTCCCATTCCCATTCCCTATTCCATTCCATTCCATTCCCATTCCATTCCCATTCCATATTATGTTCTCTTCTCTTCTCTTCTGTTTTGTTCCCATTCCCATTCCCATTCCCATTCCCATTCCCATTCCCATTCTATTCTATTCTATTCTATTCTATTCTATTCTATTCTATTCTATTCTATTCTATTCTATTCTATTCTATTCTATTCTATTCTATTCTTTTCTTTTCTTTTCTTTTCTTTTCTTTTCTATTCCCATTCCCATTCCCATTCCCATTCCCTATTCCATTCCATTCCATTCCGATTCCATTCCCATTCCCTATTCTGTTCTCTTCTCTTCTGTTCTGTTCTGTTCCCATTCCCATTCCCATTCCCATTCCCATTCCCATTCCCATTCCCATTCCCATTCCCATTCCCATTCCCATTCCCTATTCAATTCTATTCTATTCCCGTTCCCATTCCCTATTCTATTCTGTTCTGTTCTGTTCTGTTCTGTTCTGTTCTATTCCCTTTCCCTTTCCCGTTCCCTTTCCCGTTCCCATACCCATTCCCATTCCCATTCCCATTCCATTCCCATTCCCATTCCATTCCCATTCCCATTCCTTATTCTATTCTATTCTATTCTATTCTATTCTATTCTATTCTATTCTATTCTATTCTATTCTATTCTATTCTATTCTATTCTATTCTATTCTATTCTATTCTATTCTTTTCTTTTCTTTTCTATTCTATTCTATTCTATTCTATTCTATTCTATTCTATTCTATTCTATTCTATTCTATTCTATTCTATTCCCATTCCCATTCCCATTCCCATTCCCTATTCCATTCCATTCCATTCCCATTCCATTCCCATTCCATATTATGTTCTCTTCTCTTCTCTTCTGTTTTGTTCCCTTTCCCATTCTATTCTATTCTATTCTATTCTATTCTATTCTATTCTATTCTATTCTATTCTATTCTATTCTATTCTATTCTATTCTATTCTATTCTATTCTATTCTATTCTATTCTTTCTATTCTATTCTATTCCATTCCCATTCCCATTCCCATTCCCTTCCCTGTTCTGTTTTGTCCTGTCCTGTTGTGTTCTGTTCTGTTGTGTTCTGTTGTGTTCTGTTCTGTTCTATTCTGTTCCAATTTCCAGTTCCAGTTCCCATCCAATTTATTCCCTTCCAATTCCCATTCCCATTCCCATTCCCTATTCTATCCTATCCTATCCTATCCTATCCTTTCCTATCCTATCCTATCCTATCCTATCCTATCCTATCCTATCCTATCCTATCCTATCCTATCCTATTCCCATTCCCTATTATATTGTAATGTATTTCATTGTATTGTATTGTATTGTATTGTATTGTATTGTATTCTATTGTATTCTATTCAATTCTAGTCTAGTCTAGTCTAGTCTATTCGATTCTAGTCTATTCTAGTCTATTCTATTCTATTCTATTCTATTCCCATTCCCATTCCCATTCCCATTCCCATTCCCATTCCCATTCCCATTCCCATTCCCATTCCCATTCCCATTCCCATTCCCATTCCCTATCCTATCCTATCCTATCCTATCCTATCCTATCCTATTCCCATTCCCATTCCAATTCCCTATTGTATTGTATTGTATTGTATTGTATTGTATTGTATTGTATTGTATTGTATTGTATTGTATTGTATTGTATTGTATTGTATTGTATTGTATTGTTTTGTATTGTATTGTATTGTATTGTATTGTATTGTATTGTATTGTATTGTATTGTATTGTATTGTATTCTATTCCCATTCCCATTCCCATTCCCATTCCCATTCCCATTCCCATTCCCATTCCCATTCCCATTCCCATTCCCATTCCCATTCCCATTCCCATTCCCTATCCTATCCTATCCTATCCTATCCTATCTTATCCTATCCTATCCTATCCTATCCTATCCTATTCCCATTCCCTATTGTATTGTATTGTATTGTATTGTATTGTATTGTATTCTATTCTATTCTATTCTATTCTATTCTATTCTATTCTATTCTATTCTATTCTATTCTATTCTATTCCCATTTCCATTCCATTCCATTCCATTCCATTCCCATTCCCATTCCCATTCCCATTCCCATTCCCATTCCCATTCCCATTCCCTATTCGATTCGATTCGATTCGATTCGATTCCCATTCCCTATTCGATTCGATTCGATTCCCATTCCCATTCCCATTCCCTATACTATTCTATTCTATTCTATTCTATTCCCATTCCCATTCCCATTCCCATTCCCATTCCCATTCCCATTCCCTATCCCATTCCATTCCATTCCATTCCTATTCCATTCCCATTCCCTATTCTGTTCTCTTCTGTTCTGTTCTGTTCCCATTCCCATTCCCATTCCCATTCCCATTCCCATTCCCATTCCCTATTCAATTCAATTCTATTCCCCTTCCCATTTCCATTCCCATTCCCTATTCTATTGTATACTATTGTATACTATTCTATTCCCATTCCCTATTCTGTTCTATTCTGTTCTATTCTATTCTATTGTATTCCCATTCCCTATTCCATTCCATTCCATTCCATTCCTATTCCATTCCCATTCCCTATTCTGTTCTCTTCTGTTCTGTTCTGTTCCCATTCCCATTCCCATTCCCATTCCCATTCCCATTCCCATTCCCATTCCCATTCCCATTCCCATTCCCATTCCCTATTCAATTCTATTCTATTCCCGTTCCCGTTCCCGTTCCCGTTCCCGTTCCCATTCCCATTCCCATTCCCATTCCATTCCCTTTCTCATTCCTTATTCTATTGTATTCTATTGTATTCTTATTGTATTCTATTGTATTCTATTGTATTCTATTCTATTGTATTCTATTCTATTCTATTCTATTCTATTCTATTCTATTCTATTCTATTCTATTCTATTCTATTCTATTCCCATTCCCATTCCCATTCCCTATTCCATTCCATTCCATTCCATTCCTATTCCATTCCCATTCCCTATTCTGTTCTCTTCTGTTCTGTTCTGTTCCCATTCCCATTCCCATTCCCATTCCCATTCCCTATTCAATTCTATTCTATTCCCGTTCCCGTTCCCGTTCCCGTTCCCATTCCCATTCCCATTCCCATTCCATTCCCTTTCTCATTCCTTATTCTATTGTATTCTATTGTATTCTTATTGTATTCTATTGTATTCTATTGTATTCTATTGTATTCTATTGTATTCTATTCTATTCTATTCTATTCTATTCTATTCTATTCTATTCTATTCTATTCTATTCTATTCTATTCCCATTCCCATTCCCATTCCCATTCCCATTCCCAATTCCATTCCATTCCGTTCCATTCCTATTCCATTCCCATTCCCTATTCTGTTCTCTTCTCTTCTGTTCTGTTCTGTTCCCATTCCCATTCCCATTCCCATTCCCATTCCCATTCCCATTCCCATTCCCATTCCCATTCCCATTCCCATTCCCTATTCAATTCTATTCTATTCCCGTTCCCGTTCCCGTTCCCGTTCCCTGTTCTGTTCTGTTCTGTTCTGTTCTGTTCTGTTCTGTTCTGTTCTGTTCCCTTTCCCTTTCCCATTCCCATTCCCGTTCCCGTTCCCATTCCCATTCCATTCCCTTTCCCATTCCTTATTCTATTGTATTCTATTGTATTCTTATTTTATTCTATTGTATTCTATTGTATTCTATTGTATTGTATTGTATTGTATTGTATTGTATTGTATTGTATTGTATTCTATTCTATTCTATTCTATTCTATTCTATTCTATTCTATTCTATTCCCATTTCCATTTCCATTCCCTATTCTATTGTATACTATTGTATACTATTCTATTCCCATTCCCTATTCTGTTCTCTTCTGTTCTATTCTATTCTATTCTATTCCCATTCCCTATTCTATTCTATTCTATTCTATTCTATTCTATTCTATTCTATTCTATTCTATTCTATTCTATTCTATTCACATTCCCATTCCCATTCCCATTCCCATTCCCATTCCCATTCCCATTCCCATTCCCTATTCTATTGTATCCTATTGTATCCTATTCTATTCCCATCCCCTATTCTGTTCTATTCTGTTCTATTCTATTCTATTGTATTCCCATTCCCTATTCTATTCTATTCTATTCTATTCTATTCTATTCTGTTCTATTCTATTCTATTCCCATTCCCATTCCCATTCCCATTCCCATTACCATTACCATTACCATTACCATTACCATTACCATTACCATTCCCTATTCCATTCCATTCCCATTCCCATTCCCATTCCATTCCCATTCCCTATTCTGTTCTCTTCTCTTCTCTTCTGTTCCTATTCCCATTCCCATTCCCGTTCCCATTCCCATTCCCATTCCCATTCCCATTCCCATTCCCATTCCCATTCCCATTCCCATTCCCTATCCTATCCTATCCTATCCTATCCTATCCTATCCTATCCTACCCTACCCTACCCTACCCTACCCTACCCTACCCTATCCTATCCTATCCTATCCTATCCTATTCTATTCCCATTCACTATTGTATTGTATTGTATTGTATTGTATTGTATTGTATTGTATTGTATTGTATTGTATTGTATTGTATTGTATTGTATTCTATTGTATTCTATTCTATTCTATTCCCATTTCCATTCCATTCCATTCCATTCCATTCCATTCCCATTCCCATTCCCATTCCCATTCCCTATTCGATTCGATTCGATTCGATTCCCATTCCCATTCCCGTTCCCGTTCCCATTCCCATTCCATTCCCTTTCCCATTCCTTATTCTATTGTATTCTATTGTATTCTTATTTTATTCTATTGTATTCTATTGTATTCTATTGTATTCTATTGTATTGTATTGTATTGTATTGTATTGTATTGTATTCTATTCTATTCTATTCTATTCTATTCTATTCTATTCTATTCTATTCTATTCCCATTTCCATTTCCATTCCCTATTCTATTGTATACTATTGTATACTATTCTATTCCCATTCCCTATTCTGTTCTCTTCTGTTCTATTCTATTCTATTCTATTCCCATTCCCTATTCTATTCTATTCTATTCTATTCTATTCTATTCTATTCTATTCTATTCTATTCTATTCTATTCTATTCTATTCTATTCCCATTACCATTACCATTACCATTACCATTACCATTCCCTATTCCATTCCATTCCATTCCATTCCTATTCCATTCCCATTCCCTATTCTGTTCTCTTCTCTTCTGTTCTGTTCTGTTCCCATTCCCATTCCCATTCCCATTCCCATTCCCTATTCAATTCTATTCTATTCCCGTTCCCGTTCCCGTTCCCATTCCCTATTCTATTCTGTTCTGTTCTATTCTGTTCTGTTCTGTTCTGTTCTGTTCTATTCCCTTTCCCATTTCCATTCCCATTCCCGTTCCCGTTCCCATTCCCATTCCCATTCCATTCCCTTTCCCATTCCTTATTCTATTGTATTCTTATTGTATTCTATTGTATTCTATTGTATTGTATTGTATTGTATTGTATTGTATTCTATTCTATTCTATTCTATTCTATTCTATTCTATTCTATTCTATTCACATTCCCATTCCCATTCCCATTCCCATTCCCATTCCCATTCCCATTCCCATTCCCTATTCTATTGTATCCTATTGTATCCTATTCTATTCCCATCCCCTATTCTGTTCTATTCTGTTCTATTCTATTCTATTGTATTCCCATTCCCTATTCTATTCTATTCTATTCTATTCTGTTCTATTCTATTCTATTCCCATTCCCATTCCCATTCCCATTCCCATTCCCATTCCCATTACCATTACCATTACCATTACCATTACCATTCCCTATTCCATTCCATTCCCATTCCCATTCCCATTCCATTCCCATTCCCTATTCTGTTCTCTTCTCTTCTCTTCTGTTCCTATTCCCATTCCCATTCCCGTTCCCATTCCCATTCCCATTCCCATTCCCATTCCCATTCCCATTCCCATTCCCATTCCCTATCCTATCCTATCCTATCCTATCCTATCCTATCCTATCCTACCCTACCCTACCCTACCCTACCCTACCCTACCCTACCCTATCCTATCCTATCCTATCCTATCCTATTCTATTCCCATTCACTATTGTATTGTATTGTATTGTATTGTATTGTATTGTATTGTATTGTATTGTATTGTATTGTATTCTATTGTATTCTATTGTATTCTATTCTATTCCCATTTCCATTCCATTCCATTCCATTCCATTCCATTCCCATTCCCATTCCCATTCCCTATTCGATTCGATTCGATTCGATTCCCATTCCCATTCCCATTCCCATTCCCTATTCGATTCGATTCAATTCCCATTCCCATTCCCATTCCCATTCCCATTCCCATTCCCATTCCCATTCCCTATTCTATTCTATTCTATTCTATTCCCATTCCCATTCCCATTCCCATTCCCATTCCCATTCCCATTCCCTATTCCATTCCATTCCTATTCCATTCCCATTCCCTATTCTGTTCTCTTCTCTTCTGTTCTGTTCTGTTCCCATTCCCATTCCCATTCCCATTCCCATTCCCATTCCCATTCCCATTCCCTATTCAATTCTATTCTATTCCTGTTACCGTTCCCATTCCCTATTCTATTCTGTTCTGTTCTGTTCTGTTCTGTTCTGTTCTGTTCCCTTTCCCTTTCCCATTCCCATTCCCGTTCCCGTTCCCATTCACATTCCATTCCCTTTCCCATTCCTTATTCTATTGTATTCTATTGTATTCTTATTGTATTCTATTGTATTCTATTGTATTCTATTGTATTCTATTGTATTCTATTCTATTCTATTCTATTCTATTCTATTCTATTCTATTCTATTCTATTCTATTCCCATTCCCATTCCCATTCCCATTCCCATTCCCATTCCCTATTCTATTGTATACTATTGTATACTATTCTATTCCCATCCCCTATTCTGTTCTATTCTGTTCTATTCTATTCTATTCCCATTCCCATTCCCTATTCTATTCTATCCTATTGTATACTATTCTATTCCCATTCCCTATTCTGTTCTGTTCTGTTCTGTTCTGTTCTGTTCTGTTCTCTTCGGTTCGGTTCTGTTCTGTTCTGTTCTATTCTATTCTATTCTATTCTATTCTATTCTATTCTATTCTATTCTATTCTATTCTATTCTATTCTATTCTATTCTATTCTATTCTATTCTATTCTAGTTCCAGTTCCAGTTCCAGTTCCAGTTCCAGTTCCAGTTCCAGTTCCAGTTCCAGTTCCAATCCAATTCATTCCTTTCCAATTCCCATTCCCATTCCCATTCCCATTCCCATTCCCATTCCCATTCCCATTCCCATTCCCATTCCCTATCCTGTCCTATCCTATCCTATCCTATCCTATCCTATCCTATCCTATCCTATCCTATCCTACCCTACCCTACCCTACCCTACCCTACCCTACCCTACCCTACCCTACCCTATCCTATCCTATCCTATTCTTTCCTATCCTATTCTCTTCCCATTCACTATTGTATTGTATTGTATTGTATTGTTTTGTATTGTATTGTATTGTATTGTATTGTATTGTATTCTATTCTATTCTATTCTATTCTATTCTATTCTATTCTATTCTATTCTATTCTATTCCCATTTCCATTCCATTCCATTCCATTCCATTCCCATTCCCATTCCCATTCCCATTCCCATTCCCATTCCCATTCCCATTCCCATGCCCTATTCAATTCGATTCGATTCCCATTCCCATTCCCATTCCCTATTCGATTCGATTCAATTCCCATTCCCATTCCCATTCCCATTCCCATTCCCATTCCCATTCCCATTCCCTATTCTATTCTATTCTATTCTATTCTATTCTATTCTATTCTATTCCCATTCCCATTCCCATTCCCATTCCCATTCCCATTCCCATTCCCATTCCCATTCCCTATTCCATTCCGTTCCATTCCTATTCCATTCCCATTCCCTATTCTGTTCTGTTCTCTTCTGTTCTGTTCTGTTCTGTTCCCATTCCCATTACCATTCCCTATTCAATTCTATTCTATTCCCGTTCCCGTTCCCGTTCCCGTTCCCATTCCCTATTCTGTTCTGTTCCGTTCTGTTCTGTTTTGTTCTGTTCTGTTCTGTTCTATTCCCTTTCCCTTTCCCATTCCCGTTCCCGTTCCCATTCCCATTCCATTCCCTTTCCCATTCCTTATTCTATTGTATTCTATTGTATTCTATTGTATTCTATTCTATTCTATTCTATTGTATTCTATTCTATTCGATTCGATTCGATTCGATTCTATTCTATTCTATTCTATTCTATTCTATTCTATTCTATTCTATTCTATTCTATTCTATTCTATTCTATTCCCATTCCCATTCCCATTCCCTATTCTATTGTATACTATTGTATACTATTCTATTCCCATTCCCTATTCTGTTCTATTCTGTTCTATTCTATTCTATTGTATTCCCATTCCCTATTCTATTCTATTCTATTCTATTCTATTCTATTCCCATTCCCATTCCCATTCCCATTCCCATTCCCATTCCCTATTCAATTCTATTCTATTCCCGTTCCTATTCCCTATTCTATTCTGTTCTGTTCTGTTCTGTTCTGTTCTGTTCTGTTCTGTTCTATTCCCTTTCCCATTCCCATTCCCATTCCCTATTCAATTCTATTCTATTCCCGTTCCTATTCCCTATTCTATTCTGTTCTGTTCTGTTCTGTTCTGTTCTATTCCCTTTCCCTTTCCCATTCCCGTTCCCGTTCCCATTCCATTCCCATTCCCATTCCCATTCCTTATTCTATTGTATTCTATTCTATTCTATTCTATTCTATTGGATTCTATTCCCATTCCCTGTTGTGTTCTGTTCTGTTGTGTTCTGTTGTGTTCTGTTGTGTTCTGTTGTGTTCTGTTGTGTTGTGTTCTGTTCTTTTCTATTCTATTCTGTTCCAATTTCCAGTTCCAGTTCCAATCCAATTCATTCCCTTCAAATTTCCATTCCCATTCCCATTCCCATTCCCATTCCCTATCCTGTCCTGTCCTATCCTATCCTATCCTATCCTATCCTATCCTATCCTATCCTATCCTATCCTATCCTATCCTATCCTATCCTATCCTATCCTAACCTATTCCCATTCCCTATTCTGTTCTGTTCTCTTCTGTTCTGTTCTGTTCTGTTCCCATTCCCATTCCCATTCCCATTCCCATTCCCTATTCAATTCTATTCTATTCCCGTTCCCGTTCCCGTTCCCGTTCCCATTCCCTATTCTGTTCTGTTCTGTTCTGTTCCAGTTCAAGTTCCAATCCAATTCATTCCCTTCAAATTTCCATTCCCATTCCCATTCCCATTCCCTATCCTATCCTATCCTATCCTATCCTATCCTATCCTATCCTAACCTATTCCCATTCCCTATTGTATTGTATTGTATTGTATTGTATTGTATTGTATTGTATTGCATTGCATTGCATTGCATTGCATTGCATTGCATTGCATTGCATTGCATTGCATTGCATTGCATTGCATTGCATTGCATTGCATTGCATTGCATTCTATTCTATTCTATTCTATTCTATTCTATTCTATTCTATTCTATTCTATTCTATTCTATTCTATTCTATTCCCATTCCCATTCCCATTCCCATTCCCATTCCCTATTCTATTGTATCCTATTGTATCCTATTCTATTCCCATCCCCTATTCTGTTCTATTCTGTTCTATTCTATTCTATTCTATTGTATTCTATTGTATTCTATTGTATTGTATTCTATTCTATTCTATTCTATTCTATTCTATTCTATTCTATTCTATTCTATTCTATTCTATTCTATTCTATTCTATTCTATTCCCATTCCCATTCCCATTCCCATTCCCATTCCCATTCCCATTCCCATTCCCTATTCTATTCTATTCTATTCTATTCTATTCTTTTCTTTTCTTTTCTTTTCTTTTCTTTTCTTTTCTTTTCTTTTCTTTTCTATTCTATTCTATTCTATTCTATTCTATTCTATTCTATTCCCATTCCCATTCCCATTCCCATTCCCTATTCCATTCCATTCCATTCCCATTCCATTCCCATTCCCTATTCTGTTCTCTTCTCTTCTGTTCTGTTCTGTTCCCATTCCCATTCCCATTCCCATTCCCATTCCCATTCCCATTCCCATTCCCATTCCCATTCCCATTCTCATTCCCATTCCCTATTCAATTCTATTCTATTGTATTCCCATTCCCTATTCCATTCCATTCCATTCCATTCCTATTCCATTCCCATTCCCTATTCTGTTCTCTTCTGTTCTGTTCTGTTCCCATTCCCATTCCCATTCCCATTCCCATTCCCATTCCCATTCCCTATTCAATTCTATTCTATTCCCGTTCCCGTTCCCGTTCCCGTTCCCGTTCCCATTCCCATTCCCATTCCCATTCCATTCCCTTTCTCATTCCTTATTCTATTGTATTCTTATTGTATTCTATTGTATTCTATTGTATTCTATTGTATTCTATTCTATTGTATTCTATTCTATTCTATTCTATTCTATTCTATTCTATTCTATTCTATTCTATTCTATTCTATTCCCATTCCCATTCCCATTCCCATTCCCATTCCCATTCCCAATTCCATTCCATTCCATTCCGTTCCATTCCTATTCCATTCCCATTCCCTATTCTGTTCTCTTCTCTTCTGTTCTGTTCTGTTCCCATTCCCATTCGGATTCCCATACCCATTCCCATTCCCTATTCAATTCTATTCTATTCCCGTTCCCGTTCCCGTTCCCGTTCCCGTTCCCTGTTCTGTTCTGTTCTGTTCTGTTCTGTTCTGTTCTGTTCCCTTTCCCTTTCCCATTCCCATTCCCATTCCCGTTCCCATTCCCATTCCATTCCCTTTCCCATTCCTTATTCTATTGTATTCTATTGTATTCTTATTTTATTCTATTGTATTGTATTGTATTGTATTGTATTGTATTGTATTGTATTGTATTGTATTGTATTCTATTGTATTCTATTGTATTCTATTCTATTCTATTCTATTCTATTCTATTCTATTCTATTCTATTCTATTCTATTCTATTCTATTCTATTCCCATTTCCATTTCCATTTCCATTCCCTATTCTATTGTATACTATTTTATACTATTCTATTCCCATTCCCTATTCTGTTCTCTTCTGTTCTATTCTATTCTATTATATTCCCATTCCCTATTCTATTCTATTCTATTCTATTCTATTCTATTCTATTCTATTCTATTCCCATTCCCATTCCCATTCCCATTACCATTACCATTACCATTACCATTACCATTCCCTATTCCATTCCATTCCATTCCATTCCTATTCCATTCCCATTCCCTATTCTGTTCTCTTCTCTTCTGTTCTGTTCTGTTCCCATTCCCATTCCCATTCCCATTCCCATTCCCATTCCCTATTCAATTCTATTCTATTCCCGTTCCCGTTCCCGTTCCCATTCCCTATACTATTCTGTTCTGTTCTATTCTGTTCTGTTCTGTTCTATTCCCTTTCCCATTCCCATTCCCATTCCCGTTCCCGTT
The DNA here is from genome assembly GCA_037215915.1 of Pantherophis vulpinus. Classification (NCBI taxonomy): domain Eukaryota; kingdom Metazoa; phylum Chordata; class Lepidosauria; order Squamata; family Colubridae; genus Pantherophis; species Pantherophis vulpinus. The sequence goes on from JAXLNS010000038.1 coordinate 87,069, forward strand.
CCCGTTCCCGTTCCCGTTCCCATTCCCATTCCCTTTCCCATTCTTTATTCTATTGTATTCTTATTGTATTGTATTGTATTGTATTGTATTGTATTGTATTGTATTCTATTCTATTCTATTCTATTCTATTCTATTCTATTCTATTCTATTCTATTCTATTCTATTCTATTCTATTCTATTCACATTCCCATTCCCATTCCCATTCCCATTCCCATTCCCTATTCTATTGTATCCTATTGTATCCTATTCTATTCCCATCCCCTATTCTGTTCTATTCTGTTCTATTCTATTCTATTGTATTCTGTTCCCATTCCCATTCCCATTCCCATTCCCATTCCCATTCAAATTCCCATTCCCATTCCCATTCCCATTCCCATTCCCATTCCCTATTCTATTCTATTCTATTCTATTCTATTCTTTTCTTTTCTTTTCTTTTCTTTTCTTTTCTTTTCTTTTCTTTTCTTTTCTATTCTATTCTATTCTATTCTATTCTATTCTATTCTATTCTATTCTATTCTATTCTATTCCCATTCCCATTCCCATTCCCTATTCCATTCCATTCCATTCCATTCCATTCCCATTCCATTCCCATTCCCTATTCTGTTCTCTTCTCTTCTGTTTCTGTTCTGTTCCCATTCCCATTCCCATTCCCATTACCATTCCCATTCCCATTCTCATTCCCATTCCCTATTCAATTCTATTCTATTGTATTCCCATTCCCTATTCCATTCCATTCCATTCCATTCCTATTCCATTCCCATTCCCTATTCTGTTCTCTTCTGTTCTGTTCTGTTCCCATTCCCATTCCCATTCCCATTCCCATTCCCATTCCCTATTCAATTCTATTCTATTCCCGTTCCCGTTCCCGTTCCCGTTCCCGTTCCCATTCCCATTCCCATTCCCATTCCATTCCCTTTCTCATTCCTTATTCTATTGTATTCTATTGTATTCTTATTGTATTCTATTGTATTCTATTGTATTCTATTCTATTCTATTCTATTCTATTCTATTCTATTCTATTCTATTCTATTCTATTCTATTCTATTCTATTCTATTCTATTCTATTCTATTCTATTCCCATTCCCATTCCCATTCCCATTCCCAATTCCATTCCATTCCATTCCATTCCTATTCCATTCCCATTCCCTATTCTGTTCTCTTCTCTTCTGTTCTGTTCTGTTCCCATTCCCATTCCCATTCCCATTCCCATTCCCATTCCCATTCCCATTCCCATTCCCTATTCAATTCTATTCTATTCCCGTTCCCGTTCCCATTCCCTGTTCTGTTCTGTTCTGTTCTGTTCTGTTCTGTTCCCTTTCCCTTTCCCATTCCCATTCCCGTTCCCTATTCTATTGTATCCTATTGTATCCTATTCTATTCCCATCCCCTATTCTGTTCTATTCTGTTCTATTCTATTCTATTCTATTGTATTCTATTGTATTCTATTGTATTCTATTGTATTGTATTGTATTCTATTCTATTCTATTCTATTCTATTCTATTCTATTCTATTCTATTCCGATTCCCATTCCCATTCCCATTCCCATTCCCATTCCCATTCCCATTCCCATTCCCATTCCCATTCCCTATTCTATTCTATTCTATTCTATTCTATTCTATTCTATTCTATTCTATTCTATTCTATTCTATTCTATTCTATTCCCATTCCCATTCCCATTCCCTATTCCATTCCATTCCATTCCCATTCCATTCCCATTCCCTATTCTGTTCTCTTCTCTTCTGTTCTGTTCTGTTCCCATTCCCATTCCCATTCCCATTCCCATTCCCATTCCCATTCCCATTCTCATTCCCATTCCCTATTCAATTCTATTCTATTGTATTCCCATTCCCTATTCCATTCCATTCCATTCCATTCCTATTCCATTCCCATTCCCTATTCTGTTCTCTTCTGTTCTGTTCTGTTCCCATTCCCATTCCCATTCCCATTCCCATTCCCATTCCCATTCCCATTCCCATTCCCTATTCAATTCTATTCTATTCCCGTTCCCGTTCCCGTTCCCGTTCCCGTTCCCGTTCCCATTCCCATTCCCATTCCCATTCCATTCCCTTCCTCATTCCTTATTCTATTGTATTCTTATTGTATTCTATTGTATTGTATTGTATTGTATTGTATTCTATTCTATTCTATTCTATTCTATTCTATTCTATTCTATTCTATTCTATTCTATTCTATTCTATTCTATTCTATTCTATTCTATTCTATTCCCATTTCCATTTCCATTTCCATTCCCTATTCTATTGTATACTATTGTATACTATTCTATTCCCATTCCCTATTCTGTTCTCTTCTGTTCTATTCTATTCTATTATATTCCCATTCCCTATTCTATTCTATTCTATTCTATTCTATTCTATCCTATTCTATTCCCATTCCCATTCCCATTCCCATTCCCATTACCATTCCCTATTCCATTCCATTCCATTCCATTCCTATTCCATTCCCATTCCCTATTCTGTTCTCTTCTCTTCTCTTCTCTTCTCTTCTGTTCCCATTCCCATTCCCATTCCCATTCCCATTCCCATTCCCATTCCCTATTCAATTCTATTCTATTCCCGTTCCCGTTCCCATTCCCATTCCCTATACTATTCTGTTCTGTTCTATTCTGTTCTGTTCTGTTCTATTCCCTTTCCCATTCCCATTCCCATTCCCGTTCCCGTTCCCATTCCCATTCCCATTCCCATTCCATTCCCTTTCCCATTCCTTATTCTATTGTATTCTTATTGTATTCTATTGTATTCTATTGTATTCTATTGTATTCTATTCTGTTCCCGTTCCCGTTCCGTATTCTGTTCTCTTCTCTTCTGTTCTGTTCTGTTCCCATTCCCATTCCCATTCCCATTCCCATTCCCATTCCCATTCCCTATTCAATTCTATTCTATTCCCGTTCCCATTCCCATTCCCATTCCCATTCCCATTCCCATTCCCTATTCAATTCTATTCTATTCCCGTTCCCATTCCCTATTCTATTCTATTCTGTTCTTTTCTGTTCTGTTCTGTTCTGTTCTGTTCTGTTCTGTTCTGTTCTGTTCTGTTCTGTTCTGTTCTGTTCTATTCCCTTTCCCGTTCCCGTTCCCGTTCCCGTTCCCATTCCCATTCCCATTCCCATTCCATTCCCATTCCCATTCCTTATTCTATTCTATTCTATTCTATTCTATTCTATTCTATTCTATTCTATTCTATTCTATTCTATTCTATTCTATTCTATTCTATTCTTTTCTTTTCTTTTCTTTTCTTTTCTTTTCTATTCTATTCTATTCTATTCTATTCTATTCTATTCTATTCTATTCCCATTCCCATTCCCATTCCCATTCCCATTCCCTATTCCATTCAATTCCATTCCCATTCCATTCCCATTCCATATTATGTTCTCTTCTCTTCTCTTCTGTTTTGTTCCCATTCCCATTCCAATTCCCATTCCCATTCTATTCTATTCTATTCTATTCTATTCTATTCTATTCTATTCTTTTCTTTTCTTTTCTTTTCTTTTCTTTTCTTTTCTTTTCTTTTCTTTTCTTTTCTTTTCTTTTCTTTTCTTTTCTATTCTATTCCCATTCCCATTCCCATTCCCATTCCCATTCCCTATTCCATTCCATTCCATTCCGATTCCATTCCCATTCCCTATTCTGTTCTCTTCTCTTCTGTTCTGTTCTGTTCCCATTCCCATTCCCATTCCCATTCCCATTCCCATTCCCATTCCCTACTCAATTCTATTCTATTCCCGTTCCCATTCCCTATTCTATTCTGTTCTGTTCTGTTCTGTTCTGTTCTGTTCTGTTCTATTCCCTTTCCCTTTCCCGTTCCCTTTCCCGTTCCCATTCCCATTCCCATTCCCATTCCATTCCCATTCCCATTTCATTCCCATTCCCATTCCTTATTCTATTCTATTCTATTCTATTCTATTCTATTCTATTCTATTCTATTCTATTCTATTCTATTCTATTCTTTTCCCATTCCCATTCCCATTCCCTATTCCATTCCATTCCATTCCCATTCCATTCCCATTCCCTATTCTGTTCTCTTCTCTTCTGTTCTGTTCTGTTCCCATTCCCATTCCCATTCCCATTCCCATTCCCATTCCCATTCCCATTCCCATTCCCATTCCCATTCCCATTCCCATTCCCTATTCAATTCTATTCTATTCCCGTTCCCATTCCCTATTCTATTCTATTCTGTTCTGTTCTGTTCTGTTCTGTTCTGTTCTATTCCCTTTCCCGTTCCCATTCCCATTCCCATTCCCATTCCCATTCCATTCCCATTCCCATTCCTTATTCTATTCTATTCTATTCTATTCTATTCTATTCTATTCTATTCTATTCTATTCTATTCTTTTCTTTTCTTTTCTTTTCTTTTCTTTTCTTTTCTTTTCTTTTCTATTCTAGTCTAGTCTATTCTATTCTATTCTATTCTATTCTATTCTATTCCCATTCCCATTCCCATTCCCTATTCCATTCCATTCCATTCCCATTCCATTCCCATTCCATATTATGTTCTCTTCTCTTCTCTTCTGTTTTGTTCCCATTCCCATTCCAATTCCCATTCCCATTCTATTCTATTCTATTCTATTCTATTCTATTCTATTCTATTCTTTTCTTTTCTTTTCTTTTCTTTTCTTTTCTTTTCTTTTCTTTTCTTTTCTATTCTATTCCCATTCCCATTCCCATTCCCATTCCCATTCCCTATTCCATTCCATTCCATTCCATTCCGATTCCATTCCCATTCCCTATTCTGTTCTCTTCTCTTCTGTTCTGTTCTGTTCCCATTCCCATTCCCATTCCCATTCCCATTCCCATTCCCATTCCCATTCCCTATTCAATTCTATTCAATTCCCGTTCCAATTCCCTATTCTATTCTGTTCTGTTCTGTTCTGTTCTGTTCTGTTCTGTTCTGTTCTGTTCTGTTCTGTTCTATTCCCTTTCCCTTTCCCATTCCCATTCCCTTTCCCGTTCCCATTCCCATTCCCATTCTCATTCCCATTCCATTCCCATTCCCATTCCCATTCCATTCCCATTCCCATTCCTTATTCTATTCTATTCTATTCTATTCTATTCTATTCTATTCTATTCTATTCTATTCTATTCTATTCTATTCTATTCTATTCCCGTTCCACTTCCAGTTCCAGTTCCAGTTCCAGTTCCAGTTCCAATCCAATTCATTCCTTTCCAATTCCCATTCCCATTCCCATTCCCATTCCCATTCCCATTCCCATTCCCATTCCCATTCCCATTCCCTATCCTATCCTATTCTACCCTACCCTACCCTACCCTACCCTACACTACCCTACCCTACCCTACCCTACCCTACCCTACCCTATCCTATCCTATCCTATCCTATTCTTTCCTATCCTATTCTATTCCCATTCACTATTGTATTGTATTGTATTGTATTGTATTGTATTGTATTGTATTGTATTGTATTGTATTGTATTGTATTGTATTGTATTGTATTCTATTCTATTCTATTCTATTCTATTCTATTCTATTCTATTCTATTCTATTCTATGCTATTCTATTCTATTCTATTCCCATTCCCATTCCCATTCCCATTCCCATTCCCATTCCCATTCCCTATCCTATCCTATCCTATCCTATGCTATCCTATGCTATCCTATCCTATCCTATCCTATCCTATCCTATCCTATTCCCATTCCCTATTGTATTGTATTGTATTGTATTGTATTGTATTGTATTGTATTGTATTGTATTGTATTGTATTGTATTGTATTCTATTCTATTCTATTCTATTCTATTCTATTCTATTCTATTCTATTCTATTCTATTCCTATTTCCATTTCCATTCCATTCCATTCCATTCCATTCCATTCCCATTCCCATTCCAATTCCCATTCCCTATTCGATTCGATTCGATTCGATTCGATTCCCATTCCCTATTCGATTCGATTCGATTCCCATTCCCATTCCCATTACCATTCCCTATTCTATTCTATTCTATTCTATTCTATTCTATTCTATTCCCATTCCCATTCCCATTCCCATTCCCATTCCCAATTCCATTCCATTCCATTCCGTTCCATTCCTATTCCATTCCCATTCCCTATTCTGTTCTCTTCTCTTCTGTTCTGTTCTGTTCCCATTCCCATTCCCATTCCCATTCCCATTCCCATTCCCTATTCAATTCTATTCTATTCCCGTTCCCGTTCCCGTTCCCGTTCCCATTCCCTATTCTGTTCTGTTCTGTTCTGTTCTGTTCTGTTCTGTTCTGTTCTGTTCCCTTTCCCTTTCCCATTCCCATTCCCGTTCCCGTTCCCTTTCCCATTCCTTATTCTATTGTATTCTATTGTATTCTTATTTTATTGTATTGTATTGTATTGTATTGTATTGTATTGTATTGTATTGTATTGTATTCTATTCTATTCTATTCTATTCTATTCTATTCTATTCTATTCTATTCTATGCTATGCTATGCTATTCTATTCTATTCTATTCCCATTCCCATTCCCATTCCCATTCCCATTCCCTATCCTATCCTATCCTATCCTATCCTATCCTATCCTATCCTATCCTATCCTATCCTATTCCCATTCCCTATTGTATTGTATTGTATTGTATTGTATTGTATTGTATTGTATTGTATTGTATTGTATTGTATTGTATTGTATTGTATTGTATTGTATTCTATTCTATTCTATTCTATTCTATTCTATTCTATTCTATTCTATTCTATTCTATTCTATTCTATTCTATTCCCATTTCCATTTCCATTCCATTCCATTCCATTCCATTCCCATTCCCATTCCCATTCCCATTCCCATTCCCATTCCCTATTCGATTCGATTCGATTCCCATTCCCATTCCCATTCCCATTACCATTCCCTATTCTATTCTATTCTATTCTATTCTATTCTATTCTATTCCCATTCCCATTCCCATTCCCATTCCCATTCCCATTCCCATTCCCATTCCCAATTCCATTCCATTCCATTCCGTTCCATTCCTATTCCATTCCCATTCCCTATTCTGTTCTCTTCTCTTCTGTTCTGTTCTGTTCCCATTCCCATTCCCATTCCCATTCCCATTCCCATTCCCATTCCCATTCCCATTCCCATTCCCATTCCCATTCCCTATTCAATTCTATTCTATTCCCGTTCCCGTTCCCGTTCCCGTTCCCATTCCTTATTCTATTGTATTCTATTGTATTCTTATTTTATTGTATTGTATTGTATTGTATTGTATTGTATTGTATTGTATTGTATTGTATTGTATTCTATTCTATTCTATTCTATTCTATTCTATTCTATTCTATTCTATTCTATTCTATTCTATTCTATTCTATTCTATTCTATTCTATTCTATTCCCATTTCCATTTCCATTCCCTATTCTATTGTATACTATTGTATACTATTCTATTCCCATTCCCTATTCTGTTCTATTCTGTTCTATTCTATTCTATTATATTCCCATTCCCTATTCTATTCTATTCTATTCTATTCTATTCTATTCTATTCTATTCTATTCTATTCTATTCTATTCTATTCTATTCTATTCCCATTCCCATTCCCATTCCCATTACCATTACCATTACCATTCCCTATTCCATTCCATTCCATTCCATTCCTATTCCATTCCCATTCCCTATTCTGTTCTCTTCTCTTCTGTTCTGTTCTGTTCCCATTCCCATTCCCATTCCCATTCCCATTCCCATTCCCATTCCCATTCCCTATTCAATTCTATTCTATTCCCGTTCCCGTTCCCATTCCCTATTCTATTCTGTTCTGTTCTGTTCTGTTCTGTTCTGTTCTATTCCCTTTCCCATTCCCATTCCCATTCCCGTTCCCGTTCCCGTTCCCATTCCCATTCCCATTCCATTCCCTTTCCCATTCCTTATTCTATTGTATTCTTATTGTATTGTATTGTATTGTATTTTATTCTATTCTATTCTATTCTATTCTATTCTATTCTATTCTATTCTATTCTATTCTATTCTATTCTATTCTATTCTATTCCCATTCCCATTCCCATTCCCATTCCCTATTCTATTGTATCCTATTGTATCCTATTCTATTCCCATCCCCTATTCTGTTCTATTCTGTTCTATTCTATTCTATTGTATTCCCATTCCCTATTCTATTCTATTCTATTCTATTCTATTCTATTCTATTCCCATTCCCATTCCCATTCCCATTCCCATTCCCATTCCCATTCCCAATTCCATTCCATTCCATTCCGTTCCATTCCTATTCCATTCCCATTCCCTATTCTGTTCTCTTCTCTTCTGTTCTGTTCTGTTCCCATTCCCATTCCCATTCCCGTTCCCGTTCCCATTCCCATTCCCATTCCCATTCCCATTCCCATTCCCATTCCCATTCCCTATTCTATTCTATTCTATTCTATTCTATTCTATTCTATTCTATTCTATTCTGTTCCCGTTGCCGTTGCCGTTCCCGTTCCAGTTCCAGTTCCAGTTCCAATCCAATTCATTCCTTTCCAATTCCAATTCCAATTCCCATTCCCATTCCCATTCCCATTCCCATTCCCGTTCCCATTCCCATTCCCATTCCCATTCCCCTTCCCATTCCCATTCCCTATCCTATCCTATCCTATCCTATCCTATCCTATCCTACCCTACCCTACCCTACCCTACCCTACCCTACCGTACCCTACCCTATCCTATCCTATCCTATTCTATTCTTTCCTATCCTATTCTATTCCCATTCACTATTGTATTGTATTGTATTGTATTGTATTGTATTGTATTGTATTGTATTGTATTGTATTGTATTGTATTGTATTGTATTGTATTCTATTCTATTCTATTCTATTCTATTCTATTCTATTCTATTCCAATTTCCATTCCATTCCATTCCATTCCCATTCCCATTCCCATTCCCATTCCCATTCCCTATTCGATTCGATTCTATTCTATTCTATTCCCATTCCCATTCCCATTCCCATTCCCATTCCCTATTCCATTCCATTCCATTCCATTCCTATTCCATTCCCATTCCCTATTCTGTTCTCTTCTCTTCTGTTCTGTTCTGTTCCCATTCCCATTCCCATTCCCATTCCCATTCCCATTCCCATTCCCATTCCCATTCCCTATTCAATTCTATTCTATTCCCGTTACCGTTCCCATTCCCTATTCTATTCTGTTCTGTTCTGTTCTGTTCTGTTCTGTTCTGTTCTGTTCTGTTCTGTTCTGTTCTGTTCTGTTCTGTTCCCTTTCCCTTTCGCATTCCCATTCCCGTTCCCGTTCCCATTCACATTCCATTCCCTTTCCCATTCCTTATTCTATTGTATTCTATTGTATTCTTATTCTATTCTATTCTATTCCCATTCCCATTCCCATTCCCTATTCTATTGTATCCTATTGTATACTATTCTATTCCCATCCCCTATTCTGTTCTATTCTGTTCTATTCTATTCTATTCCCATTCCCATTCCCTATTCTATTCTATCCTATTGTATACTATTCTATTCTATTCCCATTCCCTATTCTGTTCTGTTCTGTTCTGCTCTATTCTGTTCTATTGTATTCTATTCTATTCTATTCTATTGTATTCTATTCTATTCTATTCTATTCTATTCTATTCTATTCTATTCTATTCTATTCTATTCTATTCCCGTTCCAGTTCCAGTTCCAGTTCCAGTTCCAGTTCCAATCCAATTCATTCCTTTCCAATTCCCATTCCCATTCCCATTCCCATTCCCATTCCCATTCCCATTCCCATTCCCATTCCCATTCCCATTCCCTATCCTATCCTATCCTATCCTATCCTATCCTATCCTACCCTACCCTACCCTACCCTACCCTACCCTATCCTATCCTATCCTATCCTATTCTTTCCTATCCTATTCTATTCCCATTCACTATTGTATTGTATTGTATTGTATTGTATTGTATTGTATTGTATTGTATTGTATTGTATTCTATTCTATTCTATTCTATTCTATTCTATTCTATTCTATTCTATTCTTTTCCCATTTCCATTCCATTCCATTCCATTCCATTCCCATTCCCATTCCCATTCCCATTCCCATTCCCTATTCGATTCGATTCGATTCCCATTCCCATTCCCTTTCCGTATTCGATTCGATTCAATTCCCATTCCCATTCCCATTCCCATTCCCATTCCCTATTCTATTCTATTCTATTCTATTCTATTCTATTCCCATTCCCATTCCCATTCCCATTCCCATTCCCATTCCCATTCCCATTCCCATTCCCTATCCTATCCTATCCTATCCTATCCTATCCTACCCTACCCTACCCTACCTACCTACCCTACCCTACCCTACCCTACCCTATCCTATCCTATCCTATCCTATTCTTTCCTATCCTATTCTATTCCCATTCACTATTGTATTGTATTGGATTGTATTGTATTGTATTGTATTGTATTGTATTGTATTGTATTGTATTGTATTGTATAATATTGTATTCTATTCTATTCTATTCTATTCTATTCTATTCTATTCTATTCAATTCTATTCTATTCTATTCCCATTTCCATTCCATTCCATTCCATTCCGTTCCATTCCTATTCCATTCCCATTCCCTATTCTGTTCTGTTCTCTTCTGTTCTGTTCTGTTCTGTTCTGTTCCCATTCCCATTCCCATTCCCATTCCCATTCCCATTCCCATTCCCATTCCCATTCCCTATTCAATTCTATTCTATTCCCGTTCCCGTTCCCGTTCCCGTTCCCGTTCCCATTCCCTATTCTGTTCTGTTCTGTTCTGTTCTGTTCTGTTTTGTTCTGTTCTGTTCTGTTCTGTTCTATTCCCTTTCCCTTTCCCATTCCCGTTCCCGTTCCCATTCCCATTCCATTCCCTTTCCCATTCCTTATTCTATTGTATTCTATTCTATTCTATTCTATTCTATTCTATTCTATTCTATTCTATTCTATTCTATTCTATTCTATTCTATTCTATTCTATTCTATTCCCATTCCCATTCCCATTCCCATTCCCTATTCTATTGTATACTATTGTATACTATTCTATTCCCATTCCCTATTCTGTTCTATTCTGTTCTATTCTATTCTATTGTATTCCCATTCCCTATTCTATTCTATTCTATTCTATTCCCATTCCCATTCCCATTCCCATTCCCATTCCCATTCCCATTCCCATTCCCATTCCCATTCCCATTCCATATTCCATTCCATTCCATTCCATTCCTATTCCATTCCCATTCCCTATTCAATTCTATTCTATTCCCGTTCCTATTCCCTATTCTATTCTGTTCTGTTCTGTTCTGTTCTGTTCTGTTCTGTTCTGTTCTATTCCATTTCCCTTTCCCATTCCCATTCCCGTTCCCGTTCCCATTCCATTCCATTCCATTCCCATTCCCATTCCTTATTCTATTGTATTCTATTGTATTCTATTGTATTCTATTGTATTCTATTGTATTCTATTGTATTCTATTCTATTCTATTCTATTCTATTCTATTCTATTCTATTCTATTCCCATTCCCATTCCCATTCCCATTCCCTATTCTATTGTATCCTATTGTATCCTATTCTATTCCCATCCCCTATTCTGTTCTATTCTGTTCTATTCTATTCTATTGTATTCCCATTCCCTATTCTATTCTATTCTATTGTATACTATTCTATTCCCATTCCCTATTCTGTTCTGTTCTGTTCTGTTCTGTTCGGTTCGGTTCGGTTCGGTTCGGTTCGGTTCTATTCTATTCTATTCTATTCTATTCTATTCTATTCTATTCTATTCTATTCCCATTCCCATTCCCATTCCCATTCTCATTCCCTATTCTATTGTATCCTATTGTATACTATTCTATTCCCATCCCCTATTCTGTTCTATTCTGTTCTATTCTATTCTATTCCCATTCCCATTCCCTATTCTATTCTATCCTATTGTATACTATTCTATTCCCATTCCCTATTCTGTTCTGTTCTGTTCGGTTCTGTTCTATTCTATTCTATTCTATTCTATTCTATTCTATTCTATTCTATTCTATTCTATTCTATTCTATTCTATTCTATTCTATTCTATTCCCGTTCCATTTCCAGTTCCAGTTCCAGTTCCAGTTCCAATCCAATTCATTCCTTTCCCATTCCCATTCCAATTCCCATTCCCATTCCCTTTCCCATTCCCATTCCCATTCCCATTCCCATTCCCATTCCCATTCCCATTCCCATTCCCATTCCCATCCCCTATCCTATCCTATCCTATCCTATCCTATCCTACCCTACCCTACCCTACCCTACCCTACCCTACCCTACCCTACCCTACCCTATCCTATTCTTTCCTATCCTATTCTATTCCCATTCACTATTGTATTGTATTGTATTGTATTGTATTGTATTGTATTGTATTGTATTGTATTGTATTGTATTGTATTGTATTGTATTGTATTGTATTCTATTCTATTCTATTCTATTCTATTCTATTCTATTCTATTCTATTCTATTCTATTCCCATTTCCATTCCATTCCATTCCATTCCCATTCCCATTCCCATTCCCATTCCCATTCCCATTCCCATTCCCATTCCCTATTCGATTCGATTCGATTCGATTCCCATTCCCATTCCCATTCCCTATTCGATTCGATTCAATTCCCATTCCCATTCCCATTCCCATTCCCATTCCCATTCCCTATTCTATTCTATTCTATTCTATTCTATTCTATTCTATTCCCATTCCCATTCCCATTCCCATTCCCATTCCCATTCCCATTCCCATTCCCATTCCCATTCCCTATTCCATTCCATTCCGTTCCATTCCTATTCCATTCCCATTCCCTATTCTGTTCTGTTCTCTTCTGTTCTGTTATGTTCTGTTCCCATTCCCATTCCCATTCCCATTCCCATTCCCATTCCCATTCCCATTCCCATTCCCTATTCAATTCTATTCTATTGCCGTTCCCGTTCCCGTTCCCGTTCCCGTTCCCATTCCCTATTCTGTTCTGTTCTGTTCTGTTCTGTTTTGTTCTGTTCTGTTCTGTTCTGTTCTATTCCCTTTCCCATTCCCATTCCCATTCCCATTCCCATTCCCATTCCCATTCCCTATTCAATTCTATTCTATTGCCATTCCCGTTCCCGTTCCCATTCCCATTCCATTCCCTTTCCCATTCCTTATTCTATTGTATTCTATTGTATTCTATTGTATTCTATTCTATTGTATTCTATTCTATTCTATTCTATTCTATTCTATTCTATTCTATTCTATTCTATTCTATTCCCATTCCCATTCCCATTCCCTATTCTATTGTATACTATTGTATACTATTCTATTCCCATTCCCTATTCTGTTCTATTCTGTTCTATTCTATTCTATTGTATTCCCATTCCCTATTCTATTCTATTCTATTCCCATTCCCATTCCCATTCCCATTCCCATTCCCATTCCCATTCCCATTCCCATTCCCATTCCCATTCCATATTCCATTCCATTCCATTCCATTCCTATTCCATTCCCATTCCCTATTCAATTCTATTCTATTCCCGTTCCTATTCCCTATTCTATTCTGTTCTGTTCTGTTCTGTTCTGTTCTGTTCTATTCCCTTTCCCTTTCCCATTCCCGTTCCCGTTCCCGTTCCCATTCCATTCCATTCCCATTCCCATTCCTTATTCTATTGTATTCTATTCTATTCTATTCTATTCTATTGGATTCTATTCCCATTCCCTGTTGTGTTCTGTTCTGTTGTGTTCTGTTGTGTTCTGTTTTATTCTGTTGTGTTCTGTTCTGTTCTGTTCTGTTCTTTTCTTTTCTATTCTATTCTGTTCCAATTTCCAGTTCCAGTTCCAATCCAATTCATTCCCTTCAAATTTCCATTCCCATTCCCATTCCCATTCCCTATCCTGTCCTGTCCTGTCCTATCCTATCCTATCCTATCCTATCCTATCCTATCCTATCCTATCCTATCCTATCCTATCCTATCCTATCCTATCCTAACCTAACCTAACCTAACCTAACCTATTCCCATTCCCTATTGTATTGTATTGTATTGCATTGCATTGCATTGCATTGCATTGCATTGCATTGTATTGTATTCTATTCTATTCTATTCTATTCTATTCTATTCTATTCTATTCTATTCTATTCTATTCTATTCTATTCTATTCTATTCTATTCCCATTCCCATTCCCATTCCCTATTCTATTGTATCCTATTGTATCCTATTCTATTCCCATCCCCTATTCTGTTCTATTCTGTTCTATTCTATTCTATTGTATTCCCATTCCCTATTCTATTCTATTCTATTCTATTCCCATTCCCATTCCCATTCCATTCCATTCCATCCCATTCCCATTCCCATTCCCATTCCCATTCCCATTCCCATTCCCATTCCCATTCCATTCCATCCCATTCCCATTCCCATTCCCATTCCCATTCCCTATTCTATTCTATTCTATTCTATTCTATTCTATTCTATTCTATTCTATTCTATTCTTTTCTTTTCTTTTCTATTCCATTCCATTCCATTCCATTCCATTCCATTCCATTCCATTCCATTCTATTCTATTCTATTCTATTCTATTCTATTCTATTCTATTCTATTCCCATTCCCATTCCCATTCCCATTCCCTATTCCATTCCATTCCATTCCCATTCCATTCCCATTCCCTATTCTGTTCTCTTCTCTTCTCTTCTGTTCTGTTCCCATTCCCATTCCCATTCCCATTCCCATTCCCATTCCCATTCCCATTCCCATTCCCATTCCCTATTCAATTCTATTCTATTCCCGTTCCCATTCCCTATTCTATTCTGTTCTGTTCTGTTCTGTTCTGTTCTGTTCTGTTCTGTTCTATTCCCTTTCCCGTTCCCGTTCCCATTCCCATTCCCATTCCCATTCCCATTCCATTCCCATTCCCATTCCTTATTCTATTCTATTCTATTCTATTCTATTCTATTCTATTCTATTCCATTCCCATTCCCATTCCCTATTCCATTCCATTCCATTCCCATTCCATTCCCATTCCATATTATGTTCTCTTCTCTTCTCTTCTGTTTTGTTCCCATTCCCATTCCCATTCCCATTCCCATTCCCATTCTATTCTATTCTATTCTATTCTATTCTTTTCTTTTCTTTTCTTTTCTTTTCTTTTCTTTTCTTTTCTATTCTATTCCCATTCCCATTCCCATTCCCATTCCCATTCCCTATTCTATCCTATCCTATCCTATCCTATCCTATCCTATCCTATCCTATCCTATCGTATCCTATCCTATCCTATCCTATCCTATCCTATCCTATCCTATTCCCATTCCCTATTATATTGTAATGTATTTCATTGTATTGTATTGTATTGTATTGTATTGTATTGTATTGTATTGTATTGTATTGTATTCTATTCTATTCTATTCTATTCTATTCTATTCTATTCTATTCTATTCTATTCTATTCTATTCTATTCTATTCTATTCCCATTCCCATTCCCATTCCCTATTCTATTGTATACTATTGTATACTATTCTATTCCCATTCCCTATTCTGTTCTATTCTGTTCTATTCTATTCTATTGTATTCCCATTCCCTATTCTATTCTATTCTATTCCCATTCCCATTCCCATTCCCATTCCCATTCCCATTCCCATTCCCATTCCCATTCCCATTCCATATTCCATTCCATTCCATTCCATTCCTATTCCATTCCCATTCCCTATTCAATTCTATTCTATTCCCGTTCCTATTCCCTATTCTATTCTGTTCTGTTCTGTTCTGTTCTGTTCTGTTCTATTCCCTTTCCCTTTCCCATTCCCGTTCCCGTTCCCGTTCCCATTCCATTCCATTCCATTCCATTCCCATTCCCATTCCTTATTCTATTGTATTCTATTCTATTCTATTCTATTCTATTGGATTCTATTCCCATTCCCTGTTGTGTTCTGTTCTGTTGTGTTCTGTTGTGTTCTGTTGTATTCTGTTGTGTTCTGTTCTGTTCTGTTCTTTTCTTTTCTATTCTATTCTGTTCCAATTTCCAGTTCCAGTTCCAATCCAATTCATTCCCTTCAAATTTCCATTCCCATTCCCATTCCCATTCCCTATCCTGTCCTGTCCTGTCCTATCCTATCCTATCCTATCCTATCCTATCCTATCCTATCCTATCCTATCCTATCCTAACCTAACCTAACCTAACCTAACCTATTCCCATTCCCTATTGTATTGTATTGTATTGCATTGCATTGCATTGCATTGTATTGTATTGTATTCTATTCTATTCTATTCTATTCTATTCTATTCTATTCTATTCTATTCTATTCTATTCTATTCTATTCTATTCTATTCCCATTCCCATTCCCATTCCCATTCCCTATTCTATTGTATCCTATTGTATCCTATTCTATTCCCATCCCCTATTCTGTTCTATTCTATTCTATTGTATTCCCATTCCCTATTCTATTCTATTCTATTCTATTCCCATTCCCATTCCCATTCCATTCCATTCCATCCCATTCCCATTCCCATTCCCATTCCCATTCCCATTCCCATTCCCATTCCCATTCCCATTCCATTCCATCCCATTCCCATTCCCATTCCCATTCCCATTCCCATTCCCATTCCCATTCCCATTCCATTCCATCCCATTCCCATTCCCATTCCCATTCCCATTCCCTATTCTATTCTATTCTATTCTATTCTATTCTATTCTATTCTATTCTATTCTATTCTATTCTTTTCTTTTCTTTTCTATTCCATTCCATTCCATTCCATTCCATTCCATTCCATTCCATTCCATTCTATTCTATTCTATTCTATTCTATTCTATTCTATTCTATTCTATTCTATTCCCATTCCCATTCCCATTCCCATTCCCATTCCCTATTCCATTCCATTCCATTCCCATTCCATTCCCATTCCCTATTCTGTTCTCTTCTCTTCTCTTCTGTTCTGTTCCCATTCCCATTCCCATTCCCATTCCCATTCCCATTCCCATTCCCATTCCCATTCCCATTCCCTATTCAATTCTATTCTATTCCCGTTCCCATTCCCTATTCTATTCTGTTCTGTTCTGTTCTGTTCTGTTCTGTTCTGTTCTGTTCTGTTCTATTCCCTTTCCCGTTCCCGTTCCCATTCCCATTCCCATTCCCATTCCCATTCCATTCCCATTCCCATTCCTTATTCTATTCTATTCTATTCTATTCTATTCTATTCTATTCTATTCTATTCTATTCTATTCTATTCTATTCTATTCTATTCTATTCTATTCCATTCCCATTCCCATTCCCTATTCCATTCCATTCCATTCCCATTCCATTCCCATTCCATATTATGTTCTCTTCTCTTCTCTTCTGTTTTGTTCCCATTCCCATTCCCATTCCCATTCCCATTCTATTCTATTCTATTCTATTCTTTTCTTTTCTTTTCTTTTCTTTTCTTTTCTTTTCTTTTCTTTTCTTTTCTATTCTATTCCCATTCCCATTCCCATTCCCATTCCCATTCCCTATTCTATCCTATCCTATCCTATCCTATCCTATCCTATCCTATCCTATCCTATCCTATCCTATCCTATCCTATCCTATCCTATCCTATCCTATCCTATTCCCATTCCCTATTATATTGTAATGTATTTCATTGTATTGTATTGTATTGTATTGTATTGTATTGTATTGTATTGTATTGTATTGTATTGTATTGTATTCTATTCTATTCTATTCTATTCTATTCTATTCTATTCTATTCTATTCTATTCTATTCTATTCTATTCTATTCTATTCTATTCTATTCCCATTCCCATTCCCATTCCCATTCCCTATTCTATTGTATACTATTGTATACTATTCTATTCCCATTCCCTATTCTGTTCTATTCTGTTCTATTCTATTCTATTGTATTCCCATTCCCTATTCTATTCTATTCTATTCCCATTCCCATTCCCATTCCCATTCCCATTCCCATTCCCATTCCCATTCCCATTCCCATTCCATATTCCATTCCATTCCATTCCATTCCTATTCCATTCCCATTCCCTATTCAATTCTATTCTATTCCCGTTCCTATTCCCTATTCTATTCTGTTCTGTTCTGTTCTGTTCTGTTCTGTTCTATTCCCTTTCCCTTTCCCATTCCCGTTCCCGTTCCCGTTCCCATTCCATTCCATTCCATTCCATTCCCATTCCCATTCCTTATTCTATTGTATTCTATTCTATTCTATTCTATTCTATTGGATTCTATTCCCATTCCCTGTTGTGTTCTGTTCTGTTGTGTTCTGTTGTGTTCTGTTGTATTCTGTTGTGTTCTGTTCTGTTCTGTTCTTTTCTTTTCTATTCTATTCTGTTCCAATTTCCAGTTCCAGTTCCAATCCAATTCATTCCCTTCAAATTTCCATTCCCATTCCCATTCCCATTCCCTATCCTGTCCTGTCCTGTCCTATCCTATCCTATCCTATCCTATCCTATCCTATCCTATCCTATCCTATCCTATCCTATCCTATCCTAACCTAACCTAACCTAACCTAACCTATTCCCATTCCCTATTGTATTGTATTGTATTGCATTGCATTGCATTGCATTGTATTGTATTGTATTCTATTCTATTCTATTCTATTCTATTCTATTCTATTCTATTCTATTCTATTCTATTCTATTCTATTCTATTCTATTCTATTCTATTCCCATTCCCATTCCCATTCCCATTCCCTATTCTATTGTATCCTATTGTATCCTATTCTATTCCCATCCCCTATTCTGTTCTATTCTGTTCTATTCTATTCTATTGTATTCCCATTCCCTATTCTATTCTATTCTATTCTATTCCCATTCCCATTCCCATTCCATTCCATTCCATCCCATTCCCATTCCCATTCCCATTCCCATTCCCATTCCCATTCCCATTCCATTCCATCCCATTCCCATTCCCATTCCCATTCCCATTCCCTATTCTATTCTATTCTATTCTATTCTATTCTATTCTATTCTATTCTATTCTATTCTATTCTATTCTTTTCTTTTCTTTTCTATTCCATTCCATTCCATTCCATTCCATTCCATTCCATTCCATTCTATTCTATTCTATTCTATTCTATTCTATTCTATTCTATTCTATTCTATTCCCATTCCCATTCCCATTCCCATTCCCATTCCCATTCCCTATTCCATTCCATTCCTTTCCCATTCCATTCCCATTCCCTATTCTGTTCTCTTCTCTTCTATTCTGTTCTGTTCCCATTCCCATTCCCATTCCCATTCCCATTCCCATTCCCATTCCCATTCCCTATTCAATTCTATTCTATTCCCGTTCCCATTCCCTATTCTATTCTGTTCTGTTCTGTTCTGTTCTGTTCTGTTCTGTTCTGTTCTGTTCTATTCCCTTTCCCGTTCCCGTTCCCATTCCCATTCCCATTCCCATTCCCATTCCATTCCCATTCCCATTCCTTATTCTATTCTATTCTATTCTATTCTATTCTATTCTATTCTATTCTATTCTATTCTATTCTATTCTATTCCATTCCCATTCCCATTCCCTATTCCATTCCATTCCATTCCCATTCCATTCCCATTCCATATTATGTTCTCTTCTCTTGTCTTCTGTTTTGTTCCCATTCCCATTCCCATTCCCATTCCCATTCTATTCTATTCTATTCTATTCTATTCTTTTCTTTTCTTTTCTTTTCTTTTCTTTTCTTTTCTTTTCTTTTCTTTTCTTTTCTTTTCTATTCTATTCCCATTCCCATTCCCATTCCCATTCCCATTCCCTATTCTATCCTATCCTATCCTATCCTATCCTATCCTATCCTATCCTATCCTATCGTATCCTATCCTATCCTATCCTATCCTATCCTATCCTATCCTATCCTATCCTATCCTATTCCCATTCCCTATTATATTGTAATGTATTTCATTGTATTGTATTGTATTGTATTGTATTGTATTGTATTGTATTGTATTGTATTCTATTCTATTCTATTCTATTCTATTCTATTCTATTCTATTCTATTCTATTCTATTCCCATTCCCATTCCCATTCCCATTCCCATTCCCATTCCCATTCCCATTCCCTATCCTATCCTATCCTATCCTATCATATCCTATCCTATCCTATCCTATCCTATCCTATTCCCATTCCCTATTGTATTGTATTGTATTGTATTGTATTGTATTGTATTGTATTGTATTGTATTGTATTGTATTGTATTGTATTGTTTTGTATTGTATTGTATTGTATTGTATTGTATTGTATTGTATTCTATTCTATTCTATTCTATTCTATTCTATTCTATTCTATTCTATTCTATTCTATTCCCATTCCCATTCCCATTCCCATTCCCATTCCCATTCCCATTCCCATTCCCTATTCCATTCCATTCCATTCCCATTCCATTCCCATTCCCTATTCTGTTCTCTTCTCTTCTCTTCTGTTCTGTTTTGTTCCCATTCCCATTCCCATTCCCATTCCCTGTTGTGTTCTGTTCTGTTCTGTTCTGTTCTATTCTGTTCCAATTTCCAGTTCCAGTTCCAATCCAGTTCATACCCTTCCAATTCCTATTCCCATTCCCATTCCCATTCCCATTCCCTATCCTATCCTATCCTATCCTATCCTATCCTATCCTATTCCCATTCCCATTCCAATTCCCTATTGTATTGTAATGTATTGTATTGTATTGTATTGTATTGTATTGTATTGTATTCTATTCTATTCTATTCTATTCTATTCTATTCTATTCTATTCTATTCTATTCTATTCTATTCTATTCTATTCTATTCTATTCTATTCTATTCTATTCTATTTTATTCTATTCTATTCTATTCTATTCTATTCTATTCCCGTTCCAGTTCCAGTTCCAGTTCCAGTTCCAGTTCCAGTTCCAGTTCCAGTTCCAATCCAATTCATTCCTTTCCAATTCCAATTCCCATTCCCATTCCCATTCCCATTCCCATTCCCATTCCCATTCCCATTCCCATTCCCATTCCCATTCCCATTCCCATTCCCATTCCCATTCCCATTCCCTATCCTATCCTATCCTATCCTATCCTACCCTACCCTACCCTACCCTACCCTACCCTACCCTATCCTATCCTATCCTATCCTATCCTATTCTTTCCTATCCTATTCTATTCCCATTCACTATTGTATTGTATTTTATTGTATTGTATTGTATTGTATTGTATTGTATTGTATTGTATTGTATTGTATTGTATTGTATTCTATTCTATTCTATGCTATTCTATTCTATTCCCATTTCCATTCCATTCCATTCCATTCCATTCCCATTCCCATTCCCATTCCCATTCCCATTCCCGTTCCCTATTCGATTCGATTCGATTCCCATTCCCATTCCCATTCCCTATTCGATTCGATTCAATTCCCATTCCCATTCCCATTCCCATTCCCATTCCCATTCCCATTCCCTATTCTATTCTATTCTATTCTATTCTATTCTATTCTATTCTATTCTATTCTATTCTATTCTATTCCCATTCCCATTCCCATTCCCATTCCCATTCCCATTCCCATTCCCTATTCCATTCCCATTCCGTTCCATTCCTATTCCATTCCCATTCCCTATTCTGTTCTGTTCTCTTCTGTTCTGTTCTGTTCCCATTCCCATTCCCATTCCCATTCCCATTCCCATTCCCTATTCAATTCTATTATATTCCCGTTCCCGTTCCCGTTCCCGTTTCCGTTCCCATTCCCTGTTCTGTTCTGTTCTGTTCTGTTCTGTTCTGTTCTATTCCCTTTCCCTTTCCCATTCCCGTTCCCGTTCCCATTCCCATTCCATTCCCTTTCCCATTCCTTATTCTATTGTATTCTATTGTATTCTATTGTATTCTGTTGTATTCTATTCTATTCTATTCTATTCTATTCTATTCTATTCTATTCTATTCTATTCTATTCTATTCTATTCTATTCCCATTCCCATTCCCATTCCCATTCCCTATTCTATTGTATACTATTGTATACTATTCTATTCCCATTCCCTATTCTGTTCTATTCTGTTCTATTCTGTTCTATTCTATTCTATTGTATTCCCATTCCCTATTCTATTCTATTCTATTCTATTCTATTCTATTCTATTCCCATTCCCATTCCCATTCCCATTCCCATTCCCTATTCCATTCCATTCCATTCCATTCCTATTCCATTCCCATTCCCTATTCAATTCTATTCTATTCCCGTTCCTATTCCCTATTCTGTTCTGTTCTGTTCTGTTCTGTTCTGTTCTGTTCTATTCCCTTTCCCTTTCCCATTCCCATTCCCTATTCAATTCTATTCTATTCCCGTTCCTATTCCCTATTCTATTCTGTTCTGTTCTGTTCTG
This sequence comes from Pantherophis vulpinus, assembly GCA_037215915.1. Classification (NCBI taxonomy): domain Eukaryota; kingdom Metazoa; phylum Chordata; class Lepidosauria; order Squamata; family Colubridae; genus Pantherophis; species Pantherophis vulpinus. The sequence continues at coordinate 109,267 of JAXLNS010000038.1, forward strand.
TTCTGTTCTGTTCTGTTCTGTTCTGTTCTGTTCTATTCCCTTTCCCTTTCCCATTCCCGTTCCCGTTCCCGTTCCATTCCCATTCCCATTCCTTATTCTATTCTATTGTATTCTATTCTATTCTATTGGATTCTATTCCCATTCCCTGTTGTGTTCTGTTCTGTTGTGTTCTGTTGTGTTCTGTTGTGTTCTGTTGTGTTCTGTTCTGTTCTGTTCTGTTCTTTTCTATTCTATTCAGTTCCAATTTCCAGTTCCAGTTGCAATCCAATTCATACCCTTCCAATTCCTATTCCCATTCCCATTCCCATTCCCATTCCCTATCCTATCCTATCCTATCCTATCCTATCCTATCCTATCCTATCCTATCCTATCCTATTCCCATTCCAATTCCAATTCCCTATTGTATTGTAATGTATTGTATTGTATTGTATTGTATTGTATTGTATTGTATTGTGTTGTGTTGTGTTGTATTGTATTGTATTGTATTCTATTCTATTCTATTCTATTCTATTCTATTCTATTCTATTCTATTCTATTCTATTCTATTCTATTCTATTCCCATTCCCATTCCCATTCCCATTCCCATTCCCATTCCCATTCCCATTCCCTATTCTATTGTATCCTATTGTATACTATTCTATTCCCATCCCCTATTCTGTTCTATTCTGTTCTATTCTATTCTATTCCCATTCCCATTCCCTATTCTATTCTATCCTATTGTATACAATTCTATTCTATTCCCATTCCCTATTCTGTTCTGTTCTGTTCTGTTCTATTCTATTCTATTCTATTCTATTCTATTCTATTCTATTCTATTCTATTCTAGTCTAGTCTAGTCTAGTCTAGTCTAGTCTAGTCTAGTCTAGTCTAGTCTATTCTATTCTATTCTATTCTATTCTATTCTATTCTATTCTATTCTATTCTATTCTATTCTATTCTATTCTATTCCAGTTCCAGTTCCAGTTCCAGTTCCAGTTCCAGTTCCAGTTCCAGTTCCAGTTCCAATCCAATTCATTCCTTTCCAATTCCAATTCCAATTCCCATTCCCATTCCCATTCCCATTCCCATTCCCATTCCCATTCCCATTCCCATTCCCATTCCCATTCCCATTCCCTATCCTATCCTATCCTATCCTATCCTATCCTATCCTATCCTACCCTACCCTACCCTACCCTACCCTACCCTACCCTACCCTACCCTACCCTACCCTACCCTATCCTATCCTATCCTATCCTATCCTATCCTATTCTTTCCTATCCTATTCTATTCCCATTCACTATTGTATTGTATTTTATTGTATTGTATTGTATTGTATTGTATTGTATTGTATTGTATTGTATTGTATTGTATTGTATTGTATTCCCATTTCCATTCCATTCCATTCCATTCCCATTCCCATTCCCATTCCCATTCCCATTCCCATTCCCATTCCTTATTCGATTCGATTCGATTCCCATTCCCATTCCCATTCCCATTCCCTATTCGATTCGATTCAATTCCCATTCCCATTCCCATTCCCATTCCCATTCCCATTCCCTATTCCATTCCCATTCCGTTCCATTCCTATTCCATTCCCATTCCCTATTCTGTTCTGTTCTCTTCTGTTCTGTTCTGTTCTGTTCCCATTCCCATTCCCATTCCCATTCCCATTCCCATTCCCATTCCCATTCCCTATTCAATTCTATTCTATTCCCGTTCCCGTTCCCGTTCCCGTTCCCATTCCCTATTCTGTTCTGTTCTGTTCTGTTCTGTTCTGTTCTGTTCTGTTCTGTTCTGTTCTGTTCTGTTCTGTTCTGTTCTGTTCTATTCCCTTTCCCTTTCCCATTCCCGTTCCCGTTCCCATTCCCATTCCATTCCCTTTCCCATTCCTTATTCTATTGTATTCTATTGTATTCTATTGTATTCTATTGTATTCTATTGTATTCTATTCTATTCTATTCTATTCTATTCTATTCTATTCTATTCTATTCTATTCTATTCTATTCTATTCCCATTCCCATTCCCATTCCCTATTCTATTGTATACTATTGTATACTATTCTATTCCCATTCCCTATTCTGTTCTATTCTGTTCTATTCTATTGTATTGTATTCCCATTCCCTATTCTATTCTATTCTATTCTATTCTATTCTATTCTATTTTATTCCCATTCCCATTCCCATTCCCATTCCCATTCCCATTCCCTATTCAATTCTATTCTATTCCCGTTCCTATTCCCTATTCTATTCTGTTCTGTTCTGTTCTGTTCTGTTCTGTTCTGTTCTGTTCTGTTCTGTTCTATTCCCTTTCCCATTCCCATTCCCATTCCCTATTCAATTCTATTCTATTCCCGTTCCTATTCCCTATTCTATTCTGTTCTGTTCTGTTCTGTTCTGTTCTATTCCCTTTCCCTTTCCCATTCCCGTTCCCGTTCCCATTCCATTCCATTCCCATTCCCATTCCTTATTCTATTGTATTCTATTCTATTCTATTCTATTCTATTGGATTCTATTCCCATTCCCTGTTGTGTTCTGTTCTGTTGTGTTCTGTTGTGTTCTGTTGTGTTCTGTTGTGTTGTGTTCTGTTCTTTTCTATTCTATTCTGTTCCAATTTCCAGTTCCAGTTCCAATCCAATTCATTCCCTTCAAATTTCCATTCCCATTCCCATTCCCATTCCCATTCCCTATCCTGTCCTGTCCTATCCTATCCTATCCTATCCTATCCTATGCTATGCTATCCTATCCTATCCTATCCTATCCTATCCTATCCTATCCTATCCTATCCTAACCTAACCTAACCTATTCCCATTCCCTATTGTATTGTATTGTATTGTATTGCATTGCATTGTATTGTATTGTATTGCATTGCATTGCATTGCATTGCATTGCATTGCATTGCATTGCATTGCATTCTATTCTATTCTATTCTATTCTATTCTATTCTATTCTATTCTATTCTATTCTATTCTATTCCCATTCCCATTCCCATTCCCATTCCCATTCCCTATTCTATTGTATCCTATTGTATCCTATTCTATTCCCATCCCCTATTCTGTTCTATTCTGTTCTATTCTATTCTATTGTATTCCCATTCCAGTTCCAGTTCCAGTTCCAGTTCCAGTTCCAGTTCCAGTTCCAGTTCCAGTTCCAGTTCCAATCCAATTCATTCCTTTCCAATTCCAATTCCAATTCCCATTCCCATTCCCATTCCCATTCCCATTCCCATTCCCATTCCCATTCCCATTCCCATTCCCATTCCCATTCCCATTCCCATTCCCATTCCCATTCCCTATCCTATCCTATCCTATCCTATCCTATCCTATCCTATCCTACCCTACCCTACCCTACCCTACCCTACCCTACCCTACCCTACCCTACCCTATCCTATCCTATCCTATCCTATCCTATTCTTTCCTATCCTATTCTATTCCCATTCACTATTGTATTGTATTTTATTGTATTGTATTGTATTGTATTGTATTGTATTGTATTGTATTGTATTGTATTGTATTCTATTCCCATTTCCATTCCATTCCATTCCATTCCCATTCCCATTCCCATTCCCATTCCCATTCCCATTCCTATTCCCTATTCGATTCGATTCGATTCCCATTCCCATTCCCATTCCCTATTCGATTCGATTCAATTCCCATTCCCATTCCCATTCCCATTCCCATTCCCATTCCCATTCCCTATTCTATTCTATTCTATTCTATTCCCATTCCCATTCCCATTCCATTCCATTCCATCCCATTCCCATTCCCATTCCCATTCCCATTCCCATTCCCATTCCCATTCCCATTCCCTATTCTATTCTGTTCTGTTCTGTTCTGTTCTGTTCTGTTCTGTTCTGTTCTATTCTATTCTATTCCCATTCCCATTCCCATTCCCATTCCATTCCATCCCATTCCCATTCCCATTCCCATTCCCATTCCCATTCCCATTCCCATTCCCATTCCCATTCCCATTCCCATTCCCTATTCTATTCTATTCTATTCTATTCTATTCTATTCTATTCTATTCTATTCTATTCCCATTCCCATTCCCATTCCCTATTCCATTCCATTCCATTCCCATTCCATTCCCATTCCCTATTCTGTTCTCTTCTCTTCTGTTCTGTTCTGTTCCCATTCCCATTCCCATTCCCATTCCCATTCCCATTCCCATTCCCTATTCAATTCTATTCTATTCCCGTTCCCATTCCCTATTCTATTCTATTCTGTTCTGTTCTGTTCTGTTCTGTTCTGTTCTGTTCTGTTCTATTCCCATTTCAGTTCCAGTTCCAGTTCCAGTTCCCATTCCCATTCCCATTCCCATTCCCATTCCCATTCCCATTCCCATTCCATATCCTATCCTATCCTATCCTATCCTATCCTATCCTATCCTATCCTATCCTATCCTATCCTACCCTACCCTACCCTACCCTACCCTACCCTACCCTACCCTACCCTATCCTATCCTATCCTATCCTATTCTATTCTATTCTATTCTATTCTATTCTATTCTATTCTATTCTATTCTATTCTATTCTATTCTATTCCCATTTCAGTTCCAGTTCCAGTTCCAGTTCCCATTCCCATTCCCATTCCCATTCCCATTCCCATTCCCATTCCCATTCCCATTCCCATTCCCATTCCCATTCCATATCCTATCCTATCCTATCCTATCCTATCCTATCCTATCCTATCCTATCCTATCCTACCCTACCCTACCCTACCCTACCCTACCCTACCCTACCCTACCCTACCCTATCCTATCCTATCCTATCCTATCCTATCCTATCCTATCCTATTCTTTCCTATCCTATTCTATTCCCATTCACTATTGTATTGTATTTTATTGTATTGTATTGTATTGTATTGTATTGTATTGTATTGTATTCTATTTTATTCTATTCCCATTTCCATTCCATTCCATTCCATTCCCATTCCCATTCCCATTCCCATTCCCATTCCCATTCCCTATCCTATCCTATCCTATCCTATCCTATCCTATCCTATCCTATTCCCATTCCCATTCCCATTCCATTCCATTCCATCCCATTCCCATTCCCATTCCCATTCCCATTCCCATTCCCATTCCCATTCCCTATTCCATTCCATTCCATTCCCATTCCATTCCCATTCCATATTATGTTCTCTTCTCTTCTCTTCTGTTTTGTTCCCATTCCCATTCTATTCTATTCTATTCTATTCTATTCTATTCTATTCTATTCTATTCTATATTATTCTATTCTATTCTATTCCATTCCCATTCCCATTCCCTTCCCTGTTCTCTTTTGTCCTGTCCTGTTGTGTTCTGTTCTGTTGTGTTCTGTTCTGTTCTGTTCTATTCTGTTCCAATTTCCAGTTCCAGTTCCCATCCAATTTATTCCCTTCCAATTCCCATTCCCATTCCCATTCCCTATTCTATCCTATAATATCCTATCCTATCCTATCCTTTCCTATCCTATCCTATCCTATCCTATCCTATCCTATCCTATCCTATCCTATCCTATCCTATCCTATCCTATTCCCATTCCCTATTATATTGTAATGTATTTCATTGTATTTTATTTTATTGTATTGTATTGTATTGTATTGTATTGTATTGTATTGTATTGTATTGTATTCTATTGTATTCTATTCTATTCTATTCTATTCTATTCTATTCTATTCTATTCTATTCTATTCCCATTCCCATTCCCATTCCCATTCCCTATCCTATCCTATCCTATCCTATCCTATCCTATTCCCATTCCCTATTGTATTGTATTGTATTGTATTGTATTGTATTGTATTGTATTGTATTGTATTGTATTGTATTGTATTGTATTGTATTGTATTCTATTCTATTCTATTCTATTCTATTCTATTCTATTCTATTCTATTCCCATTCCCATTCCCATTCCCATTCCCATTCCCATTCCCATTCCCATTCCCTATTCCATTCCATTCCATTCCATTCCCATTCCCTATTCTGTTCTCTTCTCTTCTGTTCTGTTCTGTTTTGTTCCCATTCCCATTCCCATTCCCATTCCCTGTTGTGTTCTGTTCTGTTCTGTTCTGTTCTATTCTGTTCCAATTTTCAGTTCCAGTTCCAATCCAATTCATACCCTTCCAATTCCCATTCCATTCCCATTCCCTATTCTGTTCTCTTCTCTTCTGTTCTGTTCTGTTCTGTTCCCATTCCCATTCCCATTCCCATTCCCATTCCCATTCCCATTCCCATTCCCATTCCCATTCCCATTCCCATTCCCATTCCCTATTCAATTCTATTCTATTCCCGTTCCCATTCCCTATTCTATTCTGTTCTGTTCTGTTCTGTTCTGTTCTGTTCTGTTCTATTCCCTTTCCCTTTCCCTTTCCCGTTCCTGTTCCCGTTCCCATTCCCATTCCCATTCCCATTCCCATTCCATTCCCATTCCCATTCCCATTCCTTATTCTATTCTATTCTATTCTATTCTATTCTATTCTATTCTATTCTATTCTATTCTATTCTATTCTATTCTATTCTATTCTATTCTATTCCCATTCCCATTCCCTATTCCATTCCATTCCATTCCATTCCCATTCCATTCCCATTCCATATTATGTTCTCTTCTCTTCTCTTCTGTTTTGTTCCTATTCTATTCTATTCTATTCTATTCTATTCTATTCTATTCTATTCTATTCTATTCTATTCTATTCTATTCTATTCCCATTCCCATTCCCATTCCCATTCCCATTCCCATTCCCATTCCCTATCCTATCCTATCCTATCCTATCCTATCCTATCCTATCCTATCCTATTCCCATTCCCATTCCCTATTGTATTGTATTGTATTGTATTGTATTGTATTGTATTGTATTGTATTGTATTGTATTGTATTGTTTTGTATTCTATTCTATTCTATTCTATTCTATTCTATTCTATTCTATTCTATTCTATTCTATTCTATTCTATTCCCATTCCCATTCCCATTCCCATTCCCTATTCCATTCCATTCCATTCCCATTCCATTCCCATTCCCTATTCTGTTCTCTTCTCTTCTGTTCTCTTCTGTTTTGTTCCCATTCCCATTCCCATTCCCATTCCCTGTTGTGTTCTGTTCTGTTCTGTTCTGTTCTATTCTGTTCCAATTTCCAGTTCCAGTTCCAATCCAATTCATACCCTTCCAATTCCTATTCCCATTCCCATTCCCTATCCTATCCTATCCTATCCTATCCTATCCTATCCTATTCCCATTCCCATTCCAATTCCCTATTGTATTGTAATGTATTGTATTGTATTGTATTGTATTGTATTGTATTGTATTCTATTCTATTCTATTCTATTCTATTCTATTCTATTCTATTCTATTCTATTCTATTCTATTCTATTCTATTCTATTCTATTCTATTCTATTCTATTCTATTCTATTCTATTCTATTGGATTCTATTCCCATTCCCATTCCCATTCCCATTCCCATTCCCATTCCCTATCCTATCCTATCCTATCCTATCCTATCCTATCCTATCCTATCCTATCCTATCCTATCCTATCCTATCCTATCCTATCCTATCCTATCCTATCCTATCCTATCCTATCCTATTCCCATTCCCTATTGTATTGTATTGTATTGTATTGTATTGTATTGTATTGTATTGTATTGTATTGTATTGTATTCTATTCTATTCTATTCTATTCTATTCTATTCTATTCTATTCTATTCTATTCTATTCTATTCTATTCTATTCTATTCTATTCCCATTCCCATTCCCATTCCCATTCCCTATTCTATTGTATCCTATTGTATACTATTCTATACCCATTCCCTATTCTGTTCTATTCTGTTCTATTCTATTCTATGGTATTCCCATTCCCTGTTCTATTCTATTCTATTCTATTCTATTCTATTCTATTCTATTCTATTCTATTCTATTCTTTTCCCATTCCCATTCCCATTCCCATTCCCTATTCCATTCCATTCCATTCCATTCCCATTCCATTCCCATTCCCTATTCTCTTCTCTTCTCTTCTCTTCTGTTTTGTTCCCATTCCCATTCCCATTCCCTGTTGTGTTCTATTCTATTCTATTCTGTTCCAATTTCCAGTTCCAGTTCCAATCCAATTCATTCCCTTCCAATTCCTATTCCCATTCCCATTCCCATTCCCATTCCCATTCCCTATCCTATCCTATCCTATCCTATCCTATTCTATCCTATCCTATCCTATCCTATTCCCATTCCCATTCCAATTCCAATTCTCTATTGTATTGTAATGTATTGTATTGTATTGTATTGTATTCTATTCTATTCTATTCTATTCTATTCTATTCTATTCTATTCTATTCTATTCTATTCTATTCTATACTATTCTATTCTATTCTATTCTATTCGATTCTATTCTATTCTATTCTATTCTTTTCTTTTCTATTCTATTCTATTCTATTCACATTCCCATTCCCATTCCCATTCCCATTCCCTATTCCATTCAATTCCATTCCCATTCCATTCCCATTCCATATTATGTTCTCTTCTCTTCTCTTCTGTTTTGTTCCCATTCCCATTCCAATTCCCATTCCCATTCTATTCTATTCTATTCTATTCTATTCTGTTCTGTTCTTTTCTTTTCTTTTCTTTTCTTTTCTTTTCTTTTCTTTTCTTTTCTTTTCTTTTCTTTTCTTTTCTTTTCTTTTCTTTTCTTTTCTATTCTATTCCCATTCCCATTCCCATTCCCATTCCCATTCCCTATTCCATTCCATTCCATTCCGATTCCATTCCCATTCCCTATTCTGTTCTCTTCTCTTCTGTTCTGTTCTGTTCCCATTCCCATTCCCATTCCCATTCCCATTCCCATTCCCATTCCCATTCCCATTCCCATTCCCATTCCCTACTCAATTCTATTCTATTCCCGTTCCCATTCCCTATTCTATTCTGTTCTGTTCTGTTCTGTTCTGTTCTGTTCTGTTCTGTTCTGTTCTATTCCCTTTCCCGTTCCCTTTCCCGTTCCCATTCCCATTCCCATTCCCATTCCATTCCCATTCCCATTTCATTCCCATTCCCATTCCTTATTCTATTCTATTCTATTCTATTCTATTCTATTCTATTCTATTCTATTCTATTCTATTCTATTCTATTCTATTCTATTCTATTCTATTCTATTCTATTCTATTCTTTTCCCATTCCCATTCCCATTCCCTATTCCATTCCATTCCATTCCCATTCCATTCCCATTCCCTATTCTGTTCTCTTCTGTTCTGTTCTGTTCTGTTCCCATTCCCATTCCCATTCCCATTCTCATTCCCATTCCCATTCCCTATTCCATTCCATTCCATTCCCATTCCATTCCCATTCCATTCCCATTCCCTATTCTGTTCTCTTCTCTTCTGTTCTCTTCTGTTTTGTTCCCATTCCCATTCCCATTCCCATTCCCTGTTGTGTTCTGTTCTGTTCTGTTCTGTTCTATTCTATTCTGTTCCAATTTCCAGTTCCAGTTCCAATCCAATTCATTCCCTTCCAATTCCTATTCCTATTCCTATTCCCATTCCCATTCCCTATCCTATCCTATCCTATCCTATCCTATCCTATCCTATCCTATCCTATCCTATCCTATCCTATCCTATCCTATTCCCATTCCCATTCCAATTCCCTATTGTATTGTAATGTATTGTATTGTATTATATTGTATTGTATTGTATTGTATTGTATTGTATTGTATTGTATTCTATTCTATTCTATTCTATTCTATTCTATTCTATTCTATTCTATTCTATTCTATTCTATTCTATTCTATTCCCATTCTCATTCCCATTCCCATTCCCTATTCCATTCCATTCCATTCCCATTCCATTCCCATTCCATTCCCATTCCCTATTCTGTTCTGTTCTCTTCTGTTCTGTTCTGTTTTGTTCCCATTCCCATTCCCATTCCCATTCCCATTCCCTGTTGTGTTGTGTTGTGTTCTGTTCTGTTCTGTTCTATTCTATTCTGTTCCAATTTCCAGTTCCAGTTCCAATCCAATTCATTCCCTTCCAATTCCTATTCCCATTCCCATTCCCTATCCTATCCTATCCTATCCTATCCTATCCTATCCTATCCTATTCCCATTCCCATTCCAATTCCCTATTGTATTGTAATGTATTGTATTGTATTGTATTGTATTGTATTGTATTGTATTGTATTCTATTCTATTCTATTCTATTCTATTCTATTCTATTCTATTCTCTTCTATTCTATTCTATTCCCATTCTCATTCCCATTCCCATTCCCTATTCCATTCCATTCCATTCCCATTCCATTCCCATTCCATTCCCATTCCCTATTCTGTTCTGTTCTCTTCTGTTCTGTTCTGTTTTGTTCCCATTCCCATTCCCATTCCCATTCCCTGTTGTGTTGTGTTGTGTTGTGTTCTGTTCTGTTCTATTCTATTCTGTTCCAATTTCCAGTTCCAGTTCCAATCCAATTCATTCCCTTCCAATTCCTATTCCCATTCCCATTCCCTATCCTATCCTATCCTATCCTATCCTATCCTATCCTATCCTATCCTATCCTATCCTATCCTATCCTATCCTATCCTATTCCCATTCCCATTCCAATTCCCTATTGTATTGTAATGTATTGTATTGTATTGTATTGTATTGTATTGTATTGTATTGTATTGTATTGTATTGTATTGTATTCTATTCTATTCTATTCTATTCTATTCTATTCTATTCTATTCTATTCTATTCTATTCTATTCTCTTTTTTTTAATTTTTTATTGATTTTTCCAAAACAAAAAAGAGAATGTACAATCCATCTCTGCTTTCGGAGGTACAGTGTATTTACAATATAATAAAACAAAAATTGGGAAAAATAAGGCTTCAATCTTAACTATACATGATACTATACAATATGACTATAGTGGATGTGCCAGGTCAAAATTCTAAAGTCATGTTTTCGTCTTATTTTTAAGCCAGTGGTACCAAATACCCCATACATCATAATATCTTGAGTTGTCCTCATTTTTTAACTCGCTTGTCAATTTCGCCATTTCTGCGCACTCTAAGATCTTATTTATTAGAGTTTCTTCTGAGGGTATAAGTTTGTTTTTCCACCATTTTGCGAAGGCTTATCTAGCCGCAGTTATAATCTGGATTATCAGTTGGGTTTTGTTATTGTTTAAGCCCTCTTCAGTTATGCCTAGGAGGAAAAGTTCCAGAACTAGGGCTACCTCCTGTCCTGTTATTTCACAGAGCCAGTGTTGGATTTTGGACCAGTACTTTTTAATCTCAGGGCAGGTCCACCATAAGTGATAAAAGGTGCCGACCGATTTTCCACATTTCCAACATATGGGAGAGAGATTTGGGAACATCTTAGCTAGCCTCGCTGGGGCTAGATACCACCTATGTAGCAATTTATAGTGATTTTCCTTAAACATTGTTGATTTGGTTATTTTGTAGTTTCTATTCCAAGCTATCTCCCAGTCATTGAAATTTAGTCTATGTCCTAGATTTTTTTCCCAGATGTTCAATTGTCTTTTTGCTATGGACTCTGCCTTATCTTCATCTAATAAAAAGTGATAAATTTTGGTTAACATTTTTTTTTCTGGTCCCCAAATAATTTTGTCAAAGTTTCCATGTTTCGCTGCTATTCCGAATTTGTCTCTATCTTTTTGGAATCTTGAGTTGATCCGAATATAGTTCCACCAATCCAAACTAAAGCCCTGATCCCTCAATAGCTCCAGCGATTTAAGTTTCCCTTCTTCATCGAGGATGTCTTTATATGTACCCCATTTATAATCATCTCTCCTGTTTGGAGCCGCCAACGATTCCATAATAGAAAGCCAAATGGGTACCTTAGTATAGATCTTCTGTCTAATTTCGTCCCACGTACGAATTAGGGTCTCCCTGATTTTGTGCTTATGGAAATAGGATTTTTTCTTATTCTTTATATCCCAGAGATGGGAGTGCCATCCTTCTAGGAGGTCATGTCCTTCCAAGATCAGGGTTCTCCTATCCTGTAACTTGATCCACTCCTTGATCCAAATTAATTTTGCGGCCTTTTGATATAGTTCCCAGTCAGGGAGCCCAAAGCCTCCCAAATTCCTTTTCCCTTGGAGTATCTTAAAAGAAATCCTCGATTTCTTACCCTCCCACAAAAAGTTCCTGATGTATTTGTTCAGGTCCAAAAATAATTTTTTATCTAGTGATAGCGGAATATTTTGGAATAGGAACAGAATTTTTGGTAAGATGTTCATTTTGATCGCTGCAATTTTACCAATCAAAGACAATTTGAGCTTTTTCCATCTTTCAAGGTCTTGGTGTGTTTTCTGTAGAAGGGGAATATAATTATCCTCTTTTAGTGAGGAGAATCTCGCGGTAATCCATATTCCCAGGTATTTTATTTTCCTAACTGTCTGGAGGCCTAATGATTCTTCCAATTCTTCCTTTTGTAGATCTGTCATGTTTTTCACTATCATTTTGGTTTTGTTCTTATTAAGTTTTAGGCCCGCCACCTCTCCATACTCCTGGATTTCCTGTAATAATTTTACACCGGATTCTAGTGGGTCTTCCATTATGAGGGCTACGTCGTCCGCGAAAGCTTGGGTTTTGAAGGTTTCGTTCCTAATCTTTAATCCTTTAATCTCTTTGTTGGCTCTTATCTTTCTAAGTAGCACCTCTAGCGCCAAGATATATAGTAAGGGAGATAAAGGGCATCCCTGCCTCACTCCTTTTTGGATCTGAAACAGCTGGGTTCTATCTCCATTCACTAGTATGTTTGCCCTCTGGTTTTTATATATGTTCTCAATCATCTTCCTAAAGTTGGTACCGAATCCCATTAGATCAATTTGATTTATCATAAAGGTCCAATTCAAGTTGTCGAATGCCTTTTGGGCATCGACAAACATTAAAGCCAGCTGTTTTTCGGGATGTTGTTCGTAATATTCAAAGGTGTTTAAAACTATCCTCAAGTTGTCTCTGATCTGTCTCCCTGGGAGAAAGCCATTTTGGTCTTTATGAATCCACTGATTTAAAAATTTTTTGAGCCTCTCCGCAATTATATTCATGAACAGTTTATAATCTGCGTTCAGCAATGAGATAGGTCTGTAGTTGGATATCTGTTTCGGATCGGCACCTTCTTTCAGTATAAGCGTCAAATACGCTTCCCTCCACGAATCTGGGATTGTGATACCCGCCAGGGCCTCGTTTAATATTTCTAACAGCTCTAATTTTAAGGTATCATCAAATTTTTGGTATATTTCCCCGGGGAGACCATCTGGGCCTGGAGTTTTATTCTTCTTTATTTTAGAAAGGGCCGTTTTTAGTTCCTCTATAGTAATCTTTTCATTTAACATTTCCTTTTCTTCTTCAGAAATTAGCGGTAGTTTAGCTTCCCACAAATACTGTTCTACCTTGCTTGTCGCTATTCCTTCATTTTTGTATAAATCTTCGTAAAACTTTCTTATACTCTCTAATTTATCTTCTTCCTTCGTCAGCAAGTTGCCCTGAGAGTCTTCTAATACTAGTATTTGGTTTTTTTCCTTCTCTTTTTTTAGTTTATACACCAGCCATCTCCCCGACTTGTTAGCGTTTTCAAAACAATAGTGCTTGGATCTTTTTATTTTTTGTGCCATTTCCTCCTGGTCCAATAAGTTCAATCTATGTCTCGTCATCAACCACTGTTGTTTGGACGCCTCATCTCCCGGGCATTGCTGGAGTTTATCTTCTGCTTGCAATAACTTATTAGTGAGCACTTCTGTGGTCTTTCTTTTTTCCTTGTTTTTGAAGGCAGTATATGATATGGCTACCCCTCTCACGAAGGCCTTCATAGTATCCCACACGATTTCTTTGGCTGTCTCTCGATTTCCATTTTCTGTGAAGAAGCGTTTGACTTCTTCATTCAATTTCCGTATAAACTCTTCTTCGTATAGCAACTTAGTCCTTAGACTCCATCTCTGTTGTATTTTCTTTGTATCGTGGTGCCAGCTAATTTCGAGGAACTTATGGTCTGCCCAAACATTTGTACACATATTAACCTTTTTAATTTCTAGGCCCAGTTTTCTGGTAGCCCAGACCATATCTATTCTGGACCAGGAGTTATGTGGCATTGAATAGAAGGTAAATTGTCTATCATGGGGGTGTAAAGTGCGCCACATATCAATTAGGTTAATCTCGTCCACTAGATCAAAAAAAGTCTTTGGTAAGGGAGATCTTTTATTCTTTTTAGTTATATCACATTTATAATCATATTTAGGGTCTATAATTCCATTAAAATCCCCAACCATACAAATTTCATTGTTTGCCCATTTTGCCAGCTGTTCATGCAATTTCCGATAAAATTTCCCTTGTTTTTTATTCGGGGCATAAACCCCCACCACTAACACCTTAGAATTGCCTCTCGTTATCTCTACTATCAGTATTCTCCCTTTTTCATCTTTATATTTACATTCTGCCTCTATTCCTTTCTTAACATAGATAGCCACCCCCCTTTTTCTTTTCTTGGCTAATGAGAAGAATACTTTACCAAATTTAGTAAAATTTAAATAGTTGGCTTCATCCTTTTTTATATGGACCTCTTGGATACAGATTATATCAGGATTTTGTTTCGTCAGTTTCGACAATATTATCCTCCTTTTTTTGTAATCATTTAAGCCGTTCACATTGAGCGATAAGATCTTGGTATCGTTCATTCCTGTAGCTGTCCTCTAGTCTCTGGTTTTTATTTACCTTTTAGTGTTACTGCTCTCACTGGTCTACATTTTTTCCCTCTTTCTTCTGTGTCTTCCTTTTTCTTCTCCTCTTCTATGTCTTCTCTTGTGATTTGTTCTTGCGATGTCTCTTCTTCCGTATTTAGTACTTCGTTTTCCTCTTTACTGGTTTGTTCCTCTTCACCTCCCCTTAGTTGTTCTAGGAAATCTTGGGCATCACTTACACAATCGATTCTGATTTTCCTCCCTTGCCATGATATTAACATTCCTTCTGGGAGGAGCCACCTAAATATTATACTTCTCCTGTTTAATTGGTTTGTCAAAAATCTATAGCTTTTCCTCCTCTCCCTCACTCTCCTTGGAATTTGTTTTAAGATGTTCACTTCTTTTCCCCCGTATGTAATTTTTTCCTCCCTAGCTATGTTATACAAAATGTCTCTCACTTTTTTCCTAGCGAAACGAATATGGACTTCTCTAGGGAGCCTGTTCCTTCTCACGTAGTTGGTTTGGACTCTGTAGACCTCGTCGATCTCTCTGATTATTTCTTGCTTATCCTGTTGGAGCGTCTCTGCAATCAACTCGGCCATCTTATCTCCTAGGTCCTCTTCTTTGTCTTCCGCAATGTTTTGGAATCGCAAGTAAAACGAGGCCTTGTCCATCTCAAGTTGTATTAAAGCATCTTCTGTTTCTTTATTCTGCGCCCACAGGGTTTGATCGACCATGTCCAGTTTCTTCTCGTTTTTTTCTATTCTTTGTTCCGCTTTTTGTATTCTGTTCTCATTGCTGGCGATCGAAATTTGGATCTCGTTCATTTTAGCATCCAGTCCATGTATATCTATTTTCAGTTCGGAATGGCTATTTAAAAGCTTTTCTTGCATCGCAAGCATGGTTTCTTGTATTGTTAATAGAGACGATTGTAATGTTTGCAGCGTTGGAGTTGCAGGAGGTTTGTCTGTTTTCTGAAGACCTTCTACTGCTTTCTGGGTGGCTGGGGATGACATTGCTAACGTGGGAATGGATGGCACTTTTTTATTAGTTTTTGCTATTGTGGATGTCACACTTGCCATTTCTTTCAGAAGTGCTTTTTGATCTCTAATTATATTCTCAATCTTTCTCCATATAGTCATCCAATGAAGCTTGCCACCTTTTATTCCAAGACACTATCTTAAGTCCCTACCTCCTTAATTGATTCCCACTATTCTCTTAATAGGATTCAGATAGAGCTTGGTTTATAAATTACTATAGTATGAAAATTCTACGCAATATGTCCAAGTAAGGTTCTTATAGAACTAAGTACAATCTTAATATAATTGTTAAATATGGATATATTAATACGTTAATAAGTTGAACAATTGATGGATTAAGTTAATCGATAAATTAATTAGTCAATAATCAATAAGTTAATAACTTAATAAATTCTCTTAATAGTTTTTAAATATCTAAATTGAACCCTTACTATAATATACAATATTACTATCAAGTAAATAAATATATAAAAAGCTATTACCAACAAGAATAAATATTTAAGATTTAAGATATTTAATATTTAAGATTAAGTAAGTTCAAGGAGTAAGATGAATATACCTAGATAAATATATATATATAATATATCAATTCAATGAATACAAATCTAAAACCTTATATAAAGCTATATCCAATCACTATTTAATAAGATCTATACTTCAATAATCAAATTTAAGGAATCAATATTTCCTAACACAAAGTAACTCTAGTTAAAAATATAATGGATATATATATGTTTTTTTTTTATTTTTATTTTTTTTTATTATTTATTTATTTTTTACTTATCAAAGGCAAAATCAGAGTTCTGAGTATTAAAATCGCAAATACTCAAAAGATCAGGGGGAAAAAAGAAATAGAAGTGTATCTATGAGGTAATATGGTGATCTCCCAGCTTTAGTTCTTCGCTTCTTAGTTCTACTAGGTTCCGACGCTTCTCAGTGGTAAGGCTCACCGCTAGAGCGTCTCTTTGTCAATCCTCTGCTGTTTCAATCTTGTGGCTCAATGGATGCACTTCCTGTTTCCCCAGAGCTCTCTAAAGCTTTCAAAGGCAGATCACAAATTTCTCCTTCTTCTTTTTCGCTTCGTTCGTAAAACACAACACAACCACCCCAATTGACTTTTTCAAATCTTTTTCCTTCTCACCGCACCGTCTGGAACTCTTTATAAAGGCTTAATCCTCCCTCCGTGGATCTCAACAGCTCGTCGGGTTGTCGGGTCTTCGTAGATGCAGTCTTCCTGTACCCTCACCGTCGCCGCCTTACTTCAGGTTAAGCACTCCTCTCCCGACTCCGCCGACCTCCTCTTTCAGCGCAAATCGCTCCAAGGTATAAAAATGAGGCTTTAGATCTAGCACCGCACCTCCGATCTCCTTTTAAGCTTCCCGTCTCTTGCCGGCTATCACAGCTTCAGGCCCGCCATTAGCGGCCGGCTCACCGCGTTGGACTGACAGGGCTGCCGGGTCCTGCGAGAAGTGGTCGCACCCCACTTTCCCACTTGCCTGGCTTCCCCTCTTGTCCGCAGGACTCTCCGGGTCCTACGCCCCTTAAGGGATCCCCAAAACGCGATGAAAAGAGGTGTAGAGGAGCAACGAGCACTCACTCCACACCCTGTCGCTGCAAGTCACCAGCCGGAAGTCCTATTCTATTCTATTCTATTCTATTCCCATTCCCATTCCCATTCCCATTCCCATTCCCATTCCCATTCCCATTCCCATTCCCATTCCCATTCCCATTCCCATTCCCATTCCCTGTTGTGTTCTGTTCTGTTCTGTTGTGTTCTGTTCTGTTCTATTCTATTCTATTCTATTCTATTCTGTTCCAATTTCCAGTTCCAGTTCCAATCCAATTTATTCCCTTCCAATTCCCATTCCCATTCCCTATTCTGTTCTGTTCTGTTCTGTTCTATTCTATTCTATTCTGTTCCAATTTCCAGTTCCAGTTCCAATCAAATTCATTCCCTTCCAATTCCCATTCCCATTCCCTATTCTATCCTATCCTATCCTATCCTATCCTATCCTATCCTATCCTATCCTATCCTATCCTATCCTATTCCCATTCCCTATTATATTGTAATGTATTTTATTGTATTGTATTGTATTGTATTGTATTCTATTCTATTCTATTCCCATTCCCATTCCCATTCCCATTCCCATTCCCTATTCTATTGTATCCTATTGTATCCTATTCTATACCCATTCCCTATTCTGTTCTATTCTATTCTATTGTATTCCCATTCCCTATTGTATTCTATTCTATTCTATTCTATTCTATTCTATTCTATTCTATTCTATTCTATTCTATTCTATTCTATTCTATTCTATTCTATTCTATTCTATTCTATTCTTTTCTTTTCTTTTCTTTTCTATTCTATTCCCATTCCCATTCCCATTCCCATTCCCTATTCCATTCCATTCCATTCCCATTCCATTCCCATTCCCTATTCTGTTCTGTTCTGTTCTCTTCTCTTCTGTTCCCATTCCCATTCCCATTCCCATTCCCATTCCCATTCCCATTCCCATTCCCATTCCCATTCCCATTCCCATTCCCTATTCAATTCTATTCTATTCCCGTTCCCATTCCCTATTCTATTCTGTTCTGTTCTGTTCTGTTCTGTTCTATTCCTTTTCCCTTTCCCGTTCCCGTTCCCGTTCCCGTTCCCATTCCCATTCCCATTCCATTCCATTCCATTCCATTCCATTCCATTCCATTCCCATTCCCATTCCCTATTCTATTCTATTCTATTCTATTCCATTCCATTCTATTCTATTCTATTCTATTCTATTCTATTCTATTCTATTCTATTCTATTCTATTCCCATTCCCATTCCCATTCCCTATTCTATTGTATACTATTGTATACTATTCTATACCCATTCCCTATTCTGTTCTATTCTATTCTATTGTATTCCCATTCCTTATTCTATTCTATTCTATTCTATTCTATTCTATTCTATTCTATTCTATTCTTTTCTTTTCTTTTCTTTTCTTTTCTTTTCTTTTCTTTTCTTTTCTTTTCTTTTCTTTTCTATTCCCATTCCCATTCCCATTCCCATTCCCATTCCCATTCCCTATTCCATTCCATTCCATTCCCATTCCATTCCCATTCCCTATTCTGTTCTCTTCTGTTCTGTTTTGTTCCCATTCCCATTCCCATTCCCATTCCCATTCCCATTCCCATTCCCATTCCCATTCCCATTCCCATTCCCATTCCCTGTTGTGTTCTGTTCTGTTCTGTTGTGTTCTGTTCTGTTCTGTTCTGTTCTGTTCTGTTCTATTCTATTCTGTTCCAATTTCCAGTTCCAGTTCCAATCCAATTCATTCCCTTCCAATTCCTATTCCCATTCCCATTCCCTATCCTATCCTATCCTATCCTATCCTATCCTATCCTATCCTATTCCCATTCCCATTCCAATTCCCTATTGTATTGTAATGTATTGTATTGTATTGTATTGTATTGTATTGTATTGTATTGTATTGTATTGTATTGTATTGTATTGTATTGTATTCTATTCTATTCTATTCTATTCTATTCTATTCTATTCTATTCTATTCTTTTCTTTTCTTTTCTTTTCTTTTCTTTTCTTTTCTTTTCTTTTCTTTTCTATTCCCATTCCCATTCCCATTCCCTATTCCATTCCATTCCATTCCCATTCCATTCCCATTCCCTATTCTGTTCTCTTCTGTTCTGTTTTGTTCCCATTCCCATTCCCATTCCCATTCCCATTCCCATTCCCATTCCCATTCCCATTCCTATTCCCTGTTGTGTTCTGTTCTGTTCTGTTCTGTTCTGTTCTGTTCTGTTCTGTTCTGTTCTGTTCTGTTCTGTTCTGTTCTTTTCTGTTCTGTTCTGTTCTGTTCTGTTCTATTCTATTCTATTCTGTTCCAATTTCCAGTTCCAGTTCCAATCCAATTCATTCCCTTCCAATTCCTATTCCCATTCCCATTCCCATTCCCTATCCTATCCTATCCTATCCTATCCTATCCTATCCTATCCTATCCTATCCTATCCTATCCTATTCCCATTCCCATTCCAATTCCCTATTGTATTGTAATGTATTGTATTGTATTGTATTATATTATATTGTATTGTATTGTATTGTATTGTATTGTATTGTATTGTATTGTATTGTATTGTATTGTATTGTATTGTATTGTATTGTATTGTATTGTATTCTATTCTATTCTATTCTATTCTATTCTATTCTATTCTATTCTATTCTATTCTATTCTATTCTATACTATTGGATTCCATTCCCATTCCCATACCCATTCCCATTCCCTTCCCTGTTCTGTTCTGTCCTGTCCTGTTCTGTTCTGTTCTGTTCTGTTCTGTTCTGTTCCAATTTCCAGTTCCAGTTCCAATCCAATTTATTCCCTTCCAATTCCCATTCCCATTCCCTATTCTGTTCTGTTCTGTTCTGTTCTATTCTGTTCCAATTTCCAGTTCCAGTTCCAATCAAATTCATTCCCTTCCAATTCCCATTCCCATTCCCATTCCCATTCCCATTCCCTATTCTATCCTATCCTAGCCTATCCTATCCTATCCTATCCTATCCTATCCTATCCTATCCTATCCTATCCTATCCTATCCCATTCCCATTCCCATTCCCTATTATATTGTAATGTATTGTATTCTATTGTATTCTATTGTATTCTATTGTATTGTATTGCATTGTATTGTATTGTATTGTATTCGATTCGATTCTATTCCCATTCCCATTCCCTATTCTATTCTATTCTATTCTATTCCATTCCCATTCCCATTCCCATTCCCTATTCCATTCCATTCCAATCCCATTCCCATTCCCATTCCCATTCCCTATCCTATCCTATCCTATCCTATCCTATCCTATCCTATCCTATCCTAACCTATCCTATTCTATTCTATTCCCATTCCCTATTGTATTGTAATGTATTGTATTGTATTGTATTGTATTGTATTGTATTGTATTGTATTGTATTGTATTGTATTGTATTGTATTGTATTGTATTGTATTGTATTGTATTGTGTTGTATTCTATTCCATTCCATTCCATTCCATTCCATTCTATTCTGTTCCCATTACCTTTCAATTTACCATTCTTCTATTCTATTCTATTCTATTCTATTCTATTCTATTCTATTCTATTCTATTCTATTCTATTCTATTCTATTCTATTCTATTCTATTCCCATTCCCATTCCCATTCCCATTCCCTATTCCATTCCATTCCAATCCCATTCCCATTCCCATTCCCATTCCCATTCCCATTCCCATTCCCATTCCCATTCCCTATCCTATCCTATCCTATCCTATCCTATCCTATCCTATCCTATCCTATCCTATCCTATCCTAACCTATCCTATTCTATTCTATTCCCATTCCCTATTGTATTGTAATGTATTGTATTGTATTGTATTGTATTGTGTTGTGTTGTGTTGTATTCTATTCTATTCTATTCTATTCTATTCTATTCTATTCTATTCTATTCTATTCTATTCTATTCTATTCTATTCTACTCTATTCCATTCCATTCCATTCCATTCCATTCCATTCCATTCTGTTCCCATTACCTTTCAATATCCCATTCTTCTATTCTATTCTATTCTATTCTATTCTATTCTATTCTATTCTATTCTATTCTATTCTATTCTATTCTATTCTATTCTATTCTATTCTATTCTATTCTATTCTATTCTATTCTACTCTACTCTACTCTACTCTACTCTACTCTACTCTACTCTACTCTAGTATTCCCATTCCCAATCCCATTTCCTATTCTGTTCTGTTCTGTTCTGTTCTATTCTATTCTGTTCCCATTTCCATTTCCATTTCCAATCCAATTCATTCCCTTCCAATTCCCATTCCCATTCCCATTCCCTATCCTATCCTATCCTATCCTATCCTATCCTATCCTATCCTATCCTATCCTATCCTATCCTATCCCCATTCCCTATTGTATTGGAATCTATTGTATTCTATTCTATTGTTTTTATTGTATTGTATTGTATTGTATTGTATTGTATTGTATTGTATTCTATTCTATTCTATTCTATTCTATTCTATTCTACTCTACTCTACTCTACTCTACTCTACTCTACTCTACTCTACTCTAGTATTCCCATTCCCAATCCCATTTCCTATTCTGTTCTGTTCTGTTCTGTTCTGTTCTATTCTATTCTATTCTATTCTATTCTATTCTATTCTATTCTATTCTATTCTATTCTATTCTATTCTATTCTATTCTATTCTATTCCATTCCCATTCCCATTCCCATTCCCTATTCCATTCCATTCCAATCCCATTCCCATTCCCATTCCCATTCCCTATCCTATCCTATCCTATCCTATCCTATCCTATCCTATCCTATCCTATCCTATCCTATCCTATCCTATCCTATCCTATCCTAACCTATCCTATTCTATTCTATTCCCATTCCCTATTGTATTGTAATGTATTGTATTGTATTGTATTGTATTGTATTGTATTGTATTGTATTGTATTGTATTGTGTTGTATTCTATTCCATTCCATTCCATTCCATTCTATTCTGTTCCCATTACCTTTCAATTTACCATTCTTCTATTCTATTCTATTCTATTCTATTCTATTCTATTCTATTCTATTCTATTCTATTCTATTCTATTCTATTCTATTCTATTCTATTCTATTCTATTCTATTCCCATTCCCATTCCCATTCCCATTCCCATTCCCTATTCCATTCCATTCCAATCCCATTCCCATTCCCATTCCCATTCCCATTCCCATTCCCTATCCTATCCTATCCTATCCTATCCTATCCTATCCTATCCTATCCTATCCTATCCTATCCTATCCTAACCTAACCATTTCCTATTCTATTCTATTCCCATTCCCTATTGTATTGTAATGTATTGTATTGTATTGTATTGTATTGTATTGTATTGTGTTGTGTTGTGTTGTATTCTATTCTATTCTATTCTATTCTATTCTATTCTATTCTATTCTATTCTATTCTATTCTATTCTATTCTATTCTATTCTATGCTATTCTATTCTATTCTATTCTACTCTATTCCATTCCATTCCATTCCATTCTGTTCCCATTACCTTTCAATATCCCATTCTTCTATTCTATTCTATTCTATTCTATTCTATTCTATTCTATTCTATTCTATGCTATTCTATTCTATTCTATTCTACTCTATTCCATTCCATTCCATTCCCATTCCATTCCCATTCCATTCCCATTCCCTATTCTGTTCTGTTCTCTTCTGTTCTGTTCTGTTTTGTTCCCATTCCCATTCCCATTCCCATTCCCTGTTGTGTTGTGTTGTGTTGTGTTCTGTTCTGTTCTATTCTATTCTGTTCCAATTTCCAGTTCCAGTTCCAATCCAATTCATTCCCTTCCAATTCCTATTCCCATTCCCATTCCCTATCCTATCCTATCCTATCCTATCCTATCCTATACTATACTATCCTATCCTATCCTATCCCCATTCCCTATTGTATTGGAATCTATTGTATTCTATTCTATTGTTTTTTATTGTATTGTATTGTATTGTATTGTATTGTATTGTATTGTATTCTATTCTATTCTATTCTATTCTATTCTATTCTATTCTATTCTATTCTATTCTATTCTACTCTACTCTACTCTACTCTACTCTACTCTACTCTACTCTACTCTAGTATTCCCATTCCCAATCCCATTTCCTATTCTGTTCTGTTCTGTTCTGTTCTGTTCTATTCTATTCTATTCTATTCTATTCTATTCTATTCTATTCTATTCTATTCTATTCTATTCTATTCTATTCTATTCTGTTCCCAGTTCCAGTTCCAGTTCCAGTTCCAATCCAATTCACTCCCTTCCAATTCCAATTCCCATTCCCATTCCCTATCCTATCCTATCCTATCCTATCCTATCCTATCCTATCCTATCCTATCCTATCCTATCCTATTCCCATTCCCTATTGTATTATTCTATTCTATTGTTTTTTATTGTATTGTATTGTATTATATTGTATTGTATTCTATTGTATTCTATTGTATTCTATTCTATTGTATTCTATTCTATTCTATTCTATTCTATTCTACTCTATTCTATTCTATTCTATTCTATTCTATTCCATTCCATTCCGTTCCCTTTACCTTTCAATTTCCCATTCTTCTATTCTATTCTATTCTATTCTATTCTATTCTATTCTATTCTATTCTACTCTACTCTACTCTACTCTACTCTACTCTAGTATTTCCATTCCCAATCCCATTTCCTATTCTGTTCTATTCTATTCTATTCTATTCTATTCTATTCTATTCTATTCTATTCTATTCTATTCTATTTCTATTCTATTCTATTCTATTCTATTCTATTCTATTCTATTCCCATTTCCAGTTCCAGTTCCAGTTCCAGTTTCATTTCAATTCATTCCCTTCCAAACTTCCCATTCCCTATTCTATTCTGTTCTGTTCTCTTCTGTTCTATTCTATTCTGTTCCAATTTCCAGTTCCAGTTCCAATCAAATTCATTCCCTTCCAATGCCCATTCCCATTCCCATTCCCTATTCTATCCTATTCTATCCTATTCTATCCTATTCTATCCTATCCTATCCTATCCTATCCTATCCTATCCTATCCTATCCTATTCCCATTCCCTATTATATTGTAATGTATTGTATTCTATTGTAGTCTATTGTATTCTATTGTATTCTATTGTATTCTATTGTATTCTATTGTATTCTATTGTATTCTATTGTATTGTATTCTATTCTATTCCCATTCCCATTCCCTATTCTATTCTATTCTATTGTATACTATTCTATTCCCATTCCCTATTCTATTCTATTCTGTTCTGTTCTGTTCTATTCTTTTGTGTTCTATTCGATTCTGTTCCCATTCCCATTCCCATTCCCATTCCCATTCCCATTTTCATTTCCTATTCTATTCTATTCTATTCTATTCTATTCTACTCTACTCTACTCTACTCTACTCTACTCTACTCTACTCTACTCTAGTATTCCCATTCCCAATCCCATTTCCTATTCTGTTCTGTTCTGTTCTGTTCTGTTCTATTCTATTCTATTCTATTCTATTCTATTCTATTCTATTCTATTCTATTCTATTCTATTCTATTCTATTCTATTCCATTCCCATTCCCATTCCCATTCCCTATTCCATTCCATTCCAATCCCATTCCCATTCCCATTCCCATTCCCTATCCTATCCTATCCTATCCTATCCTATCCTATCCTATCCTATCCTATCCTATCCTATCCTATCCTATCCTATCCTATCCTAACCTATCCTATTCTATTCTATTCCCATTCCCTATTGTATTGTAATGTATTGTATTGTATTGTATTGTATTGTATTGTATTGTATTGTATTGTATTGTATTGTGTTGTATTCTATTCCATTCCATTCCATTCCATTCTATTCTGTTCCCATTACCTTTCAATTTACCATTCTTCTATTCTATTCTATTCTATTCTATTCTATTCTATTCTATTCTATTCTATTCTATTCTATTCTATTCTATTCTATTCTATTCTATTCTATTCTATTCTATTCTATTCTATTCTATTCCCATTCCCATTCCCATTCCCATTCCCATTCCCTATTCCATTCCATTCCAATCCCATTCCCATTCCCATTCCCATTCCCATTCCCATTCCCTATCCTATCCTATCCTATCCTATCCTATCCTATCCTATCCTATCCTATCCTATCCTATCCTATCCTATCCTAACCTAACCATTTCCTATTCTATTCTATTCCCATTCCCTATTGTATTGTAATGTATTGTATTGTATTGTATTGTATTGTATTGTATTGTGTTGTGTTGTGTTGTATTCTATTCTATTCTATTCTATTCTATTCTATTCTATTCTATTCTATTCTATTCTATTCTATTCTATTCTATTCTATTCTATTCTATGCTATTCTATTCTATTCTATTCTACTCTATTCCATTCCATTCCATTCCATTCTGTTCCCATTACCTTTCAATATCCCATTCTTCTATTCTATTCTATTCTATTCTATTCTATTCTATTCTATTCTATGCTATTCTATTCTATTCTATTCTACTCTATTCCATTCCATTCCATTCCCATTCCATTCCCATTCCATTCCCATTCCCTATTCTGTTCTGTTCTCTTCTGTTCTGTTCTGTTTTGTTCCCATTCCCATTCCCATTCCCATTCCCTGTTGTGTTGTGTTGTGTTGTGTTCTGTTCTGTTCTATTCTATTCTGTTCCAATTTCCAGTTCCAGTTCCAATCCAATTCATTCCCTTCCAATTCCTATTCCCATTCCCATTCCCTATCCTATCCTATCCTATCCTATCCTATCCTATCCTATCCTATACTATACTATCCTATCCTATCCTATCCCCATTCCCTATTGTATTGGAATCTATTGTATTCTATTCTATTGTTTTTTATTGTATTGTATTGTATTGTATTGTATTGTATTGTATTCTATTCTATTCTATTCTATTCTATTCTATTCTATTCTATTCTATTCTACTCTACTCTACTCTACTCTACTCTACTCTACTCTACTCTACTCTACTCTAGTATTCCCATTCCCAATCCCATTTCCTATTCTGTTCTGTTCTGTTCTGTTCTGTTCTATTCTATTCTATTCTATTCTATTCTATTCTATTCTATTCTATTCTATTCTATTCTATTCTATTCTGTTCCCAGTTCCAGTTCCAGTTCCAGTTCCAATCCAATTCACTCCCTTCCAATTCCAATTCCCATTCCCATTCCCTATCCTATCCTATCCTATCCTATCCTATCCTATCCTATCCTATCCTATCCTATCCTATCCTATCCTATTCCCATTCCCTATTGTATTATTCTATTCTATTGTTTTTTATTGTATTGTATTGTATTATATTGTATTGTATTCTATTGTATTCTATTGTATTCTATTCTATTGTATTCTATTCTATTCTATTCTATTCTATTCTACTCTATTCTATTCTATTCTATTCTATTCTATTCCATTCCATTCCGTTCCCTTTACCTTTCAATTTCCCATTCTTCTATTCTATTCTATTCTATTCTATTCTATTCTATTCTATTCTATTCTACTCTACTCTACTCTACTCTACTCTACTCTAGTATTTCCATTCCCAATCCCATTTCCTATTCTGTTCTATTCTATTCTATTCTATTCTATTCTATTCTATTCTATTCTATTCTATTTCTATTCTATTCTATTCTATTCTATTCTATTCTATTCTATTCCCATTTCCAGTTCCAGTTCCAGTTCCAGTTTCATTTCAATTCATTCCCTTCCAAACTTCCCATTCCCTATTCTATTCTGTTCTGTTCTCTTCTGTTCTATTCTATTCTGTTCCAATTTCCAGTTCCAGTTCCAATCAAATTCATTCCCTTCCAATGCCCATTCCCATTCCCATTCCCTATTCTATCCTATTCTATCCTATTCTATCCTATTCTATCCTATCCTATCCTATCCTATCCTATCCTATCCTATCCTATTCCCATTCCCTATTATATTGTAATGTATTGTATTCTATTGTAGTCTATTGTATTCTATTGTATTCTATTGTATTCTATTGTATTCTATTGTATTCTATTGTATTCTATTGTATTGTATTCTATTCTATTCCCATTCCCATTCCCTATTCTATTCTATTCTATTGTATACTATTCTATTCCCATTCCCTATTCTATTCTATTCTGTTCTGTTCTGTTCTATTCTTTTGTGTTCTATTCGATTCTGTTCCCATTCCCATTCCCATTCCCATTCCCATTCCCATTCCCATTTTCATTTCCTATTCTATTCTATTCTATTCTATTCTATTCTATTCTATTCTATTCTATTCTATTCTATTCTATTCTATTCTATTCTATTCTATTCTATTCTACTCTACTTTACTCTACTCTACTCTACTCTACTCTACTCTAGTATTCCCATTCCCAATCCCATTTCCTATTCTGTTCTGTTCTGTTCTGTTCTATTCTATTCTGTTCCCATTTCCATTTCCATTTCCAATCCAATTCATTCCCTTCCAATTCCCATTCCCATTCCCATTCCCTATCCTATCCTATCCTATCCTATCCTATCCTATCCTATCCTATCCTATCCTATCCTATCCTATCCTATCCTATCCTATCCTATCCTATCCCCATTCCCTATTGTATTGGAATCTATTGTATTCTATTCTATTCTTTTTTATTGTATTGTATTGTATTGTATTGTATTGTATTGTATTGTATTCTATTCTATTCTATTCTATTCTATTCTATTCTATTCTACTCTACTCTACTCTACTCTACTCTACTCTACTCTACTCTAGTATTCCCATTCCCAATCCCATTTCCTATTCTGTTCTGTTCTGTTCTGTTCTGTTCTATTCTATTCTATTCTATTCTATTCTATTCTATTCTATTCTATTCTATTCTATTCTATTCTATTCTATTCTATTCTATTCTGTTCCCAGTTCCAGTTCCAGTTCCAGTTCCAATCCAATTCACTCCCTTCCAATTCCAATTCCCATTCCCATTCCCTATCCTATCCTATCCTATCCTATCCTATCCTATCCTATCCTATCCTATTCCCATTCCCTATTGTATTATTCTATTCTATTGTTTTTTATTGTATTGTATTGTATTATATTGTATTGTATTCTATTGTATTCTATTGTATTCTATTCTATTGTATTCTATTCTATTCTATTCTATTCTATTCTATTCTATTCTATTCTATTCTATTCTATTCTATTCTATTCTATTCCATTCCATTCCATTCCGTTCCCTTTACCTTTCAATTTCCCATTCTTCTATTCTATTCTATTCTATTCTATTCTATTCTATTCTATTCTATTCTATTCTATTCTACTCTACTCTACTCTACTCTACTCTACTCTAGTATTTCCATTCCCAATCCCATTTCCTATTCTGTTCTGTTCTGTTCTGTTCTGTTCTGTTCTGTTCTATTCTATTCTATTTCTATTCTATTCTATTCTATTCTATTCTATTCTATTCTATTCCCATTTCCAGTTCCAGTTCCAGTTCCAGTTTCATTTCAATTCATTCCCTTCCAAACTTCCCATTCCCTATTCTATTCTGTTCTGTTCTCTTCTGTTCTATTCTATTCTGTTCCAATTTCCAGTTCCAGTTCCAATCAAATTCATTCCCTTCCAATGCCCATTCCCATTCCCATTCCCTATTCTATCCTATTCTATCCTATTCTATCCTATTCTATCCTATTCTATCCTATCCTATCCTATCCTATCCTATCCTATCCTATCCTATCCTATCCTATTCCCATTCCCTATTATATTGTAATGTATTGTATTCTATTGTAGTCTATTGTATTCTATTGTATTCTATTGTATTCTATTGTATTCTATTGTATTCTATTGTATTGTATTCTATTCCCATTCCCATTCCCTATTCTATTCTATTCTATTGTATACTATTCTATTCCCATTCCCTATTCTATTCTATTCTGTTCTGTTCTGTTCTATTCTTTTGTGTTCTATTCGATTCTGTTCCCATTCCCATTCCCATTCCCATTCCCATTCCCATTCCCATTTTCATTTCCTATTCTATTCTATTCTATTCTATTCTATTCTATTCTATTCTATTCTATTCTATTCTATTCTATTCTATTCTATTCTATTCTATTCTATTCTATTCTAGCAGATCACTGGGAGACAATCCGCTTCATAATAGCCCCCAAGATGACAGAACCAGTCATATTGGGACTCTCGTGGCTGGACAAATGGGGCCCAATCATTTGGTGGCAAGAGGGGATCCGCAGGCTGAGAATAGCAAAGGGCCCCCAACCCCTGCCGCCCCAACCAGAAGAATTCCCTCCCACGTTGAGACCCCAAAGCAGCCCTCCACCAAAAAACAAAACACCACCAACACAAGGGTCCCTCCCAGAAGGTACAGTAAAGCAATTGGCAGCCACACCCACCACCACTTGTAATGCAGATCAGATCCCAGGGGAGTACCAAGACCTTGCAGAAGTATTCAGCGAGGCCGACTGTGACATTCTGCCCCCTCACCGCGAGACCGATTGTGCCATCGAGATTATCCCGGGAGCGAAACTACCCAAACCTAAAATGTATGCCATGACGCCCCGAGAAATGCAGGAAATGCGTGACTACATAGACAAAAACTTACAAAGGGGATTTATTGAGCCAGTAAAACCAAGGGTAGCGGCGCCGGTCATGTTTAAAGAGAAAAAGGACGGCTCCATGAGACTGGTGGTCGACTTTCGAAGTATCAACGCTGTTTGCGTACACAACTTGTACCCCCTCCCCCTCATGAAAGACATGCTAGCCCACCTAGCTAAAGGGAAGATTTTCACCAAACTAGACCTTCGAGAAGCTTATTACCGAGTACGCATAAAGGCAGGAGATGAATGGAAAACAGCATTCAACTGCCCCCTGGGTAGTTTCCAGTTTAAAGTAATGCCCTTTGGATTGCAAGGAGCCCCGGCAGTATTCATGCAGTTAATTAATGAAGTCTTACATGAACACCTTTACAAAGGGGTCCTCATCTACCTGGACGATATTCTTATCTACACGGAGACCATAGACGAACATATACCCCTCGTCCGCCAAGTACTGAAAAAACTGCTAAGGGCAAACCTATATGTCAAACTGTCAAAATGCGATTTCCACCAATCACGGCTAGACTACCTGGGCTACCGAGTATCAAACGAGGGGATAGAGATGGACCCAGCCAAGGTCCAATCAGTTCTACAATGGCAGCCCCCTCACACCCGCAGACAACTGCAAAGTTTTCTAGGCTTTGCGAACTTCTACAGACAATTCATCCCCTCATTCGCGAAGATTGCCAAACCTTTGACGGACCTCCTAAAGACAGGAAGCCCAGCGATGAAACCTCGCCCGGGACAACCCCTACAGTGGGACCTGACCTGCCAAGAGGCATTTGAGACACTAAAAGGACTGTTCGCGAAAGAACCTGTCTTAAAACACCCGGATCCGGAACAGCCTTTTGTCATCCAAGCAGACGCAAGTGATGTGGCAGTAGGAGCCGTGTTACTCCAAAAGAACAACCAAGGTGATCTACAACCCTGCGCCTACACCTCCCGCAAACTCACCGATATGGAGAGGCGATGGGCGGCGTGGGAGAAGGAAGCGTTTGCAGTAAGATGGGCCTTGTTGACCTGGCGGCACCTACTAGAGGGAGGCCAGAAACCATTTGAAGTCTGGACTGATTATAAAAACCTAGAGGCCCTAAAAACCCCACGAAAACTGTCGCCCAGGCAAGTACGGTGGGCACAATACTTCAATCGTTTCAATTTCGAGCTTAAGCACATCCCAGGAGGGAGAAATTTCCTGGCTGACGCCCTCTCCCGGATGCCCCAATACAACAGTGAGCGGAAGCAGGTAGTGAATGCCATCATCCCCTCCACCCAAGCTGCGGCCCAAGTGATCACCAGACGGCAACAACATGACCAGCAAGGCCAACTTGCAAGTGACTTAACTGCAAAATTAAAAAATGAAACGCTGACCGACCCCTGGTATCGGGACAACCAACATCTCTTGACAAAAAGAGATGAACTAGCATGGAGGGGGACAAAGCTCTATGTCCCACAGACTTTACGCATCCTGATTCTCAAGAGGAGCCACGACGTTAAACCAGTGGGACACTTCGGGTTCCTAAAGACTCTGCACCTAGTACGAAGGCAGTTCTGGTGGCCCCACATGAGAAAGGACGTAGACAGTTATGTAAAAAGCTGCACCATTTGTGCCACGATGAAGACAAGACCAGGGTGCCCACCTGGACTGTTGCAACCAGTAGCTGAGCCAACAAGACCATGGGAGGAGATTGCAATGGACTTTATAGTAGACCTACCGAGGAGCAGTGGAAATACAGTGATCTGGACTGTAATAGACTTATTCTCCAAACAGGCACACTTCATTCCTTGTAGTGGACTGCCTTCAGCCCGTCAGTTATCCAAACTGTTCCTGAAACACATCTACCGCCTACATGGAGTCCCCAGGAGAATCATCTCCGACCGAGGGGTCCAGTTCACAGCAAAGTTCTGGAGGGAGTTTCTACGATCCATAGGTTCATCCCAAGGGCTCAGCTCAGCATTTCACCCGAGCACCAATGGGGGGGCGGAAAGACTGAATGCTATGATAGAACAGTATTTAAGATGCTACGTCGACTACCAGCAGTCCAATTGGGCAGACCTCCTATCTTTTGCGGAGGTTGCATATAATAATGCGGACCACAGCAGCACGGGGCTAACCCCATTCAAAATAGTGAGTGGCATGGATTTTGTCCCCATGCCAGAGTACCCGAGGGAGCCCCTTTCCTCAGTCAGTTTGACCGACTGGATGGCAATGTTGAGAGAAACTTGGGAGAATGTTAAGAGGGCGCTGGCAAAGGCGGCTCAATCTTATAAGGAACAAGCAGACAAGCACCGAACTCCCCAAAGACCATTTCAGTTGGGAGAGAAAGTTTACCTTTCCACCAAGTACTTGAGACTTAGACTCCCGAGCAAGAAATTGGGCCCAAAATTTATAGGACCATTTCCTATAATAAAAATAATCAACCCTGTTACAGTGCAATTGCAGTTGCCACGGCTTTTGGGGAAAATTCACCCCATTTTTTCACAGTAGCCTTCTAAAACCTGTAGTGGGGTCTACTTTAAGGCCAACGCCACGTGAACCCCCTGGGCCCCTGGTTGTTGGGGGCCAAATGCACTACGAAGTGCAGCGAATTCTTGATTCAAGATGGCACAGGGGGCGCCTCCAGTACTTAATTAAATGGAAGGGCTACCTGTTGTCAGAGGCTTCCTGGGTGAAGAGCGCAAACATCCAAGCTGACCGCCTTATAGCAAAATTCCATGCAGACCACCCGGGAAAGCCGGGAGGGGGGGTGCACAGCCAAGGAGGGGCTAATGATACTTATCTTGTTGTGTTTTTCCCTATGGGATAGGTTACGTCGCAGAAGTGAAGGGAGAGGGGCCGGATGTCAGCATTCCAAATTAGGCTCTCTTCCAGTGCTGACATGAACGAAATGAAGCAGAGAGCAGAAGCGTTGATTTATTGCTGAGATGAACTTTTACCTAGTTTTCTGCATGCAACAGATAGTGTTACCTGGGTGACAGAGGGTGGGGGGCACATTCCTGTGAAAAGAACGTGCCGGGACGTAGAGATGGATCTGCATGATGGCCAATGGGACATTGGGGTTGGAGAGTGGAAGAGGAGGGGGTTGGAAGGAGGGGCCAGTTTGGCTGCAACCAGAGTTCAGGAATGTCAGATTTTTCTATTCTTAATTAAAAGTGATTCATTAGAGACTTTGCGTTTGAGAATGAAGTTTATTTAAGATAGCACCGAAGCCTGACAGCTATTTCATTCATTCAGATCTTGGATGTCTTCTGCTTGTGTTCCCTTTAGTTTTTTGAGCAGTGTGTGTGTGTGTGTGTGTGTGTGTGTGTGTGTGTGTGTGTGTGTGTGTATAAAGTTAATTTTTTCCTCTCTTTTTTACATGATTAAGTTGTAATAATATAATTATTAAATTAATTATTAAGTAATTAAGATAAACATTAATTAAGTTATTTATGAATTCTTCTCTTTAAAGCAAAATATAGTAATCAAGTAAGAATCTGTCAGGTTAAATGTCTAACCCATGTCACATCCCCTCATAGTCCTGCAAGGGTTAACACAACCACATATCCCATCACTCCACCTTACCTCTGACTCCTCCCCCTGGGTATAAGAGGTCCCACCATGAGGCCATCCAGCAGTTCCAGATGTGTATCTGCAAGAGAAGGACAAAAGTCCAGTTACTATTAGAGGAATGGGCCTAGGAACAATCCAGGCCTGCAATAAAAGAATTCCTTGAAGACATTACTCTGTATCGTGAGTTATTGGGTTAGATCCATGACTATATCAGAATCACATCATAAAATTAGGTTTTTGAGATATAATACACTGTGAAAGGTAGAGGATTATTATACAAGTTAGTAGTGGGAGATAGGGAGAAAAGAGAGGGAAAGAAAGTTGAATACGAAGTGGATGGTGATCTGGGAAAAGATAGATAGGATTTTGGGAGAACAGTATGGAATATTAAAGGAAATGACCAGCACCACCACAACCACCGTGAAAACGGGAAAGAAAACTACCTCTACATTGATTGGACCAACGGCTTCTCCTGCAGCACAGAGAACAATAGAAGGGATGTTCCCATCGGAAAACCAACTCCCCACTTTGAGTATGAAAACCATGCAGGCTACTCTTGTAACGATTCAAGAGACTATGATAAAAATGCAGGAATGCATGACTAAGAACCACGAAGAATCGAGGAGGGATATGGATGAAGTCAAAAAAGAAGTTAAAAGTGATATTCAAAAATTAGATGAAAAGATGGATTCAATAAAAGAAATCATACAAAAAAATGACCAACGAATAATGGTCATAGAAAAAAGAACAGAACAAACAGAAGAAAAATTAGACTCTCTGGATGAGAAAATGATGGGATTAAATAAAGAACTGGAAAATACAGTGGCATATTTGGAGATGGAGAGAGCTGCATTTTACCTGCGATTTCAAAATGTGGTTGAAGATAGAGAAGAGGACTTAACATTGGTGATGGCGGAAGTGATCGCAGAGGCTCTTCAATGAGATAAAGATGAAATAATAAACGAGTTGGACGAGGTTTATAGAGTCCACACGAACTATGCCAGACAATACAAATTACCAAGGGAGGTCCACGTAAGATTTGTGCACTGAAAAGTAAGAGATATCGTTTATAAAATAACAAAAAATGAACCAATGTTTTATAGAAGTAAAGAAATAATTACATTAAAGCAAGTCCCGAAGAGAGTAAGGGAACTGAGAAAGGAATAATGGTTCCTAGCCACACTATTACTGTAAATAAACAACATATACCATTTAGATGGATAACACTGGAAGGGATGTTGGTGTCGTGGCAGGGGAAAAAAATAAAAGTGGATTCACAACATAAAGCACAGAACTTACATGACCAAGTGATGGGCATAGAAGGAGCAAATAGCAACAGGGAGGAGCCGGAACGGAGAACTAAAGGGAAACAGAGGCAAGAGGAACAAGAAAAAGTACTAGAAGATGACTTCCGGTTTGCTGCTTGTCCCTGCTGGACGCTCCTTTGGGATCGTCGAACCCACTGCCTGTAAGAGCCGCCTTTTTCAGCGGAATGGCGGCTCGAAAAAACTCTGTTTCCATTAGGAAACGGAGATAGAGCTGGCTGGGGTGGGTAGAGTCCTCTGCCTAATCCCAAAAGTTTTTTATTTACTTTTGGGAGGGAGCGGAAGAGACTCCCCGTATCCCCAGCCGATGCTCCGGGCTCTGGGAAATCTCTGCTACACGCAGAGCTAGGGGGCAAAAGCAAGCCTGTAAATCTGTCAAATAAATTAATTAAAGAAGATATGAGCTGGACCTCTGATCCTGAAGCGCAAGTATTCTTTTTATTTTATTTTGCCTAAGAAGTGAGGTGAAGGGAAAAAAGTTTTTTAAAATGGCGATTGCTGCTGCGGCTTGAAGAGAGGCTGAAAGGGAAACTCCTTCCGTTTTCAATTACAAAGTAGCGGAATGAATACTTTTGGCTGTAACTGAAGGCAAAACCTCACTCTCACTTCTGTTTTTTTTTTCCTTTTTTTTTCCTTGGGGATCTGATATTGATCTTGGTTGGAAAAAAGTTTTTTTTTTTTCTCTTTTCCAGTAAATTTTGTCTGTGTGGAAAAATGGCACTGAGACTTATAAAGCTAGACAAACAGGCAGTGGGGGGGGATTCCCCCATTAATAAATTACATCAACAAGTTTTAACTCTCCAGTCTCAGAAACCTGACTATAATATAATAGAATTTCTTCTTGACGAGATTGTAAGAAGGGATGAGATTGTGAATCAGCAACTTGAAAAATTTAAGTTGGAAATCAAAGAAATTGGTGAATTGGTGAAATCTAAGTTTGGCTTTTTGGATCGAAAGATTTTAAAAACAGCTAATGGCTTAGCAGACTTTGTGATTCAGTTGGAAGCAAATACTAAATTATTAGAGTCTAAAATGAAAGAAACTGAGGAGAATTTGGATGACAAGATCCAAAAAATTAAAAAGGATTTGGCAAACACTCAGGATAATAGTTCAGAAGACAAACTTAAAATGGAGGCTGATCAAAAGACTGGTAATGAAGAAAATGTACAACAGAGGATTGAAAGAGAAGTTTTAATGATCCAACACAATTTTACAGAATATGCAATTAGACTGAGAGGTCTGCAGGAAAATGACAGAGATGATTTAAGGAAGATATCTTCTGAAATTCTGGCTGGGATTTTAAAGGTTCAACCTGATGAAGTGTTTTGCACGATTGACAGAATTTATAGAATAAACTCCTGGTTGGCAAAACAAAGGCAATTGCCTAGAGATGTGGTGATTTATTTCACAGACAAAGAAATTAGAAATAATATTGTGCAGAATTCTTATAATTCTACTTTGCAACTTCGTGGAAGAAAGATTTGGATTTTTAAGGAACTCCCGCCCAAGATGTTAATGGAGAGGAAGAAATTTGGTTTTCTAGTGAATGAGTTAAAAAAAAGGAATATTCTATTTAGGTGGGACGTCCCAGTTGGTTTAATATTGAGATACCAAGGAGTAAGATACCAACTGAATACTGTCGAAAAAGCGGAAGAATTTTATCAAAAAATTTTAAAAATAAATTTAACATCTTTAGGCATAACACAGGACAAGCAAAAGGAGCTGGAAATAAAGGGAAAACATCAAATTACAGAGGCTGTGGTAGATAAACTGTCTTCGGACTCCTTGGATACCCCAGCTGGACTGTCTATAAATTTGAGAGCAGTGTCATCTGATTCTAATGTGATGAATTATCAAGTTACAGACAAGTGCGTAAATCAACTAGTTGATATACAAGTGATGGAAAAGACATATGAGATAATAAAACAAAACCAACAAGATCAATTTACAAAGCAGAATGACAACCGATCAGCTGATACACAACTTGTAGGAAGGAAATCTGGATGGAAATGCAACCCGCAAAAGAAAAAGAAAAGAAACAGATCTCGTAGAAATAGTAGTTTCTAAACCAAGCAACAGTGAAGCCAGGGATTTTAAAAAATAAATGAATATGTGAAAAGATATTGGAGGCGAATTATTGTTTAATACTATCTTGAGGAAAGTGGCAGATCTCTGCAATGCCGTGATTTTGGGATGTGGAAAGAGCCTTACATTGTTGGATTTGAACTATCTATTTTGGATTTCTTTTACCGATAAATATATTATAACTATTTTGAGTTACAAGGCAAGAGAGTTATGCTGGGGCATGCAGAAGATCTGGCCACTAAGATGATGGGAATTTATAATCCTGATGAAAACCACAATTACAACTATATGGAATATAATTATAATGTCACTCGGGTGGTTGTTTTTACTTTTATATATACATGAGGATATTCATTATTGATGGGGGCAGAAGATGACTGAAGATTTTGAATAAACTGTTGCACCAGGATGCTATGTTACCCTATTATGGATGATGGATTTAACAATCTAGTGGAAAGACATCAAAGAAGATACTAAATGGATTTATAAATTTATAAATTATAAATTTAAAGTTATTGTCTTTTCTCTTTTTATAAAATGGAATGTATATATAGACATATGTATATTTTAGCAGAGTGGGCAGTGGATTATATTTAGAATTGTAGTGTATGGTAATCTTGCAGGAAACTGGGTTGAAATAGGCTAGTTTAGTGATTGATTAGTTTAAGAAAAAGGATTTTTAAGTCATATATTTTGGGGAGTGGAAGAATTGGATAGAACTGAATAAATGTTAAATTTGGAGAAGGCTGCTTTGAAATGTTATATTAATATATATAAAAGATTAAAGGTTATGTTGTTGTAATAATAATAATATTTTATAAGTTTGGGGGAGGAGAAAAAGGGTAGATTATTGCGAAAAGCGGAGAAAAGCGGAGTTATAAGAATATTATGCTAAGGGTCAGTACTTTGAGGAGTGAGTAAGGGCATGGTAAAATATTATGTAATTAATTATGAATTAGCTTATTGTTGTGAAGAAGAAGTCACAGGGGGGATGGGTGGTGAGGGGGGGGTTAGGGAAGAGGGGGGGAAAGGGGGAAAACTTGTATTTGAAAACTTTTTCAATAAAAAAAAAAAAAGAAAAAGTACTATTTTTTTTTTTTTATACACAAATAAAATATACAATCCTGCCACCATGGTATAATATGATTACATTGTCCATAAGTATAAAATCATTCCTTTATACATACATATTTGCGACCATATATATATACATCATCATATATCTATTCTATCCCACCTTTTCTGGACCCAATCGTACCATACTTTCCAACTGTTATAAAATTCTGAATCTTTTTTACCATTGATCAATCTAGTTAATCTATCTGATTCCGCACACTCATTAATTTTATATATTATTTTCAAATCTATCGGTAAGTATTGATTTTTCCACTCCTGCGCATACGCTAATCTTGCTGCAGTGATAATGTGAATCAACAAGAACCATATATCTGATTTAATATTCAAAGGTTTTGCCCCCAATAGGAAAATCTCAGGTCTTAGTTCCAAATTAATCTGTGTAATTTCCAAAATCCATTGCCGTATTTTTTTCCAATATTTAACCGCCTGCGGGCAGGTCCACCATTGGTGAAAATAGGTTCCATTGCTGTAACCGCACTTCCAACAGCAGGCAGATGTCCCGGGAAACATTTTAGCTAATCTCGCCGGGGGGAGATGCCACCGGTAGACCATTTTATATATGTTTTCTTTATATGAGGAGGCCATAGTTAATTTCATATTTTTCAACCAAATCTGTTCCCATTGCTGGAAGTCAAGGGGATATCCAAAATTTCGCCCCCATGCTATCATACAATCCTTCACTACATCCTGTCCTATCTGCAGAGACAATAAATATGCATAACATTTAGATAATATCCCTTTCCCTCCTTCTAATAAGATCTTATCCAATTCTTGTCTTTTACGGTAGATTCCTTCACTATGTAAATCTTTTTTATACCTGGAGTGCACTTGAGAATAAGACCACCAGTCTATCTTATATCCTTGAAGAGTTAATAATTCTTGTGACTTCGGATTACCCTGAACATCCAAGAAGCCTTCATACGTCAAGGTTTTCTCCCCTTTATACAATGTCGGGTAAACCTGAGCTTCCTGCGCCGAAATCCAACATGGAACTTTTAAATATACTCTTCTTCTAACCTTTTCCCAAGTGTACCCAAGCGTCCTACGTAAATAGTGATCATCAAAGTGTCTAGGGCGGCCGGATGCTCCCGGCCATAGAAAATAGTGCCAGCCATGTTGAAGACCGGCTCCCTCAAATGTCAAAAGTCGTCTCTTTTGTAGGACCATCCATTCTTTCACCCAGATCAAGTTCGCTGCTTGGTGATAGAGCTCCCAATTTGGGAGTCCAAATCCTCCTCTATTTTTGGGTTCTTGTAACATTTTAAGTCTAATCCGGGGTCTCTTTCCCTGCCAAATAAATTTAGATATACTCCTATCCAGATTTGTAAAAAACTCTTTATTCAACCTTACCGGGGCTGTTTGGAATAGAAATAACCATTTGGGTAACACGCACATCTTAATGGTTGCCACCCTTCCCAAAATTGAGATTTTTCCATCTTTCTAAGTCTCTGAGCATCTGGCTGTAAAGAGGAAGATAGTTATCCTCCTTTATGGAGGAACATCTGGCGGTCAACCACATACCCAGATACTTAATTTTGTTTGTTATTCTTAAGCCCATTAACTGCTCCAGCTGTTGCCTTTGCATCTGAGTCATATTTTTCACTAGGATTTTAGTTTTTTCTTCATTCATCTTTAACCCCGCTACCTTCCCATACTCTCTAATCAAGCATAATAATTTCAGGCCCGAGTCCAGTGGTTGATCCAAGATAAATACAAGATCGTCTGCATAAGCCTGAACTTTAACTTCCTCCTGCCTAATCTTCATTCCTCTTACTTCCGTGTTTCCTCTCACTTCTCTAAGCAGGGGCTCTAAAGTTAATACAAATAGCAATGGGGAAAGGGGACATCCCTGTCTTGTACCTCTACGAATTTGAATTCTCTCCGTCTCCTCTCCATCTATGAGAACTCTTGCAGTCTGCTCCCGGTAAATAGCTCGAATTGCCCGAATAAAATTCCCACCAAACTCCATATATTCCAATTGAGAAATCATAAATTCCCAACTGATTCTGTCAAACGCCTTTTGGGCGTCAACAAAAATTAAAGCTAATTGTTTATCCGGGCGATTTTCGAAAAATTCTAGTGTATTCATGATAATTCTAAGATTATCTCGTAGATATCTATTAGGAAGGAAGCCGTTTTGGTCTGAGTGAATGAATTGGTTAAGGAAGCAGCTAAGCCTAGCTGCAAGAACCCCCGCAAATATCTTATAATCGGAGTTTAGTAATGATATTGGTCTATAGTTCTTAATAAGAGATAGATCAGTTCCTTCTTTTGGGATAATAGAAATATAAGCCTCAGTCCAAGATACTGGAACCTGAGCCTCTTTCATAACCGCATTGAATAAATCCGTCATGTGTCTTCCTATCACGTCAAACACTATTTTGTATAATTCAACTGGAAGGCCATCTCTACCCAGGGTTTTGCCATTCGCCTGTGCTTTCATAACTGTTTCTACTTCCTCCATCGTAAATTCCGCATTAAGAATTTCCTTCATTGTTTCCGAGACTTTAGGCAAGTCTGTCTTTTCCAAATATTTCCGAATTTCACAGATATTTTCCTCTCCTTTCTGATAAAGCTGTGTGAAAAAATCCTGAGCTACCATTCTCTTGCCTTCCTTAGTACAATGGAAATTCCCAATTACATCTTTCAGCCCTTCGATTCTCCGTTGTTCCTGCTCCTTTCTAAGCCGGTAAGCCAACCATTTTCCTGTTTTGTTCGCCCTTTCAAAAAAATTTTGTTTAGTCCACTTTAGTTTATTTGCTAATTCCTCTTGATCTAATAATTTAATCTGGTGTTGCCAGTACTCCCTTTCCTCTATCAATGTTGTCTGGGTTAATCCATTTTGCATCCTTTCTTCCACCCGTTGTAATTTATTCAAGAGGTTGTCTCGGTGTTTCTTACCCGCCCTACGTTTGTCAATCATATATTTGATTAACCATCCCCTCATCACTGCCTTAACCGTATCCCATGTATTGTATATTGAAGTATCCTCTTTCTTATTTTCCTGGAAAAAAAGATATAACTCCTTCTTAAATTTACTCATGAATTCTTCATCTTTCAGGGTACCTATATTCATTCTCCATCTACTCTTCCTACAATGTGGGATCTTCCAAGTTACCATTAGCGGGTTATGATCCGCCCACTGATTGGACCCTATTTCCACTTCCGAGACCAGCCCCCTCAACTCAAGAGACATCCATATCATATCTATTCGGGTCCACGAGTGGTGTCTGGGAGAGAAATAAGTATATTGATTTTTATTGGGATTTCTCAACCTCCATATATCCTGTAATCCAAATTCCTCCCTTAAATCATTACATATTTTTGGTAATGTTCTCTTAATATCCTTTAACCTTCCTTGTATGTTTCCCGGGACATAATCCTGCATTCTATCCATTACAGCATTGAAATCCCCCACTAGACAGACATGTTCATATTCCAGTTCCCCCAATTTAACATATAAGTTTTGATAAAAAGTCCTCTGATTGTCATTAGGGGCATAAATACAAACCAATAAAGACTTCCACTGGGCAATTTCTATTTCGAGCATGAGAACCCGGCCTTCCTGGTCAGCAAAAACCTGTTGGGATTTCAAATGATGTCGTACATATACCACTATCCCTCTTTTTTTTTGATCTGCTAATGAGGTATAAGTTTTACCCAACGCCCGGCATTCTAACAAATGGTTTTGATCTTTTTTTATATGAGTCTCCTGCATGCAGACAATATCATACTTAGCCTTTCTTAATTTATTCAAAATCCTACTACGTTTATTAGGAGCATTTAAACCGTTAATATTTACAGATATCAAACGCACTAATTCCCCCATTTCCTTTTCTCAGCTAAGTTTTTACTTTCCCGCTGTTATAGCCTTCTTAACTGTTTGTCTTGTCTCCCTCTGAGGTGCTGTTAATTCCTCGACTTTTCGTATTCCCCCACCCTTCTTTCCCGCCTTTCCTTCTCTCCTCTCCTCTACCTCTTCTTCCTCTTGCAATTCCTCCAAACTTCTACTTTCCCCTTCTCCTTCAACATCTAATTCTGACAAATTAAGTTGTTGTTCCATGAATTCTCTTGCTTCTTGAAGACTCCGAATCCTCACCTTCTTATCCCTCCATGTCATCAATAAACCTTCAGGCAATAACCAACGATACGAAATTACATTTTTCCTCAGGAAAGTCGTCAAAAATTGATATCTGCGTCTCTGTTCCCTTACCCGACGTGGGATTTGTTTCAAAACTATCATCGGTTGGCCTTTATATGTAATAGTTTGATCCCTTGTTCGTTTATAAAATTCTTCACACAAAGCTTTCTTGTTAAAACGAACATGAATTTCCCGAGGAAGATTGTTCCTTTTTGCGTAGCTAGTGAATACTCTAAAGGCCTCATCAATATCCCGTTGGATCATGAGTCTATCTGCCTCCAAAGTTTCTGCAACTATTTCTCCTACAATGTCATCCAGTTTTTCCCCTTTCTCTTCCGCCACATTCTGTATTCTAAGGAAAAAAGAAGATCTCTCCATTTCCAGAAAAATTATTTCTTCTTCTAAGTCTCTATTTATGGTTATTTGTCTCTTCTCCCAACTGTCCATCCGTCCTTCGCATTTCTCCGTCTTCTTCTCTATCTCCTTCATTTTTTCCTCTTGTTGTATTAATGTCTGTCGTATATCTCCCAGTTCACTTCGCATCTGTTTAATTTCTTCTTTAACCCCTCTCATTTCCGCTTTCACATCTGCTCCCAAGTCCTCAAAGTTCTTAGATGTCGACTCCTGGTTTTTAGCCATTGATTCCTGGATGGCTTGTAACATATTTTGAAGAGCCTGCATAGAGGGCGTCTTTCCCGTCGCCGACATATCTTCCGATGTTCTTCTAGAAGCTAAATACGTCGAATTTGGGGTTACAGCGGTAGGCAGAGAGATAATTTTCTTATTTGTTGTGGTAATAGTTGAAGATGTAGACATAACTGAAAACAACCACTGTTCCTCTACTCTTTGTTGAATAAATATATCAATCAAGTCTTTTAAATCAAATAAGTTAATCCATCAGCTCTTGATATATCCAAATTAGTCTATTTTCAATGTTTACTATGAGGCAGTGTATATATATCTTTTTCCTGCCTCCTTTCCTTTCCTTTCTTTTCCTTTCCTTTCGTTGTAATATCCCAATCCACCACTAGGTGGCAGTACAAGACCAACCAAAGGCAGTCTCCGTCTTCAGCAGTGAGGAAAGAAGAAAAAAATATCAAGTCAAGATGTGGCAAAAAGCTCGCCTCTTCTGATAATGTGACAAAGAAAAAGTACTAGAAGAGGGAGATAAAGAAGGAGAAGGAGAATGTCAAGAGGAAGAAGGAGTGAGAACAAGAGCCAAGAGAAAGGACAGGAAGTAGTAAGAAAGAGCGTACAGGACA
Organism: Pantherophis vulpinus; assembly: GCA_037215915.1. Classification (NCBI taxonomy): domain Eukaryota; kingdom Metazoa; phylum Chordata; class Lepidosauria; order Squamata; family Colubridae; genus Pantherophis; species Pantherophis vulpinus. The sequence continues at coordinate 152,516 of JAXLNS010000038.1, forward strand.
ACCACTAAGAAATGGAACAGAACTTAAAAATCCTATCATTGAATGTAAATGGACTTAACTCTCCAGCCAAAAGACATCAAATTTTTAGAAAAGCAGTAAAACAAAAAATGGACATTGTGTGCCTCCAAGAGGTACACATAAGAAAACAAGATGAGAAATATTTACAATACAAAAAATTAGGTAAATCATATGTAGCACTAGCAGAAGAAAAGAAAAGAGGAATAGTGGTGTACATCAAAGAAGGAATAGAGAGTAACTTGAAGTATGCAGATCTAGTAGGAAGGATACTGATGATTGAGGTAAAATTTGAATACAAAAATATTTTATTGGTGGTTATACAGTCAGGTCCAGAAATATTGGGACATCGACATAATTCTAACATCTTTGGCTCTATACACCACCACAATGGAGTTGCAATGAAACAAACACAATGTGCTTTAACTGCAGACTGTCAGCTTTAATTTAAGGGTATGTACATCCAACTCAGGTGAACGGTGTAGGACTTACAGCAGTTTGCATATGTGCCTCCCACTTGTTAAGGGACCAAAAGTAATGGGACAGAATAATAATCATAAATCAAACTTTCCCTTCTTAATATTTGGTTGCAAATCCTTTGCAGTCAATCACAGCCTGAAGTCTGGAACGCATAGACATCACCAGACGCTGGGTTTCATCCCTGGTGATGCTCTGCCAGGCCTCTACTGCAACTGTCTTCAGTTCCTGCTTGTTCTTGGGGCATTTTCCCTTCAGTTTTGTCTTCAGCAAGTGAAATGCATGCTCAATGGGATTCAGGTCAGGTGATTGACTTGGCCATTGCATAACATTCCACTTCTGTCCGTTCAAAAACTCTTTGGTTGCTTTTGCAGTATGCTTTGGGTCATTGTCCATCTGCACTGTGAAGCGCTATCCAATGAGTTCTGCAGCATTTGGCTGAATGTGAGCAGATAATATTGCCCAAAACACTTCAGAATTCATCCTGCTGCTTTTGTCAGCAGTCACATCATCAATAAATACAAGAGAACCAGTTCCATTGGCAGCCATACATGCCCACGCCATGACACTACCACCACCATGCTTCACTGATAAGGTGGTATGCTTAGGATCATGAGCAGTTCCTTTCCTTCTCCATACTCTTCTCTTCCCATCACTCTGGTACAAGTTGATCTTGGTCTCATCTATCCATAGGATCTTGTTCCAGAACTGTGAAAGCTTTGTTAGATGTTGTTTGGCAAACTCTAATCTGGCCTTCCTGTTTTTGAGGCTCACCAATGGTTTACATCTTGTGGTGAACCCTCTGTATTCACTCTGGTGAAGTCTTCTCTTGATTGTTGACTTCGACACACATACACCTACCTCCTGGAGAGTGTTCTTGATCTGGCCAACTGTTGTGAAGGGTGTTTTCTTCACCAGGGAAAGAATTCTTAGGTCATCCACCACACTTGTTTTTCGTGGTCTCCCAGGTCTTTTGGTGTTGCTGAGCTCACCGGTGCATTCCTTCTTCTTGAGAATGTTTCAAACAGTTGTTTTGGCCACGCCTAATGTTCTTGCTATCTCTCTGATGGGTTTGTTTTGTTTCTTCAGCCTAATGATGGCTTTCTTCACTCATAGTGACAGCTCTTTGGATCTCATCTTGAGAGTTGACAGCAACAGATTCCAAATGCAAATAGCACACTTGAAATGAACTCTGGGCCTTTTATCTGCACATTGTAATTGGGGTAATGAGGGAATATCACACACCTGGCCATGGAACAGCTGAGAAGCCAATTGTCCCATTACTTTTGGTCCCTTAAAAAGTGGGAGGCACATATACAAATTGCTGTAAGTCCTACACCGTTCACCCGAGTTGGATGTACATACCCTCAAATTAAAGCTGACAGTCTGCAGTTAAAGCACATTGTGTTTGTTTCATTCCAACTCCATTGTGGTGGTGTATAGAGCCAAAGATGTTAGAATTGTGTCGATGTCCCAATATTTATGGACCTGACTGTATATGCGCCGAATAGCGGACAAACAGAATTTTACAAAAAAGTACATGAAAAAATAATAGAACAAAAAATGGAGAATGTATGTTTGATTGGTGATTTTAACGCAATTGTAGATGTAAAAAAGGATTATAGAAGTGATCAGAGCAATAAAAAAAAAAGAAAAACATACTGCCTAGAACTTTTATGGATCTAATAGATGAATTAAATTTAGTAGATAGCTGGAGATTTTACAACCCTGAGATAAAGAATTTTACATATTATTCGAATCCCCATAAGTCCTGGTCTAGAATAGACATGGCATGGATAACCAAAACACTTATACAGGAAGTAGATAAGATAGAAATAATGCCAAACAATTGGGCTGACCACAATCCAGTAGTATTGATATGGAAAGGACAACAGAGGAAAAGGAATATATGGATGATGAACCCACAGATATTGAAGGAAAAGGAATATATTGAACAAATGGGAAAGGAATTAAAATTGTTTTTTAAAGATAATACAAAATATCACACCTCCCTTCAGAATTTATGGGATACAACCAAAGCTTACGTGAGAGGATTAATGATAGCTTATAATGTAAAACGAAAAAAGGAGAGGGAAAAAGAATATAATAAGGTACAAGAAGAGATTAAAGATTGGGAAGGAAAATTACAAGATAATCCTGGGGAAGAGCAAATTAGAACTAAATGGATAGCTAAACACAAATTGAACATATTAGAACAGGAAAATTATGTAAAGGCATTGAAATGTATAAAACAGAACCATTTTGAACATGCAAATAAGCCAGGGAGGTGGCTTGCTTATAGATTGAGAAAAGAAAGGGAGAAAAGAACAATTCAACAGCTACAGGACAAAAGAGGTAACATGCAACATAGTGTAGAAAAGAAAAAGGAGATAATAATTCAATATTTTCAAGAACTTTATAAGCAAGATAAAGTGACAGCCAAATAAATAAATCAATATCTGAGTGGGGAAGGAATGTCGGTATTAACAGAGGAAGAAAAAGAAATATTAAATAGGGATATCACTATGGAGGAACTAAAGGAAGTGATTAAGAAGCAAAAAAATAATAAAACCCCAGGGACAGATGGACTACCAATCGAATTTTACAAAGGATTAGGAGAAACATTGAATTGGATACTATTAGAAACGTGTAATGAAGCATTGACAGAGGCAAAGTTACCAGACTCATGGAGAGAAGCATATATTTCCCTGATACCAAAGGAGGGAGCAGATATAACACAAATAAAAAATTACAGACCGATCTCTTTACTAAACACCAATTATAAAATTTATATGAATATAATGGCAAATAGGATGAAAAACTTATTGAATTATAGAATACACTCAGATCAATACAGGTTCTTACCAATGAGGCAAATAAAAAACAATATAAGAATAGTAATTAACGTATTAGAATACTATGAGGTGCACCCAGAGAGGCAGGTAGCACTGGTCTTTCTGGATGCACAAAAAGCATTCGATCAGGTTAATTGGCAATTTATGATTCAGCAAATAAAAAGCATGAAATTCAGGGAGAGATTTCAAAAAATGATAGCCTCTATATATACGAAACAAAAAGCAAGTATACTAGTAAATGGAGACCCTACTAAATTCTTTGAAATAAATAAAGGAGTATGGCAGGAATGTCCACTTTCACCTTTACTTTTTATTTTAACATTGGAAAATTTACTTATAAGAATTAGATCAAATAAAAGAATAAAAGGACTAAATGTAAAACGAGAAGAATACAAGGTCCAAGCATTTGCAGACAACCTTGTATTCTTCATAGAGGAACCATTAAAATCAGGACCAATTTTAATAAAAGAGATAGAGGAATTTGGAAAAGTAGCAGGTTTAAAAATTAACAAAGAAAAGACTAAAATGTTAACGAAAAATATATCAGCAAAACAAATAGAAGAATTAGTTAATCAATTAGGATTACAGGTGGTAAAAAAGGTGAAATATTTAGGTATAAATTTGACAGCAAAGATGTGCAACCATAAAGGAGAACAATTATGGAATTTTAGTTCAAAAAATAAACGAAGATTTAGAAAAATGGGGGAAATTGAAATTATTACTATTAGGGAGGATTGCAGCGATAAAAATGAACATACTGCTGAGACTCCTTTATTTATTTCAAACAATCCTGGTAAAATTGGATAAAATTTTTTTCAATAATTTGAACGAAATAACTACAAAATTTGTCTGGGAAGGGAAAAAACCAAGAATTAAATTAAGTATTTTGCAAGACGATAGACCCAGAGGTGGATTTGGATTGCCAGCATGGGAAACATACTACAAGTATGACATGGATTAGAGAATGGGTGAGCTTGAAAAATCAAAGACTATTAAAATTAGAAGGACATGATTTGTTGATGGGGTGGCACGCCTTCTTATGGAACACCGGGAACAAGACATATAAATATTTTAGTAATCATATACTAAGAGACTCATTAATTTGTACATGGTGAGAAATCAAAAGTAAACATTACATGAAAGTTCCTGGATGGTTATCCACAATGGAGGCGACAATACACCCCAACACACTAGCAATACAAAAAAAAAAAAAAATTGTACTAGATGTTTAATTAGACTTCCAATTGTTGAACAATTGGGGATCAAAACAAGAGCCTTAAAGCACCCAATTAAATTTCACCAGGTGGATGGGACATTAATTGGAGGAGTCCCAGCCACCCAAATTACAGAACTAGTTAGATTAGAAATTGGAAGACATCATGAACCTATACCAGTGATGGCTAACCTTTTTGCCATTGTGTGCCAAAAGTGGGGGGAGCACAGGGGGATCGCACGTGCGCATGCCCACACCCATAGTTCAATGCGCTCCACCCCCCATGCATGCACGCGCGACCCCTCGCACTCCTCCTGCTTTTGGCACCCAATGGCATGGTGGGCCAGGTAGGCCTGTTTTTCACCCTCCCCAGGCTCCAGAGGCTTTTGTGGAGCCCGGGGAGAGTGAAAACGGCCTTCCCCACACCCCTCGGAGGCCCTCCGGAGGCCGGAAACAGCCCGTCTCCTGACTTCCGGTGGGCCTGGAAGGCCCAAAAATCAGCTGGCCAGTGCATGCATGCGCGCTGGAGCTAAGCTAGGGCAATGCTTACAAGCCCACAGATATGGCTCCGTGTGCCACCTGTGGCACACGTGCCATAGGTTCGCCATCAAGGACCTATACGATTTATAGTAACCCCAAAGATGTCAGAATCTGTCATACTGGGCCTGGCTTGGCTGGACAAATGGGCCCCCACCATTAAATGGGAAGATGGATACCCAAAAATCATAATGGGTATCGGCCCCCTACCCCCTGTCCCTCCTCCCAAGGAACGGCCAACCCATAAGGGCCAGCTGCCAGAAACAGCAGTGGCTTGTTCAGACAGGCCTCCAGGTGAACCCCAGATTCTTAAGGTATATACAGACTTAGCCAAAGCGTTTAGCGAGGAGGAATGTACCATCCTCCCCCCTTATCGGGCCACGGATTGTGCCATCGAATTAGAACCAGGAGCCAAGTTGCCAAAACCCAGGATGTACTCCATGACATCTGCTGAAATGACCGAGCTGAGGAAGTACATTGACACCAACCTAGCCAGAGGGTTCATCGAGCCTGCGAAATCAAGGGTGGCCGCCCCTGTATTGTTTAAAGAGAAGAAAGATGGGGGGCTGAGATTATGTGTTGATTTTCATAATATCAATGCAGTTTGCATACAAAATACCTACCCCCTACCACTAATGAAAGACTTGTTGAACCACTTGTCAAAAGGCAAGATTTTCACCAAGTTAGATCTAAGGGAAGCCTACTACCGGGTTTGCATAAAGGTGGGAGACAAATGGAAGACTGCTTTTAACTGCCCCCTGGGCAGTTTCCAATTCCGGGTCGTGCCTTTTGGACTTCAAGGGCCCCCCGCAGTCTTCATGCAACTGATCAATGAAGTTCTGCATGAACACCTTGTCACGAGTGTTTTCAGGATTGCTGTGGCTACTTGATCAGTCACAAACAGTATGGTTTCAATCAAGCCATCTCCTGTTTGCAATTACCTGCAAGCCTTCCCCGCCCTAGTTAATTGCAGGTTAACTCCCCATATAAGCAAGGACCTTTTCGCTTGCTACTGGGGCCTAAACGCTGTTTAGGCCTAGATGCAGAGCTCCTGCTGGAAGCTGGATGCAGAGCTCAGTGCAACGTTACAGAAGGGAGGAGAACACAGATAAGGACTCCAGACGCTGTTGCAGAGATACTCCTACGGATGCTTGCCTTTTGCTGTTTTGAAGCACGCAAGCCATCATCAGAACTGCTGCTGCTGGACATTCTTCCTCCCACAAGCTTCAAGCTACGTTTGCTGATTGAAATTGTTTTTTCTTCAGGTGACTTTTTTAGCTGTGAAGTTTATGCTGCCGCCCTTCTACTACCTTGATGATGTATCGACACCTAAGCTGCTTATTGTCATGTTAACCTTTTTCTCTTGTGAACTGTTTCGGTATTGTGGAGAGGAATCTAGGGAGATAGCCTGGCTTCACATAACCAAGATAAGACTTTGTTACTAATGTGCTTTTTTAAAGACATAGTGCTTTTTAAATGTTTTAAAGTAAATTATATTTTTACACAAGACGCCTCTGTCAGATTTATTTCAGTCCTAGTGTTTTTGCTCATGAGCTGGTTCACGGTCCGGGGTACCCCTCAACCCCACTTCCTAACACACCTGTATAAGGGGGTCCTTGTTTACCTGGATGACATTCTTATATTTAGCGAAAATATTGAAGAAGATGTCAAATTAGTCAGGCAAGTGCTGAAAAAACTCCTAGCAGCCAAACTATGCAAAGCTGTCAAAATTCCATAAGGAATTGAAATGGACCTGGGGAAGGTGAAGGCAGTGCTAGACTGGCAACCCCCACGAACACGTAAGCAACTTCAAAGCTTCCTGGGGTTTGCAAATTTTTACAGACAATTCATCCCTTCTTTCGCTGAGGTTGCTATCCCATTGACGGAATTACTAAAAACCGATCCGTCTCCCACCAAGCCAAAACCTAGCTTGGACAATGGACTGTCAAAAATCCTTTGAACAATTAAAACACCTATTCACAGTGGAGCCAATCCTCCAGCACCCTGACCCAAATAAACCATTTGTAGTCCACTACAAAAGACACTAGTGATGTGGTGGTAGCAGCTATTCTACTGCAAAGGAACGCCCAAAACAAACTAATGCTATGTGCTTACGTATCGAAAAAGTTAACGGAAACTGAACGCAGATGGGCGGTATGGGAGAAGGAGGCTTTTGCAGTGCAATGGGCTCTCCTATCCTGGAGACACTTCCTAGAGGGGGTTAAGGAGCCTTTTGAGGTGTGGACTGACCACAAAAACCTCGAGGCGCTGAAGACCCCTCAGAAGCTTTCCTCCAAGCAGGTTTGCTGGGCTCAGTATTTCAAATGCTTTAACTTCAACCTGAAATACATTCGGGGGCGGGGGGGACCTATTAGCTGATGCTCTATCCAGGAAGCCCCAGTTTGACAGCCGACGGGAAGACGTAGTTAATGCCATGATCTCTGAAACCCAACCAGAAACCCAAGCACACACTAGAGTGCAAATGCACCGTGGTTCTGACCTCCCTGAAGACAAGTTGACAGCAAAGCTAAAAGCGGCACTCTCAACCGATGCCTGGTTTGAGGAAAACCAGACGGACCTAACCCTAAGGGAGGGATTCACTTGGAAGGGGAGTAAGATTTATGTGCCCAGCAGCATGCGACTCCTGGTGCTAAAGCGGAGTCATGATTCTCGACTAGGGGGCCACTTTGGATTTTTAAAAACCCTCCATTTGACTCGAAGACAATTCTGGTGGCCAAGAATGAAAGCCGATGTAGAGGACTATGTTAAAAGCTGTGCCACCTGCGCCACCATGAAGTCCAGACCAGGGAAGCCTCCTGGGCTTCTCCAGACTGTGGCCAAACCCACAAAACCCTGGGAGGAGATTGCAATGGACTTCATAGTCTAACTCCCACAAGGTGATTTGGACTGTCATTGATTTATTCTCCAAACAAGCACACTTCACTGCCAGCAACGGACTACCCTTGGCCAAGAAGCGGGGAAAACTTTTTGTGAAGCATATCTATAGACTACATGGGGTTCCAAGGAGAATAATATCAGATCGCGGGGTCCAGTTTACTGCTAAGTTCTGGAAGGAGTTCCTGCAGTCCATTGGGTCATCCCAAGGGCTTAGCTCAGCTTTCCACCCATCAACTAACGGATCCGCTGAAAAATTGAATGCAATGGTGGAACAATACATTAGATGTTATGTAGATTATCAACAAGAAAACTGGGAGGAGATATTACCATTCACAGAAGTGGCTTATAATAATGCAGTACACAGTAGTACCGGGTTGACTCCTTTTCAAATAACTACGGGCATGGATTTTGTGCCAATGCCTGAGTTGCCTAGAGAGCCACCCACTTCCATGTCCCTAACAGAATGGATGACCTCATTGAAGAAGGGTTGGGAGAATATTAAGAAAGCTTTAGCTGAATCAGCGGAAAAATATAAGGCCCAGGCAGACAAACGCCGGTCTCTCCCACCACCTTTCCGAATAGGAGATAAGGTGTATTTGTCAACCAAATACCTAAGATTGAAGTTACCTAGCAAGAAGTTTGGACCCAAATTCATAGGTCCCTTCCCTATAGTGAAAGTGATTAACCCAGTAACTGTCCAACTTAGCCTCCCTCGCATATTAGGGAAAGTGCACCCAGTTTTTCACAGTAGCTTATTGAAACCAGCAAGAGGATCTAACTTAAGGCCCTTACCAGCTGCTCCCCCCCTCCTTTGGCAGTACAAGGGGAGACTCATTATGAAATTAAGAAGATCCTTGACTCTAGACTATACAGGGGTCGGTTACAGTATTTGGTACACTGGAAAGGGTACCCGTTTTCTGAAGCTACTTGGGTGAAAAGTTGGGATGTGAATGTTGATACTCTAGTAAAGCAATTTCATGATAAATTCCCTGAGAAACCAAAGGGTCCTCCTGGAGGGGGGAGAGGGGGGTAAGAGGTTATGTACAAAGCGATAACCCCTTCTTTTGTGTTTTGTCTGTTTTATTTTTCAGGGTGTGTTTTTTTCTGCAGGGGGGGGGGACGCCTGTCAGCTTTGGAAGCCATATTAGGCTGGAAGCTTCCATGCTGCCATCTTCTCATGTGTGGGAAAGTAGGAGGGGGAATTTAGTAGAGGGGTTGTCTTTAGAAACAATAGCATTCTTCCTGTCGGTCAAAGTCAGGCCAATCCTGCATCTGGAGAAGGAGTGGTCGAAGTGCTGTCTTGAGATGGGACGGATGGTGATTGGAGCATGTGATCGACTGAGGAGTGAGGAGATGGTTTGGGGGGTTTTGATTTACTGAGGGAAAACCCAGACCTCTCAGATTCAGGTTTTCCCAGATGTGCCAGTTTACCTGTTCTAGTAAATAGAACTTTGAAAAATGCTTGCTTCAGAGTTTTTCTTGGAGTTGGGTTTTTTTCTGGAACGCTGACATTCTACTTCGTTCTGGTGTTCTTAAACATTGGAACTTGCTCAATGATAGAGTTGTTAGATGAAAGACTATAAACTGTATGACTAAAAGTTGTAAGGCTTAAGATATAATTTAAATTGTCCACTGATAAGTTGAATAAGCCTGGCTATATTAGATAATGGTAAAAATTATTAAGTTGAGAATTGCATATTTGGTGGGTGGAAATAAAAATGAGTGCCTCAAATCTTACTAAAATTGGTAAAAAGCCCTCTTTCTCCTCAGTATCCGCCTCTGAAGCCCCAAGTCCTGTACACCAGAGAATGATAGACCTGATGCTGCAACAAGAAAAATCCAGCAATTTCCAAAAAGAAATGCAGACAACATTAGAGATGATTCAAGAAGCAATTGTTTTACAAAAAGAAGATATAAGAAAGAGTCATGATGAATTAAAAGCTAACCAACATAAAATGGAAGGAAAAATGGATAAGATAAATGAACAGGTCCTTAAAATAAACTCAAAGCTAGAGAATCTCCAACAAAGGATCACAAAGAATGAATAAAGAATGCAGAAAACGGAAGACAAAACAGAAGAAATGGAAAAAAAGATGGAAGAAATAAAAGAAGAAAACCAAAGACTGGCACAGGGAAACAAACATTTTTGTTTCAAACAACTGTGCCCCCAAACATTTCCACATTCACTACAAGTCCTGGAGCAAACCTCTCACACACACCTTCAGAAGCCTCTGGCTGCAAGTAGTCCAATAAACCAGGTTAACCAAACAGCAACCAGGGCCAGCAGTCCAATAAACCAGGTTAGCTAAACAGTAACCAGAGCAAGAAGTTCAGCGAAACAGGCAAACTGGCAAGCCCCACAAGACAGAATACAGCAATCTCCAGACTTTGGCAAGTGCACATGATGCTCCAGAGATTCAATGCTTGTTCCCAACAAATGCCCCTCTCACCAGCACCTCCTTACATCTCAGTCCCCAGGTGTGCCTTGTGAAAGGGGGCGGGGTACTCTCCTCCCTCGTAGCCAGCTCAATCTGCGTTGATCTCGCCGTCTCTCTTCCCTCCTTGCTCTCGGATCAGGAAGGGGTAGTCCTTGCTCTTCTCCTGAGCTCTCCTTGTCTGCAGGCCTTACTAATTCAGAAAAGCCTTGCCTGGACTGACTCTGTCCTTCCCCAGTTTCCTCCAAGGACAATGGAGCCGACCTCTCCATCTCTGTCAGTTCTTGTTCCAGCTCATCTTCCCCCGCAGATTCAGACTCCGACGGGGGCATGACATTAATAGTCTCAGAAGAAATAGCTCAACAAACCAAAAGGGCAAAAAAACCTTTTTTGAGAACGCAAACAAACCAGGAAGATGGCTGAAAAAAAGAAAGAGAGAAAAATATGATAAATAAATTGCAAGATGATCAGGGACAGATGCAGTTCCAAAACAAGATAATAAAAAAAATAGTTAAAGAATATTATGAAAAGTTATATGATACAGAAAATAAATCAATGGAAAAAATAACACAATATATGGAAGAAACCAACTTACCCAAAGTCCCAGAAAACTTTAAAAATATATTAAGTGGAAAAATAACCATGTCCGAGCTAATAGAAATGATAAAAAGACAGAAAAATGATAAAACCCCAGGCCCAGATGGGCTACCTGCAGAATTCAATAAATGTCTTTCAGATACGCTAAAAACGCCACTGAAGGAAGTCTGTAACGAGCTATTATTAGAAGCTGAATTACCAAATGCCGTATTTTTCAGAGTATAAGATGCACCGGAGTATAAGATGCACCTTAGATTTTGGGGAGGAAAATAAGAAAAAAGCTGATTGGTGGGTGGATCGGCCTCCCGGAATACCCCCAATCATCTGTTTCCAGAGGCGAATTTTGGCAACAGATTTGTTGGTTGTGAGCTCTGTGCCTTGCTTTTTTTTCTGCCTCTGAAACTTCTGAAACTCTGTTTCAGAAAAAACTTTTTTTTTTCTGCCTCTGAAAGCCTCCGAAACAGAGCTTCAGAAAAAAAAGCTTTTTTTTCTGAAGCTTCTTTCAGAGGCTTCTTTCAGCCTCTGAAATCTCCGTTTGCGAGGCTGGGCGGGGCTACATTCGGAGTATAAGACACACCCAGATTTTCACCCTCTTTTTTGGGGGAAAAAGGTGCGTTTTATACTCTGAAAAATACGGTACATGGATAGAAGCGAATATTATGCTAATACCAAAAGAGGACGTAGATATGACATAGATAAAGAATTATAGACCAATATCCTTATTAAATGTAGACTACAAAATTTTCGACTCAATAATAGCAGAGGTTGAAAAAATTCTTGACTGAATTTATCCACCCAGATCAAAATGGTTTCTTACCATAAAGACAAATAAAGCACCATTTAAGGATTATTTTGGACACATTAGAATACTACGAAACACATCCAGGGAAACAAATGGCACTAATCTTTTTAAATGCTCAGAAGGCTTTTGATAATGTAAATTGGCAATTCATGCTACATCAATTAAACTGTATGGACCTTGGAAAAGAATTTATAAATGTAATTAAGACGATATACCACAAACAAACAACTAAAGTAATTGTAAATGGGGACTACACAGAGAATTTTAATATAAAGAAAGGAGCAAGACAAGGATGCTTGCTATTGCCTTATTATTTATATTGACTTTGGAAGTTTTAAACAGGAATATCAGACAAAATATGGAAATTAAAGGTATGGAGATAAGAGATGAAAGATATAAACTACAAGCATTTGCAGATGACTTGGCATTTATTGTAGAAGATCCATTAGAGACAATTCCTAAACTATTAAAAGAGATAGAGGAGTTTGGAGAGGTAGCAGGACTGAAAATAAATAGAGAAAAAACGAAAGTGGTAGTTAAAAACCTCACACAAAAACAAAAAGAAAAACTGGCAGAAGAAGTGGACTTTCAAATAGTTAAGAAAATCAAATACTTGGGAATATACTTAACAGCAAGATGTGCAATGATAAAAGAAGATAATTATATAAAATTACTTAAGCAAATAAAATTAAATTTGGAAAAATGGAAAAACCTACACTTATCAACGTTGGGAACGTAAAACGTAAAAATGAATATCCTACCAAAATTGCTCTTCTTGTTCCAAACCGTACCTATAAAAATTGAAAAGAAATTTTTGATGACTTGAATAAATTAATCTTGAAATTTACATGGCAAGGGAAAAAAGTAAGAATAAAATTGAAAGTGTTACAGGAATCTAAAGAAAACGGAGGCTTTGGACTACCAGATTGGTTTTTATACCACCAAGCGTGTGTGATAACATGGCTAAAAGAATGGATAACCCTCAGGCACAAAAGACTGTTATATTTAGAAGGACATGGCCTACCACTGGGATGGCACACCTTTCTATGGAATGAGAAGAATAAAAGCCATAGATACTTTCAAAATCACTATATAAGAAATTCACTAATATCTGTATGGGAAAAAATAAAACCTAAAATATATTTGAAAATCCCAGAATGGCACTTAATGATGGAAGCTTTTACATACCGAAACTTGGTGAACTTTGAAAAAATTGTCACTTTTAAGGATTTTGGACAATGAAGGGAAATTAAAATCGAAGCAAGAGCTTGAAGACCAGGGCATTATACTATCATGGTGGCCGCAATTGCAAATACAAACTAGATATGATTCAGACATGAAAAAATATGGCTTTTATAAAGGACAAACATCTTTTGATCAGACATTGCCGAACTCTGATGAAAAATTAATTAAGAAGGTATATAATTTCTTACTGAATTTGAAAATGGAAAACAGAAATAAAAGACATGATGGTACAATGGGAAAATTGTTTTGGCCATAATATAGAACTAGAGAAATGGCAAAACTTATGGGAAAGGAACTATAAATTAACAATGGCAACTTCTTAAAAAGAAAACTTATATAAAATGTTTTATAGATGGCATTTACCACCTGCTAGGTTAGCTAAAATGTTTAAAAATATGTCTAGCAAATGTTGGAAATGTAACCAAAAGATGGGCACATTTTATCATATGTGGTAGACTTGTGATAAAGCAAAAAAAAAAAAAAATTGGGCAAAGATACATAGGTGGCTAGAAAAGATGATAGAGAAACATGTAGATTTTAAACCTGAACTGTTTTTATTAGGTATAATATCAGAAAAAAATGATAAGAAAAGTATGTGTTTAATATTACATGTTCTAACATCAGCGAGGATTATATTCGCACAATACTGGAAAAATGAAGATACACCGTGAGATGAAGAGATAGTCAAGAAGATATTAGATTGTGCAGAAATTGACAAATTGACATTGAAAATTAAACAGAAAGAAGATGCAGATTATTACCAAACAGAATTTGTGCCTATGCTAGAGCTTCCTCAAGAGTCTTCTTCATCAACTTCTTTGGCTAAGTGGATGAGTACATGAAAAGCTACCTGGCCCATAGTGAGCAAAGCGCTAGAGGGAGCAAGGGAAGTTCAGAAGAGACAGGCTGACAAGAGGGCACCTCAGAAGGAGTTTAGGATAGGGGAGGAGGCATACCTGTCCACAAAGTTCCTGCAGTTGGGACAGCCTTGCATGAAGTTGGGCCCTTAGTACTTAGGTCCTTTCCCCATTATCCAGATTGTAAATCTGGTGACAGTGGAATTAAAATTACCCAAAAATCTCAGGTGCATTAACCTAGTGCTTCACTGTAGTTTATTAAACCCCCTCTTATTCCAGCAAGCCGGCCTGGCCTAATTTTTTCTCCCCTTTCTTTTAAATTTTATATTGGAATTTTAATTTGTTTTAAATTTATTGGGATTTTAAATTGTCGTGGGCCAAATTATTTAATTTGGTTTTAAATTGTTTTTAACTTTTGTATTTCTGTATTTTATCCTGTGCCTGTTCACCGCCCTGAGTCCTTCGGGAGTAGGGCGGTATACAAATTTAATAAAACCTAAACCTAAACCCTTTAATACGTCCCATTTAAGGCCAACCATTAAGCCACTTTCCCCCCCACCCCCCCCCAATGGAGAGAATGTTACATGTAAATGCCTAACATTGTGTACCCATGGCAGGGCAAGGGTTAACACTATCCATCCCACCTAATCCTTCCCTTGACCCCTCCTCACCTTGACTCCGCCTCCCTGGTATATAAGGTATTGTCCAAGAGTCCATTTCCATTCCAGATGTTCACCTGCAAGAGATAAGTAAGATATAAATAAATGCCTTTGAATCAAACCTAACTTGTGTTGGAGTTATTGGGCTAGATCCTTGGAAACACGTAACAGAATGGTAGCAGAGGATGGTTCACCCATAACTCTAAACAATGGCAGAATCGATAGTTTATTCTGAAATGGAAAACAGAATGAACACAAGAGCCTACACCAAACTGATGGCAGAGCTACAGGCATTCGAAGGTGCCACAGCAAGAATCGCAACGACTGAGAGTGAGCAGGACGCCAATCCGAACCCACTACTCAGAAGCGAGAGACCACGAGAGGAAGCAAGCAACCACGAAAGAGAAGAACCGCCCGAGAGAAATGAACTGAGAACGACCATACTGAGAATGATGGAGGCGCCCATCAGCAACAGAGAGCTCATCGCGAAACTCCAAGGCCTCCTAGAAAACCATGGAGCAGCGATGAATGCCCAGGAGCAAAACCATGAAGCCGCCAGCCCGGTAATGTTCTGTCCCCGTCTCACACACGCACCCCCACAGACAGGCAACAGTTAAAGAACTCAGCCAACAACAGTTTATCCGGTATCAGAATTGGCAGCAACCTGGTGGCTGGCTGCCAGGTATTCTTTATTCACGAGGGGGGAGTTTCTCCCTTCGTCCGGGAACAAAGCCAATACACAATAATCAACAAAGTCCAGTAAATATAAAGAAGGTCGTCCGATATCCATTTTTTGCTTGTCACAGAGCTGAACCACACCCTCTTTTATACCCTGTGGGGTGTGGTCCAGTGACTCAGCCTAATCCCTGGCATGCCTCTTCTTCTGCTGCGCGCGCTTATCTCTGCGACGCTGCCGAGGGTCCAGCCAAGACTCATCTTCCTCATTACTGTCCACCTGTGGCTGCGTGGACATGCTTGGCCCCGGGCCTATCTCTTGACTTTCGGAGGACACCGAAGGCATTGCCAGAGAGGAGGGTCCTGGAGAGGGAGGCCTTGCCAACTCCTCTCCTTCACTCTCGGAGTCCTCTCCTGCCGATAACACAGGCTCAGGTAACGGAGCCACAACAGGTAAGGGAAAGGCATTCCCAAGCAGAAGCACCGGACATGGACGATTTCATTTTCACGCCATGTTCTCGGTGGCCATCTTGGAATGGCCAACAACCAATGGGGAGCCGAGATTCAAATTCAATGGTGCGAAACAACGAGAACCCCAAAACAAATAATAATAATAATAATAATAATAATAATAATAATAATAATAATAATAATAATAATAATAATAATAATAATTTTATTTCTATACCGCCCTTCTCCCGAAGGACTCAGGGCGGTGTACAGCCAATTTAAAAACACAAGACACAACAATAATTAAAAATTAAAATAATTAAATAGATTTGGCCGATTTAAAACCCCAAAAATTAAAATACCCCAATTTAAAATTATTATATTGACAGCCCTGCCTGGCGGAACAACAGGGTCTTCAGTGCGCAGCGGAACACCCGGAGGTCGGAGATCTTACGTATTTCTGGGGGCAGTTCATTCCACAGGGTTGGGGCTCCCACAGAGAAGGCCCTCCCCCTGGGTGTCGCCAGCCGACATAACTTGGCTGATGGCACCCTGAGGAGACCCCCTCTGTGGGAACGGACTGGTCGGTGGGAGGCTATTGGTGGCAGAAGACGGTCTCGAAGGTACCCGGGTCCTGTGCCATGGAGCGCTTTAAAGGTGGTAACCAATACCTTGAATCGCACCCGGAAGACCACTGGGAGCCAGTGCAGCTCGCGCAGGAGGGGTGTCACGCGGGCACAACGAGGTGCGCCCATAACCACCCGCGCGGCCGCATTCTGGACCATCTGGAGCCTCCGAGTGCTCTTCAAGGGGAGCCCCATGTAGAGAGCATTACAATAGTCCAGCCGGGAGGTGACAAGGGCATGAGTGACCATGCACAAGGCGTCCCGGTCCAGAAAGGGCTGCAACTGGCGGATCAGGCGAACCTGATAAAAGGCCCCCCTGGGAACAACCCGAAAACAACCATGAAGAAAGAATCCAAACCAACAGGAGCTCGCCTACCGAGCTCGAAGTAGAAAAAGCAATTGAGACTCTAGCGGCAGCATTCGGCTCCGTGTTCAAGCCTCCCGCGCCAGCTACAAACCACAGAGAAACGCCCGGGAGCCAAGAGGACAACAGAGTGGCCATCGACGTCGAAGCATCGGCCCAGCCACTCCACAGAGGAACGACACATCCAGAAAACGAGCGCCGAACACCGACCACCTACAGGACAAACCAACAGCACGATTCGAACTCGCCACCCACCGCACCAACGACGCAAGACCCGAGGGAGGAAAGACAAGCCAGCTACTTACCTGCTCCACGACCTCCGCCAGGCTTCCCCGCTCACCCAGAAACTGACGAACATGAATCGAGGCCCATCGCCGCCACTGCCGCCGCACCGCCGAACTTCGGAGGTCCTCGACCTACGACCACTTCACCTCCACACCTCCTCCCGTTCTTTGCCGGAGATCCAGCCGCTCAGCAACGAATTCCGACGTCCAGCGAAGGGTCCAGATACGCCAGGGGTGAGTCCAGCCTCCCAACGGTAGGCCTAGGCCTAGGCCTGGGAGCCACAGCAGCGAGATCCTCACCCGACAGCTTCCGGCGCGAAATGAGCTTCGTGCATGCTCAGTCACCACCTGTAAGAAGAGAAGAGAGAAACATAGAGAAAAGTCCGTTCAGAGTCGCAACTAGTATCCCCATACCATATTGCGAGTTCCCTCATCTGCAATACCATGGACAGGAACAGACAGTGAGTAATTTCCCACATAACAGTGACTTTACCAGCTGATTTCCACAAACTAAAGTTAGATGGGACAAATCTTCTGCAGTGGAATCATCAGCTCCAGATTGTTTTCTTAAGGGAGAATATGTTGTTCTTAATCAATGACCCACCTAGAAAACCTTGGACTTTAGAAGTGGACTGCTTGCACCACAGGGCTTATTACATACTAATAGCAAGCATTTCACCTAGCATCTACCCTAGCCTTAGTCACTATTTGACTGTATCAGAAATATTACAAAAAATATTCAATTTATTTTACAGTAAGAGTGTGGCCACCACCACCAGAATCTCCAGAGAGTTCCACTCAGCTAGGCACAAGGCTGGGACCCCTATGGGTGAGCACATCTTAAACTTGAACGCTACCAGGGCTGAACTGATACAGAGAGGGGAAGCCATCTCCGAGGAAAGCATGAAAAGTATAATTATTAATTCTCTAGACTCTAGTTGGGACAACTTCATAATGCAGCTAGATAGCCTCAGTCTAGAACACCTCACCCTAGAGACACTCACAAACAGACTAATAGCCGAAGATAGCCTAAGAAGAGACCGCTCCATGTGTCGCAGGGATAGTAGACCAGCGAAAAGGGTTGAGTTCCAAACCAGGAACCACAACACCCCAGAGTGCTTCATCTGTGGTTCCAGGAACCATTATAAGAGGGACTGTCCCAGAAACTCAAGGGATAGGGACCACACCCACCGCAGGGACAGGCAAGGCTGGAGACCAGGTTTTTCAGACAGGCATTCACCAGACAACAGGTATAAACGCAGGGATTCCCCCAATCCGAGGGACAGGAGAGTACTAAGAGACAGCTCCAGGGAAAGCCAATCAGGGTCACTGTATGGCCTTGGAGATCACATACATGCACGCCCACAGATAAGGGAAGGAAATGCGTGGCTCATAGATTCAGGAGCCACCAACCACACCACTTACGATAGAAAGATTCTCACATCATTCACAGAAGAAAATTATCACATCAAGGTAGCAAACCAGGATAGGGTTTTAGTGACAGGAAAAGGAGACACATACATAAATGGGATAGGCAAAATAGAGGGGGTATTACTCATACCCGAAATACCACACAACATATTAGCCACACTTAAACTAAGCAAGGATATGGGTATCGAGACTACTTTTAAGGGAGGAAAGGTCTACATGACCAAGGACAAGAAGGACATTGGTAAGATTATCATCAATGGGGGGCTAACATACCTCCAACCCAAAGGGAATCGCCAGTCAAGCATAAATGCTCACCTAGAAAGCAAAGAAAGCAGGACAGATGCCCATGAGGAGACAGAGGGGGACAAGACAGACGACACCACCAAAGATAAACACACTCACGATATAGCACACAAGGGGAAACTGTCTATTGGCAAGCCTATACATGATGACTGTGCCCACTTACTCCACAGGAAGTTGGGTCATGCTAGCTTTCCAGTCATCCAAAAAATGACCAACTGTTCAAATGGTTTGCAAGTAAAGAGCTGTAAAAATTACCTAGAGTGTTCCGTGTGTAAATGTTCCAAACTCAAGACCAAACCCAGGCCAAAGAAGGCCACCCGCACCACCAATTCCATTTTCCAGCTAGTACACATGGACTTAGTGGGCCCCATGAAGCCCTCTATAAAGTACAAAAAGAGGTTCTTCTTGACTATAGTGGACGATTTCAGTCATTATGGGTTTGTGTATACACTCAACCATAAAAATGAAGTATTCCAAAAGTTTAGAGAGTTTTACAAAAGGGTAGAAACACAACACAACACAAAAATAAAACAAATAATGATGGACAGGGGGTCTGAGTTCCTATCAAGGGACTTCTCGAATTGGCTAAAGATGTGTGGGGTATTACATTTTACGTCTTCACCATTTTCCACATTCCAGAACGGAGTGGCGGAACAAAAAAATGGTATCTTACAAACCATGGTGAGGTGTGTGTTAGAAGACGCAAAGCTAGGGCAATCTTTCTGGGCAGAAGCACTCACGTACTCTAACTATACCCTGAACAGACTATGGTCTATCATAGTAGGCAAGACCCCTTATGAGGTAATGTACAACAGAAAACCTCAAATAGAGCATCTGCACATATTTGGGGTCACAGCAGATGTACATATCCCAAAACAATTGAGACGCAAGGGCGACAAGGTCTCTAGGAGGTTAAGATTCATGGGGTATGAGTCTGGGACAAAAGGGTACAAATTCATTGACAAAGACAATAAGTTTATCATATCCAGAACAGCGGTGTTCCATGAAAACACCAATTGGTCAAAAATACACCTCAATGAGGTATTCCCCAGACAGGAAATTACAAACAATATAAGGGATAAGGATAGGCAAGACACAGTAGAAACCAAAACACATGAGAGACATAAACCTAGACACCAAGGGGTAACTACCAAAGAGTGGAAAGAAGACCATCCCATCATAAAGCTAGATGCACTCACAGAAAGGGAAGCCAGATACATGCATGACACAGAAACACAACCAAACAGACCCGTTAAACACAACAGAAATAAGATCCCAAAAAGGTTTGAGGATTACATTTTATCAATACACACAAACAAGACGACACCCAACTCATACGAAGAGGTGCTCAGATTGCCACAGGAAGAAAGAATCAGGTGGGAACAAGCCATGGAGAAGGAGATGGCCAGCTTGAGAGAACTAAATGTGTATACTCCCTCTAAGGGCCCAGTCGACAAAGCACCCATAGGGACGAAATGAGTCTTTAAAATCAAGGAACTTGAGGACAACAAGACTCTATATAAAGCCAGGTTAGTAGCACAGGGGTTTGCGCAGAAATACCCTGATGACTATACAGATACATACTCACCCACAGTTAGGGCTGAAAGCGTCAAGAGTGCTCTGGTAATAGCATCCATCCTAGGACTCGAAGTTTACCAATTTGACGTACAGACCGCCTATCTCCACGCAGAACTAGATGAAGAAATCTTTGTCAAAGCACCCCCAGGGAAAGATACACAAAAGGGAGATACTTGGTTGTTGAATAAAAGTTTGTATGGACTGAAGCAGTCTGGAAAGAGGTGGTATGAATGTCTAGCAAAAATTCTCAAAGACATGGGTTTCACAGCCACTTCTGCTGATCTCTGCTTCTTCATCAAGAAGGAAGGCACATCCATTGAGTACGCACTCGTTTATGTAGACAATATTTTATATTTTGGCCAACATAAACAGAAATGCGATGAGTTTGCTGAGAGGCTAGGGAAACATTTCACACTAAAGACATTGGGAAAGGTGAATAAGTACCTAGGGGTCCAAATCAACAAAACACAGAAGGGATTCAGAATATCCCAAAAAGAAAAGATATTGGAACTCCTACACAAATGCAACATGAAGGATGCCAAACCATGCGAAACACCCATGCAGACTGACTTCCTAAAACATATGTACGAAGAAGGCGAACCATTTAAGGACAATACACTCTACAGATCCGTCATTGGTTCCCTACTATACATAGCTAACTGGACAAGGCCAGACATCATCTTAGTAGTCAACCTTCTGTCTAGGCATGTCAGTGAACCAAAAACATATCACTGGGAGGGCGCGAAACGAATACTCAGGTATCTAAAATATAGCATAGACGCTAGCCCATGTTTAGAACCGGTAAACTCCAGAGAACCTATCTTAACTTGTTATGCGGATGCTGACTGGGCAGGTGACACGAAGAGCAGGAAAAGTACTTCTGGCTACGTATTCTTTATCAATAACTGCCCAGTGCACTGGTATACCGGAAAGCAAAATTTGGTGGCCACTGTTCTGTCCCCGTCCCACACACGCACCCCCACAGACGGCCCGGAGTTAATAAGCCACACGACAAAGTCTTTGAAGATAAAGCTGGCAAAGACTTTACAACAGCCACGTCTACAGCAGAAGCAGAGTACATCTGCCTGTCAAAGGCAGCCAACAACTTGACATGGTTCAATGACCTGCTTTCCAATATCTGGACTGAACCAGCTTACCCAATAATTATACATGAAGATAATAAAGCAGCTTTAGACATATCCACGGTGGACGCTGTGGGTCAGAGATCAAGACATATAGATATCAAACATAAACACGTTAGGCAATTATCAAACATTGGTTTCATCAAAGCCATACATTGTGAGACTGTTGAACAAATTGCAGACGTCCTGACAAAACCCTTACAGAACAAACAACACGCTTATTTAACTTCGAAATTAGGTGTACGTACACAACACACACACACGTCTCCAATCGTTAAGCATTTAGAGGGGGATTTGTTACATGCCTAACATTGTGTACCCATGGCAGGGCAAGGGTTAACACTATCCATCCCACCTAATCCTTCCCTTGACCCCTCCTCACCTTGACTCCACCTCCCTGGTATATAAGGTATTGTCCAAGAGTCCATTTCCATTCCAGATGTTCACCTGCAAGAGATAAGTAAGATATAAATAAATGCCTTTGAATCAAACCTAACTTGTGTTGGAGTTATTGGGCTAGATCCTTGGAAACACGTAACAGAGAAGCATTTTGAGGTCAAGAAAATTCTTAACTCTGGTACCACAAGGGGAGGTTGCCGTATTTAGTTTTGTGGAAAGAGTTTCCCTTAGCAGAGGCAGAGTGGGTGCTGGCAGGGAATGTCCATGCCTCCAGGCTTACTCAGAGGTTCCATGCCAAGTACCCAAATTGACCCCAATAGGAAGTTTGTGTACAAAGACTAGTATACAGTAGGAATAATTTTGTGTTTGTCTCTTTGTATGATTAATCTTTCTGGAGCGTTGGCATGTCATGGTTGACTCACTACGCAGGCTGCTCACAACCAGACTACAATAATGGGAAGGGTGAGGGAAGGCATCAGAATGTGAGGCTGGTTTGGGAGGGAAACTCTGGAATGCACTTGTGCCATCTGGAAGCCTGAGACAGTTCCACTCAAGGTCACCAACTCCGAGAACATCCAAGGCACACAGATTGTTCTCTAAACAACCCAGGTGCAACTGATTGGTGGACAAAGGACAACGGGAGGTCCGGGGTGGGGGGGAGGGGAATTTTTCTTATGCTTTTGGCATGTGAAATGTTAGAACTGACTTTTCCACTTCTGTACCCACATGGCTTTTCAGTAAAGTATACTCTTGGAGAAAAAAATGTCTCAGGAGTTTCTTTTGCTGGCTAGCATATTGGAACAGTTGACATATAGGTGACTGGAGTTGCCGGAACCTTGGACGAGAGTGACCATGTCATATTGGAATTCAATATAATACTAACGCAAGCAATAGAATATAATTCAACCGGTGTCTTAAACTTTAAAAGAGCTGATTTTAAGAAACTCAGAGAAATGTCAGATGAAAATCCTAAAGGGGAAAACAACTCATGAAGCATGAGAAACTCTGGAAAATATGATCATAAAAGCCCAGTCCAATACAATACCACTGAAAAAGAAAAACAAGAAATCCAAGAAGAAACTAGCATGGTTGTACAAAGATGTCTCTGATAAACTGAAAGGCAAAAAGGACAAGTACAAAAAATGGAAAGAGGGATACATAATTAAGGCAGAATATCAGCAGATAGCCTGAATCTGCGAAGATTCAGGAAAGCAAAGGCTCAGAATGAACAAAGACTTGCAACAAAAGTCAAAGATAATTTAAAGTTTCTTTCAACACATAACTTATAAGAAAAAAGTCAAGGAAATAGTTGGTCCACAAAAGAGAGAAGATGGCAAGGAAGTAACAAGCAGCAGAAAGAAAGCTGAGCTGCTTAACTCATTCTTTGCATCAGTCTTCATGCAAAAAGAAACTATAGCCCAACCTACCAAAAACATAACTGGGAAAGACCAGCTAGAAATAAAAATTAAAATAAGCAAGAAAATGGTAAGAGAACACCTGTCTGATCTTGATGAATATAAATCACCGGGACCTGATGGATTACATCCCAGAGTTCTGAAGAAGCTGGCAGATGTTATCTCAGAACCATTGTACCATATCTTTCAAAAATCCTGAAACACTGGGGAACTACCAGAGGATTGGAAAAAAGCTGATGTGGTCCCCATCTTCAAAAAAGGAAAACAAAACAGACCCAGGAAACTACAGACCAATCAGCCTAACATCAATCCCTGGGAATATGCTGGAAAAAATACACACAAAAAAAGATCTGTGAACATCTAGAAACAAATAAAGTTCTAACTAATAGCCAGCATGAGTTTGTTAAAAACAGATCATGCCAAACCAATCTTATTTCATTCTTTGACAAAGTGACTAAATTAGTACACCAGTGAAATGCTGTGGACATAGTATACTTAGACTTCAGCAAGGCATTCGACAAAGTAGACCACAACCTACTTCTTGGTAAGCTAGAAAAATGTGGGATAGACAGCATCACCACCAGATGGAATTATAACTGGCTGACAAACCTTACTCAACGAGTAGTCCTTAATGGTACTAAATCTACATGGAGGGAAGTAAGCAGTGGGATACCACAAGGTTCTGCCTTAGGCCCAGTACTCTTCAACATCTTCATAAATGACTTAGATGAGGGAATAGAAGGGGAATTCATAAAATTTGCAGATGACACTAACCTGGCAGGAATAGCCAACACCCCAGAAGACAAGCTAAGGATCCAAAAAGATCTTGACAGACTTGAACAAAGGGCCCTATCCAACAACATGAAATTTAAAATGGACAAAAGCAAAGTTTTACACCAGGGGTGTCAAACTTAAGGCCCAGGGGCCAGATCCGGCCCGCGGGGTGCTTAGATCTGGCCCACGGGGCTGCCCTGGAAACAGCGAACCACTGGCCCGCAGTGCCTCTGCCAGCAAAAATGGAGCTTAGGAGTGCTCCGTGTCACCCTTGCGAGCTCCGTTTTTGCTGACAGAGGGTTGCAGGAGGCCCTCACAGCCGAAAACGGAGCTTGGGAGCCTGTTTTCGCTGGCCACCACAGGTGCCCCCAACATGAGTGACATCAAGCAGGCCACATCCACCCTGGCCACGGCTCCCCCAGCCCCCCAAGGTCAAATACAGCCCTGATGCGGCCCTCAATGAAATCAAGTTTGACATCCTTGTTTTACACCTAGGCAGGAAAAGCAGATTAGACAAAACCTGACTCAAAAACAGTAACTGTGATAGGGACCTTGGAGTCCTTGTGAACAATCCTTAAACATGAACCAGCAGTATGTGGTGGCAGCCAAAAAAGCTAATACAATCCTTGGTTGTATAAACAGAGGCATACAATCAAAATCACATGAAGTATTAGTACCTCTTTATAAATCCTTAGTAAGACCACACCTGGAGTACTGCATGCAGTTTTAGTCACCACTAAAGAGGGAAAGAGGCAAGCGGGAAATGGTTCCCAGCGGCCCAGCCTCATCAGCCTGGAGACAAGACCAGGCTGAGCCACCCCCTTTTCCTCCAT
Source organism: Pantherophis vulpinus (assembly GCA_037215915.1). NCBI lineage: Eukaryota > Metazoa > Chordata > Lepidosauria > Squamata > Colubridae > Pantherophis > Pantherophis vulpinus. The sequence goes on from JAXLNS010000038.1 coordinate 177,380, forward strand.
CAAACCAGGCTCCTGAGGACATGCAAAGCCCTGCTTGAGGAGTTGCTTGGGAGTCCTGAAACTGCTGCCAACTCCAATTCCCAAGCGAGCCCTGATGGTGGTGCCTCGACCAGTGCCTGCTTGACCTCCTCTCTGCCTCGGGTCCCACATCCAGCCCGTGACAGGGGGACTTGCTGCTTCTGGGCCAGCCTGGCCCTCGGGGGAGAGTGCCACGATGGGGTGCTGTGTGCCCATGTGAGAATATTCATGAACTGGAATAGGGCTTAGTAACAAGGTCAGCTAATGTATAGGCATAGCAATTAAGTCAGCCAATGGGAGCTGATTGATGACTGAGACAGCCAGGAGCCTGGGCGTGGCTTAGCTGTGCTTAGCTCTGAATGCTGTGCTGAGAACCGAAACTAGTCTGCTCTGCTGAATTGAAACTGAATCTTCTCTCCTCTGCCTGTGTTTGCTTGTAACTACTACCACGTTGGAAGAACCTGCCATTAATATTGCACATTTACTTATGTGCAATATTATATATAAAGAGAAGTTAATGAATCCTGCTGAATCAGTTACCTGTGTGTGCTTTCTGGATGTGATTGCTGCTGCAAACTCTGACAGCCCGGTCCAAGTGCTTTCTCTCAGGCCTCCCACCTGGAGGCCAGGCAGAAGCCGAGAGCCAGGCCTGAAATGCAGCCACGCCTTGCCGTGTCCTCCCCCCAAGGTGGCCCTTCGGCCGAGCGCAACAGGTCCAAGGCGGATTTCCCTCCACCTCCATTGGCCTTACCTTCCTGTTCCAGCCAGTGGGACTCGCACCACTCTGCTCACCATGGCTGCCTACGAAGGTAAGGCTGACGGTGAGGGAGGGAGATCCACAGGCCTGCTGTGCTCAACTAAAGGGCGCGGGCCGGCAGGAGAAGGCCAGCTGGCGAAGGGGCAATGAGGGCAGTGCAGCCTCGTGCTCCCTGGCCACTGGCAGCTGAGGCAGGAGAGGTCCAGCAGCTGTGGAGAGTCCTGGCTGGGGGGGGGATGTGAGCTGTGGGGGCGAGCGGCAGTGGCTCAGCCCTGGCTTGCCTTCCTCTCTGCCACCAGCTGTGGGAGAAAAAGGAAAGAGCAGGTGACGATCGGGGGTCATGGCCAGACAGGAAAGCCAAAACACTGCCCAACCCAGAGCAGGGCCTGAAAGGCGGCTAAGCCTCGCCATGTCCACCCCCCCAAGGTGGCCCTTCGGTTGAGCGTGGTGGGCCTGGAGCGGATTTCCCTCCCCTGCCATTGGCCTTACCTTCCAGTTCCAGCCCAGATGGCTCACACTGCTCTGCTCACCGTGGCTGCCCATGAAGGTAAGGCCCACACTCGGCCGAAGGGTGGGGGCCAGCAGGTGGGTGGGGCAATGTGTGCAGCACAGCCTTGTGGTCCCGTGTGGGCCGGATTAATTGCTTCAGCGGGCCGTATCCGGCCCAGGGGCCGTAGTTTGAGGTCCCTTGGTCTAGACTCTTCTTAAAAACATCCAGTGATGGTGCGTCCATGATTTCTGGAGGCAAGATGTTCCACCGGTTAATTGTCCTCACTATTAGGAAGTTTTTCTTTAATTCCAGGTTGCTTCTCTCTTTGATTAGTTTGCAACCATTGTTTCTTGTCCTGCCCTCTGGTACTTTGAAGAATAATTTGACCCCCTCTTCTTTGTGGCAGCCCCTCAAATACTGGAATACTGCTATCATGTAACCCCTAATTCTTCTTTTCTTTAGACTAGCCAAACCCAAATCCTGCAGCTGTCCTTCATATGTTGTAGTCTCCAGGCCTTTGATCAGCTTAGTTGCTCTTCTCTGAACCTTTTCCAAAGTCTCAACATCTTTTTTGTAGTATGGTGACCAAAATTGTTTGCAGTATTCCAGGTGTGGTCTTACTAAGGATTTATAAAGTGGTACTAGTACTTCATGTGAGCTTGATTCTATGCCCCTGTTTATACAACCAAGGATTGTATTAGCTTTTTTGGCTGCCACCGCACACTGCTGGTTCATGTTTAAGTGATCATCCAGTAGGACTCCAAGGTCCCTATCACAGTTACTGTTTTTGAGCCAGGTCTCACCTAATCTGTACTTATACCTTTTATTTTTCCTGCCTAAATGTAAACCTTTGCTTTTCTCCACATTGAAATTCATTTTGTTGGATAGGGCCCATTGTTCAAGTTTGTCAAAATCTTTTTGGATCCTGAGCTTGTCTTCTGGGGTGTTGGCAATTCCTGCCAGTTTAATGTCATCTGCAAATTTGATGAATTCCCCTTCTATTTCCTCATCTACATCATTTATGAAGATATTAAAGAGTACTGGGCCTAAGATGGAGCCTTGTGGTACCCCATCTCTCCATGTGGCTGTAGTACTATTAAGGACTACTCGTTGAGTATGGTTTCCAGGGAGCAGAACCAGCACAGCAGATATCCCAAGCTTCCAGAGCAGGATCCAGTCAGCCCTCGGTGACTCCTAGCTCTGTTGCCTCAACCCCAGCTGAGGATGGGAGGAGCCACAGCCGTGGGAGCAGCCAGCCCCCCCCCCTCCGGACTGCCATGCCCTAGCTGGGCCTGGCTCCAGGGCAAGGTGCCGCTGGACCCCAACAGGCAGCAGCCCAACCACATGGGATCACCGGGAGGGTCCAAGCGCAACTAGAGGCAGCGGACACACAGCCCTGGTCTTTTCTCTACGGGGCGGGATGGCTGCAGCAATACTGGGGCACCCAGACCCTATTAAGCCCCCACCTATCAAGGCCCGGTTCAATGGGAGTCCAGATAAGTTGTTGTTCTTCCTGAATCAGGTGTGGGTTCACCTGGATTGATATGGGCCAGCCTACTTTGATGATGTGACTTGCGTGAACGCTATTGTGGTGAACTTAGAGGAAGAGGCAGTGGAATGGGTGACAGGCCTCCATGACAAAGGGCCTCCCATGTTGGGGGACCCCGATGCCTTCTTGGGAGAGCTCAGAGTCTGATTCAGAGATACCACGCTAGTCCGGCAGGTGGAATCTGACATCTGTGCCATGAAGTAAGGGAGCAGACTGGTGGGGGAATACATTTATGAGTTCTGAAGGCTGGCAAGGAGGCTGAGGCACTGTCCAGAGCAGCTCCTGGTCCACTGTTTCCGAGATGGCCTGAACTGGGAGTTGTACCACACGTGTCTACCTCTCGGAATACCCAAGCAGATCCACAACTGGTACCAGCTGGCAACGAGTGTGTAGCTGGACCTAATAGAATACAAATGGCATGGAGGAACAGAAGGCAGTCTGAAGAGGAGTAAGGAGAAGTGCCCACTGGGGTGGAGAAATCCCACTGTGAGGGCCCCTGCCCCTCCTGAAGCCCCAAGGCATGGACCCAGTTTATGCTGCTAATGTGGCCAAGAGGGCCATAGAGCTGCAGCCTGACCGGCACTGGCACCCATTTTAACCTCGAGGGCCCTGAGCCTTGTGAAACTGAGGAAGCCATCCAAACGGGAAAGGAGAAGTCATGAGTGGCACACCAAGTCATAGAGTTCTCCCCCTCCCCCAGCAGCAAAGGGGAGGGAACTCTGACTGAGGAGGATCCCCAGCTGACCCTCTATGAGAGTGACGAGGGGGAAGATGACCCAATGGTAAGTGAGACCATCACCCCCCTGTCGGCCCAAGTGGAGATTGTAGTACCCCATTTGGGGGGGAAATGGGTCATAAAAGCCCTAATAAACTGAAGGTGCACCCGATGCTTAGTCAGCCTGCAGACAGTGAGGAAGTTGGGACTGTGAGTGAGAAAGCTACACCAACCTATGAAATTCGAGCAGGTTGATGGCTCCATTGTAGGCGGCTTGCCCACCTCCTACCTAACAGAACAGGTGCACCTAAAGTTAGGAACCCACCAAGAAACCATTCAGTTCGTGGTTGCCCCAAAGATGGCAGAAGCTATGATATTGGGGTTAGCCTGGCTTACCAAGTAGAAACACATGGTGCATTGGGGAAAGGGAGAGAGATGAGTAGCAATGATGGGGAAGGGCCACAACCCCCCCCCCAAAAGGAAGCAGGGCAAGCCAAACCAGCAGAGGGAAGAGAGGGGAGGACTAGAGCACACAAAAGTGGCATCCAAACTGGCGCCAAAAGCGTAAACCATCCCCAAAGAATGCCAGGACTTAACGGAGGCATTCAGTGAAAAGGAATGTGATGTCCTACACACACACACACACACACACATTGTCCCACGGACTATGCAATTGAGATCCTGCTGGGGGCAAAACTCCCGAAGCCCAAGATATACTTGATGACCCTGAAAGAGATGCGGGAGTTGAGAGACTACATTGATAAAAAATTGGCGAGGGGCTTCATTCAGCTTGCAAAATCCCGAGTAGCAGCCCCCGTAATGTTCAAGGAGAAAAAAGATGGATCATTGAGACTATGCGTAGATTTTAGGGAAAGAAATGGTGTGTCATGCCTGGAAGCCATATTACCTGTGTGCCTTGAGGATCCAGGCCTGCCACAATCATACTGTGGGAAGTTGGGAGGGGGGATTGCATGAGTGAAGTAGAGATAGCCATAACAAACATCTCTAAGAGAAGTTCAGGGCCATGGTGTCCGGCAGCTGTGCAAAGAAGAAATTGGAGGATGTCTTCTGTTCGGGAAAGAACTGATTGGAGCTGTGTGGACATGTGGGAGATGGGGGCAAGGACTTGAACGTTCTTGTGGGTGAGGAAAACCTGAAAGCTTTCAAATTCGGGTTTTCCCAGATGTGCCAATATGACATCCCTAATAAAAGTTAGCTTTGAGGAACTTCAAGCCTCGGAGTTTGATTTCATTGGGGGTGTTACTTGGAACCCTGACATGGTGTGTGTGGAAAACATGTACCCACTCCCCCTCATAGAAAGATATGCTGGGTCATTTAGCCAAAGGGAAGGTGTTCACCAAACTGGACCTCAGGGAGGCGTACTTCCAAGGGAGAATCAAAGCAGATGACGAATGGAAGACTGCCTTCAATTGCCCATTAGGATGCTACCAGTTTAGGGTAATGCCCTTTGGATTACAGGGAGCCCCAGCTGTGTTCATGCAACTAATAAATGAAGTGCTGCACAAACACCTATGCAAGGGGGTCCTGGTGTACTTAGATGACATTCTCATCTATGCTGAGATGATGGAGGAATGCATGAAACTAGTACGCAAAATACTGGAAAAGCTCCTGATTGCTAAGTTGTATGCCAAATTGTGAAAATGTGAATTCCATAAGACCAGCCTAGACTATCTAGGATAGAGAGTGTCTTGTGAGGGGGTGGAGATGGACTCAGGGAAGGTGAAAGCCATTTTAGAGTGGCAAGCCCCACGGACTCACAAACAATTGCAAAGTTTCCTGGGCTTCGTGAATTTCTATAGGCAATTCATCCCCTCCTTTGCAAAGATTGCCTTACTGATCATGGAACTACTGAAGACTGGGTGTGGGGGGGGGGAACCCCAGCCTAGCCAGTCGCTAAACTGGACAATGACATGCCAAGTCACCTTTGGGAAACTTAAGAGACTCTTTGCGACTGAGCCAGTCCTAAAGCACCCCAACTTTCCCTGAAGCAGGTGCAGTGGGCCCTGTACTTCAATCGGTTTGCATTCACATTGAAGTACATCCCGGGAGGAAAAAATTTCCTAGCCAATGTGCTGTCCTGCATGCCCCAATATAAAAGCACCTGAGAGGAAGTAGTTAATTCTATTATTCCCATGAAACAGTTGGCCACACAAGTGACCTCTCGGCAGCAGGAGAAGAAGAAAACCCCGAACCCTAGCAATGCTTTGACCCAACAAATGAAAAAAGAGCTAGAAACAGACACATGGTTCGGGGCCCACCAAGGGGAGTTTAGGTTAAGCGGGGAATTGGCCTGGAAAGGGGACAAACTGTACATTCCCAAAATCATACGGACACAAGTCTTGCAACGCAGCAACAATGCTAAACAAGCTGGTCACTTCAGGTTCCTAAAAACCCTACACTTGACCAAACAACAGTTCTGGTGGCCAGGCATGAAAAAGTACATAAAGAGCTATGTAAAAGGTTGCACTGTATGTGCGTCTATGAAATGGAGACCAGGAAAAAAACCAAGACTGCTACAGAATGTGGCTGAGCTAACCTGGCAGTGGGAGGAAATAGCCATGGACTTTATAGTAGAGCTCCTGGAGATTGGGGGGAATACTGTAATCTGGACTGTAGTTGACCTGTTCTCCAAACTAGCTCACTTTGTAGCTTGCCCGAGCGTCCTGTCAGCCCAGAAGCTAGCCAGGATGTTTCTGCAGCAGATTTATCGGCTGCATGGAGTGCCAAAACACATTGTCTCAGACAGAGGGGTCCAATTTACAGCCAAATGCTGGTGGCAATTCATAAAGCTAATAGGGTCCTCCCAGGGGCTCAGTTCTGTGTTCCATCTGAGCACAAATGGAGCTGCAGAACAAGCTAACGCAATGGTGGAGCAGTACCTATGTTGCTATGTCAACTATCAGCAATCAAACTGGGCAGAACTCCTGCCTTTTGCTGAAGTTGCATACAACAATGTGGTGCATAGTAGCACTGGACTCACCCCTTTTAAAATAGCTACGGGGTGGAATTTGTACCTATGCCAGAGTACCCAAGAGAACCTCCCTCATCAGTAACCTTAATGGAGTGGGTAGATTCTCTCCAAAATGTGTGGGACAATGTAAAAAAGGCCCTAGCTAAAGCAACGGAGAGTCAGAAAAAGCAAGCTGATAAAAAACGAACTCCCCAAGAGGAGTTCCACATAGGAGACAAGATGTACCTGTCCATGAAATACTCAAAGCTGAGGCTACCTAGAAGGAAACTGGGTCCCAAGTACGTAGGACCCTTCCCCATAGTAAAGGTGATCAACCCAGTCACAGTAGAATTAAAATTGCCCAAGATATTGAGAAAAGTGCATCCAGTATTCCATTGCAATTTGCTGAAACCAGCCCAGGGCTCTAACTTAAGGCCAGTTGGAAAAGATGCCCCAGGTCCAATTATAGTGGGGTGTGAAAGACTGTCAGGGTATGTAGATTTAATAGCTGTAAGCTGATGGAAGGTTGTAAGCAGAAACAACTGAAAGCTGATGCAATGGGAATCAGGCACCAGGGTTACTGCCACTTTAAGAAGCTGGGTAAGGGAAGCCATTAGAGGGCATCTCCCTTCTCCTCATGTTTTCTCTCGTCGTGTATCTCATTGCTCTCCTTGTGTCAGTAGCTGTATTTTAAGGTATTTACCACGTATAAGTCTGTATATATTTAGCAGTATATAAACCACTGTTATTCATCTAAAGGCTCTGCGTGCTGTGTTTTGCTCCTGGGTTTATCTCATAATACTAGTTACGCTGCCTAAACTCTGACAAAGACACTATGAGGTTAAATAAATTTTAGCGTCTAGGCATTATAAAGGAAAGCTGCAATACTTGGTGCAATGGAAAGGCTATCCAATTTCAGAACCAAGGTGGATCAAGGCCCATAATATTAAAGCAGATCGCTTAATAAGCAGATTCCATGCAAAGTACCCTCAGAAGTCAGGGCCCCTCCAGGGAGGAGGAGTTCAAAGTAAATTTATTTATTTATTTATTTATTTATTTATTTATTTATTTATTTATTTATTTATTTATTTATTTATTTTATTATTCATATTTCTATGCCGCCCAATCTCTGAGGACTCTGGGCGTCTTACACCAAAGACAGTATACTAAATAGCATATTGCCCCCAACAATCTGGGTCCTCATTTTACCCACCTCGGAAGGATGGAAGGCTGAGTCAACCTTGAGCCGGTGAGATTTGATCTGCTGATCTGCTGAACTAGCAGTCAGCTGAAGTAGCTGCAGTACTGCACTCTAACCACTGCACCACCTCAATGATAATAATATGTAATTATTGTTTTCCAGGTATCTCCTACTTTTTGGGGGGGGGGGGGGTTCTGCCTGTCAAGTTTTGAAGTGTGCTTTTGCTGTTGCAACCATTATTGCTTCTCAGCTTGCCAACGAACCAGGGGGAAGGGGAATGGGGAGATGGAATGTAGGCTCCAGACATCAAAAAGACAGCCATGAGAACCAAGGACACTTTGGCAGGTGTTTGCCAAAGTCAAAGACTTTTTCCCATAACAATACAATCGGACAATGTGACCAGGTCTAATAATTGGAGGGAGAATCTATACTTTAATTATGTGGACTTGCATGGGAATTAGCCAGTAAAAACAAAGTGTGAAATCCCATCTCTGTCTGTCCTCAGCAGCTGCTGATCTTCCAGGTGCATGGGCTCTCCTTTCCCCAGGTCAGTTGCAGTTGATGTGAAAGGAGCAGGTTGAGGGAAGATGGCGGACAGGCAGCAATGGCTGTAAAGAGCTCTTCCAAAAGTAAACAGTTTTTTTAAATTTTGTATTTCTAACTCACTTTTAACCCATTTTTAACCCATATCTGACATTTTACAAAAGCACATATAGAGAGGCTACCAATTTGTTTTAGCTACATTCTAACAATACTACAAGACAGTATTTTTAAGAATGGGGAAAAGGAGAAAGACAGCGTGCACACTCTGAAGCACAGAGTTCATCCAAGTCATTGAAGCAGCAGAAAATGGAAGATTATACTGCAAAAAGACAGTGTGCTCCAGTAAGTCACTCATCTGCAGTCTCCTTACCAGATAGATCTAACTTATGTGACTCACTGGAATGGGACTTACAAACCGAACTTGAAAGCAAACAGCATATAGAACTTTCTTCCTCTCTCACAGAAAATAACTCCCCTCCTTGGAACTCAGCAGCTGCTTTCCTTGCACCTAAATACTACAGAAGGACTCAGGAGGACACCTACCAATAGATATGGGGTGGCTAATTCAGGAACTGAAACTAGAGCAGGCCCTTTTCTCCCTCCCAATAATGTGAAAGGGAAGAAAACTTATAAAGAAAATACTCAATCAGATAAAGGCCCAAGAGATGACCAATATAACTTCAGTCTGCAGAGTAATCAGGTTACCTTGCAAATTTATGACAACAGAATAAATAGAGGGCGTTGGAGTGATAGAAAAAGTGTTAGGCTGTCTCTGAGCCAGCTGCTCCACTGTGAATTCACTCTGATAGATCTACTATGCACAGAATGGCTGCCAGCAAGAAGGCAATGTATGAGAATTTTGTTATCGTTCAAGCAGTCCACAATTCCCTCTTTAGAATGAAGCCCTTCCTGAGCACCATTTCAATATTCCTGTTAAAGATATTCTTGGCTCATAACCGATGTTATGGGTTATTGAGCAGAGTACCCCTTGAGTATGCACATGAAAGCGGCTGAGAGTGAATAACCACAGTAAATATACTGACACACTGAGTTGTGGCAGTCTTTTACTTTTTAGAAAAAAGTAAAGCAAAGTCCAATAACAATCCAAGTCATACACAGATAAGGTGATAGTTAAAATATCAATTCAGGGATATTCCAAGTGCAAAGTCTTCTTACCATTTGTTGTCATTACACAATAAAACAATTCTTCTTGAGTTTCAAACAGGAACAAGTTCAGTATTAAAACATTCAATAAATAGTAGAAAACAGCAAGTAGCAATGATCAAACAGTGATCATACAGAGAGAACAGGTAGAGAGTAACAGCAAATAAGCAGATAAAATTGTGTAGTGTCCACAAGCCATGATTCAGGCTTCCCCTTAAGTACATTGGCTACAGAGTTTAGCCAATCAGGATACAGGATGATGCAATACAGTCTTAAAGCAATATAATACCTTTTGACAAACATGTATTGATAGTTTATATATTGCCTAACCAACTAGTTAGACAATAGCCATTTCCTAACATTCTCCCCTTTGGGCAGGACAATATATAATAGCTTACATTCTTAAACCATAACATTCACAACATGTTTTATGCTTAATTGCACCCTGAGCTTTTGTAAAATTATCAGCAATATTATTTTCAGTCATACAATATACTAATTGAATCATTTTACTCTGTACACATTGTCTTACATTCAAGTACCTAATAGCAGTGTGCTTAGATCTTGTTTTCACAGCTAAACTAGTTGCCATCTTAATTGCAGCTTGATTATCTTCAAAAACTACAAATGGATCGTTTACATTTAACCCTATATCAATTAACAGTTGTTTATAATATATTAGTTCTGTGCACATTAAAGATAGACAGGAAAATTCAGCTTCCATGGTTGATAAACTAATGTGCTTTTGCCTGATAGATTTCCATTCTATTAATGAATTTCCAAACATTATTGCAATACCTGATGTTGATTTACATGTGGGTAAATCAGTAGCAAACCTAGCATCAGCATATGCAGTTAATACAAGATCATTGTTAGGCTCTAAATATAACGCATAATGCATTGTTTGTTTCAAATACCTTAGTATTCGCTTAGCAGCTTGCCAATGTCTTTCAGCTGGTTCAGCATTATACCTAGCTAATTGATTTACACTCTAGGATATATCCGGCCTAGACCAATTACTAATATAAGATAGACTACCAATCAAGGACTGATATATATCCTTGTCGAATACAGGACTTTGAATATTATCATGCTTAAAATCCTGACTCATTGGTGTCTTAGCAGACTTACATAGTTCCATATTATAACGTTTTAACAGTTGGCTAATTTTCTTAGCTTGTGACAATTTGTACCCTTTATTAGTTTTTACAATATCAAGACCTAAATAGTGCTTGATTTCACCTAAATTTCTAATCCTAAACTTATTCTGCAACATAGAAATAAGTTCTGTTGCCTCCTGTTCTGTTTTGGTAACAATTGCAATATCATCAGTAAACAAGAGTAAAAAAGAAACTAAACCTTCTTTCTCTCGTTTAAAGAAACATTTATCTGCTACACCTTCAATAAAACCCATAGCATTTAATTCATTAACTATACATCTATTCCACTGATAACCTGATTGCTTTAAACCATAGAGACTTTTCTTTAGTTTCCAGCAATCAGTTCGCTCATCAGTTCTTAAACCTAGTGGCTTTTTCATATAGCTATTGTGCTGTAAAGGTGCATGTAAATATGCGGTTTCAACATCTATATGTGTTATTCGATAGCCATTTTTAGCTGCCCACACTAACATTGTTCACAATGTGGTCGCTATCAAACTGGTTGCAAAAACCTCATCATAGTCTTTTTCAGCCTGAGCAAATCCTTGAGCGACTAATCATGCCTTATGGGTTACAGTTCCATCAACACCAGTTTTTAATTTATAAACCCATTTACAACCAATTAAACGTTCGCCGGGTGGTAATTTAACATTGTCATATACATCTAACTCAGTTAACGATTTAAGTTCTTTAGCCATAGCTTCCTTCGAAGCTGCTTGATCATTTGCAGGATACAATTTTATATCATCGTAGTTAGAAGGCTCTATATTTACCTGACAAACCACACTAGCTTGATACCTGTTGGGTGGATGTCTTACCCGAGTAGATCTTCTAGGTAATTCAGGACTCGTAACCGGTGTCTCAACTACTTCCTCCCCTAAAACTTCTTCTTCCTTTACAGTATTAGGTTCTACATCAGCTATTTCATCTTCAGGGGTATTATTGAATGTTTGTGTATCAATAATAACACTATCTTCATTTTTGTAACCAGCTTGCTCAAGCTTATCCCAACCAACATGTTCCAGGAACTTAGCACTAGCTCTACAGTAAACACTAGTGGTACCTGGAGCCCAAAATCTAAATGACCTGTGGTTAGATTCATATCCAACAAAAAACATTTTCTTTGCTCTTTGTTGTCCCTTTCGCCTTAATTGAGAGGGAATATGAACCCAAGCTGGAGCACCAAATGTATGCAGATAGCTTAATTCAGGTTTTCTACCATGCCAACGTGTGAATGGTAATTCACCAGTTGATGAATTAACTACGGTATTCAAAACATGGTTAGCACACATTATTGCTTCACCCCAAAGTGTATCAGGCAAACCAGAATCAGTTAACATGGACTAGCCATAGCTTGCAGTGTTTTTCCTCTACGTTTTATATAAGCATTATGTTGCGGTCTATAAGGGGCAGAACATTTATGTTCAATACCTGCCTCCTGCAACATATTTTCTAATCTTATATTGGTAAACTCGGTACCATTATCTGTTACCAAGCAAACCACCTTATGTTTCTGTTTTCTCTCAACAAACTTCAGCCAGTTTGAAAAACGCTGAAATGTTTCTGATTTAGTTTTCATTAAGTAACAGAAACCATAACGAGAAAAATGATCTATAATGCTTAATATATAACAGGCACCACCTAAACTTGGTTGTTTAGGTCCAATAATATCAGCAAACACTACTTCTAATGGTTCATTAGATGTAAATCCATTGACTCTGTTTGCTGGGGTTACTTTGCTCTTCTCTCGATTACATGCATTACAATTGAGGTATTTGTTACAAGGTTTTAACTTTATCCCCTCAGATAATTCTACTGTTCTTCTTAACACCTTGAAGTTTATATGTCCTAAACGCCGATGAAGCAAATGAATGCATTCATCATGTGGCTTCTTATTGTCATAAACTGAGTTAGCATTAGCCATAATTGCTGGATCATCTTTCAATATAAACAAATCATTCTCTAACTTTGCAGTAACTCTTGTACCATTCTTTTCTATCAAACATTTATCTCCCCTAAAGGTTACTATAAATCCAGCTTGTAACAATGCTTTTACAGATAACAAGTTGAATTTTAGTTTAGGTATATACAACATTGGTAACTGCTCATTTATACATGAACAATATGCAATACCTTCTCCAGATGCTTTCATTTTCCATCCTTTGGCTAATGATACATGTTGTTTACTATTAGTCAGTTTTATAAACCTTTCTTGACTTCTAGTGATAGACTGCGATGCACCACTATCAACTACCCACAAATCATGGTTTACAGTAGTGTAACTGGATATAGCTAGATTAACATTCTTGTTCACTCTGTTGATTGCCAATATTCATTTTCTTACCCTTATTACAAAATTTAGCTATATAACCCTTAGCCCCACAAGAAAAACATTTTTTAACAATATAGGCAGTTGAAGACAATTTTTCTTCTTGTGGTTGTCTCTCTCTCAGTTGGTATCTTTCTTGCCTTCTTCTGGACTCTTCTAACAATCTTCCATCTCGGCTCTTCTGATCCACGTCTGGGCGGCTCTTCAGATGAATCACCAAACAGGAAAACAGGGTTTAGTCAAGCAATCTTTAATCCGCAACAGTCGGGTATCAAAGAAAAACCAAGTACGAAAGTAACAAAGTCAGCACTGAATGTTGGGTTTCGTCAGCGCTTTTTAAAGCAGCGCGCTGACCGCGCCCACGCCCCACCTACATGTTATTGTCTTTCACAGCTGTTCCTTATTTCCTCCTTCCCGAGCTGACAGTACTTCTGCATTTGAGAGTTGCAGACGGCGTTGCAGATGACGATTCTTCACAGGCGACCCTGACCCACAGCCTATGCACAGATATTAGCAACCACCACCACCAGAACCCATTGAACCCATCACCACTACTAACCCGAATGTCTAATAAACATCCCCACTGCCTGTCTGTGGATTCGCTAGTCGGCCTTGGATGCCTCTCCCGCCGACATATGTGTCGAGCTGATGTCGGGCTCGACAGGCAGCCCCCCTTACCAGGTGCCTTCCTGTAAGAAATAAAAAACATATCAGCAACAGCCTTTAAGGAGTTTATTTTGGTTTATGTGGGGTGCTTTAACATCTTGTGCATACACCCATGATGATTCTTCATATGGGTAACCCTTCCACTTTAGTAAATATTTAAGCCTCCCTCATTTTATTTTGGAATCTAAGATGTCCTCCAGTTCATATTCATCTTGGGCAACCGGACTGTCACTGCGTTAAGTGTTTGCCAGCTGAGCTTCCATCTTAAGACTTACGGTAGTCTGCCAGAGAACTTATCTGTAGCAATAGAGATAAGACTGGTCTTGTGAGACATTGGACTACTGCATATGTCTACATTCTTTCTTTTCTAACTTCCTGATTTATACTTTCTTTGTTCGTCTGTGCGATGAAGCTGCCGGTAAAATGTAGTTAGCTGGTTTTTTATTTCTTTATAATAAAATGTTTCTTAGAATATATTTTGGGTTTTCTTTCTTTGAAAGTATACAGCATGGAAAACAAGATCCATTCACCTCTAATAATTACAGTTTCCCCTGGGGGGGGGGGGGAACGAGGCTGATTCACGCTTCGACAATGGTAGCAGAGGATGGTTTGATTTATGTTGTTTTCCTTGGCTGTTGCTCAGCTGATAAGCGAATAGGCTATTAAGCAGATAGTTTAGTCGGCGACCGAGGAACGCTGATTATTTACTGCAAATATGCCAGGAAAGAAAAAGAAAACCAGATACAGGGCACAGTCTGCTGAAGACTTATATCTCTCTGATGAAACAGTGGAAAAGATTGTACAGAGGTTTTCAACTTTCCAAACCCCACTTGCCTCAGCGACCAGACTAGAGGAAGGTGCTGTTGGGGAGCTTATCCTGAAGAAGACGTACTGTTACCGAGGTCAGTGACGCCCTCTTCTGATTTTGCATGCTCACAGCCAATTCCTAAAGAAGCTCTGGAATTTGAAATTCCACAAGGGGCTGGGTTTTCTTTACCCACAGAGATAGGTTAAACTCATTATTCTCCTGTGCAAAGCTATCTTGATCAAATAGAGGTTCTAGAAAATGAGCTGTACAAGGCGAAAGCGTTTGTTTCTATACTCAAGTCAGATAAGAGGGACTCTCGTGTTTTTCAAATTCCTGAGCCCTCCATTTTGCCTTCTTCTTCAAAGCCAAAGCCACACCCACAGGAGGGTTTTGTGTCAGGCGAATCAGAACAGAAAGCTGTGACCACGTCACAATTGACTCGTGATGTTGTGCCTTCTCAGATTACACATGACAATACAAAAGCAACAAAACCGTTTGTGATGCCTGAAACTAGTGTTGCAGCACCATCTGCTGGCGAAAGTAATTTACAAGATAAAGCTGAATTGCTTCCCATGTTGCAAGAGCACTTACAACAATTACAGCGAACTTTTTCAACGATGTCTCTAAATCAATCAGTTCTTCAGGCTGCAACTGTGTCTCCACAGGCTCAAATTTTAGCACCCCCTGGTGGTGCAGATGGGGCACAACAACGCTTAATGCAGCAAAGACAAGTGCCAGTCCCTCCAGCAGGCCAGTGGCAGCTGTAGTACAACAAACACAAGTCCAAATACAGCGGCCTCAGGTTCAATTACAAGTGCCTTTAGCTGCACAGCCCGCCCAGCCAGGACCAGCGCCTGGTCCATTGGTACCACAGGTGTTTTTACCAGCACATCAAATGCATGTTCCTCAACAGGCATCTTCTATTGTTCCACTGGCTGGTGATTCAAAATTAAAGCGTTCAGGACAAAATTATAAAGCATGGGTCAGTGAGGTTGGACTTTTACTCCGTAGAGAAGGTACCCATTGCATGGTGTTTAATCCTCCTGGCCAGCCATGGGCTCCTGAAATAAGAGACTTAGATACTAAAGCATGCACAACATTATTGATGTCCATGGATACTGAACTGCAGGTTACTTTTCCACCTGATGCAACTGCCCAACAAATTTGGGCCCAATTAGAAACATGCTACCGGCCTGTTTCAATTGAATCTACATGTTTGCTCTTGTCTGAGTTCCATGGTTCGAGTTTAAAACCTGGTGAATATATTGGAGAACATTTAACTAAAATGAAAGGAATGAGAAAGGAATTGGGCGAAAGAGGCTATCTTATTGATGATTGTCAAATGATCAGCATTATTATTAACTCATTGAATTATGAATGGAAAAATGCCATTACAAAGATTAATCAAGTGCCTATTGCCCAACGCACAGTGGATCATGTATGCAGAATTTTAACCGAAGAAGAGGCATTTATGCTAGCCACGCCACATTTGAGAGGACCACCCGCATCAAGAGCTCCAGTCAGGCGTCCCTTCCAAGGAAGAGCCTACGTTCCAAGGATGCCAAGATGCTACATCTGTAATCGTCTGGGACATGCCACCCGGGATTGTTCCCAACGATTTCCAGCTCCCGTCACGTACCAGCCCAGAGAAACAGACTCCAGAGGAGGCAGAGGCAGAGGTGGAAGACAAGGTCATCATGGTCCAAGGCGTGATCCACAAGCTCCACTTGCCACATTGGCTTTGACCAACAATCCACAACCTCGTTCAGAATACGACAGACGACTTCTGTGGACTTTGGATAGTGGCGCAGCATTGCATGTTACCTACAGAAAGGAACTTTTTACAGAGATGCACGAGCCTGAACCTGAACTACGTGAACTTTATTCTTTTTCCAATCATCCTTGTCAGGTCGTAGGAAAAGGAACTGTTTATGTTGAAGAGCTCAATGTATTCATTCCTGATGTTTATTATATACCAACAGCAAATAGTAGTTTGCTTAGTCAGAGTCACTTGTCTAGAGTATTAAAGTTCCAGGTTAGTTAGTTAGTTAGTTAGTTTATTTGATTTGTATACCGCCCTACTCCCGAAGGACTCAGGGCGGTGAACAGCCAACAATAAAATACATAAATACACAAAATTTAAAAACCCGATAAAATGAAATTAAATTAATTGGCCCAGACAAATTAAAATACCCCAATAATTTAAAAACAGATTAAAATTTACATATTTAAAAAGGGAAGAGATCAGGCCAAGCCCGCTTGATGGAATAAAAAGGTTTTCACAGCACGGCGGAAGGAGCGCAGATCCGGGATCCTCCGTATCTCCGGGGGGAGCTCATTCCAGATGGTAGGTGCCCCCACAGAGAAGGCTCTCCCCCTAGGGGCCGCCAGTCGACACTGTTTGGCTGACGGCACCCGGAGGAGTCCCTCTCTATGAGAGCGTACTGGCCGGTGGGAGGCTATTGGTGGTAGTAGGCGGTCCCGTAAATAACCAGGCCCTAAGCCATGGAGCGCTTTAAAGGTGGTAACCAAAACCTTGAAGCGCACCCGGAAGACCACCGGGAGCCAGTGCAGCTCGCGCAGGAGAGGTGTTACATGGGAGCGCCATGTCGCTCCCATTACCACCCGCGCGGCCGCACTCTGCGCCAGTTGGAGCCTCTGGGTGCTCCTCAAGGGGAGCCCCATGTAGAGAGCATTACAATAGTCCAGGCGGGAGGTGACGAGGGCATGAGTGACCGTGCGTAACGAGTCCCGATCCAGAAAGGGACGCAACTGGCGAATCAGGCGGACCTGATAAAAAATCCTCCCGGTCACGGCCGTCAAGTGCTCTTCTAAAGACAGCCGTGAATCCAGGAGGACGCCCAAGTTGCGAGCCCTCTCCGTGGGAGCCAATGATTCGCCCCCAATAGTCAGTGATGGCGTCAACTGACTATATCGGGACGTCGGAAACCACAGCCACTCGGTCTTGGATGGGTTGAGCCTGAGCCTGTTCCTCCCCATCCAGATCCGTACGGCCTCCAGGCACCGGGACATCACTTCAAGGGCATCGTTGGGGTGATCCGGGGTGGAGATGTACAGCTGGGTGTCATCAGCGTACTGATGGTACTCCACCCCGAAACCACGGATGATCTCGCCCAGCGGCTTCACATAAATGTTGAACAGGAGAGGCGAGAGGACCGACCCTTGCGGCACCCCACATATGAGGGGCCTCGGGGTCGACCTCTGTCCCCCTGTCAACACAGACTGCGACCGGTCAGAGAGAAAGGAGGAGAACCACCGCAACACAGTGCCTCCCACCCCTAACTCTTCCAACCGGTGCAGCATGATACCATGGTCGATGGTATCAAAAGCCGCTGAGAGATCTAACAGGACCAGGACAGAGGAGCACCCCCTGTCCCGAGCCCTCCAGAGATCATCAACCAACGCGACCAATGCCGTTTCCGTGCTGTACCCGGGCCTGAAGCCCGACTGGAACGGATCCAGATACGTCGTTTCATCCAGGTGCTGGGGGAGCTGTTGCGCAACCACACTCTCAACAACCTTCGCCACAAAACGAAGGTTGGAGACCGGACAATAATTTACCAACATTGCCGGGTCCAGGGAAGGCTTCTTGAGGAGAGGCCTCACCACCGCCTCTTTCAAGGCGGCTGGAAAGACAGCCTTACCCAGCGAAGCATTTATAATCCCCTGGAACCAGCCTCGTGTCACCTCCCGAGAAGCCAGCACTAACCAGGAGGGACACGGGTCCAATAAACAAGTGGTCGCGTTCAGTCTACCCAGAATCCTGTCCACGTCCTCAGGGGTCACAGGATCAAACTCATCCCAGATAACATTCTCAAGACCTGCCCCAGTCCCTCCCCCTGAGACTATCCAGTCGGAGTCCAGATCTTCCTGAATCTGAGCGATTTTGTCATACAGATATTGAACAAAATCCTCGGCTCTACCCTCCAAGGGGTCCTCCCGCGCTTCCTGGTGGAGCAGGGAGCGGGTCACCCTAAACAGGGCGGCCGGGCGATTATCTGATGACGCAATAAGAGCAGCAAAATAGCTACATTTCGCTGCTTTTATCGCCACTAGGTAATTCCTAATATGAGCTCTTACCAGTGTCCGGTCAGATTCAGAAAGACTGGCCCTCCAACTACTCTCTAGGCGTCTTTTCCGGCGCTTCAACTCCCTCAGCTCCTCAGTGAACCAAGGAGCTAAATGCGATCGGCGCCAGGTCAGAGGCCGCAAAGGCACGACCCGATCCAGAGCTCCAGCGGCCGCCCTATCCCAGGCGGCCACTAGGTCTCCAGTCGAGGCGTGTGCCAGAGCCTCAGGGAATGGCCCAAGCTCCATCTGGAACCTATCGGGTTCCATCAGGCGCCTGGGGCGGAACCATCTTACCGGCTCCGCCTCCCTGCGGCGGGGTGTAGCGGTTCGAAGGTCGAGACGAAGGAGAGAGTGATCAGACCATGACAAGGGCTCGGTGACTATATCCCCTATCTCGAGATCACTCAACCACTGTCCAGAGACAAAAACCAGATCCAGCGTGTTTCCCCCCGTGTGGGTAGGGCCATGAATTAACTGGGTCAGGTCCATGGCTGTCATGGAAGCCATGAACTCCCGAGCCACTTCAGATGCCTCACCAACGGACGGCAACGGACGGTCCACCACCTCGAAAAAGCAAGTTATATAGTTAAAAATGGAGATATTGTTGCTGAAACCATGCTAATTGGTGGTGTTTATTACATAAGGCCAAAGTCTAAATCGCAAGCACAGGCAAGTATACAGACTCCAAAATAGGAGAGCACAGGCCCAGAGAGAGATCCTGTTGTTACTCCAAAGGCTCCTAAAGCCAACAAAAAGAAAATTAGGAAACAGGCTGCTCAGAGCAAGCCTGAGGTTCCTCATAAAACTGTTAATGTTGAAAATTCACTAACTGGTAAACCTTTGCATTACAGGTGTATCCATAAGTGGCATAGAAGTTTGGGGCATGCCAGTTTCCGTGTTCTTAGGAAGATGCCAGAGTTTGTGAGAGGTTTGGATCTAAAGGGGTGTAAGGTGTTTTTGGATTGTGCTGTCTGCAAGAAAGCCAAATCCAAAGCAGTAGCCATTCCAAAACGCGCTACACGCCTGTCAACATGCATTTTTGATTTGGTACACACTGACATAGTAGGTCCTTTTACGCCAACACTTGGTGGTAAAAAATATTTTTTAACAATTGTTGATAATTACTCTAGATATGGATATGGATATCCTATGAAAGAAAAATCTGAGACCTTTCAGATCTTTAAAGACTTTGCCGCTCTTGTTTATACCCAACACGGAGTAAGCATCACCAGAATTCAAAGTGATCGAGGTGCTGAATTCATGACTCAGCGGTTCCAGGACTGGATGTGTAAGAATGGAATTCTTCATCAGACCTCGGCGCCTTATACACCGGCGCATAATGGGGTGGTAAAAAGACAACAAGCGGTCCTGCAAACCTTGATGCGTTGTCTCCTGGAAGACGCCAACCTCAGTATCCCATACTAGGGTGAAGCTATTAAATATGCAAATTATATTGTCAACCGTACTTGGAGTAGTGTAATAAATCAGACTCCTTTCTTCATGTTGTATGGGTACAAGCCTGACCTCAAAAACCTCCATATTTTTGGTTCATATGCTATGGTGAACATTCCCTTAGCTCAAAGAAGGAAAGGAGGTCCAGCAGCAAAGAGGATGAGATTTATGGGTATTGATGATAACTCAAAGTGGAGCAAATTTATTGACTCCAAACATGTAATAGTGATTTCCAAATCTGCCAATTTTGAGGAAGATGCTGACTGGTCCAGGATTCACTCCAATGATCCTGGAGTTTATTTTCCTAGAGATGATGTTGCTGATGCCTCAAAGTCTGATCATCGAGATTCACAAGCAAATGTTCCAGCCACTAGTTCTTCTCAACCTGATGTTCCGTCTTCGCAAGCCGCCGATGCTAACACTAGCGACGATGGTGAAGACGAGGATGAAATGGAAGAAGAATGGATGGCTGTTCCGAGGTGTTCCAAGAGGGCCACAAAGGGGATCCCTCCACAGCGATATTCGTGGCAACTGACAAAAGCACCCTTGCCTTTGATTTGTACTGTTACACTTCCTCCTGATAAGTTTACACAAATCAAGCAGCTTCCTGACTCAGAGCAAGAGAAGTGGTATGAGACAATGCAGGCTGAAATGGACAGTCTAAAGAAACTTAAGGTGTTTACGCCTGCAAAACCTCCAGCTAACAAAAAAGTCATTGGCACTCGATGGGTCTACAGAATCAAGAAGAAGCCAAATGGTGAGTCATTGTACAAAGCCAGACTTGTAGCTCAGGGTTTCGCTCAATGTTATCCTGAGGACTACAAAAATACCTACTCACCAACAGTCCGGACTGAGAGTGTAAAAATTGCTTTAGCCACCGCCACTATTCTTGGTTTGGAAGCTTTCGAAGATAGCGAGTGTGCGCCCCCACCACATGATACGGCCCCCTGCTCCCACCATATCTGCCCCTCCCACTCAATGCGTTGATGGAAAAGCCCTCAACAGATTGGACTCTAATGTCCCCCTTACCCCCGGAATCCGCACCCTCCATGGCCCCATTGACAGCTGGGCCGGACCCCTCCCTCTGCAGGTTAACCCCCAAACCCACACAACCCTCCCGCCCCTTAAAATCCCTTAAAAATATATCAAAAAGTTTCCCTAAAAAACCCCTCAATCCCCTAGATAAAGGTAGGCCCTTGATAAAGTAGCGGGCGACACCTGTGAGAGGGGGGAGTCTCACAGAACAAGAAGCTCTGTTAGCGAATACATCTAATCAATCAATTAATTAATTAATCAATCAATCGGGGGAAAATCGACGGCCTGGGGGTAATCAAGATAGTCCAAAGTCTGGAAAGGGATATTCAATCAATTCCAAGTCAGTAAACTCCACTGCTCTCTCACAGCAGTGGATGGAGTCTTAAGCCGCTTCGAGGCCAGATGTTAACACCAGCTGCCCTCTCACGAAAGCTGGGAAGGGCCAGAAACCGCAGTCATCAACCGGCACCATGAAAGACTTGAAATCCGAATATCTCCCTCTTACAATTGGGG
Source organism: Pantherophis vulpinus (assembly GCA_037215915.1). NCBI lineage: Eukaryota > Metazoa > Chordata > Lepidosauria > Squamata > Colubridae > Pantherophis > Pantherophis vulpinus. The sequence goes on from JAXLNS010000038.1 coordinate 198,843, forward strand.
GCATTGATGACAAACCACCAATCTACAGGTCCACGGGCCAAGAGAAGACTCCGATAGCTCTAGCGGCTGCACCTTAGGCGAGTAGGGAGGCGAATCAGGAGGCTATAGATGTCCATGTCCATGGGAGGCAGGTATTGTATCATATCATAGCAGGTATCGTATCATATTATTCAGAGGCATCTCCAGATAATAAGTGGCCTCGTGGAGGCTGACAGACCACGTAAGGCATAAAAGCCTGGCCCAAGGTCTTTTGCAACCATCAAACAGCAATGTTTCTAGCTCACCCCCATCCACATAAGGGGGGGAGAGCCTCTGGAAGGACCAGGAGTGGGCGCCCTCCAGGTGGGCCTCCCATCCATAGCTGTAACCGGCAGTTCCAAGAAACAAGCATTGATGGTCTGATTCAAACCGTGGTCAGGGTGCCCCTCGCTCTCCCTATACAGGCTCCTGTCCCTTTCCGGCCTCTCTGATGTTGTCTCTCCCCGCCGCTCGTCCCAGTATTAAAGCGAGTGCCAACCCCGACGATGCCAGCTCCGTCCACCGCTGGGTTTAACAGGAAGCCCCTGCCATCCCCTCGGAGTCCCTGGAGCTCCAGGGAGGGGCTGCATCGCCGACGCTGCCACCGTCCGTTCCACCAGTTTGGCAGCTGCGGGGAGACGCCGAGGACGCCGAGGGTGCTCTCCCCGCTTGTAAAGCCGCAGTGCAGCTGCCTCCATCTCGTTCCCGGCCATCGTGTCCTGGAGAGCTGCCAGCTCTCAAAAAGATGACACAGATCGGTGAGAAGCTCCCCTCACCAGACGTGGGGCTAAATTAGCTGGTCCGGCCCCCGAAACCCCCCAAAAACTGGGGAATATCCCCGAGTATCGCCGCCGCTCAGCTGGAAGCGGCCATCTTGGACATGCACAGAGGGGCACATGGCTTACCAGACCTTGTAGTCACCGATAACGGGCCCCAATTCACGGTGAACTCTTTTGAAATGTTTCCAGCTGATCAAGGAGTACGACACGCTTTGTCAGCGCCGGGAAAACCATCTACGAATGGACTTGTTGAATGAATAGTAAGATCCACGAAAGAGACACTGATGAGGTTGGGGCCAGAGGACATACAAGCCAAAATAGATAAATTACTGGCAATACAACACATCACACCAAGCGCTACAACTCACCGGAGCCCGGCAGAACTACTGATGGGGAGGAAGTTGAGATCCCCGCTGGACAGACTACACCCGCAGTACAGCACGGAGAAACCAACCGATTCTACAAGCTGGGTCCGACAATTCCAGGCAGGAGATAAAATATACGCCAAGAACTTGAGCGGAAACCCCCTCTGGGTTCCGGCAGAGATAACACAAGTAACGGGCCCTTTATCATACAGAATCCAAACGGAAGGCGGACAGCACTGGAAGAGGCACATAGACCAGATCAGAGGAAGGGTAACGAGAAACAAGAGCAAGCCACAAAGAGACTGCCAGGAGAGAAGGAAAGACAAAGAAACAGCAACAGGTCAGGCCCTACCACAAGCACCAGTGCAAGAGAGTGAAAACTCAACCCCGGAATGGAACAGCGAACACTTATCTGGGATCCAGGAGGAGGAGCCGGATGCCAGAGAAAATCCACGAGGACAGCCGAGGGAAGTGGAAAAAGAAAACGAGCAGAATAAATCCAACCCAGCACCAGAGTTCGAGAGAGTTCCGGAGGTGACTCCAGGAGAGCAGCGGAACTTGACCTCTCACTCCGAGAATGCCAGAACGACTGATCTGCGCAGGTCCAGTCGAGCCCCAAGGCGACCCGCCTACTTGCGGGATTACGTTGCCTAGCGGACACCGGATTGGTGGACAATGAACTAGAGGGGAGGGGTGTTAAGTATTAAGTGACAGTTTAAATGAGCCAATCAGGAGTGAATCCTGACAGTGGGAAATTCGGAGAAGCGTCAGTGGCTGAAGCCGGGGACAGCTCCATTTAAAAGGAGCTGCTGTGGCTGGTATTGCCATTGCTGTTACGGAGCCAAATAAAGTATCTAAGCTTACTGTGTGTCCAGTCCTTCTTTACCACCCACAATCTAACATTAAGGTTAGTCCCCTTCTTCCTGGGAGAGAGAAGAGCGGGGGCAGGGAGAGAAAAAGGAGTCGGCGTGGGATGGGGGGGGTGGGAGCAGGGGGCGTCTTAGTCTCGGCTGGTTGCTGCTTCCTTGGGTCCCCTCAACTTTTCAGTCCCAGAAAGCGGCTAAAAAATGCCCTCCTCCATGCACCATTTTCCATCCTTGCCTCCTTCCTGTTTTTATTTGGTTTTCCCTCCCACCCTGAAAGGAGTTTCAAGCAAAAGGAAGTGGGGCGGGGGGGGGGGGGAGAGAAGGATCCGGGAGTGGGAAGGGATTGGGAAGAATGAGAATGAGGAGGGCTTCCTGGCTCAGGGAAGGCTCAGAGTCCGGAATCCAGAGCGCGCCTTTCCCCTTTTCTCTTGCTGCATTTTTATTTCCAAAACCCCCCCTCCCCCCTACAGTCCACTCTCTTTCTCTAAAAATGGAGCTCTTGGTCCGAAGCGGGCAGTGTGTAATGAAAGCAAGATTTAAAGGAAACAAAGTTGAGCTAGTTTGTAAGGAAAACAAGTACTGTCAAGGTTCAGTGCAAGCCATACTAGTATTCCAAACTAATGAGACTTAATGTCTGGTTAAAATGGGTAGTACTTCCATTTAAAGAAGAAAAGCATAGCTCAGACTATTGCTATGATTTTTTTGCTCCTGTTGTTTAGGTATAAATTTTGTTAATGTAGAAATTTTACTTACAGCCTATTAAACAACGGAGCTAGCTGTCTGCCTGCAATCATGTGTATCTATTAGGAGTAAATCCCACTGAAAGAGAGTAGCCTTACTGCCAAGTAAACATGCACAGGCTTTACGTAGTTAAGAAATAGGGTATCGATTAGTATCAGGTGTATTATAGAGAGAAATGAGAACTTCTGTAACAACAGATACTTTGTGCTCAGACCGTGTGTGTGTGTGTGTGTGTGTGTGAGAGAGAGAGAGAGAGAGAGAGAGAGAGAGACAGACAGACAGACAGACAGACAGACAGAAAAAGAAAGAAAGAAAGAAAGAAAGAAAGAAAGAAAGAAAGAAAGAAAGAAAGAAAGAAAGAAAGAAAGAAAGAAAGAGGGAAGGAGAGAGAGATAGAAGAGAAAGAAAGAGGAAGGAAGGGAGAGAGAGAGAGAGAAAAAAAAACCCTCTGTGCTATTATTTTTAATTGTTCCATTATTTATCATGTGTTAATATTTTACACTGTCCCTACACCTAGAGTGATTTTACTGCCCAGGGCTACCACATATTTTCCAGGGATTTACATGCATTCAATGTCTATAGTCCAGAGCATAAATATGTGTGTGTTTATTTTGTACATCAGGTTGTATAAGTCCATCTTAATATGCTATTCCTGGTATCTGATGTCTTGTATACATACAGAGAAAGAAGCACTCTTGTGATCTTTGACTTTTAGGCTTGCTGTCAAACATCAGCCATAATACTGACTGTTTTGAACAATATGCAGGTTGTATTACACGAATGGCTATTTTATATGTGAAATTATGACTGAAATATTTCTGCACCTATATTGGTTCTCACTGTCAGGAAGTTTCTCCTTAGTTTTAGGTTGCTTCTCTCTTTGTTCAGTTTCCATTCATTGCTTCTTGTTTTGCCTTCTGGTACTTTGGAAAATACATTGCCCCCCCTTCTTTCTGGCAGCCCCTTAAAAGCCTGTTGCCTATCACACTCTTGGGCAAAGCATGTGAGCCATTTCCTCCTTTCAGTGGTCCATGAAAGTACAGCTATAGTATGTAGATAATAAAGTTGAAAAAAGGTGAACATTTTTACAGAACTATAGATACATTGAGGCTGGGTGTGACAAGGAATGGCTGGGAAGGGAGGGGCCAGACAAGGCACCCTTTGACGTGAGTGACATTGAGTTGGTCACGCCCACCCAGTCACATGACCATCAAGCCATGCCCACTGTCACATGTCCATCAAGCCGCACCCACAAAATAAGTCACGCCCACAGAACCGGTAGTAAAAAATTTTAGAACTCACCCCTGCTTGGAGGCATTTCCTAGAGGGGAGTAAGGTGCCTTTCGAGGTCTGGACTGATCACAAAAACCTCGAGGCCCTAAAGACCCCCAGGAAACTGTCTCCCAAACAGGTTTGTTGGGCTCAATATTTCAGATGCTTCAAATTTGAACTGAAATACATACCAGCAGGGAAGAACCTGTTAGCTGATGCCCTATCAAGGAAGCCTCAATTTGACAGCCGCCAGGAGGAAGTGGTTCACGCCAAAAAGCAAGGTCTGAGACAATAGGTGCGAAAATTACATATAGAAAACATCCTTAAAACCCTCCCCCCAATGGTCCAGTCAGGATTATCCAATCCACATCCCCCCAAGGGGTCATGTGGGGTGCAGCTTCCGATGGCTCCATCCTTCTGGTATGCCAGGACGGTTGACCTTGACTGGTTATCAGCGTGCCTCCCAGCTGCAGAGAAACGCTGAGGAAAACTTTCTCCAATTTACTCTACCAGCTCACTTCCCCCCTCCCAACTATCCAGACAGCTCCCCCCTCCCCCCGTTTCAATGGCAGCCGTAGCAAGCAAGTAAGATAAAACCGGAGGCTGATATTCGGCCCTCCTGCAGATGCGACATTAGTCCTAGAAAAAGAACATAATAAGGGAAAATAGAAAATGACATAAACAGGTAAAATATGTACAGCTCCATAAATAAGGTTTATCAGGATATTTGGAATAAAACAATTGCAGCTGCTTTGGAGCTCTAACATCTCACTCATTTACCCATTCAGACTGAGCTAATGGGAAGTGTTTCCAGGCCACCAAGTACTGTACCTTACCTTGATGTTTCCTCGAATCCAATATCTCTTTGACCTCAAAATGCTGTTCCCCTTCAATGAGTATGGGCACAGGAGGAGGTTCTTGGTCCTGACGCAAGGGGGACGTACACTTGGGTTTCAGCAAACTAACATGAAACACTGGATGAATCCTTCATAAGGTTTTAGGCAACTCTAATTGCACCGTAAATGGGTTAACTATGCGTACAATAGGGAAAGGACCCATGTATTTGGGTCCAAGTTTTTTCGACTTTTGGGTAGTTTGCAAGTACTTGGTGGAAAGGAAAAGCCTATCTCCTACTTTATAATCCGTACCCTGAATTCTTTTCTTATCAGCTTGGGTTTTATGAGCTCGGTGGGCCTCGTCCAGGGCCTTATGTGTTACAGACCAGGTACCATGTAGCTGTTCAATCCAGTCAGCCTGTGAAAGGTATGGATTGCCTGCCCATGGGTTGCCTGCTGGGGGGGAGGCTGAATGCTCCGGGGGTGAAACTGAGGCTGCTTCTTGTGTAGAAGAGAGAGCACAAGCCCGGGAAGAGACAGCTCAAGCGGCTGCTGTGATCCAGAGCACCCCTGCTGGGCAGGCATTGCCACGGAGGTGAAAAAAGCCCCAAATTCCCTTGCTATCAGTAAGATACGGGGGAGATCCAAAAGGACTGGGATTCTTTTTAACCCAAGTGTGGAACCACATGCAAGACTGGGGGGAGGATTTCTCCTCAGATGCCGCACGTGTGAGGTGCGTTACCAGGGCCCTGGAGGGGGTGGCAGCTGAGTGAATGGTGGGACTCCATAATGAAGATTCCCCTCTGATGAAAAATTATGACCAGTTCATGGCAGCCCTCAGAACGCGCTTTGAAGACTCGTTACCTGAGCGAAGGGTGAGAATCAGAATGAAGTCCATACATCAGGGGCGGAGATCGGTGGCGGAGTACACCCAGGAGTTCCACGAGCTGGTGCCCTACATGAGAGGGTGGTCAAAAGTAGCCCTGCTGGAAAGCTACAAGGATGGCCTCAATGAGGATGTCTACAAGGATTGTTGCTCCCGAGGGGCCCCTAGGGATCTGCAAAGTTGGTACGTGCTGGCTGCTGACGTGGAGATCGACTTGGCCAGAGATCGCTACCGCGGTGGGTGTACCTGGGGCAATCCATCCTCCTCACCCCACAAAGGGGCTCCAAAGGCCACAGTGGGACCTGCAAGCTCCAAGCCGAAGTCCACCATGTGCTTCAGTTGTGGAAAGGAGGGGCACCGAGCGGCTGAGTGTTTCTCTAAGCCTGGACCCAAGGCAACCCCTAGTGGAGGGAAGAGAGCCGATAAACCGCCCGCAAAACCCCACGAGACTGCCCTAAAAGGGGTAGAAGTCATTGAGTTCGCTTCCCTGAAACAGGATGAGTTGGGAACTCCGACCCCCGCCGATGACAGCGAAACCGAAACTGATTCCAACGAGGACCTCCTGGTAAGTCAGAGTGGGGGACCCATGACCATCCCACTGGAACTAAAGGTACCATCCACTGGGGCCCACAGGAAGATGCTAGCCCTTCTAGATTCGGGATGCACAAGGTGTGTCATCAGCCCTGAGATTGTGGAAAAGATGGGTCTAAGACTAAAAACGATGAAAAGGCCCATAGCATTCTGTCAGCTAGACGGGTTGGTAGCTGGGGGGGGGGCGGCAGCCCATTTTGTAATCGAACCGATTGAGATGAGGATGGGGGATCATCAAGAAACTCTGAGCTTTATTGTGGCCCCTGGCATGGAACGACCCCTCCTACTTGGACTGCCCTGGCTCCGAAAATGGAACCTACGCATAAATTGGAAGACGGGCGTGTTGCGCATCCACTCTAACCAGCAAGGGAAGAGAGGGGGGAGCCCCTATTACGTGGCCAAAGTGGCGAGTGAGGTGGCGGCGACTACAACGGAACACATTGTGGTGGAAGAAAAGGTCCCAAAAGAGTACTGGGACCACCGGGAGGTGTTTAGTGAGAAGGCGTCAGGTGTGTTGCCCCCTCACCGGCCTGCAAACTGTAGTATAGAAATCCTTCCTGGGGTAAAACTCCCTAAACCAAAGATCTACCCCATGACCCCCTGGGAGTTGGGGGAACTACGAGACTTTATTGATAAAAACCTAAAACGCGGCTTCATCCAACTGGCTAGGCCGCGTGTAGCTGCCCCGGTGCTATTCCGGGAGAAGAAGGATGGGTCTTTTCGCCTGGTGGTTGACTATAAGAACTTAAACGCTATTTGCATGGAAAATGTCTACCCACTGCCCCTCATGAAGGACATGCTAGCCCACCTGCCCAAAGGAAAGATTTTTACTAAGCTGGACTTGTGGGAGGCGTATTATAGAGTTCGAATTAAGGAAGGTGATGAATGGAAAACTGCTTTCAACTGCCCGCTGGGAAGTTTCCAGTTTAGGGTGCTCCCTTTCGGACTACAAGGAGCCCCTGCAGTGTTCATGCAACTGATCAACGAAGTACTGCACTAACACCTTTACAAGGGGGTCCTGGTCTACCTGGTGACATTCTTATTTACACCGAGACCATGGACGTCCATGTAAAACTGGTGAGAGCGGTCCTGAAAAAACTTAGAGCTGCGGAGCTGTATGGTAAGCTGTCAAAATGCGAATTCCACCAGACTAAAATTGACTATCTGGGGTACCGCATTTCGCATGAGGGGATAGAAATGGACCCAGAAAAGGTCTGGGCAGTGTTAGAATGGGGTCCCCCATGTACCCGCAAACAACTACAAAGCTTCCTGGGTTTTGCTAACTTCTATCAACAGTTCATCCCCTCGTTCGCAAAAATTGCCTTACCGATTACTAACCTCCTGAAAACAAAAGGAGAGGAGAGGCCAAAACCCTCCCGGCCTCTTGAGTGGACTATGGAATGTCAGCCGACTTTTGAGAAACTGAAACGACTGTTTGCCGCCAAACTGGTTCTTAAACATCCTGACATGGAGGCCCTGTTTGTTGTTCAGGCCAACGCCAGCGATGTGGCCGTCGGGGCGGTGTTACTTCAAGCCAATGCTGAGGGGAATTTGCAACCCTGTGCCTATACCTCTCAGAAATTTTCGGAGACTGAGAGGAGATGGGCCATCTGGGAGAAGGAGGCTTTTGCTGTTCGTTGGGCGCTGTTAACATGGAGGCATTTCCTGGAAGGAGCAAAACACCCCTTTGAGGTGTGGACTGATCACAAAAATTTAGAGGCCTTAAAAACGCCCCGAAAATTGTCACCTAAGCAAGTCCGCTGGGCCCAACACTTTAACCGATTTAATTTCTCTCTGTGCTACCTTCCTGGAGGGAAGAACTTTATGGCAGATGCCCTCTCGAGACTGCCTCAATACAATAGTGTTCGAGCGGAAGTTATTCGTCCAGTTATCCCCTCAAAACAGTTGGTGGCGGACTTCCGGTCGGCACCGCAGGCTCCGTGGATGGTCTTTTAAGACTGCCAGCCCTGCGTCTCCGTAAAAGCCACCTTGACAGCGCAAACCGGCTGTCTGGCGGCTGAAAAACTCTCCTTCGGGAAAAGAAGGAGAGGAGAGCCGGTGGGTGAGAGTAGAGCTCCCCGAAAGCCCTCTGGAACATTTCCAGAGGCTTGGAGGGTGAGAGCTCCCCAGTCAGCCCGCCAAGAAGCTCCGGAGCCAGGACGACTCTGCAAAGGCAGAGCGAGAAGCCGCGATCCGATCCTGCTTTTAAAAGTGAGTTTGACTGATTACAAGCGCAGGCAGAGCAGAAAACAGGAGATCAAGCCTTAAAAGTACAGAGCTTAACTCCGAAGTTACTTTGTTGCAATTTGAATCTTATTGAGCTGGAGGCTGAAGATGGCGTCTTTGTTATGGTTTTGAAAGTGAAAGCCAGAAACGAAAGTGCTTGAGAACTTTGCGCTGGGAGAGTGGATTAGCTGCTTATTAACTGCTGGGAGCTGAGAGCTTGTGGAGGGAAGGAAAAAAAAACTATTCTGCCTGGCAAATTAGAGACTATAAATTATAAACATCTTCAAAGACTTTGTGGCTTTTAAAGATCTCCTTAAAAGAGGAGGAAAAAAAAATATGGCTTCTAGACAAGTGAAACCAGGAGTTGCTAAAGGTGGGGGAGGTTCTCCAGTTGTGTAAGTGGTGACACAGAAAGCACAACTTCCGGCTGATTCGCAGAGCCAGACTCAGAGTCAAGATGCAGCACTTAATGATTTTAAAGAATTTATGAAAGAAGCCATGAATAATCAAGCAACAGCAATGAGAGAAGCTATGAATAACCAAGCCACAGCAATGAATAATTTAACACTACTTGTGGAAGGGAAATTTAAGAAAATTGAGGAGGATATAAATTCGATCAAGGAAGCGGTTGCAGAGGAACACGATAAAATAAGAGATGATATTGTTTATGCTGTATCAGGATTGTCAAACCTTGTTATCCAGCTTGATGGGAAAGTTGAAGAAATTAATGAAGCCAATTTAAATTTGGAAAGCAAAATGGGAGATGTTATGACCAGAACAGACAAAGTGGATGATGAATTGGTAATGCTACAATACAGATCCATGGAGTTTGCCTTGAGATTGAGAGGCTTGAAGGAAAATAGCAAAGAAAATTTAAAAGATATTTGTGCTGATGCTATGGCAGAGATAATTAAAGAAAGACCAGAAAATGTGGCAATTCAAATTGATAAAATTTACAGGGTTAATTCCTGGTTGGCAAAACAAAGACAGCTGTCAAGAGATGTGGTGGTCTATTTCACAACTAGGAGGATCAGAAATGATATTCTACAAGCTTCTTACAAGAATAAAGTTCAGGTGGCTGGGCAAGAGGTGGTGGTTTTGAAAGAGATTCCTCCAAAGATGTTGAGAAGTAGAAAAGACTTTGGCTTTTTGGTAAATGAGCTGAGAAACCAACAAGTGGCATACAGATGGGATGTTCCAGTTGGTCTAATAGTGACTTATAATGGAGAAAGATACCGGTTAAACACAGTCTGGAAGGCAAAAGATTTCTATGTAAATGTTTTAAAGGCTGGATACCCACCCTCACCAAGGGGGGGGGGAGGAAGAAAACAGAGTTGTTACAGCAAGAAAAAGATGGAAAACAGATACAAACCTATGCTGAAGTTGCAGCTGGAGGAATTATCGTGGAAGAAGATTTGGATCTTGGGGGCTTACCCCCAACTTTGGAACCACCTAAGAAGGGAGAGCCGAAAGTACAACGACTGACCTGGTCAACTTATAAACTTCAAGAACAACAATCAAAAAAGCAACAATCTCAAGATTTATCTCAAGAAGTTCAAAAAACAGAAGCAGTGGGGGGGGGGGGGGCTAGGCCGAAGAGTAAGGTGGAGGAGGCGCTTCAGCTGATGCTCACAAGGCTTTGAAAGGCTAAAGATGGCAACTAAATTCCTATCTTGGAATGTCAATGGCCTAAATTCACCACAAAAAAGAAAGAAAGTATTTCACTACTTGAAACAATTTAACAATGATGCTATTTGCTTACAAGAAACACATATCAGATTATTAGATCAAAAATACTTGATAAATTCAAGATTAGGTACACATTTTGTGGCATCAGCGCCAGAGAAGAAAAATGGACTAGTCATATATGTAAGGAAAGGACTATCAGCTAATTTAATTGAAGCAGATGATCAAGGAAGATATATTGCAATTGAATTATTAACGTCTGGGAAAATGCTTTTTATTGGAATATATGCCCCTAATCAGCAACAAGACAAGTTTTATAAATTTTTACATACTAAAATAATACAATGGGACTATAAATCTTTTATATTAATGAGTGATTGGAATGGAGTAATAGACACACAGAAAGATAAAAAGAGCTTATCAAAGATCTCAACACGTGCAAAACTACCCAAATCTTTTTTTGATATGATGGAAGATATAGAACTGAGAGATATTTGGAGAGAACGTAACCTGGAGGAAAAAGACTTTACTTTTTTTTCTGATAGGCATCAATCCTTCTCCAGGATTGATTTTATACTAACCACAAATGATTTTATTTCCAGGGTGAAGAAGACGAAGATATGTCCAAGAATCTTAACTGATCATAGTCTGGTTTGGGTGGAATTTGAACAGGAGAGGGGAGAAAGGAGGTCTTGGAGGTTAAATGAAAATTTATTTAGACATGAAGAAAATGTGAAAGAGCTTAAAAAACAAATGAAAGAATTTTTTGTTATTAATATGAATAGGGGTACTTCTATGGAAATGGTCTGGGATGCTAGTAAGGCCTATATGAGGGGTATGTTAATACATATGAACAATAAATATAGACTAAAACAACAAAAGAAGCGGAAAGAGATAGAGGAAGAAATAAAAAAGAAGGAACAAATACTTATACTTAATCCAGGAGATAAGAAAGTAAAAGAAACAATAAATATATTACGAGGGCAATTTAATATGTTAATGGCTGATCAGGTGGCAACTAGTTTACAATATGCTAAACACAATACATTTTGTAATGCCAATAAACCAGGTAGGTGGTTGGCCTACATGCTGAGGAAAAAACAGAAATCACGAGTCATTAGTAAGATAGAATATAGAGGTAAGGAAGTTTACCAACAGAACATGATTAAAAAGGTTTTTTGGGAATTTTATACAAAGTTATATGCTAGTGACTCAATACAAGGTATAGATATAGATAGATATTTAAAGGATGGGAATATTTCGGAATTAACGTTGGAACAGAGGGAAGGATTGAATCAACCAATAACTTCTGAGGAGATCATTGCGGCAATTAAGCAGTTAAAAACAGGGAAAGCTCCAGGGACAGATGGATTAACAGCTGTTTATTATAAGAATTTACAGCTTGAAATGGTAGAGCCGCTTAGAGCTCTATTTTGTAAAATTCAATTAGGGGGAGGAGTTCCACCCTCTTGGAGAACAGCTTTTGTCTCATTGATTCCAAAGGAAGATCAAAACTGTATCAAACCTGAAAATTTTAGGCCAATTTCACTTTTGAACACGGATTATAAAATTTTTGCTAAGATATTAGCGAATAGATTAATGCCAGTTATGCAACAAGTTATTCACAATGACCAATCAGGTTTTATAAAAGGGAGGCAGATGAAATATAATGTTAGACAAATTATAAATTTATTGGAATATTTGGAAAAAAATAACCAGGTCCCTGCAGCGTTCATATTTTTGGATGCAGAGACAGCATTTGATCGATTGAACTGGCAATTCCTGTTTAAGATGATAGAAAAAATGCACTTTGGGGAGTATTTTATACATTCAATTAGAGCAATATATCAGGAACAAACAGCACAAATAATAGTTAATGGAGGTTTAACAGATGTGTTTAAAATTGAGAAAGGTACTAGGCAGGGTTGTCCCTTGTCGCCATTGTTGTTTATTTTAACTTTAGAAGTTTTGTTGAATAAGATACGTGACTCTGATAAAATAAAAGGAATTGTAATTAGACAGCAGGATTATAGACTAAGAGCGTTTGCAGATGACCTGGTTCTTACCTTATCTCAACCTATAGAAGCGGCTCCCTATATGCTGGACATAGTAGCTCAATATGGCAAAGTATCTAGATTTAAAGTAAATCTTCAGAAGACAAAGATGATAATTAAAAATATGTCCATAACTCAAAGAGAAGACCTAGGGAGAATAACGGGGTTTGAAGTAGTTAAAAAGGTTAAGTATCTAGGAGTATATATTGCAGCCTCAAACACGAAATTGTTTAAAAATAATTATGAAACTCTTTGGCAAAAAGTACAGAAAGAAATGGAAAACTGGAAAAAGTTACAACTATCATTACTGGGAAGGATAGCAGCAATAAAAATGAATGTACTACCTAGGTTTTTATTTTTGTTCCAAATGATACCAGTGCTTAAGAAAGATGGAAACTTGATGGAATGGCAGAAAGGGGTTAATACTTTCATTTGGGCTGGGAAGAAACCAAGAGTGAAACTGAAAATTATACAGGATATACGCGAGAGAGGAGGTCTTAAAATGCCTAACTTAAGATTGTATTATGAAGCAGCTGCTTTATCACAAATTAGTGATTGGTTTAACTTAACTGAAGAAAGAATGTTAAACATAGAAGGTTATGATTTGTTATATGGATGGCATGCTTATTTGTTATATGAAAAAAAAGTGGATAAAGTGTTTAAGGGTCATATACTCAGAAATGCGTTGCTGAGGGTTTGGGAAAAGTACCAATACAAGTTGAACTATAAGATACCCATATGGGCAAATCCCAGACATGCAATAGAAAATATAAGTATAGAGCAAAAAACAGAGGTGATTACTTATAAAGAGCTTCTTCTTTTGGAAAGGGGTAAGATGCAACTGAAATCTGTAGATGAATTAAAAGAAAAAGGGATAATTTATACTTGGTTTCAGTATGGTCAGCTCCAAGCTAAATGGAGGGAAGATCAAAAACTTGGTGTTATGCAAAATGAGGAAAATCTGGTGAAACAGATTAGAGACCAAAGCCAGATGCATATTAAAAGGTTGTACAATGCATTATTGGAAATAGATTCAGAAACGGAATTGGTTAAGGATTGTATGATAAAATGGGCACAAAACTTTCAGGAACCAGTGATGATGGAAACGTGGGAAAAGATTTGGGTCAGAAATGTTAAATTTACGCAAGCACAAAATCTGAGAGAGAGTTTTTATAAAATGTTTGATAGATGGCACTTAGATCCTAAAAAATTGTCATGTATGTACCCTAATTTGCAAGCTAAATGTTTGAGATGTGAATGTAATGATGTAACCTATTATCATATATGGTGGACTTGTAAGAAAATCAAGGCATTTTGGATAAAAATTTGGCGGGTGATGCAGAACATTCTGAAAAAAAGGTTGAAATTTACTCCTCAATTGTTTTTATTGGGTATAACGACGTATTGTACAGCATTAGAGACTAAATTGATTTTGAACTTCATATCAGCAGCTAGGCTGTTGGTAGCGCAATATTGGAAGAAGGACTCTTTGCCTACTATTGAAGAGTGGATACTGAAAGTAACGAACCTAGCAGAAATGGCGAAAATCTCAGCGTACTTGAAGGACTATACACAAGAAAGATATGTATCGGAATGGAGAAGATGGATTGACTATATTCAAAATAAGTATCAGACAAGAAAATATCATATAGCTTATGATTGAATGTTAAGTATTAGAAGTATTTAATTATCTATAGTGGAGTTAAGGTTTCGGGGGGGAGTTAGTAGTCTGAGGATAAGTAGCTTAATCTACCTTATGATTGTTAAATGAAATACCTTGTATTTTGCTCTGGGAAGTCTGGGGGGGATGAGGGGAGGGAAAGGGTGGGGGGAATGTGGGGGGGGGGAAGAAAAGTTTTGTTTTTTGTAAAACTTTTCAATAAAAAAAAAAAAAAACAGCTGGTGGCACCAGTGGTTACCAGAGCCCAGGCGAAAGGGGACCTAACCTTGTCCGGCGACTTGAGCAAGCAGTTAAAAGAAGCACTAAAAACTGATGAGTGGTTTTTAGCCCACTCCAATGAGTGTACACTTTGGGAGGGTCTCGCCTGGGTGGGAGCGAAGCTGTATGTCCCTGCCAGCCTGAGGGGGGCAGTATTACAATACACCCATGATGCTAAAATCGCTGGGCATTTTGGTTTCGTGAAGACATTACATTTAGTTAAACAACAATTCTGGTGGCCGGCGCTGAAAAAAGACATAGAATCCTACGTGGCGAGCTGCCCTATATGTGCATCAGCAAAGAAGCCTCCTGGGAAACCCCCTGGGTTACTTCAGAGTGTAGCCAGACCGGGAGCCCCATGGAAGGAGATCTCCATGAATTTTATTGTTGAGTTGCCCGAAAGTGGAGGAAATACAGTCATTTGGGTGGTCACTGATTTGTTTTCTAAGCAAATGCATTTTGTCCCATGTCCCAAGATCCCTTCAGCTAAAACTCTGGCTAAATTGTTTGTCCAGCATGTGTATAGATTACACGGGGCTCCAGAGCAAATAATCTCAGAAAGAGGGGTTCAGTTCCCCTCCCACTTCTGGAAGGAGTTCCTGGGGTTGTTAGGCTCTGCCCAGGGTTTTTTTTAATTATTTTTATTTTATTTCAAATTTATATACCGCACCTTCTCCCAAGGGACTCAGGGCGGTGTACAGCCAGATAAAAACATACAATACAAACATTAAGAACAATTAAAAGAATATATATTAATTTGGCCCCAGTTTAAAATGACAAACCAATTAAAAATTTAAAAGTTAAAAATATGTTAAGCCAGCCCGGCTTGATGAAAAAAGAAAGTTTTAAGGGCACGGCGGAAGGCACCAAGGTCTTGGATTCTCCTTATCTCAGGGGGCAGCTGGTCCCATAGGGTAGGTGCCCCCACAGAGAAGGCCCTCCCCCTGGGGGTCACCAGCCTACATTGTTTGGCTGATGGCACCCCGAGGAGGCCCTCTCTGTGGGAGTGCACGGGTCGATGGGAGGTTGTCGGTAGCAGCAGGCGGTCTCGAAGATAACTAGGTCCTATGCCATGGAGCGCTTTAAAGGTGGTAACCAACACCTTGAAGCGCACCCGGAAGACCACTGGGAGCCAGTGCAGCTCGCGCAGGAGCGGTGTTATGTGGGAGCGCCATGCAGCTCCCGTAATTACCCACGCGGCCGCATTCTGGACCAGTTGGAGCCTCCGGGTGCTCTTCAAGGGGAGCCCCATGTAGAGAGCGTTGCAGTAGTCCAGGCGAAAGGTGACGAGGGTGTGAGTGACTGTGCACAGGGAATCCCGATCAAGAAAGGGTCACAACTGGCGAATCAGGCAAACCTGACAAAAGGTCCCCCTGGCTACAGCCCTCAGATGTTTCTCCAAGGACAGCTGCGTATCCAGGAGGACTCCCAGATTGCGCGCCCTCTCCGAGGGGGCCAAAGACTCGCCCCCAATAGTCAGCGATGGAGTCAGCTGACTATATCAGGATGCCGGGAACCACAGCCACTCAGTCTTGGAAGGGTTGAGCTTGAGCCTGTTCCTCCCCATCCAGATCTGCACAGCCTCCAGGCACTGAGACATCACTTCAAGGGCATCGTTGGGGTGGCCTGGGGTGGAGATGTACAGCTGGGTGTCATCAGCGTACTGGTGGTACTTCACCCCAAAGACACGGATGATCTCACCCAGCGGCTTCACATAAATGTTGAACAAAAGGGGCGGGAGGACCGACCCCTGAGGCACTCCACAGATGAGACGCCTCGAGGTCGACCTCTGCCCCCCTGCCAACACAAACTGCGACCGGTCAGAGAGAAAGGAGGAGAACCACCGTAACATGGTGCCCCCCATCCCCAACTCTTCCAACCGGTGCAGCATGATACCATGGTCGATGGTATCAAAAGCCGCTGAGAGGTCTAACAGGGCTAGAACAGAGGAGCAGCCCCTGTCCCGAGCCCTCCAGAGATCATCTATTGGGTTAAGCTCCACTCAGAGCCCTCAGACCAATGGGGCTTGTGAAAGAACTAACTCGGTGTTGAAACAATACCTTAGATGTTACATAAATTATCAGCAAGATAACTGGGTGGACTTGTTGCCATTTGCAGAGGTCACCTATAATAACTCTATACATAGCAGTACTGGTTTTACCCCCTTTAAGGTAGCCTCGGGCCAAGACTTTGTGCCCATCCCAGAGCTGCCTCAGGAAAACCCACAGATACCTTCCTTGGCTGACTGGATTGAACAGCTACGTGGTACCTGGTCTGTAACACGTAAGGCCCTGGACGAGGCCCACCGAGCTCATAAAACCCAAGCTGATAAGAAAAGAATTCAGGGTACGGATTATAAAGTAGGAGATAGGGTTTTCCTTTCCACCAAGTACTTGCAAACCACCCAAAAGTCAAAAAAACTTGGACCCAAATACATGGGTCCTTTCCCTATTGTACAAGGAGACAATTCTGGTGGCCAAGGATGAAAGCAGAGGTGGAAGACTACGTAAGAAGCTGTGCCACATGTGCAACGATGAAGCCGAGACCTGGAAAACCGCAGGGACTTCTTCAGCAAGTGGCAAGCACCAGCAGACCTTGGGAAGAAATTGCAATGGATTTTATAGTTGAGCTCCCAGAAAGTGGGGAAAGCACAGTAATTTAGACAGTTATTGATCTGTTTTGAAAGCAAGCCCATTTCACTGCTTGCTCCGGACTACCGTCCACAAAGAAACTTGCAAAACGTTTCATCAAACACATCTACCACCTGCATGGAATACCCTGCCGCATCATCTCGGACCGAGGAGTCCAGTTCACAGCAAAATTCTGGAGAGAGTTCGTGAAGTCCATTGGATCCACACAAGGGTTTAGCTCGGCTTTTCATCCGAGCATGAATGGAGCGGCAGTACGTGCGAACACAATGGTGGAGCAATACATAAGATGCTATGTGGATTACCAACAAGAGAACTGGACAGATCTATTACTGTTTGCAGAAGTGGCTTACAACAATGCAGTGCACAGTAGCACTGGACTGACCCCTTTCCAGGACACCAGCAGCATGGAGTTTGTCCCCATGCCTGAGCTGCCCAGAGAGCCCCCTACGTCCATGTCTTTAACAGAATGGATGGATTCATTAAAGAAGGGGTGGGAAAATACTAAGAAGGCACTGTCAGAAGCAGCAGAGGAATATAAAAAAACAGGAAGACAAGCACCGTTTGCTCCAACCCCCCTTCCAGATGGGGGATAAGGTTTTCCTATCCACCAAATACATACAGTTAAGGCTGCCTAGCAAGAAATTGGGACCAAAGTTCCTAGGTCCTTTCCCAATAGTAAAAATAATTAACCCAGTGACAGTTCAGCTGAGCCTCCTTCACATTCTAGGGAAAATACACCCTCTCTTTCACTGTAGCTTGCTGACACCCTCAGTTGGGTCCAACCTAAGACCTCAAGCCCAACCACCTCCTCCTCCAATAGTGGTACCAGGAGAAACCCATTATGAAGTCAAGAAAATATTAGATTCTAGGCTATATAGGGGTTAATTACAATACTTAGTATACTGGAAAGGGTACTCTTTGTCTGAAGCTACCTGGGTCAAGACTTGGAATGTGAAAGCAGATAGCCTAATCAAACAATTCCACGACAAGTACCCAGACAAGCCAAAGGGTCCCCCAGGGGTGGTGGTGGTTAGGAATGTGATTAACCCCCCTGTATTATTCTCTTTCCAGGACACCTGGAAAGCCTTCTTTCAACCTTTGTGCCTTCAGGCTTCAGGCCTGCCACAAATTCTACTGTGGGAAATTGGGAGGGGGGATTGTATAGAGCAGTGATGGCTAACCTTTTTGCTGTCACATGCCAAAAGCGGAGGGAGCACGGGTGGGGTCGCACGTGTGCATGCCCACACCCATAATGCAATGCTCCCAGCATGCCCCGCCCCCATGCATGTGTGCATGATCCCCACACACATGCGCCCAGGACCCCTTGCGCTCGCCCCACCCCTGCACAAGTGTGCGTGACCCCCGCGCTCCCCCTGCCCCCCCTGTGCATGCACATGCAACCCCCCATGGCCTTTTTTGGGCCTGGCAAGCCACCCTGAAGCCTCCTGAGACCAAAAATGGGCCGCAAGGGGGGAGTCCACCGTTCCCCCGGTAGCCAGTTTTGGCACGGGGGCACACCACTCCCCCCACCCCCTGCGCATGCATGTGAGACCCCCATGCATGTACATGCATCTCCCGTATGCACCCCGCCCCTGTGCCAGAGACCCCAAAATCAGCTGGCTGGTGGGAGGCACGCCCGCATGCGCGGTGGAGCTGAGCTGGGCGACAGCTCGCGTGCCTGCAGAGAGGGCTCCGCATGCCACCTGTGGCACACGTGCCATAGGTGCGCCATCACGGGTATAGAGTGAAGAAGATATGTAGTCAAAATAAAATTCTTTATAGAAAGTCAAGGCCATTGTGCCCTGCAGCTGTGTTGAGAAGAATGAAGAGGTATCTTCTGTTCCAGACAGTACCTGATTGGATGTGTGGTGGACATGTGGGTGAGGGGCAAGGTCTTGAACTTTCTTTTGGGTATGGAAAACCCAGAAGCTCTCAGATTTGGGGTTTCCCAGATGTGCCAATGTGACATCTCTAATAAAAGTTAGCTTTGAGGAACTTCAAGCCTCGGAGTTTGATTTCGTTGGGGGTGTTACTTGGAACCCTGACAGTAGTAGGTTATGGTCTACTTTATCAAATGCTTTACTGAAGTCCAAGTAAATTATATCGACAGTATTCCTCTGGTCCACTAATTTTGTCACTTTGTCAAAGAATGCAATAAGATTAGTCTGGCATGATCTGTTTTTGACAAACCCATGTTGGCTTTTGGTTATTACTTTGTTTGCTGATTCGTTGCTTGATTATCTTTTCCAGAATCTTCCCTGGTATTGAGGTCAGGCTGATAGGTCTGTAGTTTCCTGGATCTATTTTTTTTTCTTTTTTTGTAGATGGGAACTACATCAGCTCTTTTCCAGTCCTCTGGCAGTTCCCCGGTGCTCCAGGATCTTTGAAAGATATAGTTCAGTGGTTCTGAGATCTTGTCTGCCAGTTCCTTCAAGGTTGACTCAGCCTTCCATCCTTTTGAGGTAGGTAAAATGAGGACCCGGATTGTGGGGGCAATAAGCTGACTTTGTATAAAAAAGAACACCGCTTAAGGGGGGCCAAAAGCCCTACTAAGCAGGTATATACAAAAGTATGAAGGCTATTGCTTAACGCATTGTAAGCCGCCCTGAGTCTCCGGAGAAGGGCGGCATATAAATCGAACCAATAAATAAATATAAATAGAACCAATAAACCTTGGGGTGTAATCCATCCAGTCCTGGTGATTTGAACTCGTCTAGGGTAGACAGGTGTTCACTTACCATTTTCTTCCCTATTTTAACTTGTGTTCCTAATCTGTTTTTTGTGGTGCTGTTTTTGATAGGTTGGACTGTTTTTTCCCTTTGTGTAAAAACAGATGCAAAAAACGAGTTAAGTAGTTCTGCTTTCTCCCTGTTGCTTGTCACCTTCTTGCCATTTTCTCCCAGCAATGGGCCAATGGTTTCCTTGACTTTTTTCTTGTTTTTAACATGTTGGAAGAAGCTTTTTTTGTTATTTTTTTTACTTTTGTCGCAAGCCTTTGTTCGTTGTGAGCCTTAGCTTTCCTCACTTTATCTTTACAGGCTTGGGCTATTTGTTGATTATCTGCCTAATTATTTGCCCCTGTTTCCACTTTTTATACTTGTCCTTCTTGTCTTTCAATTTGTCAGAGAGTTCTTTATGCAGCCATGCTGGTTCCTTTTGAGAGCTGTTATTTTTCTTCTTCATTGGTATTGTGCTAGACAGGGCTTTTATAATCTCACTTTTCAAAATTCCCCAAGCTTCTTGAGTTGTTTTTCCCTTGAGGATTCTCATCCATGGAATCCTTCTCAAGCTCTCTCTAAGTTTATTGAAATTGGCTCTCTTAAAGTCCAAGACTCTAGTTTGACTTTGTTCTACTATTTGTGCTTGCATAATGTTGAATTCCAATATTGCATGATCACTTGCCCCCAAGGTTCCTGTAGCTTCAACACCTTCTATCATTTCATCTCTGTTAGTGAGAATTAAGTCCAATATGGCTGATCCCCTTGTTCCCTTCTCTACTTTTTGGGAAACAAAGTTGTCTGCTAGGTTTGTTAGGAACCTGTTGGATCTTCCACTTGGTGCAGAGTTTGTCTCCCAGTTGATGTCAGGGTAATTAAAATCCCCCATTACTATTGTGATGTGCTTCCTACATACCTTAGTTAGCTGACTAGCAAAAAGTTCATCTATTTCCTCTGTTTGGTTGGGTGGCCTATAGTATAGACCTATGGCAATGTCATTCTCCCCCCCTCCCCCTTTAATATTGACCCAAATGCATTCAAGATATTTTTCATCATTGTTGTGCTCTATTTCTGTAGAGATGTAGTTATTTCTTATATGTAGTGCAACTCCACCTCCTCTTTTATTTGGTCTATTTCTTTTAAATAATTTAAATCCCTTTAGCTGTATGTTCCATTTGTGGGTTTCATCCCACCAAGTTTCCGTAATGGCAACAATATCATATCTGCCCTCATTTACTTGAATTTCTAATTCACCCTGTTTATTCCTCATACTCTGTGAATTAGTGTATAGACATTTGAGTCCATTTTGATTGACCCTGTGTTTACTGTCTACATAACCTGTGTTGTGCCTGACTGCCCCTACTTTCTTGCCACCTGTTTGATTAGTGCACTATTAAATGCTTGGTTTTGCTTGACAGCAAGGTTGATAATTTTACTCACACAAACATCTATGTTACATGCACTGATAACCCTATTAATTTTAGATTGCTGGGGACAGAAATGTTCTGTATCAATTAAT
This sequence comes from Pantherophis vulpinus, assembly GCA_037215915.1. Classification (NCBI taxonomy): domain Eukaryota; kingdom Metazoa; phylum Chordata; class Lepidosauria; order Squamata; family Colubridae; genus Pantherophis; species Pantherophis vulpinus. The sequence goes on from JAXLNS010000038.1 coordinate 219,989, forward strand.
TCTCTGTCCCCACTGTTCAGTTTAAATGTTTATCCATAAAATTTGTGAATTTAATTCCAAGTAACACAATCCCTTTCTTTGAAGGATGCAAACCATCTCTTTTATACAGTTTTTAATTGGACCAGCTGCAGACATCATGACTAATAAAACCAAAGTCTTCCCTTTTACACCACTCCTTTAGCCACACATTAAACTCCACTACATGCTGGCCTTTCCCTTTTTGTTCCTTATATACTGGTAAAACCTCTGAAAAGATAAGCCTACAACCTATACTACTAAGTTCATACCCCAAGCTCTGGAAAACATTCTGCACAGAAAGTACTTCTTTTTGGGACAGATCATTTGTGCCAAGATGTATAATAGCATCAACATCACAGTCCTTACTGGCATTGTTAGGAAATGGCTATTGTCTAACTAGTTCGTCAGGCAATATATAAACTATCAATACATGTTTGTCTAAAGGTATTATATTGCTTTAAGACTGTATTGCATCATCCTGTATCCTGATTGGCTAAGTTCTGTAGCCAATGTACTTAAGGGGAAGCCTGAATCATGGCTTGTGGACACTACACCATTTTATCTCCTTATTTGCTGCTACTGTCTACCTGTTCTCTCTGTATGATCACTGTTTGATCATTGTTGCTTTCTACTATTTATTGAATGTTTTAAAACTGAACTTGTTCCTGTTCGAAACTCAAGAAGAACTGTTTTATTGTGTAATGACAACAAATGGTAAGAAGACTTTGTACTTGGAATATCCCTGAATTGATATTTTAACTATCACCTTATCTGTGTATGACTTGGATTGTTATTGGACTTTGCTTTACTTGTGGTAAAAGACTACCACAACTCAGTGTGTCAGTATATTAACTGTGGTTATTCACTCTCAGCCTCTTTCATGTGCATATTCAAGGGGTACTCTGCTCAATAACCCATAACATTGGTTATGAGCCAAGAATATCTTTAACATTGGTTATGGGCCCAGAGCACTGAGAGTTGGTGTGAATACACAGTACTATATTCAGACAGCTGTGTTTGTTGGTTTATTGTCCAAGTGAAGATGGCACAAGAACAGTCATCCAGCATATCATTGATAACCCGGTTGGATGGAACAAACTATGTTTCCTGGTCTATGAAATGCAGCCTACTTCTGCATAAGGAAGGACTATGGGATGTAGTTATTAATCCACCGGATGTAACTGTATGGAATCCAGCAAATGATGAAGATGCGAAGAAAATAACTAAATTTAATCGGGATAACGAACGAGCTCTTTGTATAATTGGACTGACACTGAGTGACCAGCAGTTAGTCCATATTCATGGTGAAGATTCTGCTGCCAGGTGTTGGAACAATTTAAAGAGAATTTATGTTCGTGATAGTGTGGGTGCACACATACATCTTACACGAAAACTGTTTAGAACTCATCTTCTGAAAGGTGGAGATATGTTAGCTCATTTGGAGTTTGTGAAGAGAACTTTACAAGAGCTACATGACAAGGAACTAATTTTCTCAGAGTTGCATCAGGTTTATATTATTCTTTCTTCTTTGGATGAAAGTTGTGATGATTATGTGTCTTCACTGGGGGTTTTGACCAGAGATGAACTAACATTGACTGGCATAACTGGAAGATTGTTAGAAGAGTCCAGAAGAAGGCAAGAATGATACCAACTGAGAGAGAGACAACCACAAGAAGAAAAATTGTCTTCAACTGCCTATATTGTTAAAAAATGTTTTTCTTGTGGGGCTAAGGGTCATATAGCTAAATTTTGTAATAAGGGTAAGAAAATGAATATTGGCAATCAACAGAGTGAACAAGAATGTTAATCTAGCTATATCCAGTTCCACTACTGTAAACCATGATTTGTGGGTAGTTGATAGTGGTGCATCGCAGTCTATCACTAGAAGTCAAGAAAGGTTTATAAAACTGACTAATAGTAAACAACATGTATCATTAGCCAAAGGATGGAAAATGAAAGCATCTGGAGAAGGTATTGCATATTGTTCATGTATAAATGAGCAGTTACCAATGTTGTATATACCTAAACTAAAATTCAACTTGTTATCTGTAAAAGCATTGTTACAAGCTGGATTTATAGTAACCTTTAGGGGAGATAAATGTTTGATAGAAAAGAATGGTACAAGAGTTACTGCAAAGTTAGAGAATGATTTGTTTATATTGAAAGATGATCCAGCAATTATGGCTAATGCTAACTCAGTTTATGACAATAAGAAGCCACATGATGAATGCATTCATTTGCTTCATCGGCGTTTAGGACATATAAACTTCAAGGTGTTAAGAAGAACAGTAGAATTATCTGAGGGGATAAAGTTAAAACCTTGTAACAAATACCTCAATTGTAATGCATGTAATCGAGAGAAGAGCAAAGTAACCCCAGCAAACAGAGTCAATGGATTTACATCTAATGAACCATTAGAAGTAGTGTTTGCTGATATTATTGGACCTAAACAACCAAGTTTAGGTGGTGCCTGTTATATATTAAGCATTATAGATCATTTTTCTCGTTATGGTTTCTGTTACTTAATGAAAACTAAATCAGAAACATTTCAGCGTTTTTCAAACTGGCTGAAGTTTGTTGAGAGAAAACAGAAACATAAGGTGGTTTGCTTGGTAACAGATAATGGTACCGAGTTTACCAATATAAGATTAGAAAATATGTTGCAGGAGGCAGGTATTGAACATAAATGTTCTGCCCCTTATAGACCGCAACATAATGCTTATATAAAACGTAGAGGAAAAACACTGCAAGCTATGGCTAGTCCATGTTAACTGATTCTGGTTTGCCTGATACACTTTGGGGTGAAGCAATAATGTGTGCTAACCATGTTTTGAATACCGTAGTTAATTCATCAACTGGTGAATTACCATTCACACGTTGGCATGGTAGAAAACCTGAATTAAGCTATCTGCATACATTTGGTGCTCCAGCTTGGGTTCATATTCCCTCTCAATTAAGGCGAAAGGGACAACAAAGAGCAAAGAAAATGTTTTTTGTTGGATATGAATCTAACCACAGGTCATTTAGATTTTGGGCTCCAGGTACCACTAGTGTTTACTGTAGAGATAGTGCTAAGTTCCTGGAACATGTTGGTTGGGATAAGCTTGAGCAAGCTGGTTACAAAAATGAAGATAGTGTTATTATTGATACACAAACATTCAATAATACCCCTGAAGATGAAATAGCTGATGTAGAACCTAATACTGTAAAGGAAGAAGAAGTTTTAGGGGAGGAAGTAGTTGAGACACCGGTTACGAGTCCTGAATTACCTAGAAGATCTACTCGGGTAAGACATCCACCCAGGGGTGAAATGCTCCCGGTTCGGACCGGATCACCCGATCCGGTAGCGATGGCGGCAGGTGGTTCAGAGAACTGGTAGCAAAAATCCCTGCGCCCCCCCCCCCATGCCCAGCTGAGCTGCACGATCATCAGAGGCTTTTTTTTTTAACTTTTAAAAGCATTTTTTCTACAACCTCTTCCGATGAAAAAATGCTTTTAAAAGTTAAAAAAGAAGCCTCTGATGATCGCGCGGCTCAGCTGGGCTCATCAGAGGCTTTTCAAAGCATTTTTTTCTGCAACCTCTTCATCGAAGAGGTGATTAAAAAAATGCTTTGAAAAGTCTCTGACGATCCCAGCTGAGTTCCCTGATTGGCAGAGAGGCATTTTTTAAAGAGCCTCTCTGACAATCCCAGCTGAGTTCCCTGATCAGCAGAGAGACATTTTTAATGAGCCTCTCTGACGATCCCAGCTGAGTTCCTGACCGGCAGAGAGGCTTTTCAAAGCATTAGAAAAAATGCTTTGAAAAGTTTTTAAATAAAAAAGTTGGCCACGCCCACCCAGTCACATTACCCCCCACCACCAACAAGCCACGCCCACAGAACAGGTAGTAACAGATTTTAGATTTCACCCCTGGTATGAGTGGAATAGATGTATAGTTAATGAATTAAATGCTATGGGTTTTATTGAAAGTATAGCAGATAAATGTTTCTTTAAATGAGAGAAAGAAGGTTTAGTTTCTTTTTTACTCTTGTTTACTGATGATATCGCAATTGTTACCAAAACAGAACAGGAGGCAACAGAACTTATTTCTATGTTGCAGAATAAGTTTAGGATTAGAAATTTAGGTGAAATCAAGCACTATTTAGGTCTTGATATTGTAAAAACTAATAGAGGGTACAAATTGTCACAAGCTAAGAAAATTAGCCAATTGTTAAAACGTTATAATATGGAACTATGTAAGTCTGCTAAGACACCAATGAGTCAGGATTTTAAGCATGATAATATTCAAAGTCCTGTATTCGACAAGGATATATATCAGTCCTTGATTGGTAGTCTATCTTATATTAGTAATTGGTCTAGGCCGGATATATCCTAGAGTGTAAATCAATTAGCTAGGTATAATGCTGAACCAGCTGAAAGACATTGGCAAGCTGCTAAGCGAATACTAAGGTATTTGAAACAAACAATGCATTATGCGTTATATTTAGAGCCTAATAATGATCTTGTATTAACTGCATATGCTGATGCTAGGTTTGCTACTGATTTACCCACACGTAAATCAACATCAGGTATTGCAATAATGTTTGGAAATTCATTAATAGAATGGAAATCTATCAGGCAAAAGCACATTAGTTTATCAACCATGGAAGCTGAATTTTCCTGTCTATCTTTAATGTGCACAGAACTAATATATTATAAACAACTGTTAATTGATATAGGGTTAAATGTAAACGATCCATTTGTAGTTTTTGAAGATAATCAAGCTGCAATTAAGATGGCAACTAGTTTAGCTGTGAAAACAAGATCTAAGCACACTGCTATTAGGTACTTGAATGTAAGACAATGTGTACAGAGTAAAATGATTCAATTAGTATATTGTATGACTGAAAATAATATTGCTGATAATTTTACAAAAGCTCAGGGTGCAATTAAGCATAAAACATGTTGTGAATGTTATGGTTTAAGAATGTAAGCTATTATATATTGTCCTGCCCAAAGGGGAGAATGTTAGGAAATGGCTATTGTCTAACTAGTTGGTTAGGCAATATATAAACTATCAATACATGTTTGTCAAAAGGTATTATATTGCTTTAAGACTGTATTGCATCATCCTGTATCCTGATTGGCTAAACTCTGTAGCCAATGTACTTAAGGGGAAGCCTGAATCGTGGCTTGTGGACACTACACCATTTTATCTGCTTATTTGCTGTTACTCTCTACCTGTTCTCTCTGTATGATCACTGTTCGATCATTGCTACTTGCTGTTTTCTACTATTTATTGAATGTTTTAATACTGAACTTGTTCCTGTTTGAAACTCAAGAAGAACTGTTTTATTGTGTAATAACAACAAATGGTAAGAAGACTTTGTACTTGGAATATCCCTGAATTGATATTTTAACTATCACCTTATCTGTGTATGACTTGGATTGTTATTGGACTTTGCTTTACTTTTTTCTAAAAAGTAAAAGACTACTACAACTCAGTATGTCAGTATATTTACTGTGGTGATTCACTCTCACCCGCTTTCATGTGCATACTCAAGGGGTACTCTGCTCAATAACCCATAACATTGGTTATGAGCCAAAAATATCCTTAACAGGCTTTCTTGACTATCTTAAGAATATGCCTCTAGTCTCTGCTGGCAGTAGCACCTGGTAGACACCTGACCTCTTTCAAAACCTCCATATCCTTTCCTAAATTTACATCCCTTACAATTGAATCACCAACCAGAAGGTGGCTTCTCTTTTTGGATACCTTGCTCTTCTTGTGTGACTGATGTGCAATACCTGATTCACACTTTCTCCTTTCCAAAGTAAGTTCTTCATCTCGGACCACTATCCCCTGCTTATTTGAGTTATCATTATCACAACTACCTTTTTTTTTAATTGAAAAGTTTTACAAAGAAAATTCCCCCCCCCCCAGTATTCCCCCCACCCTCCCTCCCTCCCCCCCCAGACTTCCCAGAGCAAAATACAGGGCATTTCAATTAACAATCATAAGCTAAATTAACGTAACTTATTCTTAAACTACCAAATCCCCCCCTGAAACCTTAACTCCACTATGGATAACCTAATACTTCTACAGTTTAACATTTATTCATAAGCTATTTGATATTTTCTTCTCTGATACTTATTTTGAATATAACAATCCATCTTCTCCATTCTGATATGTATCATTCTTGTGTATAGTCCTTCAAATATGCTGAAATTTTCGCCATTTCAGCTAAATTCACTACTTTCAATGTCCATTCTTCAATAGTAGGCAAAGAGTCCTTCTTCCAATATTGCGCTACCAACAGCCTAGCTGCTGATATGAAGTTCAAAATCAATTTAGTCTCTAATGCTGTACAATACGTCGTTATACCCAATAAAAACAATTGAGGAGTAAATTTCAACCTTTTTTTCAGAATGTTCTGCATCACCCACCAAATTTTTATCCAAAATGCCTTGATTTTCTTACAAGTCCACCATATATGATAATAGGTTGCATCATTACATTCACATCTCAAACATTTAGCTTGCAAATTAGGGTACATACATGACAATTTTTTAGGATCTAAGTGCCATCTATCAAACATTTTATAAAAACTCTCTCTCAGATTTTGTGCTTGCGTAAATTTAACATTTCTGACCCAAATCTTTTCCCACGTTTCCATCATCACTGGTTCCTGAAAGTTTTGTGCCCATTTTATCATACAATCCTTAACCAATTCCGTTTCTGAATCTATTTCCAATAATGCATTGTACAACCTTTTAATATGCATCTGGCTTTGGTCTCTAATCTGTTTCACCAGATTTTCCTCATTTTGCATAACACCAAGTTTTTGAACTTCCCTCCATCTAGCTTGGAGCTGACCATACTGAAACCAAGTATAAATTATCCCTTTTTCTTTTAATTCATCTACAGATTTCAGTTGCATCTTACCCCTTTCCAAAAGAAGAAGCTCTTTATAAGTAATCACCTCTGTTTTTTGCTCTATACTTATATTTTCTATTGCATGTCTGGGATTTGCCCATATGGGTATCTTATAGTTCAACTTGTATTGGTACTTTTTCCAAACCCTCAGCAACGCATTTCTGAGTATATGACCCTTAAACACTTTATCCACTTTTTTTTCATATAACAAATAAGCATGCCATCCATATAACAAATCATAACCTTCTATATTTAACATTCTTTCTTCAGTTAGGTTAAACCAATCGCTAATTTGTGATAAAGCAGCTGCTTCATAATACAATTTTAAATTAGGCATTTTAAGACCTCCTCTCTCACGTATATCCTGTATGATTTTCAATTTCACTCTTGGTTTCTTCTCACCCCAAATAAAAGTATTAACCCCTTGCTGCCACTCCCTCAAATTTCCATCTTTCTTAAGCACTGGTATCATTTGAAACAAAAATAAAAACCTGGGTAATACATTCATTTTTATTACTGCTATCCTTCCCAGTAGAGATAGTTGTAACTTTTTCCAATTCTCCATTTCTTTCTGCACTTTTTGCCAGAGAACTTCATAATTGTTTTTAAACAATTTCGTATTAGAGGCTGCAATATATACTCCCAAATATTTAACCTTTTTGACTATTTCAAACCCCGTTATTCTTCCTAAGTCTTCTCTTTGAGATATAGACACATTTTTAGTTATCATCTTTGTCTTATGTTGATTTACTTTAAATCCAGATACCCTACCATATTGACCTATTATATCCAACATATGTGGAGCTGATTCTATAGGTTGAGATAAAGTAACAACCAAGTCGTCTGCAAACGCTCTTAATCTATAATCTTGCTGTCTAATTACAATTCCATTTATTTTGTCAGAGTCACGTATCTTATTCAACAAAACTTCTAAAGTTAAAATAAACAGCAATGGAGACAAAGGACAACCCTGCCTTGTTCCTTTCTCAATTTTAAACACATCTGTTAAACCTCCATTAACTATTATTTGTGCGGTTTGTTCCTGATATATTGCTCTGATTGATTGTATAAAGTACTGTCCAAAATGCATTTTTTCTATTAACTTAAATAAAAATTGCCAATTCAATCGATCAAATGCCTTCTCTGCATCCAAAAATATGAACGCTGCAGGGACTTGGTTGTTTTTTTCCAAATATTCCAGTAGATTTACAATTTGTCTAACATTATATTTCATTTGCCTCCCTTTTATAAACCCTGATTGGTCATTGTGAATAACTTGTTGCATAACTGGCATTAATCTATTCGCTAATATCTTAGCAAAAATTTTATAATCCGTGTTCAAAAGTGATATTGGCCTAAAATTCTCAGGTTTGGCACAGTTTTGATCTTCCTTCGGGATCAATGAAACAAAAGCTGTTCTCCATGAGGGTGGGACTCCTCCCCCTAATTGAATTTTACAAAATAAAGCTCTAAGCCAGTGGTTCTCAACCTTCCTAATGCCGCAACCCATTAATACAGTTCCTCATGTTGTGGTGACCCCCAACCAGGGGTGGGTTCTAAAATTTTTTACTATCGGTTCTGTGGGCATGGCTTATTTTGTGGGTGTGGCTTGGAGGTCATGTGACTGGGTGGGCGTGGCTAGCTGGTCATGTGACCGGGTGGCCATGGCTATGTGTATAGGGACTACTCAGAGGGCTGAAAAAAGTCATTTCTGACAGATCCTCACACTTTTGACCATCCTCACATTTATGCCCGTGCAGCATTCCTAACAACCATGTCATTCATTTCACAACTGCTTCTCTTCACCATGGTGATAAGATAGGGCAAAAAAACGTAAAATGTGAGGACAGTCGTAAATTCGAGGACTGGTCAAAAGTGCGAGGACCAGTCAAAAATAACTTTTTCAGCCCTCTGAGTAGTCCATATGCACAAAAGGACTACCCAGAGGGCTGAAAAAAGTGATTTCTGATAGGTCCTCGCACTTTTGACCGGTCTTCACACTTATGACTGGTCATCATGCCCATTGTAGCATTCTTAACAACTGTGTCACTCATTTCACAACTGCTTCTCTTCACCATGGTGACAAGATAGGGCAAAAACGTAAAATGTGAGAACAGTCGTAAGTTCGAGGACTGGTCAAAAGTGCGAGGACCAGTCAAAAATAACTTTTTCAGCCTTCTGAGTAGTCCATATGCATAAAAGGATACAGCAATAGAGAGGGATGAAGGAAGGGAAGGGAAATTAGAGTAGGAGTGAGGGTAAGAGAGGGAGGAAGACAGGAGGAGAAGGAGAAAGGAAGAGGAAGTAGGAAGGAGAAGAAGGGGGGGAAAGAGAAAGTAAGAAGGAAAGAAAAGAGAGAGGTGGTAGGTTTGAGGAGAAAGATTGCTGTACAATAAAAAAGATGAAAGGGAAGAAAACCAACCCCAAACAAATATAAAGATATTAAGATAAAGAATGAATTGTTAAACTTTTGTTCTATCCCCGTCCCCACACACACACAAACAGCCAGCCGGGGGTTAAAGAATTACTTGGCACACACAAGGTTCGTTATCAGGAACTTAGCAGCAATACGATAACCGTCTGCCAAGTGCTTTACTACAAGAAGAGGGAGTTTTCCTCCACCAGATAAACACCAACAAATACACACAGTTTTCAAAAACAGTCCAGCTCAAACAGAAACCTTCAGCAGATTCAGGCGTTGTACAAAGTGACTAGCCAGAAGTTAGCTTTGTCCGTCACAGAGTCTAAATGGCCACCACACTCTCTTATATAGCCTGTGGGGTGTGGTCCAGTGACTCAGCTTAATCCCTGGCACGCCTCCGCATCTGCTGAAAACGTATATCTCGCCTTCGTTGGCGTGGATCCAGGAACGACGTATCACCGTCATCGCTGTCATCGGAGACACCTGGCTCCTGGCCAATCTCCTCTCCCTCGGCAGACACCTGAGGCATAGCCAGAGAGGAGGGGTCTGGAGAGGGAGGCCTGGCCGGCTCCTCTCCTTCATGTTCGGAGCCTTCTCCCTCTGATAAAATGGGCTCGGGGGTCGGAGCCACAACAACTTTAAAGAATAAAAGAGAACAAATATGAATAAATAGCAATAATTAGAAACACACATACAAACATACAATGTATTTTCTTTGAACAGAGTATTTGGCCGGTTCACAAATTTAAACAGTGTTTAGTCATTTCAATTAAATTTACAATTTCTATATTTCTTTTTTGCCATATTTATTCCTCATCTATTTTTTTAAAAAACCAATATTACCCTTCATCCTCATCTCTAATCTTAATCAAATTCAATTTTTCCCTTCTATTCTATATTATACCCCTTCGCATTGTCATCTATTTTTATATCCATCCTCACATTGGTTAATTATGTAATTATGTAATACAGTTGTTTAATACAAATTCAACATTTTAATATAAATCAATTAGTTATATAACTATCTTTTTTGTATATCAATCAATATGAACATGAATATTCCAATTATTTCCATGCAATCCAATTTCTTACAAATCAATTAATTATATTTACCAATAATAATAAACCAAATAATTTCCTCCATATATTCCTCCAAACCACAACTTAACCATTTCTGCTTTCAACACAATATACAATTAATAGTATCTCAATTATTACAATTCCCTAGTTAAATAGAGCTTTTTTTCTTCTGTGTTTTAAAATCTTGAACCTCCTCTTTTGCCCTAAATTTCCCATTGTTTGCAGTTTTGCACCTACCTTTTTTGGTGAGGAAAAAGAAAAAGAAATCTCTCTCTGCCTCATTTTGTCACGTTGCAGCAAAGACCCTGCTTTACTTTCAGTTTCATTTTTTAGCATAGCTAGGGGGAAAAAAATCTGCTCCTCTCTTTGCAGCTAGCAACAGAGCCCTCCGCAAAACAGCTGAGAGCAAATCAGTTGAGAGTCCGGAGGCTGATCAAATCAATTTATGGTAATTAACCTATGCTGAAGCTGAAAGGGGCTGTTTTTTTCTATTTTTGCAGGCACCGGTCTTCTCATTTGTTTTCTTTTAACATTGATCAGCTGTAGGGCGGCCCTTTGAAGCCCCGCGGCAAGAATTTAAATGGTTTGTTTCCCTCTAGCCATCAGCTGGGACTCAGGAGGCAGCAATAGATTGGGAGTGGGCAGGGTAAGCGAATGGCAAACGGCGATCCAACAGAGGCAGAGGGTGAGGGTGAGTGAAGACGTGGGGGGGGACGAGAGAGGGCTTTGGCAACCCCTGTGAAATGGCCGTTCGACCCCCAAAGGGGTCGCGACCCCCAGGTTGAGAACCGCTGCTCTAAGCGGTTCTACCATTTCAGACTGTAAATTCTTGTAATAAACAGCTGTTATTCCATCTGTTCCCGGAGCTTTACCTGTTTTTAACTGTTTAATTGATGCAATGATCTCCTCAGAGGTTATTGGCTGATTCAATCCTTCCCTCTGTTCTAACGTTAATTCAGGAACATTCTCTTCTGTTAAGTATCTATCTATATCTATACCTTGTATTGAGTCACTGACATATAGTTTTGTATAAAATTCTAAAAAAGCTTTTTTGATCATATTCTGTTGATAAACTTCCTTACCTCTAAATTCTATCTTACCAATGACTCGTGATTTCTGTTTTTTCCTCAACATGTAGGCCAACCACCTACCTGGTTTATTAGCATTACAAAATGTATTGTGTTTAGCATATTGTAAACTAGTTGCCACTTGATCAGCCATTAACATATTGAATTGCTCTCACAATATATTTATTGTTTCTTTTACTTTCTTATCTCCTGGATTAATTATAAGTAATTGTTCTTTCTTTTTTATTTCTTCCTCTATCTCTTTCCGCTTCTTCTGTTGTTTTAATCTATGTTTATTATTCATATGTATTAAAGCTCCCCTCATGTAAGCCTTACTTGCATCCCATACCATTTCCATAGAGGTACCCTTATGCATATTAATAGCAAAAAATTCTTTCATTTGTTTTTTAAGCTCATTCACACTTTCTTCATATCTAAATAAATTTTCGTTTAACCTCCAAGACCTCCTTTCCCCCTTCTCCTGTTCCAATTCCACCCAGACCAGACTATGATCAGTTAAGATTCTTGGACATATCTTCGTCTTCTTCACCCTAGAAAAGAAATCATTTGTGATTAGTATAAAATCAATCCTAGAAAAGGATTGATGTCTATCGGAAAAAAATGTAAAATCTCTTTCCTCAGCATTCCGTTCTCTCCAAATATCTCTCAGCTCCATATCTTCCATCATATCAAAAAAAGATTTAGGTAATTTCGCACGTGTCGAGATCTTTGATAAACTTTTTTTATCTTTCTGTGTGTCTATTACTCCATTCCAATCACCCATTAGGATAAAAGATTTATAATCCCATTGTATTATTTTAGTATGTAAAAATTTATAAAATTTGTCCTGTTGTTGATTAGGGGCATATATTCCAATTAAAAGCATCTTTCCATTCTGAGTTAGTAATTCAATTGCAATATATCTTCCTTGAGTATCTGCCTCAATTAACTTAGCTAATAGTCCTTTCTTTACATATACAACTAGCCCATTTTTCTTCTCTGGTGCTGATGCCACAAAATGTGTACCTAATCTTGAATTTATCAAATATTTTTGGTCTAATAGTCTAATATGTGTCTCTTGCAAACAAATAACATCATTCTTAAATTGTTTCAAATAGTGAAATACTTTCTTTCTTTTTTGTGGTGAGTTTAAACCATTGACATTCCAGGATAAGAATTTAGTTGCCATCTTTGGCCTTTTGAAGCTTCAAGAGCATCAGCTGAACATCCTCCTCCACCTTACTCTTCGGCCTAGCCCCCCCCCCCTGCTTCTGTTTTTTGGACTTCTTGAGATGAATCTTGAGATTGTTGCACTTTTAGTTGTTGTTCTTGATGTTTATAAGTTGCTCGGGTCAGTCGTTGTTCTCTTGGCTCTTCCTTCTTAAATGGTTCCAGAGTTGGGGGTGGGCCCCCAAGATCCAGATCTTCTTCCATGGTGGTTCCTCCAGCTGCAACTTCAGCATAAGTTTGTATCTGCTTTCTATCTTTCTCTTGTTGTAACATCTCCATTTTTTTTCTACCCCCCCTCCCCGGTGAGGGTGGATGTCCAGCCTTTAGAACATTAACATAAAAATCTTTTGCCTTCCAAACTGTGTTTAACCGGTATCTTTCTCCACTATAATTCACTATTAGACCAGTTGGAACATCCCATCTGTACTGCACTTGTTGGTTTCTCAGTTCGTTTACCAAAAAGCCAAAGTCCTTTCTACTTCTTAACATTTTTGGAGGGATCTCTTTCAGGACCACCACTTCTTGTCCAGCCACTTGAACCTTATTCTTGTAAGAAGCTTGTAAGATGTCATTTCTGATCCTCCTGGTTGTAAAATAAATCACCACATCTCTTGGCAACTGCCTTTGTCTTGCCACCCAAGAGTTAACCCTGTAGATTTTATCAATTCGACTTGCCACATCATCTGGACTTTCTTTGATTAACCCTGCAATTGCTTCTGCACAAATATCCTTTAAGTTTTCCCAGTTATTTTCTTTTAGCCCTCTCAGTCTCAGGGCAAATTCCATAGATCTGTATTGTAACATTACCAATTCATCATCCACTTTCTCTGTTTTAGTCATAATATCTCCTACTTTGTTTTCCAAGTTCAGATTGGCTTCATTGATTTCTTCCACTCTCTCACCCACCTGAATAACAAGTTTTGCCAATCCTGAGACTGCAAAAACAATATCATCTCTTATTTCATCATGCTTTGCTTCAACAACTTCTTTAATTGACTTTATATCCTCCTCAAATTTCTTCAATTTCCCTTCCACAATTACTGTTAGGTTATTCATAGCTGCAGCTTGATTGTTCATGGCTTCTTTTATAAATTCTTTGAGTTCATTAAAAGAAGCCTCCTGACTCTGTGAATCAGCCGGAAGTTGGGCTTTCTGTGTCACTACTGACACTACTGGAGAACCTCCTCCACCTCTAGAAGCTCCTGGCTTAACTTGTTTAGAAGCCATCTTCTTTTTTTTTTAATCTTTTTTCCTTTCACAGCCACAAAATCCCTTGAACAGTTTTCAAAAGCTTGTAATTTATAGTCTATAATTTATCAAGCAAAATAGTCTTTTCTCCACAAGCTCTCAATTCCCAGCAGCTTTAATCCACTCTCAAAGTGCAAAGTTCTCAGTAAACACTTTTGTTTCTAACTTTCACTTTCACACCCATAACAAAGGCGCCATCTTCAGCCTCCAGCTCAAAAAAAATTCGATTAGAAACAATGTAAATCAGGAGTTAAGCACTGTTACTTTTAAAGCTTGTTCTCCTGTTTCGGCTCTGCCTGCACTTGTATTCAATCAAACTCACTTTTGCCTGCAGGATTGGTCACGGCGTCTGGCTCTGTTTAAAACAGAGTTGTCCTGGATCCGGAGCTTCTTAGTGGGCTGACCGGGGAGCTCTCACCCTCAAAGCCTCTGGAATTATTCCAGAGGACTTTCGGGGAGCTCTACTCGCACCCACCAGCTCTCCTCTCCTTCTTCTGATGGAGAGGTTTTTAAGCTGCCAGACAGCCGATTAGCGCTATCAAAGCGGCTTTTACGAGATCGCGGGACTGGCGGTCCGAAGAGACCATCCGCGATGCCTGCGGTGCCAACTGGAAGTCCATTATCATAACTACCTTGACCTGTCACTTTAGTGTTCCTATTAAGGTCAGCAAGGGCACTGTATCTGTTATGCTGGGACACAGCAAAAGCTTTGTGTTTATGGTTCACAGCTCTCACCCTGCCAGATCCCACGGTTGTCCATACTGCCCTTCTCCTGCAGAATATTTGTGGTAGAGGGGGCTGATAGCGTGGAAGCTCAATAGAGTGGAATGGCTGATTTGGGCACCTAATTTTTGCTTGGAGAGCACAGATTAGAGATTCTAGATAGGTAATCTGTCCATGTAGACTAGTAATTTGTTTACAAAGAGGACAGTATCCAAATTTGAAAAGAGTACTGCAAAAGACAACTGCAAAACAAGTATTACACTGAACTAAGCCAATTATTTTGAAATAAAATAAAATCACAATCTCAAGCGCAGTAACCCTGAATGTATTATTGCTATTTTTGGTTTATAGTTATATGATTCAAAGGCCGCTACCTTTGTCCTCTGTACTCCCTCTGTCACCCCCACTCACAGCCAGCAGCTCCTCCCACCAGCCTCTGGGAAGTTAAAATGCAATGGGGGATATAAATATATTTTATAATATATTTTATATATTTTATAATATAAATAAAATTTTAAAAAACCCTCTGTTCAGCCTTTATATCAGCCAACCCTCCCTAAGATTTACTAGAACTATATAAAAACATAGTTCATGAGCTACAACCATTACTAGCACATGACCGGAACTTCTCAGCTAAGAGGCCCTGCATCACCTCCAAACCATGGTTTGACAAGGATTGTGTTGAAGCCAAGAAAGCTCTCACCTTGGCATATAAGATATACAAAAGCAAGACTGGGAATGTCAATAAAACAACTGTTAAACATCTTCTTACACTCAAAAAACAATTGAAGCAATTGATTGCTCTTAAGAAGAGACATGACACAAGGTCCTCCTGGGAACAGCTTATTCAGGCAGCAAAGCAAAACAACTCTTCTCTATTCTGGCATCTAATAGCTAGTCACTCTGACAGAATTCATACCCCATTAGACGCCCATATATGTTGTGGCCCGCCAGTGGCCTGCGTGGATCATGGCTGATCCCAACGACGAGGAGGCTGGTGTGGTGTCGTGCCAGCAGCCGGCGCAGCCGGTGCTCACGTCAGACAGTGAGGAGGCTGAAGAGGATGTGATGCCAGAGGCAGAGACTCAGCCAGGGCCTTCAGAACCTCCAGAGGCTCCTTCAAGTGGAGAGAGCAAAGTGGAGGAGCCTCTTCTCAATGCTCAAGCACGCAGGGCTGCCAAAAGGCAGGAGTGGCTACTCAGGAGGAGGAGGTCTCCTCGAGAGTAAGGCTTGAGGATAATTGGCCACTCCCTTAGCCTATTTAAGTCACACGCCGTTAGTAAGTTTCTTGCTGGAAACAACTTGTAATTGTCATCAGAGCATTTTTGGAAAAGTCATATCGTATCTTGTTTTCTGGGCTGGTTGCCAACCTTTGCCGGACTTTGGTTTATTCTTGCTACTTAATAAATTTGATAAGGACCATTGGTGTGTGTCAATATCCTCGGGAATCCGGAGCTGGGGCAGAACAATATACCTCCTACAACCTGGGTGTTATGTATTGAATGTATATAGTTGTGTAAAATGAAACTAACCTTTAGATGACCCCAACTGTTTTGGAGAGAAATTTTGTGAGGGATCTCACGAAGAACGATGGTTCGTTGAGGGCGCTTCCAAGAAAAGGTCAGCACGCAAGGATGCAATCAAATTAAGTCTTTATTTAGAAGTAAAAGTGGAGTAAAATAAGTTCCCAGGCATGGAGGCATCCATGCCTGGATTGAGCCCATGGGTCAGTCCCATAGGAGAGTAGAACAAGAGCAGGGAAAGCAGGGAAAAGGGAAAGGGAGCAGCCCCTGTGCAGGGGTTCTTATAGGGCCCCTGGCCCCTCCCTTACCCATGTGTGTGAGCGGGCTGGAGGGCCATTAACTTTCCCCAACTTTCCTGCAGGGGCTGGAGCCCCTTGACCCACCAGTGGGATCAAAGGTGCCTCTTTGCCCCCATCTGGTGGCCTTTGAAGAGACTGCCATGGCTGGCACAAAACACCTAACAATTCCCCTTCTTGCCAGCCAATGACAGGTGACGGTGAATATGTCTGAGAGGGCGAGAAGGTGTCATAGACATACAGATGCATCGTTTACAGGACCAAACACAAACACTTACACAGAAGGTTGTGTCGGTCAATGGGCACAGGTTTTGTAAACAGGTCAGCTAACTGGTCGGTAGTGTTACAATGTTTGATGTGTACAAACCCCATTCTGGCAAGCTGCCTGACATTCTTGTAGCGGATGTCTATGTGGCGGGACCTAGAGCCCACTGCGTATGCCCCTGAGATCCCAATTGCGGCCATATTATCTTCCTGAATTTGGATGGGCAGAGTAGAAGGTGCCCAAATGCTCGTTACCAGAGCATTGAACCAAATCAAGTCATTTGCAGTGTCTGATAGGCAGGCATATTCTGCCTCGGCCGTGGAACAAGAAACAAATTTTTGCTGCCTAACATGCCAATGGATAGGACAGCCATTTAGCAGTATGAGGAAACCAGAGGTGCTCCGTCTACTCTTGGTGTCACCAGCCCAGTCTGCATCCGAGTAAGCATTGGCCGTGCCCCTGAGGTACCTAAGTACCCTCTTGACAGCATTCCAGTGGAATTCCTTTGGGTTTTCCACGTGCCTGGACAATAGATTCACGGCTAAAGCTGTGTCAGGCCTGCTCCAATTGCTAATGTATAGGAAGGAGCCAATCACAGATCTATATAATTTGTTGTCTGTGAAGTCAGGGCTGTCTTTGTGATCGTGGCCGTAGTAATCACTTTGTATGGGGCTACGCGTTGGGTTAGACTCCGCCATTTTACATTTGGCCAACAATTCTTCAATTTTTTCTTTCTGGGATAATGCAGATCCCTTTTTAGTGGCCAAGATATGTACACCCAGGTACCTGTTAACCCGCCCCAAGGACTTCAGGGTAAACTTTTCCCCCAGGGCCTTGGCAAATTCATCACACCTTTCCTTGCCAGGCCCTACATATAGGAGGTCATCCACATAAACCAACACCCATTCTATGTCACCTTTGGTGTCACGTGTAAAAACGCACTCCTCTGCATGAGATGCCCTGAAGCCAATTCGCTCTAAACCCTTTTTGAGGCAGTCGTACCAGAGTTTGCCCGACTGCTTGAGGCCATATAATCCCTTTTGGAGTAGCCATGTGTTTCCCCCCTCCTGCTGGTAACCAGGAGGGGCCCTCACGTAGATCTGCCGGTCCAAGTTGGTGTGGAGGTAGGCCGTCTGGATGTCGAATTGGTAGACTTCATTCCCCAGAGCGGCTGCAGTTATGAGGGCGGCCTTGACGCTTTCTGCCCGGACGGTTGGAGAATAGGTCTCTATATAGTCCTCCATGTAACGTTGGGCAACCCCCTGTGCTACCAAACGAGCCTTGTACAGGTAGCAGCCATTGGCAAGTGGTTTGGCCTTAAAAACCCACCTTGTGCCAATGACCTTCTTCTCTTTTGGTAGTTGCCCGGGGGTGAAGACCTTGAGCTTTCTCAGGCTCTCCATCTCCTGTTCCATCGCGAGCTGCCACTTCTCCTGTTCTTCGATGGGCAGCTCCTGGATGTCAGAGAAAGTCTTTGGGGTGACCACGACGCTGTTGACGGATGCGACGTGCCCAATGTCAATTCTCTTTGGTGGGACCCCCTTGTTGGACCGTTTTGACCTTCTGACCTCCTGCCACTCACCACCTATTTCCTCTGCGGGTTCCACGCCGACTGGCTGTTCATGACTGGGATGAGGAGGCCCTCGGTCCCAGGCGTTGGGCATCATGGGCCTCTGGAGCGTCACTGGAGGTGAAGAGTCAGGTGAAGATGGCGTGTCTTCCCCTTCAGGATTGGATGGCTCATCCTCCTCATCTGGACCAGGTAGGCTGACCTCTTCGTCCTGTTCCTCTCTCTCGTCGGTGGCAGTGTCTGTGGTTGTCTCAGGCGGTGTCATGGTTGGTGCGGCCTTGCTAGGCCGGTTGATGTATGGGCCCAGATCATTTGAGTGGATCTGGGTCCAATTGGAGTCCTCTTTGAAGGAGGCAGATTGGGAAGTCACAGTCCTGCCCCCTTCTCCCAGGAACCGGTAGGCCTTGAAGCCAGGGGCATAGCCCAAGAACCTCAGTCTCTGGGAAACGGATCTCCCCTTCTTCCTCAGCTGCTTGGGGATGTGCACCCAAGCGTAGGAGCCAAAAACACGCAGGTGTCCCAAACTTGGCTTCCTACCGTGGACCAGAAAATATGGGGTCTGGTTCACAACGCTGCTCCAGGTGCGCTTCTGGTTGTAGTTGGTGTAGTATACCGCCTCCGCCCAGTATGATTCCGCAATCCCAGCATCCGCAATCAGGCTGCGCACCATGGTCTGCAGAATGCCCTTACGTTTTTCTACAACACCGTTCAGCGCAGGTGTAAAAGGCGCTGTACGAAAATGATGTATGCCCCTATGTCTTACCAAGTCCTGGAACTTTCGGAACATGAACTCAGCCCCCCGGTCGCTCTGCAGCTGTGTGATCTTTGTCTTGTACTGAGTTTCCACGTAGTTGTACAGTGACTTTATGGCATCAAAGGCTTCAGACTTTTCCGTGAGGGTATACACATGGCCATACCTTGAGAAGTCATCGACGGCAGTGAGGAAATACTGCCTTTTCCCTAGGGACGGTGTAAATGGCCCAACCAAATCAACATGTATTAATTGATATGGGTATTGGGTCCTACGCTGTGACACCTTAGGTATTGGGGCGGCCTTCCTCTTTGCCCTCTTACAGATGGCACAGTCCAGAAACACTTCACAATCCTGGAGGTGAATCCCCTCAGCAAATTCCCCCATCTTTCTAACCACTCGGAAGCTCGCATGGCCTAACCTCCGATGTAAGAGGTGGGCACATTTAGTACGGAGCGGCTTTCCCACTGACACCCCCTTGGCTCTGGTTGCCTTGGGCGGTGCTGGCACCTTAGGCCCTTCTTTGGGCTTACCTGCCTTAGGTGCCTGCTGAGGCTCGGGTTTCTTGCCCGCATTGGCCTTGGAAGGCCGTGGTGCTGGTTGAGGCGGCGTGGGCGCAACTGCCTCAGTCTTGTGCATCTTTGACAGCCTGGGAGCTGGCTGTGGAGCCTTTCTCTCTCTCTGCGTGCAGGCCCCTTCTGGGGTGGCACCCTGTGAGCTGTCTCCTGTGGCTGGGTACTCGGGGGAGAAATATGGCAAACCATTTATAATGGTAACATTCCCAATGACCCTTTTGTCTCGAGTGACATGACCTCCCCCTTTGCAAAACAATACCTCCACCCTGCCATCATCACATAGCTTGGTTATGCTTAACAGGTTATTGGCTATAGAGGGAGCATGTAATACACATTCGACATTGCCCAGCCCTGGTACAGAGACAGTGCCCTCCCCAACAACCAAAGCATTGTTACCATTTGCAACCTTAACGGAGGAGTTAATTCTCCTTAACCTCTTAAAGCCTTGCCTCAAGTTAGCAATGTGAGATGAAGCCCCAGAGTCCAGTAACCAGAGGCCAGTAGGGCCATCAGCCTTTGTGGCGGGGGTGAGGTAACTAGTATTCACAAAATTGCCCTTAGCACCACCTTTGCCCCCGCCAGGCCCCCTTCTCTGCCCCCTGCCCCTTCCTTGATTGGAGCCACGCTTAGGTCCTTGCTGGTAATGGGGGCAGTCCTTCTTCAGATGCTCCTCAGAGCCACAGATGAAACATTTGGGTAGAGCGTTAACCTGCTGTGAACTCTGGTGCCTTCTGTTGATGCGATGAATTGTGGCCCTGGTGTACTCTCCCACATCTCTACGCCTCCTGTCTTCTTCATTGAGCCCCCCTGTGAGGTAGGACAGAGTCATGGCTTCCTTTCTGGTTCCCTCTAGTGAGACAATAAAATTGCCCCAACTTTTGTCCAGGGATGCCAGAATGACAGCGATCATGTTGGCCTCAGTCATGGGGTAGTCCCTGAGCACCAGCTCTGCCCTGAGTGCCTTCAACTTTCCCAGGTGCTCAGCCATGCTAGCCCCAAATTTTAGCTTGGTGTTATAGAACTCCGTTGTGAGTCATGTGGTGGAGCCCAAGCTATCACTATTAAATAGGCTATATAACAACCCCCAAATTTCACCAGCTGTGAGCCCATCTGGAATGCTAGGGTACAATTTAGCATCCAGTGAGCTCAGTAGAGTGGTATAGGCTCTCCTGTGGTACCACTCTTCTTGAGGTCCCCAAGGGAAAGGTGGGGGGTCTAAAACCATTTCTAGGGTCCCCTCTTTTAAGAGACATACCTGTATCTCTTTATTCCATATGTTAAAATTTTCCCCTCCCAGATGTAATTTTTCAAAATTATTTGGGAGAACAGACACAGCTGGGGCAGAAAATGCTGATGTATTTTGCTGTCCTTGGTATCTCTTCTTAGGTTCCATTGAAGTAAATCATCCAGGTGAGTCCTCCGTTGCCTCGGTGGGGGTGTTGGGAAGGCTGGAGCCCCCAGGGGTTTCTGGGGCTCTCTGGAGGCCTGGGTCCTGGCTGGGGGGGCTCCAGACTGGACGCCCCCCCCTTGCTGGTCCCCTGGGGGTGTTGAGGGAGGCTGGCTGCCCCCAAGGTTGAGGCCACGGTCATCGTGGCCTCCAGGGCTGCGACCAGGACTTGGATTGCAGCCCTGATGCCCGCTGCAGCAGGAGCGGCTGGGCAGACTTTCTTTCTTTCTTTCTTTCTTTCTTTCTTTCTTTATTTATTTATTTATTTATTTATTTATTTATTTATTTATTTTTAAATTTGTATACCGCCCTTCTCCCTGTGGACTCAGGGCAGTGAACAGCCAAGTAAAAGCAAATGTTAAAATACAATTAAAAAGATATATATAAATTTGACCCCATGATTAAAAACTTTGAGGCTTGCCTGTGGGGTGGGGCGGGGGGCGAGCAGTTTGCATGCTGCTTTGGCTGGCTGCCATTGGTTGCTGGGCCTCGTGGCCTAGCTGAGGCCTACCAAGCCTCGCTGGAGTAGGTGGCCTTGGGGCCGCCATGTTGCTTCCGGTTAGCCCCGGAAGCTGCAGGTCGTGATTTGGCGGGAACTTTCTCACCAAAAGCTCCGGGGGGCCCCAGGGTGGCTGGCGCCATGTTGAGGAGCCTCCTGGGTGCTGGAGAAGGACTTACCCGGTGTCCAGAGGCCCCCTACGCTGGTGTCCCATTTGGCTGGGCTCCTGGCGTCCCTCGGGTTGCTAGGAGCATTCGTAGCAGCTCTCTGCATTCCTCGCCAGTGAGCTGGTCTACGCTGGGGGTGTCCTGGTCCCTGGCCTCCTCCCCGGTGTCCTGGAAGTCCTGGGTGGACTGCTGGCCTTCCAATCCTTCCTCTGTGGCTTGCAGCTGCAAGGAAGCATGCGAAGGGGTCCCTTTTTTTTTTTTTTTTTTTTTAAATTTGATTTATATGCCGCCCTTCTCCGGAGACTCAGGGCGGCTTACAGTGCGTTAAGCAATAGCCTTCATACTTTTGTATATTTATACAAAGTCAGCTTATTGCCCCCACAAACTGGGTCCTCATTTAACCTACCTTAGAAAGGATGGAAGGCTGAGTCAACCTTGAGCCTTGGAGAGATTCGAACCAGCAGTAAATTGCAGGCAGCTGTGTTAATAACAGGGTGCTTTAAACCACTGTAGTACCAAGGCCCTTGCGTTCCACTGGGTTCTCTGGGGGCATAGAGATCATCTGTACCCTCCTCTGGATCGAAGCTCGCTTCAGGGACCGGATGCAGGGCTGCCAACCTTGCTTGGAGACTCCTGGTCATGACCGGGGAAGTCCTACCATCCATTTCTTGGGAGTTCTTGCTGGAATCTCCTGGCATCTTGCTTCTGCTGGCTTGGAAGTGTTGCCTCAAACCATCCTCTGCTACCACTTTGTGAGGGATCTCACGAAGAATGATGGTTCGTTGAGGGCGCTTCCAAGAAAAGGTCAGCATGCAAGGATGCAATCAAATTAAGTCTTTATTTAGAAGTAAAAGTAGATTAAATTGTTCTGTCCCCAACCCCACGCACACACACCAACAGACGTTCAGGAATTAAAGACCAAACCAGCCGGCAAAATCCTTTTCCTTATGATAACGGAACTTGGCAACAACCTAGTGGCTGCCTGCCAAGAGTTTATTATTTACAAAGAGGAGAGATAACTTCTCCCCACTTCTGATACATCAAAGGAAAGCAGCTCAATAATTACAATCAAGTCCAGAGATAATCCAGTCTTAAAGCAAAATTCCGGCAATGCAGAATGGCGTGGAAGCTTTCAGCTTTGTTCATCACAAGGTTTGACTGGCCACCACACTCCCTTTTATATCCTGTGGGGTGTGGTCCAGTGACTCAGCCTAATCTCGGGCACGCCCTTTATTCTGTTGCACGCGCTTATCTCTGCGACACTGGCGTGGGTCCAGCCAAGACTTCCAGGTACTGGAAACGCCCCTTCAGCCAACGGGAGTCTCGGATGCTGTCTACCTCATATGTCGAGGAGTCGTCCTCGTCGACTGGGGCTGGGGGGGCAGGAGTCGTCGGACGCCGGAGGTAGCACGCTGGGGCTTCAGGGACCAAAAGGGACCGATGGAAAACAGGGTGGAGTCGCATGGAGCATGGCAGAGTCAACCGGTAGGCCACTGGGTTGATGACCACCTCGACCGGGAAGGGACCAATAAAACGGCGGTCGAGTTTCTTTACCGGCCGGTCCGTGGGGAAGTGTTTCGTGGACAGCCATACCCGGTCGCCCACTTCCAGCGGTGGTGTCAGCCTTCGAGAGCGGTCAGCAATCCGCTTGTAGTCCTCCTTCGCCCAGATCAGCTTCCGCCGCACCAGCTGCTGCACTGCTTGCAGTTCCGAGAGGAAGTCCTGGGTCTCGGGAACAGGGGAGTCTGAGATGGACAGCGGGAAAAGCTGTGGGTGGTATCCCGCGTTGGCATGGAACGGGGTCATCTGGGTGGAGGTGTGTTGGGAGTTGTTAAAGGCGAACTCCGCCAGGGTTACGTACTTGGCCCAGTTGTCCTGCTGCTGGTTGACGAAACAGTGGAGGTACTGTTCGAGGGTGCCAATGACCTTCTCTGTTCCCCTGTCAGTCTCTGGATGGTGCGACGACGACAGGCACACCTGCACTTCCAATGCGGCCATCAGGCTTTTCCAGAAGCGGGCTGTGAATTGGGCCCCACGGTCCGAAACCACCAGGTCCGGCAGGCCATGGAGGTGGAAGATGTTTTGCAGGAACAGACGGGCTGTGGTGCGGGCCGATGGCAGTCCACGGCATGGGATAAAATGTGCCATCTTCGTGAGCGCATCCACCACCACGAGGACAGACGTGAACGTAGCGGACGGTGGCAGGTCCGTCAGGAAGTCCATGGAGATGGCTCCCCATGGTCTCTCCGGTGTCGGCAGCGGCTGGAGGAGTCCAGGAGGTGGGCAGGACGCGGCTTTGGCCTGTCGGCATGTCACACAGGACGTCACGTATGCGTGCACGTCATGCTGTACCCGAGGCCACCAAAAAGTCCACATCACCAGATTCAGTGTCTTAAAGAACCCAAAATGTCCCGCCGCAGGGTTGTCATGGCACTGGTTCATGATGAGGGCTCGGAGCGGACTCGTCGGCACGTACAACTGGCCCCAGTGCTTCAACAAGCCCTCCTCCAAAGTCCATGGGGACGTGGGGCCGACTTCCGCTTTCCGCTGCTGCGACCAGTCATCCCGGCGCTGCGCTTCCAGCACCTGAGCCCGCAAGTCCGTCGGTTCCTGGACCGCGGCCAAGGATTCCGCTGGCAGCACCGTCCGGGGGGGGGGGGGGAAGGGAGTCCTTAGGGCAAAAGTACTCCGGCTTGTGGGATAGAGCATCTGCTCTCTGGTTGTGGCTGCTCGGGATATAAGTCACGTAGAAGTTGAACCGGGCGAAAAACAACGACAACCGGATCTGCTGCTGGTTCAACTTCCTGGCCGTCGTGAGGTGCTCCAGGTTCCGATGGTCCGTCCGCACCTCCACCTGGTGTCGGGCCCCCTCGAGGTGATGCCGCCAAGCCTCGAATGCGGCCTTGATAGCCAGCAACTCCTTTTCCCAGATGGTGTAGTTGATCTCGGAAGGATTGAGTTTCCGTGAGTGGTACGCGCATGGAAAAAGAGTGCCGCCATCCACCATGGCCTGTAGCAGCACCGCCCCAATCGCCACATTGGATGCATCCATCTCGACCATGAACGGATGATGTGGATTGGGGTGCCTCAGGACAGGCTCTGTGACGAAGGCTCGCTTTAGAATCTTGAATGCCTGCTGCTGTGATGGCCCCACTGGAATGGGACCTTCTTGCGAAGGAGTTGGGTCAGCGGCAAGGTCAGGGTGGCGAAGCCCGGGATGAAGGTCCGGTAGTAGTTGGCAAACCCCAGCAGACGCTGGACGTCCTTCACCCGACGAGGGGGTTCCCAACTACACAAGGCCTCTACCTTGCACGGGTCCATAGCAACCCAAGGATCAAAGACAGACCAGATCGGTGAAAGCTAGGCTCAAAGAAGTATCAAGACAGCAACAATTCCAGATGGCAACTCAAGAAACAATTCAAGAATCTACCAAAATAGAAGCAGTGGGAGGAGCAAGACCTAAAGGTCAATTGACTTGGTACACACTACATAGCAGCAGCACCAGAAAAGAAAAATGGTATAGTTATATATCTGAAAAGAGACTTAGTTGCTAAATTAATTGAAGCAGATGACCAAGGAAGATTCTTAGCGATAGAACTTTTAATTAAAGGAGAAAAAATACTTGTAATTGGAATCTATGCCTCGAATCAACAACAAGAAATTTTCTACAATTTACTACACTCGAAGTTGACACAATGGGCATATAAAACTTGTATCCTGTTGGGGGATTGGAATGGGGTCTTGGATATTAAAAAAGATAAGAAGGGACCTAAACAAAATGTTTTAACAAGAGCAAAACTGCCCAAAGCGTTTTGGGAGATGATGGATGATTGGGAGCTGAGGGATATTTGGCATGAAAGAAATCCGGAAGAAAAAGATTTTACTTTTTCCTCAGACAGACATCAGTCCTTTTCAAGGATTGATTTTATACTAATTACTAATGATCTTTTATCTAGGGTGGAGAACACGAAGATTTGCTCAAGAATATTGACAGACCATAGTCCAGTTTGGTTGGAATTGGAGTGTGGGAAAGGGTCTAGGAGGTCCTGGAGGTTAAATGATAACTTGTTTAGGTATGAAGAAAATGTAAAAGAGTGTAAAAAATTTATGAAAGAATTTTTTGTTATGAATATGCAAAAGGGTACATCTATGGAAATGGTATGGGATGCAAGTAAAGCATATATGCGAGGAATTTTGATATATTTGAATAATAAGCATAGAAAGAAACAGGGGCAAAAAGAAAAGAATTAGAAGATGAGATTAGTAAACAGGAACAGGCTTTAATAGTCAATCCAACAGATAAGAAAATTAAAGAGGCAATCAATTTATTGAAAGGTCAATTTAACATGTTGATAGCAGATCAAGTGGCAACTAATTTACGATATGCAAAACATAATACTTTTTATAATGCCAATAAACCAGGCAGGTGGTTAGCATACCTGTTAAGGAAAAAGCAAAAATCAAGGACAATAGAGAAAATAAGATATAAGGGTAAGGAGGTTTATGAGCAACAATTGATTAAAAAATCTTTCTTAGAGTTTTATTCGAGGCTGTATACTGGTGATAAAATTAAAGATATAGATATAGATAGATATTTGCAGAAAGAGAATATTTATACAATCTCAAATGAGCAGAGGGATAGCTTAAACCAAATGATAACTTCCAAGGAAATTGTGTTAGCAATTAAGCAGTTGAAAGTGGGTAAAGCCCCTGGGACGGACGGTCTGACAGCTATTTATTATAAAACTTTACAGGAGGAAATGGTGGAACCATTGAAAGAATTATTTAACAATATACAACAGGGAGGAGAGGTGCCTCCAACTTGGAAGACAGCATTTATCTTGTTGATCCCAAAAGAAGGGCATGACGATACAGATCCTAAAAATTATAGGCCGATTTCATTACTGAACACAGACTATAAGATTTTTGCTAAAATTTTAGCAAATAGATTAATGACAGTTATGCAGCAAATGATTCACCATGATCAAACTGGTTTTATAAATGGCAGACAAATGAAGAGTAATGTAAGGCAAATTGTTAACTTATTAGAGTATCTGGGAAGGAACAACCAGGTCCCCGCAGTGCTAGTGTTTTTGGATGCTGAAAAAGCCTTTGACAGACTGAATTGGCAATTTTTATTAAAATTAATAGAAAGGATGCAATTTGGAGAACAATTTGTACAATCTATTAAGGCAATATATCAAAAACAAACAGCGCAAATAATAGTTAATGGTGGCTTAACAGATCCTTTTAATATAGAAAAAGGAACAAGGCAAGGTTGTCCCTTGTCTCCGTTATTGTTTGTGTTGACGCTGGAAGTTTTACTAAGTAAAATACGTGAGATGGACACAATAAAGGGAATTAAAATTAGACAGCATGAGTATAAGTTACGATCATTTGCGGATGACCTGGTTGTTACCTTAACCCAACCGGTACAATCGATTACAGCCTTGATGGATATAACCTGCTTATATGGACAAATGCCCTTGCCACGGTCACTCACGCCCTTGTTACCTCTAGGTTGGACTACTGTAACACCCTCTACATGGGGCTGCCCTTGGGATGTGTCCGGAGGCTTCAGCTAGTCCAAAATGCAGCTGCACGGGTAGTTATGGGGGCGTCTAGATACTCCCGTGTAACACCTCTCCTGCGTGAGCTGCACTGGCTACCGGTGGCACTCCGGATACATTTCAAGGTGCTGGTGCTCACCTATAAAGCCCTTCATGGCTTAGGCCCGGGGTACTTGCAGGACCATCTCCAGCCGTTCTCCCATCGTCCTGTGCGCTCTCACAGAGTCGGCCTCCTCAGGGTGCCGTCGGCCAAACAATGTCGGCTGACGACCCCCAGGGGGAGGGCGTTCTCTGTGGGAGCCCCGACCCTCTGGAATGGATTGCCCACTGAGCTCAGGACAGCCGCCGACCTTCTTTCCTTCCGTCGCGAGCTGAAGACGTGGCTCTTCCGCCAATTAAACTGATCCGTTTGGGGGTACACTGGTATAATTTTAAATCGTTTTTTAATTGGGTTACTGATTTTAATTTGGTATTGTATTGTGATTTGTATTGAAGTTGTCATTTTGTAAGCCGCCTTGAGTCCCTAGGGAGAAAGGCGGCATATAAATAAATAAATAAATAAAGTATCTGGTTTTAAAATAAATGCAGCCAAAACGAAAATAATAGCTAAAAATATGGTCAGATACCAGAAAGAAGAGATAGAAAGGTTAACAGGATTTGAAGTAGTTAAGAAGGTTAAATACTTAGGGGTTTATATTATGACTGCAAATATGAAATTATATCAGCACAATTATGAATCACTGGCACAAAATAGAAAAGGAGATGGAAAATTGGAAAAAACTACAATTGTCTTTGCTGGGAAGGATAGCCGCTGTAAAAATGAATATTCTACCAAAATTTTTATTTCTTTTTCAAATGATACCTATACTTAAAAAAGATGAAAATTTGAAGGAATGGCAGAAGGGCATAAACAAGTTTGTGTGGGCAGGGAAGAAACCTCGAGTTAAACAAAAGATAATGCAAGATATCCGAGAAAGAGGTGGTCTTAAAATGCCCAATTTAAGATTGTACTATGAAGCCGCTGCCCTCTCAGCAATTACAGACTGGATAAATTTAACGGAGGAAAAGATATTGAATATTGAAGGATATGGTTTGGTCTACGGCTGGCATGCTTATTTAGTCTATGACAAGAAAGTAGATAAGGCTTTTAAAAGTCATATATTAAGAAATTCTCTATTGCGGGTCTGGAAAAAGTATAAATATAAATTAAGTGATAAGTTACCAATATGGACAGTACCCAGACACGCGATAGAGAATATAAACTTAGAGCAAAAGCAAGATAAGATTACATAAAAGGAACTTCTTTATAAGGAAGGAGTCAGATTACAATTAAAACCAATGGAGCAATTAAGAGAAGAAGGAATTATTAGGAGATGGTTTCAGTATGGACAGCTGCAGGCCAGATGGAGAGAAGATCAAAAAATTGGTATTTTGCAGCAGGATGAGAATTTGATAAAGCAAACAAGAGATAAAGGTCAAATGCATATAAAAAGGTTGTATAATGCACTAGTGGAAATAGATTCAGAAACAGAGTTAGTCAAGGACTGTATGATAAAATGGGCACAAAACGTAGGTGAACCAATAATGATGGAAACATGGGAAAAGATATGGGTCAGAAATGTAAGATTTACACAAGCACAAAATCTAAGGGAGAATTTTTATAAAATGTTTTATAGATGGCATTTAGACCCAAAAAAATTAGCCTGTATATATCCAAATTTACAACCTAAGTGTTGGCGATGTGAGTGTAAAGATGCTACATATTTTCATATATGGTGGACATGTAAAAAAATTAAGGCTTTTTGGATAAAAATATGGTGGATTATTCAAAACATTTTAAAGAAAAAAATTAAATTTACACCACAGTTCTTTTTGTTGGGAATAGTCATGGATTGTACTGTAATAGAGACTAAGTTGGTTTTGAACTTAATAACAGCTGCCAGGTTACTGGTGGCACAGTATTGGAAGAAGGAAGATCCACCCACCATTGAGGAATGGACATTAAAAGTTGTGCATTTGGCAGAAATGGCGAAAATTTCATCATATCTTAAAGACCATTCAAATGAAAGATATATATCGGAATGGAGAAGATGGATCGATTACATACAGAAGAAGTATCCGAATAAGAAGATTCATATAGCATATGAATGAAGTAACTTTAAGTAGTTTATGTTTGTTTTGTTTTTTGAATTATAAGGAGTTAAGGATCTAGGGCCGTGATGGCGAACCTATGGCACGCGTGCCACAGGTGGCACGCAGAGCCCTTTCTGCCGGCACGCCAGCCTTCACCCCAGCCCAGGTCCACCGCACATGCGTGCACCTCCCATCAGCCAGCTGGTCTTCCGGTCTCTGCCATGCATGCACGGAGACAGAGCGTTCCCCGATCTCTGCAGGTTCTACCCTCTGCAGATGCCTCTGCAGGAAAGCAGGAGAAAGCTAACATGCGATGGGGGGAGAAACTGCAAAGATCTGAGGAGTACTGGAAGGCAGGAGGCACTCAATGGGGGAGGAACGTTGGAGATCGTGGAAGGCAGAAGAAAAGTAGGATTCGATGGGGGAGGAACGTTGGAGATCGTGGAAGGCAGAAGAAAAGTAGGTTTCAATGGGGGAAGAACTTTGGAGATCGTGGAAGGCAGAAGAAAAGTAGGATTTGATGGGGGAAGAACTTTGGAGATCGTGGAAGGCAGGAGAAAGCTATGATTCGATGGGGAGTGTCAGGGCATTTATTAATCCCATGTTTGGCTCTGGGACTAATTACCCTGGTTTAGAGGAGATGAATCGAGGCTTATTCCTTGTTGCAATAATCTGAAAAGAAACGCGAGAAAGGTTTCTAATAAAACTCATTTATTTGTTATAAAGAAAATAAAACACCTCACTAACTAAGAAAAGTAATTGTTACATTTTTGAAAGTAATTCGGGCCGGCTATCTCTTAGCCGGACCTTTCTGGCAAGAGAACAAAGGAAGGAGTGTGTGAGCAAGTGAAGGAATGTGGGTGGATACGGAAACACGTAGCTTACTGATAAGAAGTTGGCAAAGCTACGGAGAGTCTGACAGTCCAGAAATAATGAGCTCAGCTGGTAAATAAAATAACGCAGTGACATTCCCCTTCTTTTGCCAGTTGAGCGAATATCAGTACATCATCAAATAAGGCACATCTTCTGACTTCCGGTTTCCTTGTCTTCGGCGACGGCGGCGCCTTTTGAAGCTCCGCCAGCCCCGCCGCCTGTAGAGCCGCTTCGAGACGAAGAAGCGGCTCGAAAACTTCTAAATCCTTAGGATTGAAGAAGGAGAGATCGCAGGGCACAGGTCGAGCCCCTGTAACCCCCCAGGGAAGTTTCTGGGGAGAGAACAGGCGTGGCTCCCTTCCAACCTGCTGAAACTCCGGGCGACGTGGGACGATTCTGCTTTTGCAGAACAAGCCGGCTGCAGGAAACTCAGAGCGAAAAGAACCAGCTTTAATAAACAGCGAAACTACCTGAATCCTGAAACTTGGAAACGCAAGTATTAGCGCTTTGTTGACTTTTTAATCTGAGAAAAGTGCGAATGAGAGAAAGTGCTTTGAAAAAACATGGCGCTTAGCCTCAGAGTTAACGAGCCAGCGAGTGTGGATTGGTGAAGTTATTTTGCTTTGTTACAAAGTTTCCAAGTTGCTACAAAGTTGCCTTGTTTGTTATAAGAGAAACAACTGGAAAATTTCTCCCTTTTCAATATTTGACTTTGACTTTGCTTTACTTCAACCTTTATTTGATCAAATCTGGGGGACTTTTTTAGAAGTTTTTGTGCAGGAGGGAAAGGAAAAGGAACTTCCCTCTTTAGAAAAACTAGATCACGTGGCAGGATGGCTTCAAAGAAGCAGGAAGGGAAGGCAACAGGGGGGGGGATCCCCCACACACAAACATGAAACGCAACTTCCCCCTGCTCAACAGCTACAGACTCAGAAAAAAGAATTTGATGTGGGAGATTTAAAAGAATTTATTTCTAAAACTTTGGATGATAAATTTCAAAAATCTCAACAGGAGATAGATGATAAACTTCAAAAATCACATCGGGGATAGATGATAAACTTCAAAAATCACATCAGGAATTTATGCAGGAAATTAATGAAGTTAAAGATATGGTGAAACAGAACCAAAACAAGGTGACCAAAAAAATATCAGAAGTGGCATCTGGCCTGGCAGAATTTATTGGGAAAGTTGATTTTAAAGTTGAAGAACTTAAATCAGAAGTTAATGGTAAGATGAAAGACAATGATTATAAAATTGCTGATGTTGACAATAAAATGCAGAGAGTTGAAAACGAGATTGTTATGATACAATTCAGGGCAATGGAGTTCGCTATACGGCTTTGGGGAATTCGAGAGGAGGAAAGACAGGATTTGAGACAAGTTTGTTCTGAGGCCCTGGCCAAGATTCTACAAGTTAATCCTGATGTGGTTTTTCACAAAATAGACAAAATTTACAGAGTGAACTCTTGGGTGGCCAGACAAAGACAATTACCTAGAGATGTGGTCATATATTTTACAGATAGAGAAATAAGAAATGATATCCTGCAAAAATCCTTTTACACTTCTGTACAAGTGGGGGGCTCACGAATTGGAATTTATAAAGAATTGCCTCCTAAAATGCTGAAAGCTAGAAAAGAATTTGGCTTTCTTGTCAAGGAATTGCAAAATTTACAGATACCTTTCCGGTGGGACGCACCAGTTGGCATAATTTTCAAATACAAGGGAGAAAGATGCCGTTTGAATACCGTGGAGAAGGCACAACACTTTTATACTACTATTCTTAAGGAAAGAACACCATCTCCACGTACATCTACAGTTTTGGAGATTAAAGAGAGTGAAGAGAAGCAACCTCAACGAGAATTGCAAGAACAGTCCAAGCAGGAATTAGAGGAAGTGCAAGGTGCAGAAGGAGGTTTTCTGGATGAGCCCTTGCTGGAATCTTCTCCAATTTTGGACTCGGTTCGGATGATTGAAGTTAAGGATCAACGTATAACTAGAGCTCAATCTAAGTTACTTAAACAAAAGCAACAACAACAACAGGAAAGACAAGACAAGGAGGCAGTTAAGAGTACTGCACAAGAGACTGGAGCTATGGGAGGAGCGAGATCGAAGATTTCGGATGATCTTCAAGTATTTTGCTCTTTGCTCCAGAAAGAGGCTGATGACGTTTAAGTGTTTATCTTGGAATGTTAATGGGTTGAATTCAGCACAGAAAAGGAAGAAATTATTTACATATTTGAAACAATTTAATAATGATATAATTTGTTTACAAGAAATGCATATCACAACTCAAGATCAAAAATATTTGATAAACTCCAAACTAGGAACACATTTTATATCTTCAACTTCGCAAAAAAAGAATGGTGTGGTTATCTATGTAAATAAAAAGTTAACAGCTAAAGTTATAGAAACAGATGAAGATGGTAGGTTTGTAGCAATTGAATTGCTTACAGCAAATGGCCAAATTCTTTTGATTGGAATTTATGCTCCCAATCAACAACAGGACTATTTCTACAAGATGTTACATACCAAAATATTGCAATGGGATTACAGATCTATTTTAATTATGGGAGACTGGAATGGAGTAATTGACTCTAAATTAGATAAAAAGAGTTTGGCAAAGTCCAGGATCAGATTACCACAGACCTTTTTTGACATGAAAGAAGATATGGAATTAAAAGATGTTTGGAGAATACATAATTCAAAAGAATTGGACTACACTTTTTTTTCTGATAGACACAGATCCTTCTCTAGGATTGATTTCATTTTGTTGACAGATGATTTACTTGTTAAGACAAAAAGAACAAAGATTTTTCCAAGAACTCTGACTGACCATAGCCCAGTATGGATAGAAATCAAGATGGATAAGGTTGAGAGACGTTCTTGGAGACTAAATGAGAATTTGTTTAGATATGAAAAAAATACAATAGAACTTAAAAAGCATTTGAAAGAATTTTTTGAAATAAATTTGAATAAAGGTACCCCAATTGAAATTGTGTGGGACGCAAGTAAAGCTTATATGAGAGGGGTACTTATCTACATGAATTCTAAACATAGACTGTTCCGACAAAAGAAAAGATCTGATTTGGAAATAGAAATAAAGAATAAAGAACAGTTACTTATTAAAAATCCAACAGATGAAAGAATACGCAGTGCTATAAAACTGTTGAAAGACCAATTTCAAATGCTCATGGCGGAACAAGTTGCAACAAACTTACAATATGCGAAGCATAACACATTTTGTAACGCTAATAAACCGGGCAGATGGTTGGCTTACACATTGAGGAAAAAACAAAGTATACGGACTATTGATAGTATTGATATTGGAGGGAAAGAAATTTTTCAACAAAAATTAATTAAAGAAGCTTTTGTGGACTATTATACTAAATTATATGCTAAAGAGGAGGTGCAGAATGGACTTATAGAAAAATATTTAAACGACAAAAGAGTTACAAAAATTACTGATCAACAAAAGGAAAGAATGAATTATCCTATAACAGAGGAGGAGATAATAGTAGCAATTAAACAGTTAAAAACAGCCAAAGCTCCTGGCACGGATGGTTTGACCGCAGTGTATTACAAAACTTTGCAAGCTGAAATGGTGGAACAACTTAGAGATTTATTTGCAATATTCAGCAAGGGGGTAAAATACCCCCATCGTGGACAACAGCTCACATATCTTTGATACCAAAAGAACAAATTGGTCCTAAAAAACCAGAGAACTATAGACCAATATCTCTTTTGAATACAGATTATAAAATCTTTGCGAAAGTACTAGCCAACAGGTTGATGCCAGTAATTCAAAACGTGATTCATGATGATCAAGCGGGATTTATCGAGGGCAGATACATGAAGGACAATGTAAGGCAAGTAATAGATTTATTGGAATATCTTGAGAAGAATAAACAGATTCCTGCAGTGCTGGTCTTCTTGGATGCAGAGAAGGCCTTTGATAGAGTGGATTGGAATTTTCTACTAAAGACTTTAAAAAAGATGGACTTTGGGGATCAATTTATACAGGCGATTTCAGCAATTTATCAAGAGCAAAAGGCACAGATCATTATTAATGGAAGTCTGACAACAGAGTTTAAAATTGAAAAAGGAACAAGACAGGGATGTTGAGCTGCTGGAAGTGGTTTGTTGAGCATATCAGCAATTTGATCATGTGTAGATACATATTGCATTTTGACAAAACCTTTTTTCACTAAAAGTTTTATGTTTTGGTAACGAATGTCAATGTGTCTGGACCTAGAACCTGTAAAATGAGATTCAGAAATATAAACCACCGATTCATTGTCTTCCATCACGGTGATCGGTCGGATCGGGTGTGTCCAGATATCTGTGACTAAAGCATCAAACCAAGTTAGAGAATTACATGCATCTGAAACACAAGCATATTCAGCTTCAGTAGATGAACAAGAAACAAAATTCTGTTTACGTACTTGCCAATAAACAGGACATCCATTTAAGAACATCATATAACCTGAAGTACTTTTACATGATTTCTTATCACTTGCCCAATCAGAATCTGCATAACAACTTAATTCTGCATAATCAGTATGTGTTGGTTCTAACAATAACTTCATGTGTTTGGTGTGTTTTAGGTATCTCAATAATTTCTTAATACATGTCCAATGAAACTGTTTTGCCTTACCTACGTGTCGAGATAAGAGATTAACACTAAGTGCAATGTCGGGTCTGGTCCAACTACTAATGTATAACAGTGACCCAATGACTGAACGATAAAGTGTTTGATCCTCGAACTCAGGACTTTCTTGTTGTGTTAAGTTGTGAAAATCTGTTTGCATGGGTGTCTTTGTTGTGTTAGCATCTTTCATGTTGCAATGATGCAAAACTTGTTCAATTTTATCCTCTTGTGAAAGACTAAACCCCTTCTGTGTCTTTTCAATCTGAACACGTAAATAAGTGCTAATATGACCTAATGATTTCAATGTGAAGTATCTCTGCAAAGCTTTGACAAAAATTTCACTCATTTGCTTATTTGGACCAATATAAACAATATCATCAACATAAACAAGAACTATCTCATATGCATTGTTAGATCTTTTTGTGAACACGCACTCATCAGTTTCGGACTTAATAAAGCCCATTGAATTTAGTTTGTCAGTAAGACATAAATACCACATTAAACCAGATTGTTTCAGACCATAGAGACTTTTGTTTAGGAACCAGGTATCCCCTTCTTGCTGTCGGAATCCTGGAGGACTTCTCACGTAGATCTCTTCATCTAGGTCTGCATGTAGATAAGCCGTGTCAACATCAAACTGGAAAACTTCTAAACCAAGGATAGTTGCAGTTGCTAAAGCAATTTTTACACTCTCAGTTCTGACTGTCGGTGAGTAAGTATTTGTGTAGTCCTCAGGATAACGTTGAGCGAAACCCTGAGCTACAAGTCTGGCTTTGACTCACCATTTGGTTTCTTTTTGATTCTGTAGACCCATCGAGTGCCAATGACCTTTTTGTTTGCTGGAGGTTTTACAGGTGTAAATACTTTAAGTTTCTTTAGACTGTCCATTTCAACCTGCATTGCTTCATACCATTTGTCTTGCTCTGAATCAGGGAGCTGCTTGATTTGTGTGAAATTATCAGGTGGAAGTGTGACATTGCAAATCAAAGGCAAGGGTGCTTTTGTCAGTTGCCAAGAATATCGTTGTGGAGGGATCCCTTTTGTGGCCCTCTTGGAACGTCTCGGGACAACTGTCCAGTCTTCTTCTGCTTCGTCCTCTTCCTCACTTTCGTCGCTAGTGTCAGCATCCGCGGCTTGCGAAGACGGAACATCGGGTTGAGAAGAATCAGTGGAATCTTGATCATCAATCTGCGTGGCATCAGCAGTATCATCTCTGGGAAAATAAACTCCAGGATCATTGGAATGAATCCTGGACCAGTCAATATCTTTTTCAAAATTAGCAGATTGGGAAATCACAATTACATGTTTAGAGTCAATAAATTTGCTCCACTTTGAGTTATCATCAATACCCATAAATCTCAGTCTTTTTGCTGCTGGACTTCCTTTTCTTCTTTGAGCTAAGGGAATGTTCACCATAGCGTATGAACCAAAAATATGGATGTTTTTAAGATCGGGCTTGTAGCCATACAACATGAAGAAAGGAGTCTGATTTGTTACACTGCTCCAAGTACGGTTGACAATGTAATTTGCATACTTGATAGCTTCACCCCAGTATATCATATCAAGATTGGCGTCTTCTAGGAGACAACGCATCATGGTTTGCAGTACCTCTCCGTTGTGAGCCGGTGTGTCAGGGGGTGAAGTCTGATGAATAATTCTATTCTTACGCATCCAGTCCTGGAAACGCTGAGACATGAACTCGGCACCACGATCACTCTGGATTCTGGCGATGCGAACTTGGTGTTGGGTAGAAACAAGGGTTGCAAAGTCTTTAAAGATCTGAAAAATCTCTGATTTTTCTTTCATAGGATATACATATCCATATCTAGAGTAATTATCAACAATTGTTAGAAAATATTTTCTACCACCAAATGATGGCGGGAATGGACCAACTATGTCAATGTGAACCAAATCAAAAATGCGTGTTGACAGGCGTGTAGCGTGTTTGGGAATGGCTGCTGCTTTGGATTTGGCCTTCTTGCATACAGCACAATCCAAAAACACCTTACACCCCTTTAGATCCAAACCTTTTGCGAACTCCGGCATCTTCCTAAGAACACGGAAACTGGCATGCCCCAATCTTCTATGCCATTTGTGGATACACCTGGAATGCAAATGTTTACCTGTTAGTGAATTCTCAACTTTAACATTTTTATGCGGAACCTCAGGCTTGCTCTGAGCAACCTGTTTACCAATTCTATTTTTGTTGGCTTTAGGAGCCTTAGGGGTAGCAACAGGATCTCTCTCTGGAGCATCTCTCTCTGGGCCTGTGCGTTCCCTTTTTGGAGTTTGCATACTTGCCTGTGTTTGTGTTTTAGGCTTTGGCTTTAAGTAATAAACACCACCAATTAATATGGTTTCAGCAACAATATCTCCATCTTTAACTATGTAACTTGCTTTTTCAAGGTGGTGAACTTGGAACTTTAACATTCTAGACAAGTGACACTGACTAAGCAAATTACTGGTTGCTGTTGGTATGTAATAAACATCAGGAATGAATGCATCGAGCTCTTCAACATAAACAGTTCCTTTTCCTTTGACCTGACAAGAATGATTTCAAAAAGAATAAAGTTCACGTAGCTCAGGTTCAGGCTCGTGCATCTCTGTGAAAAGTTCCTTTCTGTAGGTAACATGCAATGCTGCACCACTGTCCAAAGTCCACAGGAGTCGTCTGTCGTACTCTGGTTGAGGTTGTGGATCATTGGTTAAAGCCAATGTGGCGAGTGGAGTTTGTGGATCACGCCGGGGACCACGACGACCTTGTCTTCCGCCTCTGCCTCTGCCTCTGGAATCTGTTCCTCTGGGCTGGTATGTGACGGGAGCTGGAACTCGTTGGGGACAATCCCAGGTGGCATGTCCCACACGATTGCAGGTGTAGCATCTTGGCATCCTTGGAGCGTAGGTCCTTCCTCGGAAGGGGGGCCTAGCTGGAGCTCTTGATGCGGGTGGTCCTCTCAAGTGTGGCGTGGCCAACATGAATGCCTCTTCTTCAATTAAAAGCCTACAAACATTGTCCACTGTGCGTTGAGCAATTGGGACTTGGTTAATTTTTGTAACAGCATCTTTCCATTCATAATTCAAAGAGTTAATGATGATGCTGATCATTTGAATATTTTCAATGTTATGGCCTCTTTCTCTCAATTCTGTTCTCAGACCTTTCAGTTTGGTCAAATGTCCTCCAATTTGTTCACCAGGTTTCAATCTCAAACCGTGGAGTTCAGACATTTTTAGTTTTGACTCACCAGTTAGTGGAGAGACAGAAAATGCCTGGTAAGGAGCCTGCACTTGGTATGCTGGCTGTGCTGGCAGAAATGCCTGTGGTATTTGCTGTGCCTGTTGTGGACCTAAAAATGGTCTTGGTTGTGCCATTGGAGGTGGGCCAGGAGGTGGCCCTATTTGCACTTGTGGCTGGGGCACATATGCAGGCATTTGTAGCTGCTGTGGCTGATGCACTGGAATTTGCTGTATTCCAGTTGCCATTTGTGCTTGAGCTGCAATATTGGCATGACCTGCTGGAGATGCAGTCATTTGCCTTTGCTGTGTTCCATCTAAAAGGACACCAACACCGCCAGGGGGTGTTTGAGTTTGGGCCTGTGGAAACACTTGTGGCATTTCAGCTTCCTGTAGTAAATTACTTTTGCCAGCAGATGGCGCTGCACCTTTAGCTTTGGGCAGCTTTGCATACGGGGCATTGTATGCTTTAGAGTAGGAGTGGTTATGTAAGACATGTGTAACTTGATCAGGGAGACTTTCATGTGACGTATGCAGTGCTCTTTGCCTTAATTGGCCTGACACAGAATCCACCAGGGGGAGTGTCTTTGGCTCTGAGCAAGAAGACAATATGGCGCTTTTTGAAAAATTTAAGTTATCTCCCATATCTTGCTCAAGCATAGATATAGCCATTTTTGCCTGGGATAGCTGCTGTTCATAGAGTTTTATACGGTCACGATAGGCTTTCATGGCCAGCTCATCCAGGGTGAGCTTAGAGCTTCGAGGAGAATAATGAATTGTTTCTCTCTCTGCGTGGGAGGAATTTTGCTCAGCAGTGTGCTTTGGCCTTGCATCGAGCGTTACAAATTCAGAAGGTTCTGGGGAGACTTTTTCAGAGCTTGGAAGATCAGAAGAAAATGTTACTGACCTCAGTCGTAAATCATCATCTTCAAAAACAGCTTCTGTCTTATCTGTCTCCATTTCTGTTCCCACGGCTTTTTCTTGTTCCAGGCGTGTGGCTGTAGTAAGGGGCTGGAAATCTGGAAACCTCCTTTCTGCCACCTTCTCAGCAAAATACATTTTGTATTTGTTTTACTTCTGTTTCAGCATCTCAGCAATATAATTAGCGTACCTCAGTAGCTAAAAACTAATTGCCTATGCGCTCTTATCAGAAATAACAAAACAAGGAAAAAGCCATAAATCAAACCGTCGGAGAGCTACCAGATGTCAGGGCATTTATTAATCCCATGTTTGGCTCTGGGACTAATTACCCTGGTTTAGAGGAGATGAATCGAGGCTTATTCCTTGTTGCAATAATCTGAAAAGAAACGCGAGAAAGGTTTCTAATAAAACTCATTTATTTGTTATAAAGAAAATAAAACACCTCACTAACTAAGAAAAGTAATTGTTACATTTTTGAAAGTAATTCGGGCCGGCTATCTCTTAGCCGGACCTTTCTGGCAAGAGAACAAAGGAAGGAGTGTGTGAGCAAGTGAAGGAATGTGGGTGGATACGGAAACACGTAGCTTACTGATAAGAAGTTGGCAAAGCTACGGAGAGTCTGACAGTCCAGAAATAATGAGCTCAGCTGGTAAATAAAATAACGCAGTGACATTCCCCTTCTTTTGCCAGTTGAGCGAATATCAGTACATCATCAAATAAGGCACATCTTCTGACTTCCGGTTTCCTTGTCTTCGGCGACGGCGGCGCCTTTTGAAGCTCCGCCAGCCCCGCCGCCTGTAGAGCCGCTTCGAGACGAAGAAGCGGCTCGAAAACTTCTAAATCCTTAGGATTGAAGAAGGAGAGATCGCAGGGCACAGGTCGAGCCCCTGTAACCCCCCAGGGAAGTTTCTGGGGAGAGAACAGGCGTGGCTCCCTTCCAACCTGCTGAAACTCCGGGCGACGTGGGACGATTCTGCTTTTGCAGAACAAGCCGGCTGCAGGAAACTCAGAGCGAAAAGAACCAGCTTTAATAAACAGCGAAACTACCTGAATCCTGAAACTTGGAAACGCAAGTATTAGCGCTTTGTTGACTTTTTAATCTGAGAAAAGTGCGAATGAGAGAAAGTGCTTTGAAAAAACATGGCGCTTAGCCTCAGAGTTAACGAGCCAGCGAGTGTGGATTGGTGAAGTTATTTTGCTTTGTTACAAAGTTTCCAAGTTGCTACAAAGTTGCCTTGTTTGTTATAAGAGAAACAACTGGAAAATTTCTCCCTTTTCAATATTTGACTTTGACTTTGCTTTACTTCAACCTTTATTTGATCAAATCTGGGGGACTTTTTTAGAAGTTTTTGTGCAGGAGGGAAAGGAAAAGGAACTTCCCTCTTTAGAAAAACTAGATCACGTGGCAGGATGGCTTCAAAGAAGCAGGAAGGGAAGGCAACAGGGGGGGGGGATCCCCCACACACAAACATGAAACGCAACTTCCCCCTGCTCAACAGCTACAGACTCAGAAAAAAGAATTTGATGTGGGAGATTTAAAAGAATTTATTTCTAAAACTTTGGATGATAAATTTCAAAAATCTCAACAGGAGATAGATGATAAACTTCAAAAATCACATCGGGGATAGATGATAAACTTCAAAAATCACATCAGGAATTTATGCAGGAAATTAATGAAGTTAAAGATATGGTGAAACAGAACCAAAACAAGGTGACCAAAAAAATATCAGAAGTGGCATCTGGCCTGGCAGAATTTATTGGGAAAGTTGATTTTAAAGTTGAAGAACTTAAATCAGAAGTTAATGGTAAGATGAAAGACAATGATTATAAAATTGCTGATGTTGACAATAAAATGCAGAGAGTTGAAAACGAGATTGTTATGATACAATTCAGGGCAATGGAGTTCGCTATACGGCTTTGGGGAATTCGAGAGGAGGAAAGACAGGATTTGAGACAAGTTTGTTCTGAGGCCCTGGCCAAGATTCTACAAGTTAATCCTGATGTGGTTTTTCACAAAATAGACAAAATTTACAGAGTGAACTCTTGGGTGGCCAGACAAAGACAATTACCTAGAGATGTGGTCATATATTTTACAGATAGAGAAATAAGAAATGATATCCTGCAAAAATCCTTTTACACTTCTGTACAAGTGGGGGGCTCACGAATTGGAATTTATAAAGAATTGCCTCCTAAAATGCTGAAAGCTAGAAAAGAATTTGGCTTTCTTGTCAAGGAATTGCAAAATTTACAGATACCTTTCCGGTGGGACGCACCAGTTGGCATAATTTTCAAATACAAGGGAGAAAGATGCCGTTTGAATACCGTGGAGAAGGCACAACACTTTTATACTACTATTCTTAAGGAAAGAACACCATCTCCACGTACATCTACAGTTTTGGAGATTAAAGAGAGTGAAGAGAAGCAACCTCAACGAGAATTGCAAGAACAGTCCAAGCAGGAATTAGAGGAAGTGCAAGGTGCAGAAGGAGGTTTTCTGGATGAGCCCTTGCTGGAATCTTCTCCAATTTTGGACTCGGTTCGGATGATTGAAGTTAAGGATCAACGTATAACTAGAGCTCAATCTAAGTTACTTAAACAAAAGCAACAACAACAACAGGAAAGACAAGACAAGGAGGCAGTTAAGAGTACTGCACAAGAGACTGGAGCTATGGGAGGAGCGAGATCGAAGATTTCGGATGATCTTCAAGTATTTTGCTCTTTGCTCCAGAAAGAGGCTGATGACGTTTAAGTGTTTATCTTGGAATGTTAATGGGTTGAATTCAGCACAGAAAAGGAAGAAATTATTTACATATTTGAAACAATTTAATAATGATATAATTTGTTTACAAGAAATGCATATCACAACTCAAGATCAAAAATATTTGATAAACTCCAAACTAGGAACACATTTTATATCTTCAACTTCGCAAAAAAAGAATGGTGTGGTTATCTATGTAAATAAAAAGTTAACAGCTAAAGTTATAGAAACAGATGAAGATGGTAGGTTTGTAGCAATTGAATTGCTTACAGCAAATGGCCAAATTCTTTTGATTGGAATTTATGCTCCCAATCAACAACAGGACTATTTCTACAAGATGTTACATACCAAAATATTGCAATGGGATTACAGATCTATTTTAATTATGGGAGACTGGAATGGAGTAATTGACTCTAAATTAGATAAAAAGAGTTTGGCAAAGTCCAGGATCAGATTACCACAGACCTTTTTTGACATGAAAGAAGATATGGAATTAAAAGATGTTTGGAGAATACATAATTCAAAAGAATTGGACTACACTTTTTTTTCTGATAGACACAGATCCTTCTCTAGGATTGATTTCATTTTGTTGACAGATGATTTACTTGTTAAGACAAAAAGAACAAAGATTTTTCCAAGAACTCTGACTGACCATAGCCCAGTATGGATAGAAATCAAGATGGATAAGGTTGAGAGACGTTCTTGGAGACTAAATGAGAATTTGTTTAGATATGAAAAAAATACAATAGAACTTAAAAAGCATTTGAAAGAATTTTTTGAAATAAATTTGAATAAAGGTACCCCAATTGAAATTGTGTGGGACGCAAGTAAAGCTTATATGAGAGGGGTACTTATCTACATGAATTCTAAACATAGACTGTTCCGACAAAAGAAAAGATCTGATTTGGAAATAGAAATAAAGAATAAAGAACAGTTACTTATTAAAAATCCAACAGATGAAAGAATACGCAGTGCTATAAAACTGTTGAAAGACCAATTTCAAATGCTCATGGCGGAACAAGTTGCAACAAACTTACAATATGCGAAGCATAACACATTTTGTAACGCTAATAAACCGGGCAGATGGTTGGCTTACACATTGAGGAAAAAACAAAGTATACGGACTATTGATAGTATTGATATTGGAGGGAAAGAAATTTTTCAACAAAAATTAATTAAAGAAGCTTTTGTGGACTATTATACTAAATTATATGCTAAAGAGGAGGTGCAGAATGGACTTATAGAAAAATATTTAAACGACAAAAGAGTTACAAAAATTACTGATCAACAAAAGGAAAGAATGAATTATCCTATAACAGAGGAGGAGATAATAGTAGCAATTAAACAGTTAAAAACAGCCAAAGCTCCTGGCACGGATGGTTTGACCGCAGTGTATTACAAAACTTTGCAAGCTGAAATGGTGGAACAACTTAGAGATTTATTTTGCAATATTCAGCAAGGGGGTAAAATACCCCCATCGTGGACAACAGCTCACATATCTTTGATACCAAAAGAACAAATTGGTCCTAAAAAACCAGAGAACTATAGACCAATATCTCTTTTGAATACAGATTATAAAATCTTTGCGAAAGTACTAGCCAACAGGTTGATGCCAGTAATTCAAAACGTGATTCATGATGATCAAGCGGGATTTATCGAGGGCAGATACATGAAGGACAATGTAAGGCAAGTAATAGATTTATTGGAATATCTTGAGAAGAATAAACAGATTCCTGCAGTGCTGGTCTTCTTGGATGCAGAGAAGGCCTTTGATAGAGTGGATTGGAATTTTCTACTAAAGACTTTAAAAAAGATGGACTTTGGGGATCAATTTATACAGGCGATTTCAGCAATTTATCAAGAGCAAAAGGCACAGATCATTATTAATGGAAGTCTGACAACAGAGTTTAAAATTGAAAAAGGAACAAGACAGGGATGTTGAGCTGCTGGAAGTGGTTTGTTGAGCATATCAGCAATTTGATCATGTGTAGATACATATTGCATTTTGACAAAACCTTTTTTCACTAAAAGTTTTATGTTTTGGTAACGAATGTCAATGTGTCTGGACCTAGAACCTGTAAAATGAGATTCAGAAATATAAACCACCGATTCATTGTCTTCCATCACGGTGATCGGTCGGATCGGGTGTGTCCAGATATCTGTGACTAAAGCATCAAACCAAGTTAGAGAATTACATGCATCTGAAACACAAGCATATTCAGCTTCAGTAGATGAACAAGAAACAAAATTCTGTTTACGTACTTGCCAATAAACAGGACATCCATTTAAGAACATCATATAACCTGAAGTACTTTTACATGATTTCTTATCACTTGCCCAATCAGAATCTGCATAACAACTTAATTCTGCATAATCAGTATGTGTTGGTTCTAACAATAACTTCATGTGTTTGGTGTGTTTTAGGTATCTCAATAATTTCTTAATACATGTCCAATGAAACTGTTTTGCCTTACCTACGTGTCGAGATAAGAGATTAACACTAAGTGCAATGTCGGGTCTGGTCCAACTACTAATGTATAACAGTGACCCAATGACTGAACGATAAAGTGTTTGATCCTCGAACTCAGGACTTTCTTGTTGTGTTAAGTTGTGAAAATCTGTTTGCATGGGTGTCTTTGTTGTGTTAGCATCTTTCATGTTGCAATGATGCAAAACTTGTTCAATTTTATCCTCTTGTGAAAGACTAAACCCCTTCTGTGTCTTTTCAATCTGAACACCTAAATAAGTGCTAATATGACCTAATGATTTCAATGTGAAGTATCTCTGCAAAGCTTTGACAAAAATTTCACTCATTTGCTTATTTGGACCAATATAAACAATATCATCAACATAAACAAGAACTATCTCATATGCATTGTTAGATCTTTTTGTGA
Organism: Pantherophis vulpinus; assembly: GCA_037215915.1. Classification (NCBI taxonomy): domain Eukaryota; kingdom Metazoa; phylum Chordata; class Lepidosauria; order Squamata; family Colubridae; genus Pantherophis; species Pantherophis vulpinus. The sequence continues at coordinate 264,813 of JAXLNS010000038.1, forward strand.
ACACGCACTCATCAGTTTCGGACTTAATAAAGCCCATTGAATTTAGTTTGTCAGTAAGACATAAATACCACATTAAACCAGATTGTTTCAGACCATAGAGACTTTTGTTTAGGAACCAGGTATCCCCTTCTTGCTGTCGGAATCCTGGAGGACTTCTCACGTAGATCTCTTCATCTAGGTCTGCATGTAGATAAGCCGTGTCAACATCAAACTGGAAAACTTCTAAACCAAGGATAGTTGCAGTTGCTAAAGCAATTTTTACACTCTCAGTTCTGACTGTCGGTGAGTAAGTATTTGTGTAGTCCTCAGGATAACGTTGAGCGAAACCCTGAGCTACAAGTCTGGCTTTGTACAATGACTCACCATTTGGTTTCTTTTTGATTCTGTAGACCCATCGAGTGCCAATGACCTTTTTGTTTGCTGGAGGTTTTACAGGTGTAAATACTTTAAGTTTCTTTAGACTGTCCATTTCAACCTGCATTGCTTCATACCATTTGTCTTGCTCTGAATCAGGGAGCTGCTTGATTTGTGTGAAATTATCAGGTGGAAGTGTGACATTGCAAATCAAAGGCAAGGGTGCTTTTGTCAGTTGCCAAGAATATCGTTGTGGAGGGATCCCTTTTGTGGCCCTCTTGGAACGTCTCGGGACAACTGTCCAGTCTTCTTCTGCTTCGTCCTCTTCCTCACTTTCGTCGCTAGTGTCAGCATCCGCGGCTTGCGAAGACGGAACATCGGGTTGAGAAGAATCAGTGGAATCTTGATCATCAATCTGCGTGGCATCAGCAGTATCATCTCTGGGAAAATAAACTCCAGGATCATTGGAATGAATCCTGGACCAGTCAATATCTTTTTCAAAATTAGCAGATTGGGAAATCACAATTACATGTTTAGAGTCAATAAATTTGCTCCACTTTGAGTTATCATCAATACCCATAAATCTCAGTCTTTTTGCTGCTGGACTTCCTTTTCTTCTTTGAGCTAAGGGAATGTTCACCATAGCGTATGAACCAAAAATATGGATGTTTTTAAGATCGGGCTTGTAGCCATACAACATGAAGAAAGGAGTCTGATTTGTTACACTGCTCCAAGTACGGTTGACAATGTAATTTGCATACTTGATAGCTTCACCCCAGTATATCATATCAAGATTGGCGTCTTCTAGGAGACAACGCATCATGGTTTGCAGTACCTCTCCGTTGTGAGCCGGTGTGTCAGGGGGTGAAGTCTGATGAATAATTCTATTCTTACGCATCCAGTCCTGGAAACGCTGAGACATGAACTCGGCACCACGATCACTCTGGATTCTGGCGATGCGAACTTGGTGTTGGGTAGAAACAAGGGTTGCAAAGTCTTTAAAGATCTGAAAAATCTCTGATTTTTCTTTCATAGGATATACATATCCATATCTAGAGTAATTATCAACAATTGTTAGAAAATATTTTCTACCACCAAATGATGGCGGGAATGGACCAACTATGTCAATGTGAACCAAATCAAAAATGCGTGTTGACAGGCGTGTAGCGTGTTTGGGAATGGCTGCTGCTTTGGATTTGGCCTTCTTGCATACAGCACAATCCAAAAACACCTTACACCCCTTTAGATCCAAACCTTTTGCGAACTCCGGCATCTTCCTAAGAACACGGAAACTGGCATGCCCCAATCTTCTATGCCATTTGTGGATACACCTGGAATGCAAATGTTTACCTGTTAGTGAATTCTCAACTTTAACATTTTTATGCGGAACCTCAGGCTTGCTCTGAGCAACCTGTTTACCAATTCTATTTTTGTTGGCTTTAGGAGCCTTAGGGGTAGCAACAGGATCTCTCTCTGGAGCATCTCTCTCTGGGCCTGTGCGTTCCCTTTTTGGAGTTTGCATACTTGCCTGTGTTTGTGTTTTAGGCTTTGGCTTTAAGTAATAAACACCACCAATTAATATGGTTTCAGCAACAATATCTCCATCTTTAACTATGTAACTTGCTTTTTCAAGGTGGTGAACTTGGAACTTTAACATTCTAGACAAGTGACACTGACTAAGCAAATTACTGGTTGCTGTTGGTATGTAATAAACATCAGGAATGAATGCATCGAGCTCTTCAACATAAACAGTTCCTTTTCCTTTGACCTGACAAGAATGATTTCAAAAAGAATAAAGTTCACGTAGCTCAGGTTCAGGCTCGTGCATCTCTGTGAAAAGTTCCTTTCTGTAGGTAACATGCAATGCTGCACCACTGTCCAAAGTCCACAGGAGTCGTCTGTCGTACTCTGGTTGAGGTTGTGGATCATTGGTTAAAGCCAATGTGGCGAGTGGAGTTTGTGGATCACGCCGGGGACCACGACGACCTTGTCTTCCGCCTCTGCCTCTGCCTCTGGAATCTGTTCCTCTGGGCTGGTATGTGACGGGAGCTGGAACTCGTTGGGGACAATCCCAGGTGGCATGTCCCACACGATTGCAGGTGTAGCATCTTGGCATCCTTGGAGCGTAGGTCCTTCCTCGGAAGGGGGGCCTAGCTGGAGCTCTTGATGCGGGTGGTCCTCTCAAGTGTGGCGTGGCCAACATGAATGCCTCTTCTTCAATTAAAAGCCTACAAACATTGTCCACTGTGCGTTGAGCAATTGGGACTTGGTTAATTTTTGTAACAGCATCTTTCCATTCATAATTCAAAGAGTTAATGATGATGCTGATCATTTGAATATTTTCAATGTTATGGCCTCTTTCTCTCAATTCTGTTCTCAGACCTTTCAGTTTGGTCAAATGTCCTCCAATTTGTTCACCAGGTTTCAATCTCAAACCGTGGAGTTCAGACATTTTTAGTTTTGACTCACCAGTTAGTGGAGAGACAGAAAATGCCTGGTAAGGAGCCTGCACTTGGTATGCTGGCTGTGCTGGCAGAAATGCCTGTGGTATTTGCTGTGCCTGTTGTGGACCTAAAAATGGTCTTGGTTGTGCCATTGGAGGTGGGCCAGGAGGTGGCCCTATTTGCACTTGTGGCTGGGGCACATATGCAGGCATTTGTAGCTGCTGTGGCTGATGCACTGGAATTTGCTGTATTCCAGTTGCCATTTGTGCTTGAGCTGCAATATTGGCATGACCTGCTGGAGATGCAGTCATTTGCCTTTGCTGTGTTCCATCTAAAAGGACACCAACACCGCCAGGGGGTGTTTGAGTTTGGGCCTGTGGAAACACTTGTGGCATTTCAGCTTCCTGTAGTAAATTACTTTTGCCAGCAGATGGCGCTGCACCTTTAGCTTTGGGCAGCTTTGCATACGGGGCATTGTATGCTTTAGAGTAGGAGTGGTTATGTAAGACATGTGTAACTTGATCAGGGAGACTTTCATGTGACGTATGCAGTGCTCTTTGCCTTAATTGGCCTGACACAGAATCCACCAGGGGGAGTGTCTTTGGCTCTGAGCAAGAAGACAATATGGCGCTTTTTGAAAAATTTAAGTTATCTCCCATATCTTGCTCAAGCATAGATATAGCCATTTTTGCCTGGGATAGCTGCTGTTCATAGAGTTTTATACGGTCACGATAGGCTTTCATGGCCAGCTCATCCAGGGTGAGCTTAGAGCTTCGAGGAGAATAATGAATTGTTTCTCTCTCTGCGTGGGAGGAATTTTGCTCAGCAGTGTGCTTTGGCCTTGCATCGAGCGTTACAAATTCAGAAGGTTCTGGGGAGACTTTTTCAGAGCTTGGAAGATCAGAAGAAAATGTTACTGACCTCAGTCGTAAATCATCATCTTCAAAAACAGCTTCTGTCTTATCTGTCTCCATTTCTGTTCCCACGGCTTTTTCTTGTTCCAGGCGTGTGGCTGTAGTAAGGGGCTGGAAATCTGGAAACCTCCTTTCTGCCACCTTCTCAGCAAAATACATTTTGTATTTGTTTTACTTCTGTTTCAGCATCTCAGCAATATAATTAGCGTACCTCAGTAGCTAAAAACTAATTGCCTATGCGCTCTTATCAGAAATAACAAAACAAGGAAAAAGCCATAAATCAAACCGTCGGAGAGCTACCAGATGTCAGGGCATTTATTAATCCCATGTTTGGCTCTGGGACTAATTACCCTGGTTTAGAGGAGATGAATCGAGGCTTATTCCTTGTTGCAATAATCTGAAAAGAAACGCGAGAAAGGTTTCTAATAAAACTCATTTATTTGTTATAAAGAAAATAAAACACCTCACTAACTAAGAAAAGTAATTGTTACATTTTTGAAAGTAATTCGGGCCGGCTATCTCTTAGCCGGACCTTTCTGGCAAGAGAACAAAGGAAGGAGTGTGTGAGCAAGTGAAGGAATGTGGGTGGATACGGAAACACGTAGCTTACTGATAAGAAGTTGGCAAAGCTACGGAGAGTCTGACAGTCCAGAAATAATGAGCTCAGCTGGTAAATAAAATAACGCAGTGACATTCCCCTTCTTTTGCCAGTTGAGCGAATATCAGTACATCATCAAATAAGGCACATCTTCTGACTTCCGGTTTCCTTGTCTTCGGCGACGGCGGCGCCTTTTGAAGCTCCGCCAGCCCCGCCGCCTGTAGAGCCGCTTCGAGACGAAGAAGCGGCTCGAAAACTTCTAAATCCTTAGGATTGAAGAAGGAGAGATCGCAGGGCACAGGTCGAGCCCCTGTAACCCCCCAGGGAAGTTTCTGGGGAGAGAACAGGCGTGGCTCCCTTCCAACCTGCTGAAACTCCGGGCGACGTGGGACGATTCTGCTTTTGCAGAACAAGCCGGCTGCAGGAAACTCAGAGCGAAAAGAACCAGCTTTAATAAACAGCGAAACTACCTGAATCCTGAAACTTGGAAACGCAAGTATTAGCGCTTTGTTGACTTTTTAATCTGAGAAAAGTGCGAATGAGAGAAAGTGCTTTGAAAAAACATGGCGCTTAGCCTCAGAGTTAACGAGCCAGCGAGTGTGGATTGGTGAAGTTATTTTGCTTTGTTACAAAGTTTCCAAGTTGCTACAAAGTTGCCTTGTTTGTTATAAGAGAAACAACTGGAAAATTTCTCCCTTTTCAATATTTGACTTTGACTTTGCTTTACTTCAACCTTTATTTGATCAAATCTGGGGGACTTTTTTAGAAGTTTTTGTGCAGGAGGGAAAGGAAAAGGAACTTCCCTCTTTAGAAAAACTAGATCACGTGGCAGGATGGCTTCAAAGAAGCAGGAAGGGAAGGCAACAGGGGGGGGGATCCCCCACACACAAACATGAAACGCAACTTCCCCCTGCTCAACAGCTACAGACTCAGAAAAAAGAATTTGATGTGGGAGATTTAAAAGAATTTATTTCTAAAACTTTGGATGATAAATTTCAAAAATCTCAACAGGAGATAGATGATAAACTTCAAAAATCACATCGGGGATAGATGATAAACTTCAAAAATCACATCAGGAATTTATGCAGGAAATTAATGAAGTTAAAGATATGGTGAAACAGAACCAAAACAAGGTGACCAAAAAAATATCAGAAGTGGCATCTGGCCTGGCAGAATTTATTGGGAAAGTTGATTTTAAAGTTGAAGAACTTAAATCAGAAGTTAATGGTAAGATGAAAGACAATGATTATAAAATTGCTGATGTTGACAATAAAATGCAGAGAGTTGAAAACGAGATTGTTATGATACAATTCAGGGCAATGGAGTTCGCTATACGGCTTTGGGGAATTCGAGAGGAGGAAAGACAGGATTTGAGACAAGTTTGTTCTGAGGCCCTGGCCAAGATTCTACAAGTTAATCCTGATGTGGTTTTTCACAAAATAGACAAAATTTACAGAGTGAACTCTTGGGTGGCCAGACAAAGACAATTACCTAGAGATGTGGTCATATATTTTACAGATAGAGAAATAAGAAATGATATCCTGCAAAAATCCTTTTACACTTCTGTACAAGTGGGGGGCTCACGAATTGGAATTTATAAAGAATTGCCTCCTAAAATGCTGAAAGCTAGAAAAGAATTTGGCTTTCTTGTCAAGGAATTGCAAAATTTACAGATACCTTTCCGGTGGGACGCACCAGTTGGCATAATTTTCAAATACAAGGGAGAAAGATGCCGTTTGAATACCGTGGAGAAGGCACAACACTTTTATACTACTATTCTTAAGGAAAGAACACCATCTCCACGTACATCTACAGTTTTGGAGATTAAAGAGAGTGAAGAGAAGCAACCTCAACGAGAATTGCAAGAACAGTCCAAGCAGGAATTAGAGGAAGTGCAAGGTGCAGAAGGAGGTTTTCTGGATGAGCCCTTGCTGGAATCTTCTCCAATTTTGGACTCGGTTCGGATGATTGAAGTTAAGGATCAACGTATAACTAGAGCTCAATCTAAGTTACTTAAACAAAAGCAACAACAACAACAGGAAAGACAAGACAAGGAGGCAGTTAAGAGTACTGCACAAGAGACTGGAGCTATGGGAGGAGCGAGATCGAAGATTTCGGATGATCTTCAAGTATTTTGCTCTTTGCTCCAGAAAGAGGCTGATGACGTTTAAGTGTTTATCTTGGAATGTTAATGGGTTGAATTCAGCACAGAAAAGGAAGAAATTATTTACATATTTGAAACAATTTAATAATGATATAATTTGTTTACAAGAAATGCATATCACAACTCAAGATCAAAAATATTTGATAAACTCCAAACTAGGAACACATTTTATATCTTCAACTTCGCAAAAAAAGAATGGTGTGGTTATCTATGTAAATAAAAAGTTAACAGCTAAAGTTATAGAAACAGATGAAGATGGTAGGTTTGTAGCAATTGAATTGCTTACAGCAAATGGCCAAATTCTTTTGATTGGAATTTATGCTCCCAATCAACAACAGGACTATTTCTACAAGATGTTACATACCAAAATATTGCAATGGGATTACAGATCTATTTTAATTATGGGAGACTGGAATGGAGTAATTGACTCTAAATTAGATAAAAAGAGTTTGGCAAAGTCCAGGATCAGATTACCACAGACCTTTTTTGACATGAAAGAAGATATGGAATTAAAAGATGTTTGGAGAATACATAATTCAAAAGAATTGGACTACACTTTTTTTTCTGATAGACACAGATCCTTCTCTAGGATTGATTTCATTTTGTTGACAGATGATTTACTTGTTAAGACAAAAAGAACAAAGATTTTTCCAAGAACTCTGACTGACCATAGCCCAGTATGGATAGAAATCAAGATGGATAAGGTTGAGAGACGTTCTTGGAGACTAAATGAGAATTTGTTTAGATATGAAAAAAATACAATAGAACTTAAAAAGCATTTGAAAGAATTTTTTGAAATAAATTTGAATAAAGGTACCCCAATTGAAATTGTGTGGGACGCAAGTAAAGCTTATATGAGAGGGGTACTTATCTACATGAATTCTAAACATAGACTGTTCCGACAAAAGAAAAGATCTGATTTGGAAATAGAAATAAAGAATAAAGAACAGTTACTTATTAAAAATCCAACAGATGAAAGAATACGCAGTGCTATAAAACTGTTGAAAGACCAATTTCAAATGCTCATGGCGGAACAAGTTGCAACAAACTTACAATATGCGAAGCATAACACATTTTGTAACGCTAATAAACCGGGCAGATGGTTGGCTTACACATTGAGGAAAAAACAAAGTATACGGACTATTGATAGTATTGATATTGGAGGGAAAGAAATTTTTCAACAAAAATTAATTAAAGAAGCTTTTGTGGACTATTATACTAAATTATATGCTAAAGAGGAGGTGCAGAATGGACTTATAGAAAAATATTTAAACGACAAAAGAGTTACAAAAATTACTGATCAACAAAAGGAAAGAATGAATTATCCTATAACAGAGGAGGAGATAATAGTAGCAATTAAACAGTTAAAAACAGCCAAAGCTCCTGGCACGGATGGTTTGACCGCAGTGTATTACAAAACTTTGCAAGCTGAAATGGTGGAACAACTTAGAGATTTATTTTGCAATATTCAGCAAGGGGGTAAAATACCCCCATCGTGGACAACAGCTCACATATCTTTGATACCAAAAGAACAAATTGGTCCTAAAAAACCAGAGAACTATAGACCAATATCTCTTTTGAATACAGATTATAAAATCTTTGCGAAAGTACTAGCCAACAGGTTGATGCCAGTAATTCAAAACGTGATTCATGATGATCAAGCGGGATTTATCGAGGGCAGATACATGAAGGACAATGTAAGGCAAGTAATAGATTTATTGGAATATCTTGAGAAGAATAAACAGATTCCTGCAGTGCTGGTCTTCTTGGATGCAGAGAAGGCCTTTGATAGAGTGGATTGGAATTTTCTACTAAAGACTTTAAAAAAGATGGACTTTGGGGATCAATTTATACAGGCGATTTCAGCAATTTATCAAGAGCAAAAGGCACAGATCATTATTAATGGAAGTCTGACAACAGAGTTTAAAATTGAAAAAGGAACAAGACAGGGATGTTGAGCTGCTGGAAGTGGTTTGTTGAGCATATCAGCAATTTGATCATGTGTAGATACATATTGCATTTTGACAAAACCTTTTTTCACTAAAAGTTTTATGTTTTGGTAACGAATGTCAATGTGTCTGGACCTAGAACCTGTAAAATGAGATTCAGAAATATAAACCACCGATTCATTGTCTTCCATCACGGTGATCGGTCGGATCGGGTGTGTCCAGATATCTGTGACTAAAGCATCAAACCAAGTTAGAGAATTACATGCATCTGAAACACAAGCATATTCAGCTTCAGTAGATGAACAAGAAACAAAATTCTGTTTACGTACTTGCCAATAAACAGGACATCCATTTAAGAACATCATATAACCTGAAGTACTTTTACATGATTTCTTATCACTTGCCCAATCAGAATCTGCATAACAACTTAATTCTGCATAATCAGTATGTGTTGGTTCTAACAATAACTTCATGTGTTTGGTGTGTTTTAGGTATCTCAATAATTTCTTAATACATGTCCAATGAAACTGTTTTGCCTTACCTACGTGTCGAGATAAGAGATTAACACTAAGTGCAATGTCGGGTCTGGTCCAACTACTAATGTATAACAGTGACCCAATGACTGAACGATAAAGTGTTTGATCCTCGAACTCAGGACTTTCTTGTTGTGTTAAGTTGTGAAAATCTGTTTGCATGGGTGTCTTTGTTGTGTTAGCATCTTTCATGTTGCAATGATGCAAAACTTGTTCAATTTTATCCTCTTGTGAAAGACTAAACCCCTTCTGTGTCTTTTCAATCTGAACACCTAAATAAGTGCTAATATGACCTAATGATTTCAATGTGAAGTATCTCTGCAAAGCTTTGACAAAAATTTCACTCATTTGCTTATTTGGACCAATATAAACAATATCATCAACATAAACAAGAACTATCTCATATGCATTGTTAGATCTTTTTGTGAACACGCACTCATCAGTTTCGGACTTAATAAAGCCCATTGAATTTAGTTTGTCAGTAAGACATAAATACCACATTAAACCAGATTGTTTCAGACCATAGAGACTTTTGTTTAGGAACCAGGTATCCCCTTCTTGCTGTCGGAATCCTGGAGGACTTCTCACGTAGATCTCTTCATCTAGGTCTGCATGTAGATAAGCCGTGTCAACATCAAACTGGAAAACTTCTAAACCAAGGATAGTTGCAGTTGCTAAAGCAATTTTTACACTCTCAGTTCTGACTGTCGGTGAGTAAGTATTTGTGTAGTCCTCAGGATAACGTTGAGCGAAACCCTGAGCTACAAGTCTGGCTTTGTACAATGACTCACCATTTGGTTTCTTTTTGATTCTGTAGACCCATCGAGTGCCAATGACCTTTTTGTTTGCTGGAGGTTTTACAGGTGTAAATACTTTAAGTTTCTTTAGACTGTCCATTTCAACCTGCATTGCTTCATACCATTTGTCTTGCTCTGAATCAGGGAGCTGCTTGATTTGTGTGAAATTATCAGGTGGAAGTGTGACATTGCAAATCAAAGGCAAGGGTGCTTTTGTCAGTTGCCAAGAATATCGTTGTGGAGGGATCCCTTTTGTGGCCCTCTTGGAACGTCTCGGGACAACTGTCCAGTCTTCTTCTGCTTCGTCCTCTTCCTCACTTTCGTCGCTAGTGTCAGCATCCGCGGCTTGCGAAGACGGAACATCGGGTTGAGAAGAATCAGTGGAATCTTGATCATCAATCTGCGTGGCATCAGCAGTATCATCTCTGGGAAAATAAACTCCAGGATCATTGGAATGAATCCTGGACCAGTCAATATCTTTTTCAAAATTAGCAGATTGGGAAATCACAATTACATGTTTAGAGTCAATAAATTTGCTCCACTTTGAGTTATCATCAATACCCATAAATCTCAGTCTTTTTGCTGCTGGACTTCCTTTTCTTCTTTGAGCTAAGGGAATGTTCACCATAGCGTATGAACCAAAAATATGGATGTTTTTAAGATCGGGCTTGTAGCCATACAACATGAAGAAAGGAGTCTGATTTGTTACACTGCTCCAAGTACGGTTGACAATGTAATTTGCATACTTGATAGCTTCACCCCAGTATATCATATCAAGATTGGCGTCTTCTAGGAGACAACGCATCATGGTTTGCAGTACCTCTCCGTTGTGAGCCGGTGTGTCAGGGGGTGAAGTCTGATGAATAATTCTATTCTTACGCATCCAGTCCTGGAAACGCTGAGACATGAACTCGGCACCACGATCACTCTGGATTCTGGCGATGCGAACTTGGTGTTGGGTAGAAACAAGGGTTGCAAAGTCTTTAAAGATCTGAAAAATCTCTGATTTTTCTTTCATAGGATATACATATCCATATCTAGAGTAATTATCAACAATTGTTAGAAAATATTTTCTACCACCAAATGATGGCGGGAATGGACCAACTATGTCAATGTGAACCAAATCAAAAATGCGTGTTGACAGGCGTGTAGCGTGTTTGGGAATGGCTGCTGCTTTGGATTTGGCCTTCTTGCATACAGCACAATCCAAAAACACCTTACACCCCTTTAGATCCAAACCTTTTGCGAACTCCGGCATCTTCCTAAGAACACGGAAACTGGCATGCCCCAATCTTCTATGCCATTTGTGGATACACCTGGAATGCAAATGTTTACCTGTTAGTGAATTCTCAACTTTAACATTTTTATGCGGAACCTCAGGCTTGCTCTGAGCAACCTGTTTACCAATTCTATTTTTGTTGGCTTTAGGAGCCTTAGGGGTAGCAACAGGATCTCTCTCTGGAGCATCTCTCTCTGGGCCTGTGCGTTCCCTTTTTGGAGTTTGCATACTTGCCTGTGTTTGTGTTTTAGGCTTTGGCTTTAAGTAATAAACACCACCAATTAATATGGTTTCAGCAACAATATCTCCATCTTTAACTATGTAACTTGCTTTTTCAAGGTGGTGAACTTGGAACTTTAACATTCTAGACAAGTGACACTGACTAAGCAAATTACTGGTTGCTGTTGGTATGTAATAAACATCAGGAATGAATGCATCGAGCTCTTCAACATAAACAGTTCCTTTTCCTTTGACCTGACAAGAATGATTTCAAAAAGAATAAAGTTCACGTAGCTCAGGTTCAGGCTCGTGCATCTCTGTGAAAAGTTCCTTTCTGTAGGTAACATGCAATGCTGCACCACTGTCCAAAGTCCACAGGAGTCGTCTGTCGTACTCTGGTTGAGGTTGTGGATCATTGGTTAAAGCCAATGTGGCGAGTGGAGTTTGTGGATCACGCCGGGGACCACGACGACCTTGTCTTCCGCCTCTGCCTCTGCCTCTGGAATCTGTTCCTCTGGGCTGGTATGTGACGGGAGCTGGAACTCGTTGGGGACAATCCCAGGTGGCATGTCCCACACGATTGCAGGTGTAGCATCTTGGCATCCTTGGAGCGTAGGTCCTTCCTCGGAAGGGGGGCCTAGCTGGAGCTCTTGATGCGGGTGGTCCTCTCAAGTGTGGCGTGGCCAACATGAATGCCTCTTCTTCAATTAAAAGCCTACAAACATTGTCCACTGTGCGTTGAGCAATTGGGACTTGGTTAATTTTTGTAACAGCATCTTTCCATTCATAATTCAAAGAGTTAATGATGATGCTGATCATTTGAATATTTTCAATGTTATGGCCTCTTTCTCTCAATTCTGTTCTCAGACCTTTCAGTTTGGTCAAATGTCCTCCAATTTGTTCACCAGGTTTCAATCTCAAACCGTGGAGTTCAGACATTTTTAGTTTTGACTCACCAGTTAGTGGAGAGACAGAAAATGCCTGGTAAGGAGCCTGCACTTGGTATGCTGGCTGTGCTGGCAGAAATGCCTGTGGTATTTGCTGTGCCTGTTGTGGACCTAAAAATGGTCTTGGTTGTGCCATTGGAGGTGGGCCAGGAGGTGGCCCTATTTGCACTTGTGGCTGGGGCACATATGCAGGCATTTGTAGCTGCTGTGGCTGATGCACTGGAATTTGCTGTATTCCAGTTGCCATTTGTGCTTGAGCTGCAATATTGGCATGACCTGCTGGAGATGCAGTCATTTGCCTTTGCTGTGTTCCATCTAAAAGGACACCAACACCGCCAGGGGGTGTTTGAGTTTGGGCCTGTGGAAACACTTGTGGCATTTCAGCTTCCTGTAGTAAATTACTTTTGCCAGCAGATGGCGCTGCACCTTTAGCTTTGGGCAGCTTTGCATACGGGGCATTGTATGCTTTAGAGTAGGAGTGGTTATGTAAGACATGTGTAACTTGATCAGGGAGACTTTCATGTGACGTATGCAGTGCTCTTTGCCTTAATTGGCCTGACACAGAATCCACCAGGGGGAGTGTCTTTGGCTCTGAGCAAGAAGACAATATGGCGCTTTTTGAAAAATTTAAGTTATCTCCCATATCTTGCTCAAGCATAGATATAGCCATTTTTGCCTGGGATAGCTGCTGTTCATAGAGTTTTATACGGTCACGATAGGCTTTCATGGCCAGCTCATCCAGGGTGAGCTTAGAGCTTCGAGGAGAATAATGAATTGTTTCTCTCTCTGCGTGGGAGGAATTTTGCTCAGCAGTGTGCTTTGGCCTTGCATCGAGCGTTACAAATTCAGAAGGTTCTGGGGAGACTTTTTCAGAGCTTGGAAGATCAGAAGAAAATGTTACTGACCTCAGTCGTAAATCATCATCTTCAAAAACAGCTTCTGTCTTATCTGTCTCCATTTCTGTTCCCACGGCTTTTTCTTGTTGGCTTTTTCTTGTTCCAGGCGTGTGGCTGTAGTAAGGGGCTGGAAATCTGGAAACCTCCTTTCTGCCACCTTCTCAGCAAAATACATTTTGTATTTGTTTTACTTCTGTTTCAGCATCTCAGCAATATAATTAGCGTACCTCAGTAGCTAAAAACTAATTGCCTATGCGCTCTTATCAGAAATAACAAAACAAGGAAAAAGCCATAAATCAAACCGTCGGAGAGCTACCAGATGTCAGGGCATTTATTAATCCCATGTTTGGCTCTGGGACTAATTACCCTGGTTTAGAGGAGATGAATCGAGGCTTATTCCTTGTTGCAATAATCTGAAAAGAAACGCGAGAAAGGTTTCTAATAAAACTCATTTATTTGTTATAAAGAAAATAAAACACCTCACTAACTAAGAAAAGTAATTGTTACATTTTTGAAAGTAATTCGGGCCGGCTATCTCTTAGCCGGACCTTTCTGGCAAGAGAACAAAGGAAGGAGTGCATGAGCAAGTGAAGGAATGTGGGTGGATACGGAAACACGTAGCTTACTGATAAGAAGTTGGCAAAGCTACGGAGAGTCTGACAGTCCAGAAATAATGAGCTCAGCTGGTAAATAAAATAACGCAGTGACAGGGAGGAACTTTGGAGATCGTGGAAGGCAGAAGAAAAGTAGGATTCGATGGGGGAGAAACTTTGGAGATCGTGGAAGGCAGGAGAAAGCTATGATTCGATGGGGGAGGAACTTTGGAGATCGTGGAAGGCAGGAGAAAGCTATGATTCGAAGGGGGAGGAACTTTGGAGATCGTGGAAGGCAGGAGAAAGCTATGATTCGAAGGGGGAGGAACTTTGGAGATCATGGAAGGCAGAAGAAAAGTAGGATTTGATGGGGGAGGAACTTTGGAGATCGTGGAGGGCAGAAGAAAGCTATGATTCGATGGGGGAGGAACTTTGGAGATCGTGGAAGGCAGAAGAAAGCTATGATTCGATGGGGGAGGAACTTTGGAGATCGTGGAAGGCAGGAGAAAGCTATGATTCGAAGGGGGAGGAACTTTGGAGATCATGGAAGGCAGAAGAAAAGTAGGATTCGATGGGGGAGGAACTTTGGAGATTGTGGAAGGCAGAAGAAAAGTAGGATTTGATGGGGGAAGAACTTTGGAGATCGTGGAAGGCAGAAGAAAGCTATGATTCGATGGGGGAGGAACTTTGGAGATCGTGGAAGGCAGGAGAAAGCTATGATTCGATGGGGGAGGAACTTTGGAGATCGTGGAAGGCAGGAGAAAGCTATGATTCGATGGGGGAGGAACTTTGGAGATCGTGGAAGGCAGAAGAACAGTAGACTTCGAAGGGGGAGGAACTTTGGAGATTGTGAAAGGCAGAAGAAATTAGGATTTGATGGGGGAAGAACTTTGGAGATCGTGGAAGGCAGAAGAAAAGTAGGATTCGATGGGGGGGGAACTTTGGAGATCGTGGAAGGCAGAAGAAAAATTGGATTTGATGGGGGAAGAACTTTGGACATCGTGGAAGGCAGAAGAAAAGTAGGATTCGATGAGGGAGGAACTTTGGAGATCGTGGAAGGCAGGAGGCAGCTCTTTAGCACAGGTAAAGCACAGCTCTTTAGTCAGATCTCTCCCCCCTATATGTTCGGCTCTTTTAAACAGCGAAAGAAGACAGGCAAGAGAATGAACACGTGTAGCAGGAAGCTCTGGTGTTGCCCGATCATCAGCCAAGCTCCTAGAGCCATCCCAAACCCCACAGCCCACGAGCGAGGCGGAAGAAGGGAAAAGCCTCTCTTTTCAGTTTCCCATCGGGCTTGCTCCGCCAAAGGCTGCCTCCCAATCTCGGAGCCAGTTCCTTCCTAAAGTTTCAAGGGCTACCACATGATTTCCATGAACTTGAGCTGAGCAGAATTGTGGGGCAGAGCGAATGTGGCGGCTCCTGTTTTTCCCAGCTGTCGAGTGCTCATTTAGAGAAGAGGAGCTGGGGAAACAGGCAAGGCGCGGCGTTGTCGGCGGGGAAGCGCTGAGGGCAGCATATGCATCTTTGGGCTTTCCACTTAGGTGGCAATAGGTGCAGCCTGTCCCCCGTCCACCACCTGCTCGACCTGCAGCTTCCAGTGGGAAGGAGCCCAGGCAAGCCTCGCGTTCGGAGCTTCCTCAGGGGCAGTCTCGGCCCCACCATCTTGGCAGCGCCATGCGCCAGGTGGGGAACAGCTGTCTCACCAGGGAACAGGCCGGTACCTAGTTGTCCTCTGGTAAGAGGTATGCCGGCCCACTTGGAAAAAGTGGGGGGGGCGCATTGGGGGGGCAGACATGCTCAGTGTGGGTGCATGTGTAGAGGGAGCGTGGGGGGTGTCGTGCACGCATGCGTAAATGGGAGTGTGCATTGCATTATGGGTTCCGGCACGCGGGAGCGCAACAGCGCTCGCCCGCTCAGATTTTTGGCACGCAATGCCAAAAAGGTTCGCCATCACTGATCTAGGGAGAATATGAAATGTAACAATTTGGTAGCATATTCTAGCTTTTAATTTGTGAATGCTATACCCTGTGCTTGTTCTGGGAAGTCTAGGGAGGGGGGTGGGGGTGAAGGAGGGAAAGAGGGGGTGGGAAAGGGGAAGGAGGGGTTGAGGGGGGAAGGGTGGGGGGTGAAAATGTTTGTATTTTCTACAAAACTTTTTAATAAAGAAATAAATAAAAAATAAGTTCCCAGGCATGGAGGCATCCATGCCTGGATTGACCCCATGGGTCAGTCCCATAGGAGAGTAGAACAAGAGCAGGGAAAGCAGGGAAAAGGGAAAGGGAGCAGCCCCTGTGCAGGGGTTCTTATAGGGGCCCCGGCCCCTCCCTTACCCATGTGTGTGAGGGGGCTGGAGGGCCATTAGGACCCGGGTACCTCCGAGACCGTCTTCTGCCACCAATAGCCTCCCACCGACCAGTTCGTTCCCACAGAGAGGGTCTCCTCAGGGTGCCATCAGCCAAGTTATGTCGGCTGGCGACGCCCAGGGGGAGGGCCTTCTCTGTGGGAGCCCCAGCCCTGTGGAATGAACTGCCCCCGGAAATTCGTAAGATATCTGACCTCCGGGTGTTTCGCTGCGCATTGAAGACCCTGTTGTTCCGCCAGGCCGGACTATCAACACAATAGTTTTAAATTGGGGTATTTAAATTTATTGGGGTTTTAAATTTGAGCCACTTATTTAATTATTTTAAATTTTATATCATTGTTTTGTCTGTGTTTTTAAATAGGCTGTACACCGCCCTGAGTCCTTCGGGAGAAGGGCGGTATAGAAATAAAATTATTATTATTATTATTATTATTATTATTATTATTATTAACTTTCCCCAATGGGGCTGCAGGGGCTGGAGCCCCTTGACCCACCAGTGGGATCAAAGGTGCCTCTTTGCCCCCATCTGGTGGCCTTTGAAGAGACTGCCATGGCTGGCACAAAACATCTAACAATTTTAAAACATTTATATTTTCAGCCGGCTTTTTCTAGTTCTATGATTGGTTAAGGCCCTGTGAGTATAAATAACAGGCCTGCAGTTCCTTAGTTCCCTTTTTGAGTCAATAAATACTGTTGCAACTATGTTGGTCTGGTTCTTTTTTAATTTTTTTTTAAAAAATATTTTATAATAACACAATATGACAAACACATAACATACAACATATAAATATATCCTCTTTTTTAAAACAGTGTTTCTTAGTGGTCTTCTTTCCGTTTTGTATCTTCCCCCCTGTATCTCTCTTACTATTTCATTTTCTTCATTGTCCCTTTTTCTTTGGTTACATTGTATTTTCTAACACTAATAGCCTTATTTTTATACATTTCTATATATTTATTATATACATGTTTTACATTTTTAGAATGTTCTAAAAACTTTAGAACATTCTAAAACTTTTTCTATCACTTCTTCATCTGTTGGAGTCTTTTCCTGTTTCCAATTTTTTGCATATGTTATTCGAGCAGCTGTTATGATGTGTAGAATCAGATATGTTATTTCTTTGATGTATATTCTCGTGAATATTCCTAATAAGAATGTTTCCGGTTTTCTTTCGATTGGTTGGTCTACTATTTTTTCTAGCCATTTCTTTATATTTGTCCAAAAATTTTTTGCTGCCGGGCATGTCCATCATAGATGGTAGTATGTTCCATGAGTTTTCTTGCACTTCCAACAGGTTGGAGTATTGTTTGGGAACATCTTTGCGAGTCTTGTCGGTGGAAGATGCCATCTATAAAACATCTTCAGCTGGTTTTCCTTGTATGCCGTGGATAATGTTAATTTTGAATTTACTTGCCACATTGTTTCCCATTTCTCCAAATCTATTGTATAATTAAAGTTCTGTGCCCATTTAATCATTGTATGTTTCACTATCTCCTCTTCCATTTTATATCGCAATAAGAATTTATAAAACTTACTAATTAACTTCTCATCTGTCCCTAGTATAATTTTATCTAATTCATGTTGTTCTCTTTGTATTTCATATGTTTTTGTATCTTCTTTATATTTAGATTGGATCTGTGTGTATGTCCACCATTCAATATCTCTGTTTAGATCCGATTCCAATTCTTGTTTTGATTTCAATTTTCCTTGTTGCTCTATTACATCTCTGTATCTTATTATTTTATTTAATTCTGTTAAATTTGGATGTTTTACTGCTTCTATCGGTGAAAGCCAAATTGGTATTTTTGTATAGTGTTGTTTTTTAATTTTCAACCAAATTTGCAATAACGCATTCCTTAATATGTCTTTTGAAATAACTATGCATTTTGTATTTTCCATCCCAGAGGAATGCGTGCCAACCCACTTGTAACTCATGTCCTTCTATTGCTAATATTCTTTTGTCCCTTAGCTCTATCCATTCTTTTAGCCAGGTTATTCCAGCAGCTTGATAATAATTTGGGCCAAAACATAGGATATAACATTAAATTGGATAATTGGGAAAAACTGTGGAAGACAAATTATAAGATGACAATGTCTATACCCTATAAGGAAAACCTTTACAAAATGTTCTACCGATGGCACCTCCCTCCGGCGCGCCTGGCCAAGATGTTCCCAAATACATCTCCAATGTGTTGGAAATGTAAATCGCAGAAAGGGACATACTATCATCTCTGGTGGTCCTGCTGAAAGGCAAAACAATATTGGCAAGAAATTAAGACAATGATTGAAGAAATTATAAAACAAAAGCTAGAAATGAGGCCAGAAACGTTTCTACTGGGAATAATTACAGCACAATACACCAAAGAAATAAAATATCTGATTATCCATATCCTCACAGCAGCACGCATACTATTTGCCCAAAATTGGAAATCTGAGCAGTTACCGACAGAAGATAAAATAATTGCTAAAATTACATAATGTGCAGAAATGGACAGGCTTACAAAAGAACTACAAGAGAAAGACGATACTGATTACTATTTAGTGTGGCAAAAATGGTACAGCTGGCTGGTGGGAAAAATAGGAGAATAAAAATGATTATTGACTACTTAATAGGAATGTATAAAATTAAGCAAAGAGTGAACTATAATGTTCTATATACAAATATGTAAATATGTAAATATAGATATAGATACAAATAGAGAATGATTGAGGGGCTTTTTATATAAATTTTTAGTTAACTTTTTAAGGGGTTCCAGGGAGGGGGAGGGTTGGTTTAGAAGTAGGGCCGTGGGTATGGGGGATAACCCACAAAGGGGAGGGCCGGGTATGGCTGTGAAGCGCGGCATGGAGGGTGGGGGGCCCGGGGTCGAGGGGGGGTTAAAGCTCATCCAGATAAAGTTTCTACCATCAGTACTGTAGGTGGGAGGGGTAGATACAGCGGGAGCAGGGGGCCATATCGTGTTAGGAAAGCGCGCGCCCGCTATCTCCAAGTGGTGGCGCGCTCCGGCCCCCAAAGCTCCACTCATTCTCCAGGTTGCACAGATCCTCAGGGCCCTTGCCTCCGGCTGATGTTGTGCAATGCCAGGTCTGTAGTAAATAAAGCCCCCCTCATTTGTGATCTTATTCAGGAGGGGGGAGCGGACCTGGCAGGTATTACGGAAACCTGGTTGGGCCAAGAGGGGGGGTCCCTCTCATTGAAATGTGCCCACCAGGTTTCCGCGCATTCCATCGGCCGAGGTTGCAGGGTAGGGGCGGGGGGGTAGCGGTTATTATTAAAGGTGGTCTGAGACCGAGGGAGGCCACTGTTCCTCAGACGACCGGCTGTGAATCCCTCCTTGTGAAGTGGGGTCATGGGGTTCAGATGGGTCTGCTGATTATGTACCTGGCTCCCTGCCACGTGTCAGCAGCCCTGCCCGAGCTACTCAATGTTGTCGCCGCGGTGGCGGTTGATACCCCTAGGCTTATGGTCATGGGGGATTTCAACCTGCCGTCCGTGGGCGAGGCGTCAGAGGTGGCTCAGGAGTTCATGGCTTCCATGACAGCCATGGATCTGACCCAGTTAATTCATGGCCCTACCCACATGGGGGGAAACACGCTGGATCTGGTTTTTGTCTCTGGTCAGTGGTTGAGTGATCTTGAGATAGGGGATATAGTTACCGAGCCCTTGTCATGGTCAGATCACTCTCTCCTTCATCTCGACTTTCAAACTGCTACACCCCGCCGCAGGGAGGCGGAGCCGGTAAGATGGTTCCGCCCCAGGCGCCTGATGGAACCTGATAGGTTCCACATGGAGCTTGGGCCATTTCCTGAGTCTTGGGCTCAAATATTTAATTTGGTTTTAATTCTGCTCTTAACTTTTGTATCTATGTGTTTTATTTTGTGCCTGTTCACCGCCCTGAGTCCTTCGGGAGTAGGGCGGTATACAAATTTGATCAAATAAATAAATAAAATAAATAAATAAAATAAATAGGAAAAAAACCCACCGATGTAGTAACTTTAAGAGTCAGTCATGGGACTGAATTGATGTTTGTTTCTTTTGTATGTTGTCTTAATGTATTTATGTTTGTTCGTAATATTTTTTATCAATAAAAATTAAAAAAAAAGATAATATAATTCCCATTCTGGGAGTGCTACTCCCCTTCTGTCCTTTGTATCCTGTAAGAGTTTAAGTTTAATTCTTGGTTGCTTTCCCTGCCATATAAATTTGGATGTTATTTTATTTAGTGTTCCAAAGAACTTTTTTTCCAGTTTTATTGGTATGACCTGAAATAGGAATAACATTTTTGGAAAAATATTCATTTTAATGGTGGCGATCCTTCCCAATAATGATATCTGTAAATTTTTCCAATTGTCCAAATCTTTCATAATTATACTCTTTGATTGAGGAGCATCTTGCCGATAGCCAAATCCCTAGGTATTTTATTTTCTTGGTTACTTGAATTTGTATGTTGTTTTCCAAATCTTTTTCCTGTTTCTTTGTAAGATTTTTAGTTATTAATTTTAATATCTAAATATTCCTAATAAGAATATTTCTGGCTTTCTTTCGATCATTTTCTCATTTCTCTCTCTCATTTCTCTCTCTCTCTCTCTCTTTCTCTTGCATGAGTGAGGATACCCTCTCTCGCACACAAGCGGGGATACCCTCTGCAAGCGAGCGGCCAGGCTCAGCAAAGAGCAGCAAAGGCACGCGGAGTGGGAAGGTTGACTGGCTGACAGGCGAGCGTCTTTGGTGAGAGCACTCCGGCTTTCTCCGAGCCTGATCCCTGGGGTGGGTGTGTGAGGTTTGGTGGTGTGAGCCTTTTCCCACTGCCCTGAGCTTCTTTACTCCTCCAGCTAAGCAGTGCCGCCGCGGTGTTGACTGAAAAGTATCCTCTGGGCGGCTTTAAATCTCTCACGGGGATCTTCTGCTGCGTGGAGGATGCTTTTCAATCAACGCTGGTGGCAGCACTGCTCAGCTGGAGGAGTAAAGAAGCTCAGGGCAGCGGGAAAAGGGGGCTGGCCCTACCAAACCTCTCACGCCCACCCCAGAGATCAGGCTCGGAGAAAGCCAAGCACCCTCGCCAAAGATGCTCGCTCGTCAGTCGGTCAACCAACCCGCTCCATGCACCTTTGCTGCCCTTTGGCCGAGACCGGACGCTCACTTGAGGAGGGTATCCCCACTCGTGTGCACCCTCCTGGCCCCGCAACAGCTGGCCAGGGGGTCACGTGAAAAGGAGGAGGAGGGTCGTCTTCAGAGAAGCCACCACCGAAGCTCATGCTTGCTCCTCAGCTGGGGGCCTGTCCCTCTTTCCGTCGTACCCTCCTCCTGGATCCTATTCTCACCCTGCCAGCCCTCAAGTTAGCGAGGTTGGCATTGGCCATGGCCTGGTGTCTCGGGGCAGAGAGCAGGTCACGTGACTGGGTCAGCAGGGAGCCGCAGGAGAGGGGTCAAAAAGCCACATGGAGCTCCATAGCTGCGGGTTGACAACACCCATGCTAGACATTGCAACATAACTTGACATTGATCCTTCATTCACCAGAGTTTCAATTGGTGAGCCTCTCATTTCACTGAGCAACACTGTTGTAAAGGATCTCTCTACTGATCAAGCGTATGGATATAGGATCACACAGGCAATAAGGACAGGAGAACTTCCCACAGATCTGGCTGTTCTGGAAATTGGCCTCATAAGCCATTCACGTTGGTTGACAACTGCAAATAGGCTTTGTCGAATATGGGTTTCAAAACATGGCTTTAAAGGCAAAACTCTCCAAAACTTAAGAATGATAGTGGAATACATTGTTCATGTGTACTACCCTTGCTGATTCAACATCAAAGTAAAACATTCCTGGATTGAAGGCCCACGTCATGTGTTGTTCCAGCTGCAGCAAGTCAGACTGCAAAAGAAGGCTGTAGTACATGCTCTTTTGCCAACCATTCAGCACTCAGCATGGTATGCTTTCAGTGAAATGATAATCCAGACACTCTTGTGTTCATATGACATTCAAGAGAGGAGAGCTGGTGTGCAAAAGATCGCTGACTTGAGGGGTGCAGACGATGACACGCTGGGAGATTTTTCTGTATGTGCAAGAAATCAATGCCAGATCATCCACTCTGCTGGAGCTGATTGACTGGTCTGAAGGTGTATATGAGCCACCTTTGATGTGCAAACTGACTACAGCAGAAATAAAGAAGTTCATTGATGAACCAATGCAAGTGTAAGGATTGCCTCTCCTCCCAACTTAAGAAAGTAAAAACTCTTGAAACATAGTATTTCAAAAGGACCCTTTTATTAAGCAGAAGTGACAGCAATGGATTCAAAGCAACGTCTGAATACCCTTAGGCAAGACAAGTAGGATTAAAGCAGTAGAGACCCCTCCCTTAAGCCAGAATGCAGATTTTAGCCAATACACAAGTTTGAAGATGTTTTCTTTATCAGCTGCCCTGAGAACCAGATAAGTATGTATTCACATCGTTTCTCCTTTATCCTTTAAAGTGAAACAGCCCACATGGCTGTCATAAACATTCCTCAATGTTAAGGGGATCTCAGGGCTCTTTGGCGCCAGGATATAGGTTGTAAAATATCTGTTGACACAGGCAATGCTAATAAATCGAATCCAAGTCTCCCCCTTCTCCCAATTGAATGGCATTATCACTTTTAGGGATCTGACATGCTACCTTCCTTAGAAAGGGTCCACCTGTGAAAAAATATAAACAGAAAATTCATGATAGTATATTAACAAGGTTTGTTAGGGTATTGGGAGTGAAATTTTCTCAGTAAGGTTGGAGCCCTAACATGGTGTTTAGCGACTCATTCATTGTGGGCTGAGGGTAAATGTTTCCAAGCAACTAAGTATTGGATTTTCCCTCTGTGGATCCTAGAGTCAAGGATTTCCTTGATTTCAAAGTGTTGTTCACCTTCAATCATGATGGGAACAGGTGGTGTAGATGCAGGTGGTCTGAGTGATGAGATTAGTTCTCGCTTGAGTAAACTAATGTGGAATACTGGGTGGACATGCCTGAGTGTCTTTGGAAGGAGTAGTTCAACTACTGGATTGATGACCCTAGTGATAGGGAAAGGTTCAATGAAATTTGGCCCTAGTTTCTTTGATGGCTGTAATGATTTCAGGAATTTTGTAGATAAGTATACTCTATCTCCAACATGGAAAGTTTTGGGTTCCATCCTTTTCTTGTCAGCTTGAATTTTAAAAGCCTCTCTAGCTTCCTTTAAGGCTAATCTAACCACTGGCCATGTGTTTTGCAAATTATCCATCCACTCCTTGAGTGAGGGGATGGTGGGTTCTTCTGTGGGTAGTTCAGGCATGGGGCTGAAATCCTGGCCTGTCGCCACTCTAAAAGGGGTAAAACCAGTGCTTGAGTGTACAGAATTATTAAATGCAACTTCAGCAAAAGGTAAAAGTTCGGTCCAGTTATCCTGTTGAAAATTAATAAAACATCTTAAATATTGTTCTAGCACTGAGTTCAATCTCTCAGAATTGCCGTTAGTACACGCGTGATGTGATGAGCTCAACCCCTGGCCAGTACCAAGTAAGTCCAAAAATGCCCTCCAAAATTTGGAGGTGACTTGAACCCCTCTGTCGGAGATGATCCTTTGTGGAGCTCCATGAAGCCGATAAATGTGTATTAGGAATAATTTGGCTAAACTTTTAGCAGTTGGGATCTTTTGGCAAGGTATAAAATGTGCCTGTTTTGAAAACAGGTCTGTCACGACCCAAATAACAGTATTTCCCGCACTGTCTGGCAATTCTACAATGAAATCCATAGCAATATCTCTCCATGGTGCTGAAGGCTCGGCTACTTTCTGCAAAAGACCTGGGGTTTTCCCCTGACGTCTTTTGCTGCTGCACAAATGGGGCAGCTACCTACATAGCTTTCTATGTTCTTTTTTAGTGATGGCCACCAAAATTGTCTTTTAATTAGGTGTAAAGTTTTCACAAAACCAAAATGTCCAGCTAATTTGGAGTCATGGCACCTTTCCATTAAGCATAGTCTTTGGCTGGCTGGAACATACAACTTCCCTCCCACCCAAGCCAAGTCCTCTTTCATCAGACAGCTGGATTTGTGGTTCAAAAACCATTCATCGGTGGCCAATGCTTGTTTAAAACTTTGGGTGGTGTCATTGTCCGTCAATGTTTCTTGTTTTGCCTGGGATCTGGTGATTACTTTAGCAGCTACTTGATTGTTTTGTACTATGGGTTTGATTACATCTGACTTCGCACTATTGTATTGCGGTTTTCTGGATAGCGCATCTGCCAGAAAGTTTTTTCCCCCAGGGAGGTATTTTAGAGTAAAATCAAACCGTTTAAAGTACTGAGCCCATCATACTTGTTTTGGGGAGAGTTTCCTTGGGGTCTTTAGGGCTTCTAAATTTTTATGATCAGTCCAGACTTCAAAAGGAGTCTTACTCCCTTCTAGGAAATGCCTCCAGGTTAACAGTGCCCAACGAACTGCATAAGCCTCTTTCTCCCAAATGGCCCACCTTTGCTCAGTCTCATTCAACTTTTTGGATGTGTAAGCACATGGTTGTAGCTTGTCTTGCTCATTTTTCTGAAGCAGGACCGCTCCTATTGCCACATTGCTGGCATGTGCTTGTATGACAAATGGTTTCTCCGTGTCCGGGTGTTTTAGAATTGGTTCTGCTGAGAACAGCCATTTAAGTTTTTCTTTTTTCTTTTTTTTATTGAAAAGTTTTATAAGAAATAGAAACATTTTCTCCCCCCCACCCTTTCCCCCTCCCCTCCTTCCCCCCCCACCCCCCTCCCTAAACTTCCCAGAACAAGCACAGGGTATAGAATTCACAAACATAAAGCTAAAATATGCTAACAAATTATTGCATTCATATTCTCCCTAAATCTTTAACTCCTTATAACTCAAAAACTATAAACATAGACTACTTAAAAATATTTCATTCATAAGCTATATGAATCTTCTTGTTCGGATACTTTTTTTGTATATAGTCAATCCATCTTCTCCATTCTGATATGTATTTTTCATTTGAATGATCTTTAAGATATGATGAAATTTTTGCCATCTCTGCCAAATGCACAACTTTTAATGTCCATTCCTCAATGGTAGGTGGATCTTCCTTCTTCCAGTACTGTGCCACCAGTAACCTGGCAACTGTTATTAAATTCAAAACCAATTTAGTCTCTATTACAGTACAATCCGTGACTATTCCCAACAAAAAAAACTGTGGTGTAAATTTAATTTTTTTCCTTAAAATATTTTGAATAATCCACCATATTTTTATCCAAAAAGCCTTAATTTTTTTACATGTCCACCATATATGAAAATATGTAGCATCTTCACACTCACATCGCCAACACTTGGGTTGTAAATTTGGATACATACAGGCTAGTTTTTTTGGGTCTAAATGCCATCTATAAAACATTTTGTAAAAGTTCTCTCTTAAGTTTTGAGCTTGTGTAAATCTTACATTTCTAACCCATATCTTTTCCCATGTTTCCATCATTATTGGTTCACCTATGTTTTGTGCCCATTTTATCATACAGACTAGCTCTGTTTCTGAATCTATTTCCACTAATACATTATACAGCCTTTTAATATGCATTTGACCTTTATCTCTTATTTGCTTTATCAAATTCTCATCCTGCTGCAAAATACCAGTTTTTTTATCCTCTCTCCATCTGGCCTGCAGCTGACCATACTGAAACCAAGTCTTAATAATTCCTTCTTCTCTTAATTGTTCCATAGATTTTAATTGTAATCTAACTCCTTCCTTATAAAGGAGTTCCTTATATGTAAACTTATCTTGCTTTTGCTCCAAATTTATATTCTCTATTGCGTGTCTGGGTACTGTCCATATTGGTAACTTATCCTTTAGTTTATATTTATACTTTTTCTAGACACGCAGGAGAGCATTTCTTAATATGTGACTTTTAAAAGTCTTATCTACTTTCTTGTCATACAATAGATAAGCATGCCAGCCGTAGACCAGACCATACCCTTCAATATTCAGTATCTTTTCCTCCGTTAAATTTATCCAATCTGTAATTGCTGAGAGGGTAGCAGCTTCATAATACAGTCTTAAGTTGGGCATTTTAAGACCACCTCTTTCTCGGGTGTCTTGCATTATCTTTTGATTAACTCGTGGTTTCTTCCCTGCCCACACAAACTTGTTTATGCCCTTCTGCCATTCCTTCAGATTTTCATCTTTTTTGAGTATAGGTATCATTTGAAAAAGAAATAAAAATCTTGGTAAGATATTCATTTTTACAGCGGCTATCCTTCCCAGCAAAGACAGTTGCATTTTTTTCCAATTTTCCATCTCTTTCTGTATTTTTTGCCATAACGGTTCATAATTATGTTGATATAATTTCGTATTTGCAGTCATAATATAAACCCCTAAATATTTAACCTTCTTAACTATTTTTTTTTTTAAATTTGATTTATATGCCGCCCTTCTCCGAAGACTCAGGGCGGCTTACAATGTGCTCAGCAATAGCCTTCATCCTTTTGTATATTTATACAAAGTCAGCTTATTGCCCCCACAAACTGGGTCCTCATTTCACCTACCTTAGAAAGGATGGAAGGCTGAGTCAACCTTGAGCCTTGGCGAGATTCGAACCCTGCAGTAATTGCAGGCAGCTGGTCTTAATAAGTTTAATAACAGGGTGCCTTAAACCCCTGTACTACCAAATCCTGTTAACCTTTCTATCTCTTCTTTCTGGCTTCTGTCCATATTTTTAGCTATTATCTTTGTTTTAGCTGTATTTATTTTAAAACCAGATACTTGTCCATATGAGCAGATTGTATCCATCAAGGCTGTAATCAATTGTACCGGTTGGGCTAAGGTAACCACCAGGTCATCCGCAAATGCTCGTAGCTTATATTCATGCTGTCTAATTCTAATTCCCTTTATTATATCAGTCCCACGTATTTTATTTAATAAAGTTTCCAGCGTCAAAATAAACAATAATGGAGACAAGGGACAACCTTGCCTTGTTCCTTTTTCTATATTAAAATTATCTGTTAAACCACCATTGATTATTATTTGCGCTGTTTATTTTTGATATATTGCCTTAATAGATTGTGTAAAATATTCTCCAAATTGCATCCTTTCTATTAGTTTTAATAAAAATTGCCAATTCAATCTATCAAAAGCTTTTTCAGCATCCAAAAAAACTAGCACTGCGGGGACCTGGTTATTCCTTCCCAAATACTCTAATAAATTAACAATTTGCCTTACATTACTTTTCATTTGTCTCCCATTTATAAAACCAGTTTGATCATGATGAATCATTTGCTGCATAACTGTCATTAATCTATTTGCTAAAATTTTAGCAAAAATCTTATAGTCTGTATTTAAAAGTGAAATCGGCCTATAGTTTTTAGGATCTGTATAGTCTTGCCCATCTTTTGGGATCAGCGAAATAAATGCTGTCTTCCAAGTTGGAGGTACCTCTCCTCCCTGTTGTATATTATTGAATAATTTCTTCAATGGTTCCACCATTTCGTCCTGTAAACTTTTATAATAAATAGCTGTCAAACCATCCGTTCCAGGAGCTTTACCCACTTTCAACTGCTTAATTGCAAACATAATTTCCTCGGAAGTTATCAATTGATTTAAGCTATCCCTCTGCTCTTTTGAAGTTATATAAATATTCTCTTTCTGCAGATATCTATCTATATCTATATCTTGAATTTTATCACCAGTATACAGCCTTGAATAGAACTCTAAAAAAGCTCTTTTAATCAATTCTTGCTCATAAACCTCCTTACCCTTGTATTTTATTTTCTCTATTGTCCTTGCTTTCTGCTTTTTCCTTAACAAATATGCCAACCACCTGCCTGGTTTATTAGCGTTACAAAAAGTATTATGTTTTGCATATTGTAAATTGGTTGCCACTTGATCTGCTATTAACATATTAAACTGACCCTTCAATAAATTGATTGCCTCTTTAATTTTCTTATCTGTTGGGTTGGCTATTAAAGCCCATTCCTGTTTATTGATCTCCTCTTCTAATTCTTTTCTTTTTGCCCCCTGTTTCTTTCTATATTTATTATTCAGATATATCAAAATTCCCCGCATGTAGGCTTTACTTGCATCCCATACCATTTCCATAGATGTACCCTTTTGCATATTCATAGCAAAAAACTCTTTCATAAATTTTTTACACTCTTTTACATTTTCTTCGTATCTAAACAAATTATCATTTAACCTCCAGGACCTCCTAGGCCCTTTTCCATACTCCAATTCCATCCAGACTGAACTATGGTCTGTCAATGTTCTTGAACAAATCTTTGTGTTCTTCACCCTAGATAATAAATCATTAGTAATTAATATAAAATCAATCCTTGAAAAAGATTGATGTCTATCCGAGAAAAAAGTAAAGTCTTTTTCTTCTGGGTTTCTTTCACGCCAAATATCCCTCAACTCTCAGTCGTCCATCATCTCCCAAAATGGTTTGGGCAATTTTGCTCTTGTTAAAACATTTTGTTTAGGTCCCTTCTTATCTTTTTTTACGTCCAAAACACCATTCCTATCCCCCAATAGGATACAAGTTTTATATCTCCATTGTGTCAACTTTGAGTGTAGTAAGTTATAAAATTTTTCTTGTTGTTGGTTCGGGGCATATACTTCAATTACAAGTGTTTTTTCTCCTTTTATTAAAAGTTCAATCGCTAAAAATCTTCCTTGATCATCCGCTTCAACTAATTTTGCAATTAAGTCTCTTTTCACATATATAACTATACAATTTTTCTTCTCTGATGCTGCTACAACATAATGTGTACCTAATCTTGCATTTGTCAAATATTTTTGATCTTGTATCCTAATATGAGTCTCTTGTAAACAAATTACTTCATTCTTAAATTGTTTAAGATAGTGAAATATTTTCCTTCTCTTCTGTGGAGAATTCAAACCATTGACATTCCAGGTCAAAAATCTAGTTCCCATCTCTGGGCCTCTGAAGCGTCTGGAGCAATTTCTGATGATCTTGCTTCATTTGACCTTTAGGTCTTGCTCCTCCCACAGCTTCTGATTTGGTAGTTTCTTGGGTTGCTATCTGCAGTTGTTGTTGATGTTGTTGTTGTTGTTGTTGTTGCTGTCTTAATTCTTCCTTACGCTTAGCTGTTGCTGCTCTGGTCTGTCTTTGATCCTTCAGTTCTTCAAATATATCAATTAAATCCACATCTTGAACAGCCATCTGAATTTGTAGTGGTTCTTCTTGACCAGTCAAAACTCCCCCCTGAACTACTGTCAGTAGTTCTTCTCTCTCTCCTTCCATTACTTCCTTCTTTCTTTTTCCTTCTGGTGATTTGGGTGTCCCAGCCTTTAATATATTGATGTAAAAATCTCTTGCTTTCCATATTGTATTAAGCCGATATCTCTCTCCAGAATACGTCACCACTAAACCAGCTGGCACCTCCCATCTGTACTGTAATTGGCATTTTTTCAACTCATCCACCAGAAAAGCATACTCTCTTCTAGCTCTCAACATCTTGGGGGGGATTTCTTTCATTGTCATCACCTCCTGGCCTTCAACCTGGAGCTTGTTTTTAAAAGTAGCCTGTAAAATTTCATTGCGTACTCTCCTTGTAGTAAAATATATTACAATGTCTCTTGGTAAGTGTTTCTGTCTGGCCACCCAAGAGTTAACACAATATGCCTTGTCAATCTGCCAGCCCAGCTCAGTTTTCGTCTCCCCCAGCAACTGTGCCAATGCCTCTGACATCATTTCTTTCAAATTCTCTTGTTTATTCTCCTTCACCCCTCTGAATCTTAAAGCAAATTCCATTTCTCTATATTGTAACATCGTTACATCAACTTCAGCTCTCTCAAGTCTGCTGTGAGTCTCTCCCAATTTATTATCTAAAATTTCCGTAGATTGCTTAATTTCTTCAACTTTATCATCCACCATTTCAATATCACCTGCCAAACATTTAAATGCCAATAATATATCTTCTCTGATTTGCCGATTCCGAATTAAAATCTCATCTGAAACAGCCTGTATGTTTTCATTAGTTTCATTAATTTTTTCATTAGTTTCATTAATTTTTTCATTAATCACAGTAGCAATTTTGTTTTGTGTGGCTTGTAGGGCTTCTTGTATCATCTCAAACGTTAAAGTCTGTGGGTCTGTTGGAGGGGCAGAGGCTTGCAATCTAGGAGTATGAGCTGGGGAGCTTCCAGCGCTCCCAGTTCCTTTAATAGGTACAGTCTTTACAGATTTTGAGGCCATTTTCAGTTTAAATTGATCGTTATATTTTAATCAGAAGCCAAAAAGAGAAGTTCATCAAAGTCAAAGTCAGAGATGGTCGCAGCTTCTAGCTCCGCTAAATAGCAGAGTCTTCCCAGGTCCGGAGCAGATTGACAGACTTCTAGGGAGCCCTCGCCCTTCGTGCCCCCAGATTTCTCCTAGGGCGCTTGGGGGGCTCTACCTCCGCCTGTCGGCTCTTCTCTCTCCCCTTTGCCCGGAGAGAGGGTTTCCAAGTCCCAGACAGCTGTTTTTTGGCTGTTCTGGGGCTTTTACAGTACCGGGGATCGGGCGCCCACGGAGGAGCGTCAGCGAAGTCAGCGGAGCCAACCGGAAGTCCCCGTTTAAGTTTTTCAAATGCTGCTTGGCATTCCATAGTCCAGTTCAAAGGCTGCTTCGGTTTAGGGTTGCCCTCCCCCTTTGTTTTTATGAGCTTGGTAATGGGGAGGGCAATCTGAGTGAAAGCGGGGATAAACTGTCAGTAAAAGGTGGCAAAACCCAGGAAGCTTTGTAACTGTTTACGCGTGCGTGGTGGTTCCCAATCAAGTACAGCCTGCACTTTTTGAGAGTCCATTTCTACGTCCTGGTGTGAAATTTGGTACCCCAAATAGACAATATTTTCTTGGTGGAATTCACATTTAGAAAGTTTAGCATAAAGTTTGGCAGAGCGGAGTTTGTTTAAAACAGCTCTGACTAGTTTTACATGTTCTGCTTTGGTCTCGGTATATATTAAAATGTCATCCAAGTAGACCAGGACCCCCTTATACAAATGCTGATGTAGCACTTCATTTATTAATTGCATAAACACTGCGGGGCTCCTTGTAACCCAAATGGGAGCACCTTGAATTGGTAGCACCCGAGGGGGGTGTTAAATGCCGTTTTCCACTCGTCCCACTCCTTAATTCTGACACAGTAGTAAGCCTCCCTTAAGTCCAGCTTTGAAAAAATTTCCCCTTTCCAGTTGCAGGACTCGGGGCTGGTTGGGAATGGGCTCCAGTGTGCATGCTGCCTGGAGGGGAGGGTTTGCTGGGTCTTCTCCCGCTGCTGCTGTGCCATCTGCTTGATAGGCAGGCTCCAGAAGGGGGGTGCCTCCCCTGGCATCATCTGCAACTGCTGCCCTTTCTGCGCTCCTTGGTTGTCATCCTGGATGTTGAGATTTTCCAAAGTTTCCATCACCAATTGGGTTATATGTCTCTTCAGACAATCCTCCCTCAGTGGTGCTTCAGTTAGTTCCCCCTGGTCAGCGAGGGCTTCTAGTTCCAGTTTCCACCCCAGTTTTCGGTTACCACGGCTGATGGTGACTCCTCTGGTTCTCTCATCCCAGCTATCTTTCTTCCTGATGCCAATTGAACCAGCAGGGCTTTTCAGGATTCTCCAGGGTTACCTCATCCTCTCCAATGGGGTGTACGAAACAAGCATCCAACTGGGTGGTGGTTGATGTCTCCCCCCAGCATTCGGCTTCTCCCAGTTCTCTGCTTCGTTTGGACATGGTTTGCAAGGTACCCTCAGTAGAGCGAAGATTGCTTCTCTGGGTTGACCGTTTTGCAGACATTCCTTTCTGTAAGGATTGCCTCTCCTCCCAACTTAAGAAAGTAAAAACTCTTGAAACGTAGTATTTCAAAAGGACCCTCTTATTAAGCAGAAGTGACAGCAATGGATTCAAAGCAACGTCTGAATACCCTTAGGCAAGACAAGTAGGATTAAAGCAGTAGAGACCCCTCCCTTAAGCCAGAATGCAGATTTTAGCCAATACACAAGTTTGAAGATGTTTTCTTTATCAGCTGCCCTGAGAACCAGATAAGTATGTATTCACATCGTTTCTCCTTTATCCTTTAAAGTGAAACAGCCCACATGGCTGTCATAAACATTCCTCAATGTTAAGGGGATCTCAGGGCTCTTTGGCACCAGGATATAGGTTGTAAAATATCTGTTGACACAGGAAATGCTAGTAAATCAAATCCAAGTCTCCCCCTTCTCCCAATTGAATGGCAGTATCACTTTTAGGGATCTGACAGCAAGTATCACAGTGGCCCTGTCATCCCCAATCAATAGAGAGATGTGTGAAACAGGTCACAGAGGCAGCAAGCAGAGTGTGTGTCAGAGTCCCAGCACTGACATATATTAGCAGAGGAGAAGCTTGAACTTTTGCCTACTTAATCCCTTTGAAGATTCTGTCTCCTCGGAGATGGGAGGAGGGGAACATTCCTGTGATCTGATGGAGGAGGGATGAGGAAAGTGGCTTGGAAGATAGCCAATGAGACGCAGAGAGTTGGGGATCAGAAAGGGAGGGATTGAGGGGCAAAGGTGTGACTTATTTCTAGGATCTTACCCAATAACTCCAAACACAGGATGCAGTGAACCAATGCTCTTTATTGATCAATGTTTCTATTACAGGTATTTAGCTGGAAGTGGCCCCTGGACTCCTGGACCATGTCTTAAGTACCTGGGAGGCGGAGCTAAGGTAAGGAGGGGTCAGAGGAGGATCTGAGTGGATGTAGAGTTAACCCTTATCATACCTGGGATGGTGAATGGTGGGCATTTATACATAACAAATCCCCCTCTAAATGCCCAACAGTTGGACCTGCTTGCGTGTTCTGTACCCGTACCCCTAATTTAGACGTAAGGTAAGCATGTTGTTTGCTGGGTAGAGGTTTGGTCAGAATGTCTGCGGCTTGCTCGGTGGTCTCACAATGTACAGCCTTAATAAAACCAATGTTCGTTAATTCTCTGACATGCTTGTGCTTAATGTCTATATGTCTGGACCTTTGGCCTACTGCTTCTGCCATGGATATGTCTATGGCTGCTTTGTTGTCCTCATGTATTACTATCGGGTAGGCCAGCTCGGTCCATATGCTGGTAAGCAGATCGTCAAACCATGTCAGATTATTGGCTGCTTTGGAGAGACAGATGTACTCTGCCTCAGCTGTGGAGGTGGCTACCAGGTTTTGTTTTCCAGTGTACCAGTGTACTGGGCAGCCGTTAATGAGGAATACGTAGCCAGATGTGCACTTTCTACTTTTTGTGTCGCCTGCCCAGTCAGCGTCTGCATAGGAGGTTAGTATGGGTTCTTTGGACATCTCTGGTTCTAGGTTCACGCATGCGTCCATGCTGTGTTTTAGATATCTGAGCACACGTTTTACCCCCTGTCAGGGCATTTATTTAATCCCATGTTTGGCTCTGGGACTAATTACCCTGGTTTGGAGGAGATGGATCGTGGCTTATCCTTGTTTCAATAATCTGAAAAGAAACGCGAAGGAAGGTTTCTAATAAAACTCATTTATTTGTTATAAAGAAAATAAAACACCTCACTAACTAAGAAAAATTAATTGTTACATTTTTGAAAGTAATTCGGGCCGGCTATCTCTTAGCCGGACCTCTGGCAAGAGAACAAAAGAAAGAGTGTGAGAAGCAAGTGAAGGAATGGAATGTGGGTGGATGCGGAAACACGTAGCTTACTGATAAGAAGTTGGCAAAGCTACGGAGAGTCTGACAGTCCAGAAATAATGAGCTCAGCTGGTAAATAAAATAACGCAGTGACATTCCCCTTCTTTTGCCAGTTGAGCGAATATCAGTTCATCATCAAATAAGGCACATCTTCTCACGCAGATACTCGTGTTGAGCTGCTGGAAGTGGTTTGTTGAGCATATCAGCAATTTGATCATGTGTAGATACATATCGCATTTTGACAAAACCTTTTTTCACTAAATGTTTTATGTTTTGGTAACGAATGTCAATGTGTCTGGACCTAGAACCTGTGAAATGAGATTCAGAAATATAAACCACCGATTCATTGTCTTCCATCACGGTGATTGGTCGGATTGGGTGTGTCCAGATATCTGTGACTAAAGCATCAAACCAAGTTAGAGAATTACATGCATCTGAAACACAAGCATATTCAGCTTCAGTAGATGAACAAGAAACAAAATTCTGTTTACGTACTTGCCAATAAACAGGACATCCATTTAAGAACATCATATAACCTGAAGTACTTTTACGTGATTTCTTATCACTTGCCCAATCAGAATCTGCATAACAACATAATTCTGCATAATCAGTATGTGTTGGTTCTAACAATAACTTCATGTGTTTGGTGTATTTTAGGTATCTCAATAATTTCTTAATACATGTCCAATGAAACTGTTTTGCTTTACCTACGTGTCGTGATAAGAGATTAACACTAAGTGCAATGTCGGGTCTGGTCCAACTACTAATGTATAACAGTGACCCAATGACTGAACGATAAAGTGTTTGATCCTCGAACTCAGGACTTTCTTCTTGTGTCAAGTTGTGAAAATCTGTTTGCATGGGTGTCTTTGTTGTGTTAGCATCTTTCATGTTGCAATGATGCAAAACTTGTTCAATTTTATCTTCTTGTGAAAGACTAAACCCCTTCTGTGTTTTTTCAATCTGAACACCTAAATAAGTGCTAATGTGACCTAATGATTTCAATGTGAAGTATCTCTGCAAAGCTTTGGCAAAAATTTCACTCATTTGCTTATTTGGACCAATATAAACAATATCATCAACATAAACAAGAACTATCTCATATGCATTGTTAGATCTTTTTGTGAACACGCACTCATCAGTTTCGGACTTAATAAAGCCCATTGAATTTAGTTTGTCAGTAAGACATAAATACCACATTAAACCAGATTGTTTCAGACCATAGAGACTTTTGTTTAGGAACCAGGTATCCCCTTCTTGCTGTCGGAATCCTGGAGGACTTCTCACGTAGATCTCTTCGTCTAGGTCTGCATGTAGATAAGCCGTGTCAACATCAAACTGGAAAACTTCTAAACCAAGGATAGTTGCTGTTGCTAAAGCAATTTTTACACTCTCAGTCCTGACTGTCGGTGAGTAAGTATTTGTGTAGTCCTCAGGATAACGTTGAGCGAAACCCTGAGCTACAAGTCTGGCCTTGTACAGTGACTCACCATTTGGTTTCTTTTTGATTCTGTAGACCCATCGAGTGCCAATGACCTTTTTGTTTGCTGGAGGTTTTGCAGGTGTAAATACTTTAAGTTTCTTTAGACTGTCCATTTCAACCTGCATTGCATCATACCATTTGTCTTGCTCTGAATCAGGGAGCTGCTTGATTTGTGTGAAATTATCAGGTGGAAGTGTGACATTGCAAATCAAAGGCAAGGGTGCTTTTGTCAGTTGCCAAGAATATCGTTGTGGAGGGATTCCTTTTGTGGCCCTCTTGGAACGTCTCGGAACAACTGTCCAGTCTTCTTCTGCTTCGTCCTCGTCCTCACTTTCGTCGCTAGCGTCAGCATCCGCGGCTTGCGAAGACGGAACATCGGGTTGAGAAGAATCAGTGGAATCTTGATCATCAATCTGCGTAGCATCAGCAGTATCATCTCTAGGGAAATAAACTCCAGGATCATTGGAATGAATCCTGGACCAGTCAATGTCTTCTTCAAAATTAGCAGATTGGGAAATCACAATTACATGTTTAGAGTCAATAAATTTGCTCCATTTTGAATTATCATCAATACCCATAAATCTCAGTCTCTTTGCTGCTGGACCTCCTTTTCTTCTTTGAGCTAAGGGAATGTTCACCATAGCATATGAACCAAAAATATGGATGTTTTTAAGATCGGGTTTGTAGCCATACAACATGAAGAAAGGAGTCTGATTTGTTACACTGCTCCAAGTACGGTTGACAATGTAATTTGCATACTTGATAGCTTCACCCCAGTATATCTTACCAAGGTTGGCGTCTTCTAGGAGACAACGCATCATGGTTTGCAGTACTCCTTGTCTTCGTTCTGCGACTCCATTGTGAGCCGGTGTGTAAGGGGGCGAAGTCTGATGAATAATTCCATTCTTACGCATCCAGTCCTGGAAACGCTGAGACATGAACTCGGCACCACGATCACTCTGGATTCTGGCGATGCGAACTTGGTCTTGGGTAGAAACAAGGGTTGCAAAGTCTTTAAAGATCTGAAAGGTCTCTGATTTTTCTTTCATAGGATATACATATCCATATCTAGAGTAATTATCAACAATTGTTAGAAAATATTTTCTACCACCAAATGATGGCGGGAATGGACCAACTATGTCAATGTGAACCAAATCAAAAATGCGTGTTGACAGGCGTGTAGCGCGTTTGGGAATGGCTGCTGCTTTGGATTTGGCCTTTTTGCATACAGCACAATCCAAAAACACCTTACACCCCTTTAGATCCAAACCTTTTGCGAACTCCGGCATCTTCCTAAGAACACGGAAACTGGCATGCCCCAATCTTCTATGCCATTTGTGGATACACCTGGAATGCAAAGGTTTACCTGTTAGTGAATTCTCAACATTAACATTTTTATGCGGAACCTCAGGCTTGCTCTGAGCAACCTGTTTACCAACTCTATTTTTGTTGGCTTTAGGAGCCTTTGGAATAGCAACAGGATCTCTCACTGGAGTATCTCTCTCTGGGCCTGTGCTCTCCCTTTTTGGAGTTTGCATACTTGCCTGTGTTTGTGTTTTAGGCTTTGGCTTTAAGTAATAAACACCACCAATTAATATGGTTTCAGCAACAATATCTCCATCTTTAACTATGTAACTTGCTTTTTCAAGGTGGTGAACTTGGAACTTTAACATTCTAGACAAGTGATACTGACTAAGCAAATTACTGGTTGCTGTTGGTATGTAATAAACATCAGGAATGAATGCATCGAGCTCTTCAACATAAACAGTTCCTTTTCCTTTGACCTGACAAGAATGATTTGAAAAAGAATAAAGTTCACGTAGCTCAGGTTCAGGCTCGTGCATCTCTGTGAAAAGTTCCTTTCTGTAGGTAACATGCAATGCTGCACCACTGTCCAAAGTCCACAGGAGTCGTCTGTCGTACTCTGGTTGAGGTTGTGGATCATTGGTTAAAGCCAATGTGGCGAGTGGAGTTTGTGGATCACGCCGGGGACCACGACGACCTTGTCTTCCGCCTCTGCCTCTGCCTCTGGAATCTGTTCCTCTGGGCTGGTACGTGACGGGAGCTGGAACTCGTTGGGGACAATCCCGGGTGGCATGTCCCACACGGTTGCAGGTGTAGCATCTTGGCATCCTTGGAGCATAGGTCCTTCCTCGGAAGGGGCGCCTAGCTGGAGCTCTTGATGCGGGTGGTCCTCTCAAGTGTGGTGTGGCCAACATGAATGCCTCTTCTTCAATTAAAAGTCTACAAACATTGTCCACTGTGCGTTGAGCAATAGGGACTTGGTTAATTTTTGTAACAGCATCTTTCCATTCATAATTCAAAGAGTTAATAATGATGCTGATCATTTGAATATCTTCAATGTTATGGCCTCTTTCTCTCAATTCTGTTCTCAGACCTTTCAGTTTGGTCAAATGTCCTCCAATTTGTTCACCAGGTTTCAATCTCGAACCGTGGAGTTCAGACATGAGTAAACATGAAGATTCAATTGAGATAGGCCTGTAGCAATTTTCCAATTCAGCCCAAATTTGTCGGGATGTTGTATTTGGTGGAAAAGTGACCTGCAGTTCAGTATCCATGGACATCAACAATGTTGTACGAGCCCTTATCTCTAAATCTCTTATTGCAAAGTCCCATGGTTGAGCAGGTGGGTTAAATACCATAAAATGGGTGCCTTCTCTAAGAAGCAATAGTGTAATCTCACTGACCCAGGCTTTGTAATTGCGTCCTGACATTTTTAGTTTTGACTCACCAGTTAGTGGAGAGACAGAAAATGCCTGGTGAGGAGCCCGCACTTGGTATGCTGGCTGTGCTGGCAGAAATGCCTGTGGTATTTGCTGTGCCTGTTGTGGACCTAAAAATGGTCTTGGTTGTGCCATTGGAGGTGGGCCAGGAGGTGGCCCTATTTGCACTTGTGGCTGGGGCACATATGCAGGCATTTGTAGCTGCTGTGGCTGATGCACTGGAATCTGCTGTATTCCAGTTGCCAGTTGTGCTTGATCTGCAATATTGGCATGACCTGCTGGAGATGCAATCATTTGCCTTTGCTTCATAAAGCGTTCCTGTGTTCCATCTAAAAGGGCACCATCACCACCAGGGGGTGTTGGAGTTTGAGCCCGTGGAGACACTTGTGGCGTTTCAGCTTGAATCTCTGAGTGAGTTAGAGACAGGTTTGCCAGGGTCTGCTGTAGTAATTTAAAATGTTCATCTAAGCTCCTTTCTCTTTCAGCTTCCTGTAGTAAATTACTTTCGCCAGCAGATGGTGCTGCACCTTCGGGCAGCTCAGTTTCAAGAAATGATTGCGTGGCAGGTTTATATGTAACTTGATCAGGGAGACTTTCATGTGACGTATGCAGTGCTCTCTGGTCTGATTGGCCTGACACAAAATCCACCAGGGGGAGTGTCTTTGGCTCTGAGGAAGAAGACAAGATGGCCTCTTTTGAAAATCTTAAGTCACGGGACTCTGTCTTTTCTTGTTCCAGCATAAACAAATCTCTCTTAAATCGAGACAGTTCATTTTCATAATATTTTACATGCTCACGATAGGATTTGATGGCCATCTCACGCTGGGTGAGCTCAGGGCTTTGAGAAGAGTAATGAATTACTTCTCTCTCTGCGTGGGGGTGAAAAAGCTTTGCCGTTTGTGGAAACTTTCTTGGCCTGGCACCAAGCACATCGTAATCTGTGGGCTCTGGTAGAATAGATTCATAGCATGCAAATTGAGAAGAAAAAGCTACCGACCTCAGTCGCAGTTCATTATCTTCAAAAGCAGCTGTTCTGATATCTGTCCTTTGATGTGTTTCCGAAAGCATTTTCAGATCTTCTTCACCCATGGCACCTTCTTGTTCCAATTGCGTAGCCGTAGCAAGAGGCTGGAATCTTGAGGGCGTTACTATCTCCTGTTCTTCTTCCAAAGAGGATAAAGCTCTGTGCTTCATTTTTCCTTTTTTCTTCTGTTTCGGCATCTCAGCAATATAATTAGCGTACCTCAGTAGCTAAAAACTAATTGCCTATGCGCTCTTATCAGAAGTAACAAAAACAAGGAAAAAGCCATAAATCAACCATCCTCGTGCTACCAGAATGTCAGGGCATTTATTTAATCCCATGTTTGGCTCTGGGACTAATTACCCTGGTTTGGAGGAGATGGATCGTGGCTTATCCTTGTTTCAATAATCTGAAAAGAAACGCGAAGGAAGGTTTCTAATAAAACTCATTTATTTGTTATAAAGAAAATAAAACACCTCACTAACTAAGAAAAATTAATTGTTACATTTTTGAAAGTAATTCGGGCCGGCTATCTCTTAGCCGGACCTCTGGCAAGAGAACAAAAGAAAGAGTGTGAGAAGCAAGTGAAGGAATGGAATGTGGGTGGATGCGGAAACACGTAGCTTACTGATAAGAAGTTGGCAAAGCTACAGAGAGTCTGACAGTCCAGAAATAATGAGCTCAGCTGGTAAATAAAATAACGCAGTGACACCCCCTCCCAGTGATACATCTTTGGATCGCTGACATGTCTGGATAGCAGGTTGACAGCCAGGAGGATGTCTGGTCTAGTCCAATTAGCTATATACAGTAGTGACCCAACAACAGACCTATAGAGGGTATTGTCCTTGAAGGCCTCGCTTTCCTCATTCATGTGTTTCAGGAAGTCAATATGTATTGGCGTGTCACATGGCTTGGCTTCCTTCATGTTGCATTTAATTAACAGATCCAGTATTTTCTCCTTTTGAGAGATCTTGAATCCCTTCTGAGTTCTATCAATCTGGACACCCAGGTATTTGTTCACCTTTCCCAGAGTCTTTAGTGCGAAATGTTTCCCCAACTGGTTGGCAAACTCATCACAATTTTGTTTGCGCTGGCCACAATATAAAATGTCATCCACGTAGATGAGTACGTACTCTATGGATGTGCCCTCTCTCTTGGTGAAAAAGCATAGGTCGGCGGAGGTGGCTGTGAACCCCATGTCCTTAAGGATCTTCGCTAGGCACTCGTACCACCTCTTACCGGACTGTTTCAACCCATACAGACTTTTGTTCAACAACCACGTGTCCTCCCCTTGTGTGTTTCTCCCTGGGGGTGCCCTGACAAAGATCTCCTTATCTAGCTTCGCGTGGAGGTAGGCTGTCTGCACGTCGAACTGGTAGACTTCTAACCCTAGGATTGTGGCTATTACTAGAGCTCTTTTTACGCTCTCTGCCCTGACTGTGGGTGAATACGTGTCAGTGTAGTCCTCTGGGTATTTCTGGGCAAATCCTTGTGCTACTAGCCTAGCTTTGTACAGTTTCTTATTGTCCTCTAGCTCTTTGACTTTGAAGACCCATTTAGTCCCAATGGCTACTTTGTTCTCTGGCACTCTGGATGGGGTATACACGTTCAACTCCCTCAGGCTGTTCATCTTCTTATCTATGGCCTCCTCCCATCTGTCCCTTTCCTCTCGTGGTAACTTAAGAATGTCCTCGTAGGAGTTGGGTGTTGTGGTGCCTGTGTGTATTGAGAGTATGTAATCGTCGAATCTCTTAGGTAGTTTGTTTCTGTTGTGTCTTATGGGCCTGCTGGGTATCGTTTCTGAGTCGTGCATGTGTTGGGCCTCCCTCTCAGTGAGTGTATCTACTTTTACCTTTAGGATGGGGTGGTTCTCTTTCCATTCTTTGGTGTTTACCCTTTTTTGTTTGGGTTTTTGTTTCTCGTGTGTCTCGCTTTCGGTTGTGTCTGGCTTGTTATTGGTCCTAGCATTGTCATCAGTTTCTTGCCTGGGCAGTACCTCATTGAGGTGTATTCTTGACCAGTTTGTGTTCTCGTGGAACACAGCTGATCTGGACACGACAAATCTGTTGTCTTTGTCGATGAACCTGTAACCTTTGGTTCCGGACTCATACCCCATGAATCTTAGTCTCCTTGATACTTTGTCCCCTTTTCTCCTTAACTGTTTGGGTATGTGTACATCTGCATTTCCCCCAAATATGTGCAGGTGTGCTATCTGAGGCTTCCTATTGTACATGACCTCATAGGGAGTTTTGTTCACTACGCTTGACCATATTCTGTTCAGTGTGTAGTTTGAATATGTGAGTGCCTCTGCCCAGAAGTGTTGCCCTAGTCCGGCGTCTTCTAAGACTCACCTTACCATTGTTTGTAATACACGGTTTTTGCGTTCTGATACTCCATTTTGGAATGGCGAAAACGGAGAAGAGGAGAAGTGTAGTATCCCGTGCTTCTTTGTCCAGTTGGAGAAGTCCCTTGATAGGAACTCTGAGCCCCTATCTGTCATGATTTGTTTTATTTTTACGTTATGTTGAGTTTCTACCCTTTTGTAGAACTCTTTAAATTTTTGGAACACCTCACTTTTGTGGTTGAGGGTGTATACAAATCCGTAACGGCTATAGTCATCGACTATGGTAAGGAAGAACCTCTTCTTGTATTTAATAGAAGGTCTCATGGGTCCCACCACGTCCATGTGAACTAATTGGAATATTGAGTTGGTGGTGCGGGAGGCCTTCTTGGGCCTTGGTTTGGTTTTGATTTTCGAACATTTACACACAGAACACTCCAAATAATTTTTACAGTTCTTTAATGGTAAGCCATTTGAGCATTCATTCATCTTTTGTACCGTTGGAAAACTAGCGTGGCCTAATTTTCTGTGTAGTAAGTGGGCGCACCCATCATGAATGGGTTTGCCAATGTGTGGTTTCCCTTTGTGTGTTGTGTTTGTGGTGGGTTTGCCTCCTGCAGTGTGTTCTCCTTCACCCCCTCTATTTTCTGTGGGTGTGCTTGTCCCTTTCTCGTTACTTTCTGAGTTAGTGTTTGAGTGCTCTTGGGTTACTAAGTAGGTGAGTCCCCCTTCTATGATGATCTTTCCTATGCTTCTCTTTCCTTTGGTCATATATGCTTTCCCTTCCCTGAAGGTTGTCTCAATGCCCAAGTCTTTACTTAGTTTGAGTGTTGCTAATATATTGTGGGGTATTTCTGGGATGAATAGTACCCCCTCTATCTTCCCTATTCCATCTATGTGTGCGCTCCCTTCTCCTTTCACCAATACCTTGTTCTGGTTGGCTACATTGATGTGGTATTCCTTAGGCGTGAATGCCTCCAGTATGTTCCTATTGTTGGTGGTGTGGTTTGTGGCTCCTGAGTCAATGAGCCATGTGTTCCTTCCTTTTGCCTGGGTGTTTGGGTGTTGGTGGTCTCTAAGTTCATATAGTGACCCAGTCTGACTATCCCTGGAGCTATCCCTATATCCTCTCCTGTCCCTGGGGTTGGGTGAGTCCCTGCGCCTGAACCTGCTTTCTGGGGAGCGCCTGTCTGAGTAACCTGGTTTGCGGCCTTGCCTTTCCCTACGGTAGCTGTGGTCCCTGTCCCTCTGGTTTCTGGGACAATCTC
This sequence comes from Pantherophis vulpinus, assembly GCA_037215915.1. Lineage (NCBI taxonomy): Eukaryota > Metazoa > Chordata > Lepidosauria > Squamata > Colubridae > Pantherophis > Pantherophis vulpinus. Next base: position 307,378 of record JAXLNS010000038.1, read on the forward strand.
TCCTATAGTGATTCCTAGACCCACAGTTAAAACATTCTGGCTTATCTTGGTCCCTGGTCTGGAAATCTACCCTTTTTGTTGGTCTGCTCTCCCTGAGGCTTGATGAGCGTTCCCTTCTCAGGCTGTCCTCCGCAATTAGCCTGTTGGATAATGTCTCTAAAGGGAGGTGCTCTATGTTGAGACTATCCAGTTGCATGATAAAGTTCTCCCAACTGGGGTTTAGGGAGTTTATGATGATGCTCTTCATGATATTATCAGAAATGGTTTCCCCCCTTTGTATGAGTTCTGCCCTGGTGGTGTTTAGCTTGAGTATATGCTCCCCCATGGGTGTCCCTGCCTTATGCCTGGCTGAGTAAAATCCCCTGGATATTTTGGTTGTAGTGGCTGCACTCTTACTGTAAAATAAATTAAATATTTTTTGTAGTATCTCTGCCACGGTTAAGTGGCGGCCAAGACTGGGGTAAATGCTGGGGGACAAGCTAGACATTAACAGATAGTAAGCCCTGTGGTGCAAACAGTCAATCTCAAAAGTCCATGGCTTCTTGGGTGGGTCGTCAAATAAGTACAACATATTTTCTTTCAGAAAAGCAATTTGTAGTTGGTGGTACCACTCCAAAAGATTGGCCCCATCTAATTTCAATTTGTGATTGTCAGCAGTAAAAGTTATGTTACTTACAGTCTGGTGCTGTCCATGGTTCTTTATGTGAGTGAACTCACAATATGCTGGGGGAATGCTTGTTGCCACTCTGAACTGACTTATCTCTATGTTCCTTGTACTTATCTCTATGTTCCTTTCTCTTCCTGTAGGTGGCGACTGGGCATGCGCGAGGCTCATTTCGCCCCGGAGGTCGTCTGGTGAGGAGCTCCTTGTTGCTGCTCTCAGGCCTAGGCCTAGGCCTGCCGGTGGGGGGCTGGGCTCGCTCCTGACGGGCCCGTAGCCCTCCCTGGACATCAGATGCCATGGCTGGGCCCCTGCATCTTGGGCAAAGAGTGGAAGAAGGCGAGGAGGCGAGGCAGTCGCAGGTCGAGGATCCCTGGAGACGGCGGCGGTGGCGGCGGTCGTAAGTCGAGGATCTCCTGGATTCGGTGGCGCGGAAGCAGCGGCGGCGGCAGCGGCGGCGGCGGTGGGTCCTGGGCGACGCTGGAGGACCTCTGGATGGGTCAGGAAGCCTGGTGGAGGCCGCATGGTTGGTGAGTCGTTGTTTCTTCTCCTCATTCCGCGGCCTAAGGAAGTTGGTGCGGCGGGTGGCGAGTGCGAATCCTGAGGGTATTCAGTCCTACAGGTGGCCGGGTCTTGGGCGTAGTTTTTGGGGTGTGTTGTCCCGCGTGGTGTCTGCAGGGGTGTTGCAAGGGTTCCGGTGGCTGCCCTGCTGTTCTTTTGGCGGTGCTGAGCGTTGTTTTGTTTCTTCCTGGCTCCTGGGGGCTTGAGTGCTGAGGCGAGTGCTGCAGCCAGGTTTTCAATTGTTTCTTCTGCTTCGGGCTCGATGGGTGAGCCCCCGCAGGCTTGCGATCTTGTTTGGGGGTTGTTTTGGGGGTCTTCCCCAGCGAAGTTGGGGTTCTCGCTGTTTCCCGCCATTCGATTTAAATCTTGGCCTCCCATTGGCTGTTGGCCATTCCAAGATGGCCACCGAGAGCATGGCGCGGAAATGAAATCCTCTACATCCGGAGCTTCAGCTTGGGAGTACCTTCCTCTTGCCGGGCTGAGGATTTCTTCTCTCTGTTGCTGGGTGCTCATCGCTGCTCCATTGCTTTCAAGTAGGCTTTGGAGTTTCGCGATGAGCTCCTCTTTGCTGGCAGTCGCTTCCATCATCCCCAGGATGGTGGATCGGAATTCTTCGTTGCTTGGTGGCCCTGCCCTTTCACAGTAGTGGATTTCTTCTCTTGGCCCTTCGTCCCTGGGTTGTGGACTCGGGTTGTAGTCTCCATCACCTTCAGTTGTGGTGGTCCTTGCTGTGGCACCTTCGAGAGCCTGCAGTTCTTTCATCTGTTTGATGTAGGCTCTGGTGGCCATTCTTTTCTCTGCCTCTGTCTGGGTTCTCGATTCTGCCATCTCTGTGAGTTGTGGGTAAACCATCCTCTGCTCCCAACCTGTGACTTATTTCTAGGATCTTACCCAATAACTCCAAACACAGGATGCAGTGAACCAATGCTCTTTATTGATCAATGTTTCTATTACAGGTATTTGGCTGGAAGTGGCCCCTGGACTCCTGGACCATGTCTTAAGTACCTGGGAGGCGGAGCTAAGGTAAGAAGGGGTCAGAGGAGGATCTGGGTGGATGTAGAGTTAACCCTTATCATACCTGGGATGGTGAATGGTGGGCATTTATACATAACAAAAGGTCAGTACTGACCGCGCAAGAGCCAGGGTCGGATCACTATGCTCAATAAAGAGAAATTTTCCTTAAAGATCGGCAGTTTGGAAATTCCTTTATTTTGAGATAGCATCGAAACCTGACAGACTCAGGCTCCCGACCAGGAAGCTGGGCCCGAAATTTATAGGACCATTTCCTATAGTAAAAATAATCAACCAGGTCAAAGTACAATTGCAATTGCCCCGGTTACAAGGAAAGATACACTCCGTTTTTCACAGTAGTCTCCTGAAGCCTGTGGTGGGGTCAACTTTAAGGCCGGTGCCACGTGATCCCCTGGGGCCCTTGATCATTGAGGGACACACTCACTATGAAGTATAGCGAATTCTTTTTTTTTTATTGAAAAGTTTTCAAATACAAATTTTTCTCCCCCCCTCCTCCCTAACCCCCCCTCACCACCCATCCCCCCCTGAGACTTCTTCACAACAAAAACCTAATTCATAACAGATTATATAATATTTTACCATCCCCTTACTCCCTCCTCTAAATACTGACCCTTACTTACTAATAATATTATTAATATTATTACTTCCCCCTTTTACCATACATTTCAAAAAAACATTCAACTATAACATTGTATGAAAACTTCTAATTTAACATAATATTATTATAACTCCCAATTTAGCAGTAATCTGCCCTTTTTCTCCTCCCCCATACTTTTATCTGTATATTATTACAACATTTCAAAACAACCTTCCGCTTTAAAACTATATAATAAATCCTATTTTAACATTTAATCTTTTGTGTATATTAATATAACATTTCAAAGCAGCCTTCCCCATAAATCCTAATTTAACATTTATTCAACTCTATCCATTTTCTCCACTCCCCTAAATATATCACTTAAACATCCCTTTTCTTAAACTAAACAATCAGTAAACTAACCTATCTCCACCCACTTTCCTACAAAATTGCCATGCACAACAATTCTTAATATCTTTAAGCCACTGCCCGCCCTGCTAAAAAAATATATTCCGTTATATAAAAAAATCAATGACTTTAAATTTATAATCCATATAATATCTTCTTTGATATCTTTCCACTGGATTGTTGAGTCCATCATCCATATTAGGCTAACATAGCATCCTGGTGCAACAGTTTGTTCAAAATCCTCCGTCATCATCTGCCCCCATCAGTAGTGAATATCCTCATATGTATATAAAAGAAAAAAAACAACCACCCGAGTGACATTATAATTATATTCCATATAGTTGTAATTGTGGCTTTCATCAGGATTATTAATTCCCATCATCATATTGGGTAACAACCAGATCTTCTGCATGCCCCAGCATAGCTCTCTTGCCTTATAGCTCAAGATGAATATAATATATTTATCAATAAAAAAAAGAAATCCAAAGTAGATAATTCCAATTCAACTATTTAAGGCTCTTTTCACATCCTAAAATTACGGCATTGCAGAGGTCTGTCACTCTCCTCAGGATAATATTAACCAATACTTCGCCTCAACTATCTTTTCATATATTCATTCATTTTTTAAAAAAATAACTGGCTTCACTGTTGCTTAATTTAGAAGTTTTTATTTTTGTGAGACCTATTTCTTTTTTTCTTTTCTTTTTGTGGGTTTGAACTCCATCCTGGTTTCCTTTCTACAAGTTGTATATCAACTGATCGGTTTTCATTCTGCTTTATAACTTGATCTTGTTGGTTTTGTTTTTGTGTCTCATATTTCTTTTTTGCTCCATACTTGTCTGTGACTTGATGAATCATCACGTTAGAGTCCGATGCCACTTCTCTCATATTTGTAGATAATCCAGCTGAGGTGTCTAAAGAATCCAAAGGCAATTTGTCCACCACAGCCTCTGTAATTCGATGTTTTCCCTTTATTTCCAACTCCTTCTGCTTATCCTGTATTGTGCCTAAAGATATTAAGTTCATTTTCAAAAATTTTTGATAAAATTCTTCCACTTTTTCAACAGTATTTAGTTGGTATCTTTCTCCTTGATATCTCAGTATTATACCAACTGGGGCATCCCACCTGAATAGAATATTTCTTTTTTTTAGCTCAGTCACCAGAAAACCAAATTTCTTCCTTTCCAATAACATCTTGGGCGGGAGCTCTTTGTAAATCCAAATCTTTCTTCCAAACAATTGCAAAGTAGAGTTGAAGGAATTTTGCACAATATTATTTCTAATTTCTTTATCTGTAAAATAAATCACCACATCTCTAGGCAATTGCCTTTGCTTTGCAATCCAGGAGTTTATTCTATAAACTCTATCGATCCTACAAAATACTTCCTCAGGTTGGACCTTTAAGATCCCAGCCAGAATTTCAGAAGATATTTTCCTTAAATCAACTCTGTTATTTTCCTGCAATCCTCTCAGTCTAATCGCATATTCAGTAAAATTATATTGCATCATTAAAACTTCTCTTTCAATCCGTTGTTGCATGTTTTCTGCATTACAAGTCTTTTGATCAGCCTCCATTTTAGGTTTTTCTTCTGAGCTATTGTCTTGAGTGTTTGTCAAATCATTTTCAATTTTTTGTATTCTATTGTCCAAATTGTCCTCAATTTCTTCCACTTTAGACTCTAATAAGTTAGTATTTGCATCCAACTTGATCATAAATTCTGAAAAGCCATTAGCCATTTTTATAATCTTTCGGTCCAGAGTATCAAACTTTAATTGCACTAATTCTTTAATTTCCTGCTTAAATTTTTCAAAGTTCTCATTCACAATCTCATCCCTTCTTACAATCTCCTCCAAAAGAAATTCAATTATATTAAAATCAGTTTTCTGAGACTGGAGCTTTAAAACTTGTTCATGTAATTTATTAATGGGGGAATCCCCCCCCCCCCCACAGCTTGTTTGTCCGGCTTTGCAAGCTTTAATGCCAGACAAACTATTTTTTTTAAAAAAAAAAGAGAGGCAAAGAAGAAGGCTTAACGCACTGTAAGCCGCCCTGAGTCTCCGGAGAAGGGCGGCATATAAATCAAATTAAAAAAAAAAAAAAAAAAAAAAGGACTTCTTTCCAACCAAGATCAATATCAGATCTCCAGGAAGAGAAAAACACAAAAATAGAACTTTATCTTAAGTGTAGCCAAAAGTATTTATTCCGCTACTTTGTATCTTAATGGGAAACGGAAGGACTCTCCCTTTCAGCCCCTTCTCAAGCCTCGGCAGTCGCCATTTTTAAAAATTCTTTTTTTCCTTTTCCCTTTCCTTCTTCAATAACTGTTGTAAAATGAATAAAATACTTGCGATTCAGGGTCACAGGTCCAGCTCATATCCTTTTTAATTGTTCTGTTAATTTTTGTAGGCTTGTTCTTGTCGCCTAGCTCTGCATGAGCAGAGGTCTCCCAAAGCCCGGAGCGGCGGCGGGGGAAATAGGGAGCTTCGTCTGCTTCGTCCCCAAAAGTAAAAAAAAAACTTTTGGGGCTATGCAGAGAGCTCTACCTGCCCCCGCTGGCTCTATCTCCATTTCCACATGGAAACGGAGTTTTTTCGAGCCGCCTTTCAGTTGTAAAGGCGGCTCTTTACAGGCAATGGGGCGGCGATCCGAAGGGATCGTCTGGCGGCGGCAAGAGGCAAACCGGAAGTTCCAAGTACAGCGAATTCTTGATTCAAGATGGCACAGAGGGCGCCTCCAATACTTAATTAAGTGGAAGGGTTACCCCTTGTCAGAAGCTTCCTGGGTGAAGAGCACAAACATTCAAGCTGACCGCCTTATAGCTAAATTCCATGCAGATCACCCGAACAAGGCGGGAGGGGGTGGGACACACCCTCAGACGGGGTAATGGTACTAAACTTGTTGTTTGTTTCGTGCAGGCCTCACTGGGAGAGTGAAGGGAGAGGGGCCGGATGTCAGCGTCCCAGCACTGAAATATATTAGCAGAGGAGAAGCTTGAACTTTTGCCTACTTAATCCCTTTGAAGATTCTGTCTCCTCGGAGATGGGAGGAGGGGAACATTCCTGTGATCTGACGGAGGAGGGATGAGGAAAGTGGCTTGGAAGATAGCCAATGAGACGCAGAGAATTGGGGATCGGAAAGGGAGGGATTGGGGGACAAAGGTCAGTACTGACCGCGCAAGAGCCAGGGTCGGATCACTATGCTCAATAAAGAGAAAATTTCCTTAAAGATCGGCAGTTTGGAAATTCCTTTATTTTGAGATAGCATCGAAACCTGACAGTGTGTATACACATGAGAAACATGAGGTTTATATCAGAGGCCAAGAAGCAAGTTGGCAGCTGATGTTGAAGAATGAATCAAAACAAGACTTGATGAAACTCGCTTAAACATTTTTGTTACTCAGATAATTGCTTTCTGGTGTTTGTTTATGAATGCATGGATTTTTTGCTCAGCTAGATAAGATTCATGCAGAAAAAAACTTCAATTTTTGTAGCACAAGGTGTAATTTTGAGAAGATAAAGTTAACAGTATTTGGGTTGCAAGAGTCTTTTGTGGGGTGTATGATCAGACGTGGATTTACCATACCAAGCTAAATGTGGTACAATTGCAAAAATAACAGCAGATTTGAATTCTTGGTGTAAAAACCAGGGGTGAAATGCTCCCGGTTCGGACCGGATCGCCCGATCTGGTAGCGATGGCAGCGGGTGGTTCGGAGAACCGGTAGCAAAAATCCCTGCCCCCCCCATGCCCAGCTGAGCCGCATGATCATCAGAGGCTTTTTTTTTACTTTTAAAAGCATTTTTTCTTCGACCAAAAAATGCTTTTAAAAGTAAAAAAAAAAAGCCACTGATGATCGCACAGCTCAGCTGGGATCGTCAGAGCCTTTTTAAAGCATTTTCTTCTACAACCTTGTTGAGTGTAAAACTTCCCTCTGCATAGTAGGCAACAGACCGGACAGCAAAGAGATACGTTGCTGGTTAAACACACAGATACTCACAGACTCTGAATGGTGAAAAAAAACCATTCTTTACTCTTAGTGAAAAAACAAACTTGGTTTCTCAAAACAATGATAACACGTCTTCGAATAATCACTCTCCAACACAAATCATAGTTTGCTTACAGTTCTTTTCAGTCACACACAGTCCCTCTTCAGGAGATTTATTTTTATTTATTTTATTATTGTGATTTATATGCCCCCTTTCTCCTGAGGGACTCAAGGCGGCTTACAAAATGACAATTTCCAATACAAATCACAATAAAATAAAATTAAAATCAACAGCCCAATTAAAACAGTTTAAAATTATAACAGTGGACACCCAAACGGATCAGTTGAGTTGACGGAAGAGCCACATCTTCAGCTCGCGATGGAAGGAAAGGAGGTTGGGGGCTATCCTGAGCTCAGTGGGCAATCCATTCCAGAGGGTCGGGGCTCCCACAGAGAATGCTCTCCCCCTGGGGGCCGTCAGCTGACATTGTTTGGCCGATGGCACCCTGAGGAGGCCCACTCTGTGAGAGCGCACAGGACGATGGGAGAGTGGCAGGAGATGGTCCGGCAAGTACCCCGGGCCTAAACCATGAAGGGCTTACCTATATACCTATAGGTATATACCTATATAGGTATACCAGCACCTTGAAACGAATCCGGAACAGCACCGGCAGCCAGTGCAGCTCATGCAGGAGAGGTGTTACACAGGAGTATCGAGAAGCCCCCGTAATTACCCGCGCGGCTGCATTCTGGACTAGCTGGAGCCTCCGGACGCGTCCCAAGGGCAGCCCCATGTAGAGGGTGTTACAGTAGTCCAACCTAGAGGTAACGAGGGCGTGAGTGACCATGGCGAGGGCATCCCGGTCTAGAAAAGGGCGCAACTGGCGCACAAGATGCACCTGTGTGAAGGCCCCCCTGGTTACAGCCGTCAGATGGTCATCCAAGGACAGCCGAGAATCCAGGAGGACACCCAAGTTGCGAACCCTATCGGAGGGAGTAAGGGTCTCCCCCAATCACTAAAGATGGAACCTCCAGATCCCGGGATGCCGGCATCCACAGACACTCAGTCTTGGAAGGGTTGAGTCTGAGTCTGTTCCTCCCCATCCAAACCCGCACCACTTCCAGGCAGTGGGACATTACAGAAAGGGCATCCCTAGGGTGGTCAGGGGTGGAGATGTAAAGCTGGGTATCATCAGCATATTGATGATACCTCACCCCAAAACCACGAATGATCTCACCCAGCGGTTTCATGTAGATGTTAAAGAGCAGAGGGGAGACAACCGATCCCTGAGGCACCCCACAAGTGAGGGGCCTCTGGGAGGATCCCTGACCCCCCGCCCAAACAGACTGCAAGCGACCAGAGAGGTAGGAGGAGAACCACTGTAAAACAGTGCCTCCTATCCCTATCCCCCCGAGCTGCTGCAGCAGAATACCATGGTCGATGGTATCGAAAGCCGCTGAGAGGTCAAGAAGGACCAGGATAGAGGAACAGCCCCCATCCCTGGCCCGCCACAGATAATTTACTAGGGTGACCAATGCCATTTCCGTGCTGTGACCACGCCTGAAACCAGATTGGTAAGGATCAAGGTAGTCTGTTTCCTCCAGGAATTGAGGGAATTGCTGCGCCACCACAGACTCAACAACCTTTGCTAAAAAGCGAAGGTTGGAGACTGACGTTGTTAAGAACGTCAGGATCCAGGCTAGGCTTCTTAAGGAGGGGTCGAACCACCGCCTCTTTGAGTGCAGCGGGGAAGACCCCTTCCTTTAACGAAGCGTTGACAACAGCCTGGATCCAGTCTCCAGTCACCTCTCTGGCTGCAGAAACTAGCCAGGAGGGACAAGGGTCCAATAAACACGTGGAGGACCCCAGCCTACCCATAATCCTGTCCACGTCATCCAACGAAGCAGGCTCAAACTCAACCCAGATGTCCCCATCAAGACTAGCCCCAGTCTCCCCAGCAGACTCTGTCCAGTCAGAGTCCAACCCAGTCCAAATCTGAGTGATTTTATCTTGCAGAAACTGTGCAAAATCCTCAGCTCGGCCCTGCAAGGGGTCCTCTCTCACTCCCTGATTAAGGAGGGAGCGGGTCACTCTAAACAGGGCTGCTGGGCGGTTTTCTGCAGATGCAATGAGAGTGGTGAAATAGGGGACTTCCGGTTGGTTAATCCCAGCGATATGGCGCTGTGACAGCGATCGCTGCTTGCAGCGCCACTTTTTTGTTGCGTTTTGGGGTCCCTTCGAGGCGTGGGAGCTCGGAGAGCTCCACGGACGATAGCGGGGTGTCAGCAGGCAGAGCGGTGAGGAGCAAGCACTCTCTGCTGGACTGACTACCGCTGTCAAACTAACGCGGCGCGTCTGCATTAAATGGCAGACTTGAAGCTGTGATAGCCAACAAAAGACAGGAAGCAAGAAGATTTCGGTGAAGTTGGTGCCTATGATCATTCGTACTACTCTCCCTTGAACACGCTCGGAGTGAGTTCAATTGGATTGTGCTGGCTGCGTCGGATAAGAAGGATCCTGGAAGGAATTGGCGGCGATTGTGAGGTTGGAGGAGATTGGTGGGAGACGAAATTGCAGACGTGCCGGTGAGATTGAGGACACTTTTAGAAAGGGAGACGGAGCCTTCAGTGGATTGGATTGATACTTTGTTTTGAGCAAACAAACTTCGAAAGTTAAGAGTGTGGAATAGACTAATTGAATAAAGGAACTGGATTTTGGAAGTGCGGTAGTTGTCAGGACTAATAATAAGACTGTCTTGAGCTGAGAGACTGAGAAGGAGCACTTGGGGAAGATAACATAGCTGATGAAATCTGAATGACAATGCAAATGGAGAGTGATTGAACTTAAGAGCAACGCGAAGCAGATCATACAGCAAAGCGTGCCTGCTGCATCATTGTAAAAGAACTCTTTTATATTTTTGGTTGCTTTTCCCTTTTGCTCTTTTATGACTGAGAGAAGTTATTGAGCAATTAATCAATCAACGAGTTGGGCAAATAACAACAACAAAAAAAAAACATTAGAAAATTTATATATCTACAAGTATATATCTATATTAATATTATATACATTACATATTCCATTTTAGATAATCTAAATTAATTGTGAACTTATTTAAAATTTATTAAGTACTTTTTAGATTTTTTTAAGGAATTTATATACGCTATAATCTTATATATTCTATAATTGGATTTTTTCTTTTCTTCTCCTCCTTTCTTCTTCTTTCAATTATTGATTCTTAATTTTGATTAGCTTTTTATAACTTAAAATATTGAATATTGAGATTGCATAATTAATTATCTATATGTGTACTTAGATTGATCAAGATATATTAGAAAGTCATCAGTGCTTAAGTGTTAAATAAGGATAGGTAAAGATAATTTGCTTAAGTAGTGGTAGCAGGTGAGAAGGTTACCTTAGTTCAAATTAGTTTAACTATTAATTGATTAATAAGTGACTTATTACAAGATAGATTTGTGCAACAGATAAAAATTTGAATTATTGAATTATTGTATTACTAAACAATATTGAATAGTGGAACGGAAGGGAACGATTTAATATAAATTTATTTGATAGAGGCAGTTAAATATTGGTGGATGACAATCTGGAAAAACATTGAAAATATAACAAGAAAACAGAAAAAGGTATTAAAAGAGATGATGAGCTTCTCATCCACGGTGACAAAAACAGGAAAGAAAACATCTTCAAATCCCACGATCACAACGACATCACCTGCTACACAGAAATTGACTGAAGGTTTCTCTAAAATGGAGAAATCAGGAATGCTACCCACAATGCAAGCAATGCAATCAACATTGACAGCAATACAGGACACGATGATTATGTTGCAAGAAAAAATGTCTAGTAACCATACTGAATTGAAGACAGATATTAGGGCATTAGATCAAAAAATGATTGGTATACAGGAATCGATACAAACTAATACACAGAAGATTAAAAAGATGGAAGTTAAAATGGAACAACAGGAAAAAAATGTAGATACGGTTGACCAAAAACTGATGGAACAGAACAGGGAATTGGCAGACTCAATTACCCAATTGGAAATGGATCGAGCCTCCTTCTATCTCCGTTTCCAAAACATTGCGGAAGATAAGGAAGAAGATCTGTGCCAGGTGATGGCAGAATTAATTGCTGAGGTGTTGCAACAAGATAAATTGGATATTATAAAGGAAATTGACGAGGCGTATAGGGTCCAGACAAATTATGCATGAAGAAATAAATTGCCAAGGGAGGTGCATATAAGATTCGCAAGGAAGAAGGTAAGGGATATCCTCTATAGTATGGCAAGAGACGATCCAGTCATGTATAAGGGAAAGGAGGTGATCATATTGAAACAAATTCCAAGGAGGGTAAGGGAGATAAGGAGAGATTATAGGTTTTTGGCTACTCAATTAAACAAAAGGAATATTCTCTTCAGGTGGATCTTACCGGAAGGCATGTGGATCACATGGCAAGGGAATAAAGTTAAGATAGATAGCTTAGTAGCAGCTCAAGAGTTCTTGGATCAATTACGAGCGTCTGAAGAGGATCAAAGCAGTAAAGAGGAGTTAGAGGCGAAAACATCGAAAGAAGAAGCAACCCAGCAGAAAAGAGAGAAAGAAGGGACATCGAAGGAAAAGGAGGAGGAAGATAAGGATAGTAAGGAGACAAAGAAAGACCAAAGTCCACAAAGAGTCACACATGCCAAGAAGTATTAGGATAGTATACAAAAATTAAGGGATGGATGATTGGAAATTGATATCGGTTAACGTAAATGGCCTAAACGATAACAAAAAGAGGAAATTTTTTTTTACAAAATTAGCTAAACAAAATATGGATATAGTGTGCCTTCAAGAGGTTCATATTAAAAAGGAAAATCAAAAATATTTGGAATATAAGAAATTGGGGAATCTTTATGCATCCCTAGCTGATAAAAAGAAAAGGGGAGTAGCATTGTACATCAAGAAGGAAATAAAAGCCGAACTAAAATATGCAGACTCGAAGCGAAGGGTATTAATGGTGGAAGTTAAAAGAGGCAACTATCCAATTTTATTAACAGCAATTTATGCCCCGAATGAAAACCTAGGAGACTTTTATAAAAAATTAGGAGAGAGATTAAGCATGATGGATAAGAGCAAGATTTGCATAATTGGCGATTTTAATGGGGTAATAGATTCGAATAGAGATTATAAGGGGACCAAAGGTAAAAAGAAAAAGAGGAAATATTTACCAAAACCATTCTTTGATATGGTAGAAGAACTCAATCTAGTGGATATTTGGCGGGTTCTGCACCCATATCAGAGGCAGTATACATATTATTCTAATCCTAAGAAATCTTGGTCTAGGATTGATATGATGTGGATAAGCAGAGATATAGGGTTAGATATTAAGTCAACAGAAATCATGCCCAACATTTGGGCAGACCATAATCCATTAGAGGTTAAATGGGAATGTACGCACAAGAGAAGAAATACAAGATGGAGATTAAATAATCAATTTCTAAAGGACAAGCAAAATGTTGAGAAAGTAAAAAAAGAATTAAATCTATTTTTTGAAGTAAATGAAAAGGAAGTAACATCTCGAGGTATCATATGGGACACAATGAAAGCGTACATAAGAGGACTAGCAATATCGTATAGTGCACATAGGAATAAGGAAAGAAGAGAGAGGCAGAAGGCACTGATAGAAGAATTAGGGAAAGTTGAGAGGGAACTACAACATAAACCAGATAATAAGGTTGTTAAAGAAAATTGGATGGTTATACGGCACAAATTAAACGTTATAGATCAAGAGGAATTGGCGTACAAAATGAAACGAACCAAACAATATTATTTTGAAAATGCAAACAAACCGGGCAGGTGGCTGTCCTATAGGTTAAAAAAAGAAAAAGAGAAAGGCATAATTCATCAATTGGAAGACCCGGAAGGCCACCTTAACAATAAACAGGAAGATAAATTGGAGATTGCCCGAGAGTATTATGCGGCTCTGTATGCGGAAGAACAAATTCCTAATGAAAAGGTGGTCCAATACTTGTCAAAAGAAAGTCTTCCAAAAATCAGGGAAGAGGATAAAGAAATACTTAATAAAGAAATAACGATGACAGAATTAAGGATGGCAATATCAAAACTTAAAAAGAACAAATCCCCAGGCCCAGATGGACTTCCAGGGGAATTTTACAAAAATTTGGATTTGGAGGAAATTTTGTTACCAAAGTTGTTAGAAATTTATAATGAGGCCCTAACAGAATCCAAAATTCCAGAATCATGGAGAGAGGCGTATATTACTCTCCTCCAAAAAGAAGGAGAAGACCCAAAATTAATTAAAAATTATAGACCGATCTCCCTCCTGAATACGGACTACAAAATCTATATGGGTATTTTAGCAGGAAGGCTAAAAATAATTTTGAATAAATTAATACACAGTGATCAAAATGGATTCCTCCCTGGGAGGCAAATCAGGAATAATACAAGGATGATAATAGACATATTGGAATACTATGAGGAACACCCGAACAAAGAAATGGCATTGGTCTTTGTCGACGCCCAAAAGGCATTCGACAATCTTAACTGGCAATTTATGAAACAACAAATTATCCAAATGGAATTCGGATCAAATTTTGTCAATACGATATCCACAATCTATCAAAAACAAAAGGCTAACATATTACTGAATGGAGAATTAACTAAGGCTTTTCAAATTAGAAAAGGGGTCCGACAAGGGTGCCCTCTATCCCCACTTCTATTTATTTTAGCACTAGAAGTATTCTTGAGAAAGATTAGGAACAATAATGAAATAAAGGGTTTGACAATCAGAAAAGAGATATATAAGACACAGGCATTTGCAGATGATGTGGTATTAATCATGGAAGAACCATTAGAATCAGGCACTAAAATTCTGGAAGAATTGGGCAAGTATGGGGAGGTAGCAGGCCTTAAATTAAATAAATCCAAAACTAAATTATTAACAAAAAATATGACGGAGGTAAGGAAAAAAGCACTGGAAGAATCAATGGAGATCCAAACCGCCAAGAAGGTAAAATACCTGGGGGTCTGGATTTCATCAAGATGCTCGGCCCTCAGAGAGGATAATTATTTACCATTGATTAGGAATATTAAACAGGATCTGGAAAAGTGGGGAAGACAACAGATATCATTATTAGGCAGAATCGCGGCAATAAAAATGAGCATATTACCCAAGTTATTGTATCTATTCTGAACGGTCCCTGTTAAATTAGATAAAAAAAAATTTTTGGAGCTCAATAGCATCATCAGGAAATTTATTTGGGAGGGAAAGAAACCAAGGATAGCAATTAGGAATTTACAGGACAAGAAGGAAAGAGGGGGTTTCGGATTACCTAAATGGGAGTTATATCAAAAAGCTGCAAACCTAGTATGGCTGAAAGAATGGGCAACCCTGAGAAATAAAAGACTGTTAACTTTAGAAGGGTATGATCTCCAGAAGGGTTGGCATGCATATCTCTGGGATACTGGGAAGAAGATAAAAACTTATTTCCATAGACATAAAATAAGGGAGATATTGATACAAATATGGGGAGAGATGAGACAGAAGCACTATAGGAAAATTCCGAGATGGCTTTCCACCATGGAGGCTATAATATATCCAAATATATTAGAAATGGGTAAAACAGTCAGATACAATGAATTATTAGATGGGGGAGGGAACCTTAAAACAAGGGAAGAAATGATGGAACAAGGTATTTCTATAGATTGGTGGCCATATAACCAAATTAAATCTAGATATAAAAAAGATAAGGAGGAATTTGGCATTGAAACGAGCATAAATGGATTTGACAAGATATGGATGGGTACGGACGACAAAATTCTAGCTAAATTATATAATTACTTATTGGAGTACGATATGGCAGAGGAAGTAGTTAAAGAACCGATGTTAGCATGGGCTAAAAATATAGGACAGAATATAAATCTGAACGAATGGGATTCAATATGGAATAATAATCTTAAAATGACAAAGGCGACGGCTTACAAGGAAAACCAATACAAGCTGTTTTATAGATGGCATATGGCCCCAGCTAGGATAGCGAAGATCTACCCCAATTCGAGCCCTAAATGTTGGAAATGTGACCATCAGCAGGGTACTTTTTATCATTGCTGGTGGACATGTAATCAGGCACAAAAATTCAGGAGGATGATATGGATGTGGATTAGAGAAATAATAAAAGAAAATTTTGATTTCGACCCAAAAGCCTTTCTCCTGGGAATTTTGAAAACTGAATATGCAAAAAAGAAAAAGTATTTAATTATACATATTCTGACAGCCGCTAGAATTTCCTTTGCCCAGTATTGGAAAGAAAAACAAATACCACCTCAAGAACATGTTATTGGAAAAATATTGGAGTTCGCCGAAATGAACAAATTGACTTCAGAAATTAATGACAGAGAAGATTCAGAATTTTATAGCGTGTGGGACATGTGGTATGAATGGATGGGGAAAAGAAATAAAGAAGGAAATAGAGATTAAATATTAACTAATTAACAAAATCTATATGAATAGTATTATATTTAGTCTTAGAGAGTTGAGCACTATTATCTTTAAGTGTTTTGAAATTAAATCTAGCTTTAAGAAACAATATCAAATAAAAGACAAGTAATAATACATGTAGATGTATATATGTATATAATTGCACCAATGAACCGAAAATGTACCGATTGTATCACTATATGTTATAATAAAAATCAATTAAAAAAAAAAAGAGAGTGGTGAAATAATTACGTTTTGCCACTTCCATCGCCACAAGATAAGACCTAATATGGGTTCTTAGTTGTGTTCGGTCGGACTCGGATCGGGAGGACCTCCAACCACCCTCCAGGCGTCTTTTCCGATGCTTCATTTCCCTGAGCTCCGTGGTGAACCATGAAGCCACCCGGGATCTGCGTCGGATCAGAGGCCGCAAAGGCGCGATTCGATCCAGGGCCCCCACCGCAGCCTGTTCCCAGGCTGCGACAAGGGCCTCGGATGAATCGTGGGCTAAGGAGGCGGGAAATGACCCAAGCTCCCTCAGGAACCTTTCGGGTTCCATCAGGCGCCTGGGGCGGAACCATCTTACCGGTTCCGCACCCCTGCAGCAGGGGATGGTGGTGGGAAAGTCCAGCCTGAGGAGGGAATGATCGGTCCATGACAGAGGGTCGATAGATAAAGTCCCCTCCCCACGATCATTTATCCACTGTCCAGAGAGAAAAATCAGGTCGAGTGTGTGTCCTCCAATATGAGTTGGGCCCTGTACAATCTGAGTTAGGTCCATGGCCATCATGGAGGCCATGAACTCCCACACCGACTCAGATGTCTCACCAGCCGACGGCAGGTTGAAGTCTCCCACAACCAGAAGGTTGGGGAGTTCCACCGCCAATTCGGCCAGGACATCTAGTAGTGCAGGCAGGGCTGAGGCCACACAGCTGGGGGAGAGGTACATGACCAACAGCCCTGACTGAACTCCAGGGTCCCATTTCAAAAGAAGGGATTCACACCCGCCTATCTGAGGAACAGTGACCTCCCTAGGACTAAGACTTTCCTTAATAACTACCGCCACTCCTCCGCCCCTCCCCTGGAGTTGCAGCTGGTGTAGTATCCGGAAACCTGGGGGACATAAATCCACGAGAGGGACACCACCCTCCGGCCCCAACCAGGTCTCAGTGATACAAGCGAGGTCCTCATCCTCCCCGTCAATAAGATCTCGAACGAGGAGGGCCTTGTTCACCACGGACCTGGCATTCAAGTATACCAGCCGGAGTCCAGGGCTCTGCACTCCGTCGCCGTCAGGGGAGCAGGATGAGCTGAGGGGGCAGGAGAGCGCCACTGCTTGAACAAAGCGGGGGCGCTTTCCAAGCCCCCCTCTCTCACCTCCCCTGCCTCTCCCAACTATCACATGGAAGACCCCCTCTCCACCGAGCCTCTTTGTTCCCTCCCCCTCCCCCCACAACCATCCGACGGGCCCAATTACTGAACCGTAGGAGCCGCCCCGGCTCATCCCTCACCACCCGCCTCCCGAGTCCCCTTAAAATTTGGTTAAAAGCCTTAATTAAAAAACCCCTCAGACCGCGCTTAGAGGCATGCCACCACTCAGGGTTCCAAATCCCGTCCTTGAGGTAGGCCTTTGGTAGATCCGAAGGCCATGTCTGTGAGAGGGGGGCATCTCGCAGAGCGAGGAGGGTCGCCGAAGTGTAAGCCAGAATAAGCATGAGAGGTGGATGGAAGACAGCGACAGGGGACCAAGATGGTAAACAAGAGGGATAGATATGATAACAAGATAGGAGTAAACCAGCCCGGCATGACCACCACTCTCTCACAGCGGTGGGGGAGTCCAAAAAGCTGCAGCAAATAGGTCCAGCAGAACTGGCCGCAACCGCCCTCTCACGGCAGCTAGGCGGAGAACAACCACCAGCGGAGTCATAGAACAGTTCCTAGGAGCATGATGCAGCAGCAATCCATCAGGACTCACGGCTCTTCAGCCTGTGGCTCCATATCTCTGTCCAATACGTCAAGTCCAATGAAGGCAGCAATAGGGGGTAAAAGGATGAGATGTAACACATCGCGATGGGAGAAAAGCCAGGGATCAGATAGCAGATCAATAAGGAGGAGGATGACAAAAGTCCCAACAAACAGCTGAAGATGGGTAGACAAGGCGGGCCAAACCGAGCCAGGCAGCAGTCGGGGGGGGGGGGCATCAAAAATGGGGGGGGGGACCCCAGGGAAGAGCAAGATGAACAGTTATCACTTCCCCTCCGGCCAACTCCCAACCCCCCCAGATCTTCTCCAGGTCCACTCACCCCACAGTCATAGCCTGTCCTCGCTGGGCTATTACAGCCCAGATCTTCCCAGCCTCACGCCCTTCAGGGGCTATTAAATGTAATCCCAGCAGAATAGTCTGCTGGGCCATAGTCCCGTCACCTTCAGTGTGGCACTCTCCGCCATCGACAAGGCCTCCATAATGCCCGCAACGCCACTGTCCTAGCCTCAGCAAATCCTCCAGGGGGGCTAATGATCTTAAAGCAGCCGCAGCGCCTGTAGCACCCCCCGATTCAGGATCGCCGAGTGCAAAACCAAACAGCGTCTGGGTAGCGCCGATCCGGCTGATAGAACTCTAACGGCCGCGGCGCTGTAGCAGAGGCCGACGCCGCCCTCTCAGTGGCGGCCAGCTGATGCAATCCTCTCGTCGCCATCCCAGGTCGTCCGAGAGCCATCTCCTGCCGGGGATGGCTCATTTGAACTGCCAGAGGCTCAGCATATCGGGCAGGGGGCCAAAGAGTGGAAAAACGGCCTCCCCCGGTTTCCTGTTGCTCGTCTTTTCATCCCCGATCTCAGCCAACACTTCGGGGAACCGCCATCTTGCGCGTGTGCAGGTCCCATCATCATCAATCATCAAATAGCAGGAGCTCCTGGGCTTCCTGTCTACTTTTATGGCTGCCTGATCATAGCACAGCCAATCATTCTTCTTATATCATTTAAAGTCACAAACATAGTTTTTCTATATATTACCTACCCAACCGTAGGATAAATATCCAACATTCTCCCCTTTGGGTAGCTTAATATATTTACAATCTCAAACCATATTGTTCACATGTATCTTTATGTTTCCTAGTTCTTTGTGCTTTCGTGAAATGATCAGCCACATTGTCTTCCGATGCACAATATACAAGTTATATCATCTTGTTCATTATACACTCTCTTACATTTAGATACCAAAGATCTGTATGCTTCGTTCTAGTTTTCACAGCTATATTCGTCGCCATTTGAATCGCTGCCTGATTATCTTCGTATACTGTTATAGGATCTCTTATATTTATTCCTATATGTAGCATCAGTTGCTTAATACTAATCAGATCAGTACATAATAAAGATAAACAAGAAAATTCTGCCTCCATTGTAGACGTACTCAAATGCTTCTGTCTAATTGAACGCCACCATATCAAAGACTTTCCCAGAAATATAGCAATTCCTGAGGTTTATTTCCTTGTATTCACAACTGTTGCGAAACTAGTATCCGCATAAGCAATTACGGGTAAATCTTCTGATGGTTGTAGATATAATGCATGATGCATGGTATATTTTAAATACCTTAGGATACGTTTTGCTCCCTGCCAGTGTCTTTCTGTAGGTTCCTTGTTAAACCTAGCCAATTGGTTAACACTATAAGAAATATTGGGCCTAGACCAATTGCTGATATATGATAAGCTGCCAACCAGCAATTGGTAAATCCCTTTATCAAACAACGGACTGTTTACATCAGTGTTACAATAGTCTTGAACCATAGGTGTCTTTGATGGTTTACATAACTCCATCCTAAATTGTTTTAATAAATTATTGATTTTATCAGTTTGGGATAATTTAAATCTTCCCCTGGTTTTTTCAATTTGTAAACCCAGGTATTGTTGTATCTCCCCCAGATTTTTAATTCTGAAATGAGTTTTTAATTGATCAACAATCCTGCTGGTCTCGTGTTCATTTTCTGTAATCAAAGCTATGTCGTCAGTAAAAAGAAGTAATAACGACACTTTACCATCCCTCTCCATTCTAAATAAACATGGATCTGCTAATCCTGCTTTGAATCCAATCTTCTCTAATGTTCTTACAATACACTGGTTCCATTCGTACCCTGAGTGTTTTAACCCATAAAGGCTTTTCCTTAATAACCAACAGTCAGATGTCCCATTCTCCTCTAATCCTGAGGGTTTCTTTAAATAGATTTCGTGCTGTAGTGGTGCATGTAGGTATGCAGTCTTTACGTCCAAATGATCAACTATATATTTATATCTAGCTGCCCATACCAACGCTGCTCTTAGTGTAATGGCTTTTAAACTTGGAGCGAATTCCTCATCATAATCTTCAGGAGATTGATTAAATCCTTGAGCTACCAGCCTAGCCTTATATATTGGTTCACCCTTTATTTAATTTATATATCCACTTACTACCGAGTATAGTTCTACCTTGTGGTATTTTTACAGTTTCATACACATTTAAATTCTGCAAAGATTTTAGTTCTTTAGTCATCGCAGATCTCCACACTTCCTGGTCTTCAGGTGGAAACGTGGTTAACTCATTATATGTTGTAGGAACTTTGTTTATTTGATAGACCATTGTTGCCTGATACCTATCAGGTGGTCTTCTTACTCTATTCAACCTTCTTGGAAGATCAGGACTTACAGATAGTCTCTTCACCTTCACCTGTTCCTGTACTACATCCTCCTCTACCTCTTTGTTCTGGATTTCTGGCATTTCATTAGTAGCTTCAGTCTGAGTTTCAATGATAACCTCATTCTCAGTCCCCAATTTATTCCACCCTACATGCTCCATAAACTTTGCATTCGCACTGTTAACTACCGTTGTTGTTCCTTTTAGCCAAAATCTGTAGGACCTATGGTTTGAATTATAACCAACAAATATTAATTGTTGTGCCCTACTCTGGCCCTTACGTCTTAACTGCGATGGAATATGTACCCATGCAGTTGACCCTAATGTGTGAATGTAACTCAAATCCGGCTTCCTACCATTTTATTTTTATTTTATTTTACTTCAGATTTATATACCGCCCTTCTCCCTAGGGACTCAGGGCAGTGTACAGCCAAGTAAAAACACATAAATACATAATACATAATACATAGATTAAGAACAGATTAAAAGGAAATATCTCAATTTGGCCCACAATTTAAAAAGACAAACGAATTTAAAATCATTTAAAATCATTTAAAAGGATTTGTTAGGCCAGCCCGGCTTGTTGAAAAAGGAAAGTTTTAAGGCAAGAAGGTCTTGGATTCTCCTTATCTCTGGGGGCAGTTGATTCCAGAGGGTGGGAGCCCCCACAGAGAAGGCCCTCCCCCTGGGGGTCACCAGCCTGCATTGCTTGGCTGATGGCACCCCGAGGAGGCCCTCTCTGTGGGAGCGCACGGGTCGATGGGAGGTCGTCGGTGGCAGAAGGCGGTCTCGAAGATAACTAGGTCCTATGCCATGGAGCACTTTAAAGGTGGTAACCAACACCTTGAAGCGCACCTGGAAGACCACTGGGAGCCAGTGCAGCTCGCGCAGGAGCGGTGTTATGCAGGAGCGCCATGCAGCTCCCGTAATTACCCGCGCGGCCACATTCTGGACCAGTTGGAGCCTCCGGGTGCTCCTCAAGGGGAGCCCCATGTAGAGAGCATTGCAGTAGTCCAGGCGAGAGGTGACGAGGGCATGAGTGACTGTGCACACAGAATCCCGATCAAGAAAGGGTCACAACTGGCGAATCAGGCGAACCTGACAAAAGGTCCCCCTGGCAACAGCCGTCAGATGTTCCTCCAAGGACAGCTGTGTATCCAGGAGGACATCCAGATTGCGCGCCCTCTCCACGGGGGCCAGAGATTCGCCCCCGATAGTCAGCGATGGAGTCAGCTGACTATATCGGGATGCCAGGAACCACAGCCACTCAGTCTTGGAAGGGTTGAGCTTGAGCCTGTTCCTCCCCATCCAGATCCGTACAGTCTCCAGGCACTGGGCCATCACTTCAAGGGCATCGCTGGGGTGGCCTGGGGTGGAGATGTACAGCTGGGTGTCATCAGCGTACTGGTGGTATCTCACCCCAAAGCCACGGATGATCTCGCCCAGTGGCTTCACATAAATGTTGAACAGAAGGGGCGAGAGGACTGACCCTTGCGGCACTCCACAGATGAGAGGCCTCGAGATCGACCTCTGCCCCCCTGTCAACACAAACTGCGACCGGTCGGAGAGAAAGGAGGAGAACCACCGTAACACGGTGCCCCCCATCCCCAACTCTTCCAGCCAGTGCAGCATGATACCATGGTTGATGGTATCAAAAGCTGCTGAGAAATCTAATAGGACCAGAACAGAGGAGCAACCCCTGTCCCGAGCCCTCCAGAGATCATCAACCAACGCGACCAATGCCGTTTCCATGCTGTGCCCAGGCCTGAAACCCGACTGGAACGGATCTAGATAGGACGTTTCCTCCAGGAATTGTGGAAACTGTCGTGCGAACACACTCTCAACAACCTTCGCCACGAAGCGAAGGTTGGAGACAAGACGGTAGTTAGCCAATACTGCCGGGTCCAGGGAGGGCTTCTTGAGGAGAGGCCTCACCACCGCCTCTTTCAAGGCAGCGGGGAAGTGACCCTCACTCAATGAAGCGTTGATAATTCCCTGGAGCCAGCCTCGTGTGACCTCCGAGGAAGCCAGTACTAACCAGGAGGGACACGGGTCCAGTAAACATGTGGTTGCATTAAGTCTCCCCAAAATCCTGTCCACGTCATCCAGAGTCACAGAGTCAAACTCTTCCCAGATAAAATTCTCAAGACTATTCCTCACCATCCTGCCCGGATCTACCCAGTCAGAGTCCAAATCCCGCCAGATCTGAGCGATTTTGTCATACAGATATTGTCCGAAATTCTCAGCCCTGCCCTCCAAGGGGTCCTCCCGCACTCCCGGTTGAAGCAGGGAGCGAGTCACTCTGAACAGGGCCGCCGGACGATTCTCTGATGACTCAATAAGAGCGGAAAAGTAATTAGACTTCGCCGCTTTTATCGCCACTAGGTAGGTCTTAATATGCGACCTTACCAGTGTTCGATCAGATTCGGTGAGACTGGCCCTCCAACCGCTCTCCAGGCGTCTTTTCTGGTGCTTCATCTCCCTCAGCTCCTCAGTGAACCAAGGAGCCGCAAGGGATCGACACCGGGTCAGAGGCCGCAAAGGCACGACTCGATCTAAGGCTCCGCTAGCGGCCCGATCCCAGGCTGCCACCAGGTCCCCAACCGAGTCATGTGCTAGAACCTCAGGAAATGGCCCAAACTCCATCTGGAATCTATCAGAATCCATCAGGCGCCTGGGGCGGACCCATCTTGTAGGCTCCGCCTCCCTGCGGTGGGGTGTAGCGGTTCGAAGATCTAGGCGAAGGAGTGAGTGGTCAGACCATGACAAGGGTTCCATGTCTATATCCCCTATAACAAGGCCACTCAACCACTGGCCAGAGACAAAAATCAAGTCCAGAGTGTGACCCCCCTGTGGGTGGGGCCATGAACTAACTGGGTCAGGTCCATGGCCGTCATGGAAGCCATGAACTCCCGGGCCATCTCAGACGTCTCACCAACGGATGGCAGGTTGAAATCACCCATGACCATAAGCCTGGGTGTATCAACTGCCACCGTGGCTATCACGTCGAGTAGCTCGGGCAGGGCCGTTGCCACGTGGCAGGGAGCCAGGTACGTGAGCAACAGGCCCATCTGAGCCCCATGACCCCATCTCACAAAGAGGGTTTCACATCCGGCAATCTGTGGCACAGTGGTCTCCCTCGGACCAAGACCTTCTTTAATAATAACTGACACCCCCCTGCCCCTCCCCTGGGCCCTCGGCTGATGAAGTGCTCTGAAGCCCGGTGGGCACATCTCAACCAGGGGAACCCCTCCCTCTGGGCCCAACCAAGTCTCAGTAATAGCTGCCAGGTCCGCTCCCCCCTCCTGTATAAGATCATGGATGAGGGGGGCCTTATTAACCATGGACCTGGCATTGCATAACATCAACCGGAGGCCCAGGTCCTGAGTATCTAAGCCACCTAGTATCTGAGTGGAGTCTTGGGGACCGGGGCGCGCAATTGCTCTCAAACAGCGAGTGCGCGCCCCCAGCACATGATGTGGCCCCCTACTCCCGCCATATCTGCCCCTCCCATTCACCGTGCTGATGGTAAATTCCTCCTTCGGATAGCCCACCAACCCTTCCCCAATCCCTCGACCTGCACCCTCCAAACCATTCCCCTGTGCCGGGCTCGGCTCCGACCTTAGTGGGTTACCCCCCTCAACCCCATTGGTCTTCCTCCCGGTTCCCCTTAAAAAATCATTAAAAACCCTAATTAAAAAACCCCTCAATCCCTGCTTTAAAACATGCCACCTCTCGGGACTCCAAAGCCCGTCCTTAAGGTAGGCCTTCGATAGGGTGGAAGGCCATCGCCGCGAGAGGGGGGCATCTCGCAGCGCAAGCAGATCTGCCGAGGTATAAGTCATTCAGATATGGTGGGAAAGGAAATAAAAATGGAACTCTGGGTGTTAATGATAGTCATAGAGGTGAGAGATAAACAGTACAGTTGGACATGGAAAAGCTGGGGCCCCATCACTCTCTCACAGTTATGGGGCGTCCAGGGCAAGTAGCAGTACAGGTGGGTGGCCACAACCATTCTCTCACAGCGGCAAGATAACATAGGCCAACATTCTTTCCCTGTGGATGGAACCACAGTCATTGTCCTGGACCCCCAGCTTCTCCTTCCAACCAGCAATCTCCCTTCCCCCAGGCCAAGGCCAAAAGGCGGGATTTGGAAGGTAGGAGTAAAACAGCCAGCAGCAAAAGGAGCTAGAGATCAAACATAATAAATAAATCCAGGAGGGTGATAGAAAAATCCCATAATCAATAAAGATGGAAAGGTGGGCCGACCTGATAGAGAGTCCGGGCAGGGATGGGGGGAGGCCTATTTCATAAGGATGGGAGCGAATCCAAGGGGGAGACTAGATGGCAATTCGTCAATCCCCCTCTATCGCTCCCCACCCCTATCGTTTTTCCGGGCCAATTCACCCCCTATAGTCCTACCCGTCTTCTCCGGGCAAATTATTCCATGCTCTTCCCAGGTTTAGGTCCATTTAGGGGGGTTTTCAGGCTCAGCTGACCGCTGGGTCATATACCGCAATCCTTAAGTCTGGGCTAAATGATAGTTTGATGTGGCTTACTGGCCTCCGGGCCTCTGGGTGCCGGATTCAACGCCATCCGCTTCCCAACTTTCCCCCCGGCAGCCCATCTCCTTTCCGGCCGCCGTAGTATCAAAGGGAGGTTTGGGTCGCTGTAGGTGATTCCTCCAGCTCTCTCGGCTCTCCATCCAGTTCCGTCAGACTCCCCCAACCCTCTAAACTCCTTCAGCTCCTTCGGTCGGTCCTCTAGGTAGATTGCCCGATCTTCAGGGCTCCGCGGCTGTGGAGTCATCATGGAGGCCGCCGCCCCCGCCGCCCTCCTCGCAGCGCTCCGATTTCATCTCCTTGCTGTAGCTCTACCGTCCCCGAGCCAATCCCAGCAAGGGATGGCTCATTCAAGCCACCAGACCTTTGGCATGCCGAACGTGGGGCCCAAGATCATTAAAACGGCCACCAACGTCCGCAGAGTTCTCCATTTCCTCGCCACCCTCAGCAGCTAGCCCCTCGGAGATCCGTCATCTTGGGCATTAACCTTTAGCTTTTATGCATATGAATATGTATTGTATGACTTTAAAGTTCTACTGCTGATTCATTGTAATGCTGAGTCATGCTGTAATTAGATAATCACAGGTTGTGAACGTATTTAAGAAAGGTACTGCAACGTATTCAGTTGATGATAAACTACCATAGTGTGTGGAGTTGCTAACCATTGTGCTATCATCGTTGGATGGATCTGCTACCATCGTGGTTTGTGAACCAGAGTGAGTTTGTTATTCTAACCAACTACTGTTTGTGTGGTAATATGCCATACAGTATGGGGAATTTTCTTAGTGGTTGTATTTATGACATTGTTCAAGAGTGTATTTGCACACATTATGGCTTCTCCCCATAGACTGGCCGGTAAACCTGCATCAGCTAACATTGTTCTCATCATTGCTTGTAAAGTTTGTCCTCTCCTTTCAACATATGAGTTAAGTTGTGGTCTATATGGAGCTGAACATTTATGTTTTATACCAGCATTGTCCAACATTGATTTAAACCTCGTGTTTACAAACTCAGTACCGTTATCAGTTACAATGGTAACTAGTTTTTGCTTTGTTTTTCTCTCGACAAACTTGATCCACTGAACAAAATACCTAAATGTATCTGTCTTATTCCTCAATAGGTAGCAAAAACCATACCTGGAGTAATGGTCAACTATGCTTAGGACATAACAAGCACCCCCTAGACTAGCTTTCATTGGCCCTATTAGATCAGCGAATACCACTTCCAGTGGTCTCTTCATTTTAAATCCATCAAACCTATCGGTAGGGAGTGTTCTGCTCTTTTGCTGATTACAAATATTGCAATTTAAATACTGGTTACATGGCTTCAGCTTCAACCCATCAACTAATTTAACAGTTTTCTGCAGCATCTTAAAACTGATATGCCCCATTCGTCTGTGGAGCAAGTGAACACATTTGTCATGTGGTTTGACATTCGAGTATACAGCATTTGTAACATGATTATTAGATAATACATACAAACCATCTTTCAATTTTCCAGTAATCATCGTTCCACCCTTTTCAATTAAACAATCATTATCCCTAAAAGTTACTGTATATCCTAGCTTAACTAATACTCTAACCGATAATAAATTAAAGTTTAGATTTGGAACGTATAACATATGCATTTTTTCTTTTACGTATGGACATATCGCCGTTCCCTCACCACATGCCTTTAGCTTCCACCCGTTTGCTAAAGAAATCTTATTGTTACTGGGCAACATTTTTACAAAATAGTTTCTAGTTCTGATAATGCACAGCGATGCCCCACTATCAATAACCCACAATTCGTGGTTAACCAGTGCCTTATCAGACATAGCTACATTACATTGTTTCCTATCTTTAACCATGGTTGTTTGTTCCAGCCTTCTACAAAACTTGGCTATATGACCCTTCTTGCCTTCTTTCATTTTTCCTCTAGAACTCCGCTATCTTCCTGGCATCCTCGGCATCGTCAGCATTCCAGGAGGCCATATCTGGTGGGTTCTGCACCACATCCCATAGCCCCTCTTTGCGCAACAGTAGACTGCATTTGGTGGACGAGGATTTGTAGTTGGTGCCATCCAGCCGGGTAACCAGCAATAAATTTGGAGCTTGACCGTGTGCCATCCTCACCAGGATATGAAATATATCAGAACGCTTGGAGGAGTAATGTGTGTCAGAACTCCCTTATTGCTGTAACCAGTACATACAGACTGGGCCCATAACCAGTGTTGAGGGTAAAACTTCCCTCTGCATAGTAGGCAACAGACCAGACAGCAAAGAGATACATTGCTGGTTAAACACACAGATACTGTTGAGCCCCGGATGGGTCTCGCCATTGTTGGGGAGGAAGATGAGAAGGAGCCGAGCGGCTGTAAACTCCGGTGACATGCTCCCAGCTGTTTGGAGGGACCTTGCCGCTCAAGCACAAAAGAAACGAACACTTTCATCGGAGCTCGGTGGAGCATAAAGCTTGCGAATGGCGCCTCCTTGTGACGTAACAGAAAGCACGCCCTATCGTCGAGCAAGCTAGTGGGAAGGGGTGTGTGGTGTTAACTGTTTGATTGCCAAATGGTAAATTGCTTGTTACTAAGAGCGATGGACTTTATAGTGGACCTCCCTTCTAGCAATGGATATACCATCATCTGGACGGTAGTGGACCTATTTTCGAAGCAAGCGCACTTCATACCCTGTTGAGGTTTACCGTCTGCTCAATGGTTGACAGACATGTTCATCCAACATATTTACCGTCTTCATGGAGTCCCAAAGCGAATTATATCAGATCGGGGTGTCCAGTTCACCGCTTGATTCTGGAGATCTTTCATCCACCGGATAGGATCTACCCAGGGGTTAAGTTCAGCCTTCCATCCCAGTACTAACGGGGCCGCAGAACGGGCTAATGCCGCAGTGGAACGTTATCTCCGTTGTAATGTTTCTTACCAACAAACTGACTGCTCTGCTTTGATCCCGTTCGCTGAAGTCGCATACAATAACATCAGCCATCGTAGTACGGGCTTTTCTCCTTTCCAAATCATCTATGGGCGAGAATTCCCTGCCATACCTGAAGTAGAACCTCCGGCTACAGATGTAGCTACGCCTTCCGGCTGGGCAGACAAAATACGACAAACATGGCCAGAGGTTAAGGCTGCTCTACAAAAAGCAGCGAGTGAATACAAACTGTATATTGATAAAAAAAGAGCAGATCCAAAACCGTTTTCAGTGGGGGATCAAGTTTATTTATCAACCAAATATTTAAAACTACAGTTGCCTAGTAAGAAATTAGGGCCCAAATATATAGGTCCTTTCCCTATAACACGCGTGATCAACCCCGTCACTGTAGTGCTCAAATTACCTTCACTGTTAGGAAAAGTACACCCTGTTTTTCATAGCAGCCTCCTAAAGCCCGTCAGTGGGGATAGAGCTACGACTCAGCCTGACCCACCAGGACTGAGCCATACCGACCAGTATGAGATAGATAAAGTGTTAGATTCCTGACTACGCAGGGGCAGGCTGCAGTACTTAGTATGTTGGAAAGGTTATCCGTTAGCACAAGCGTCTTGGGTGGCAGCCCCAGACATCCATGCTGACCGGTTAATCCGTCAGTATCATCGCCAACATCCAGATAAACTGGGACCCAGTGGGTAGAGTATCTTCTGTAAATAATGTCTCTGTTTTACCTCCTGCAGGTGGGCTCCTGGTAGAGGGGAGCCGCCTGTCGAGCCCCGGATGGGTCTCGCCATTGTTGGGGAGGAAGATGAGAAGGGGCCAAGCGGCTGTAAACTCCAGTGACGTGCTCCCAGCTGTTTGGAGGGACCTTGCCGCTCAAGCACAAAAGAAACGAACGCTTTCATCGGAGCTCGGTGGAGAATAAAGCTTGCGAATGGCGCCTCCTTGTGACGTAACAGAAAGCGCGCCCTATCGTCGAGCAAGCTAGTGGGAAGGGGTGTGTGGTGTTAACTGTTTGATTGCCAAATGGTAAATTGCTTGTTACTAAGTGTATAAAGAGCGCTACACAGCGGCTGCGTGTAGCGCTAACTTTAAACGTCGATGCCGGCTTGTGCCTTACTCCTGCCTGTGTTGCTGTGCTTAACCTGATTAAAGACGCTGCAAACCGCTTTGTTTCCTTCTGGTTGTTGTTTGCTTCCAGAGCAGTTGGGTGGACAAGCCGAGAGATACTCACAGACTCTGAACGGTGAAAAAAAAAACATTCTTTACTCTTAGTGAAAAAACAAACTTGGTTTCTCAAAACAATGATAATACGTCTTTGAATAATCACTCTCCAACACAAAACATAGTTTGCTTACAGTTCTCTTCAGTCACACACAGTCCCTCTTCAGGAGAGCAATCATCAAATAGCAGGAGCAGGAGCTCCCGGGCTTCCTGTCTACTTTTATGGCTGCCTGATCATAGCACAGCCAATCATTCTTCTTATATCATTTAAAGTCACAAACATAGTTTTTCTATATATTACCTACCCAACCATAGGATAAATATCCAACAAACCTCTTGTTGTAGAACCCTCTTTTAAAAGGCTCTGACGATCCCAGCTGAGTTGCCTGATCGTCAGAGGCTTTTTTCCTTTTAAAAGCAAAAAAAAAATGCTTTTAAAAGAAAACAAAAGCCTCTGATGATCAGGCAACTCAGCTGGGATCGTCAGAGCCTTTTAAAAGCATTTTTTTTACAACCTCTTCGGCCAAAGAGGTTGTAGAAAAAATGCTTTTAAAAGTAAAAAAAAAAGGTGGCCACGCCCACCCAGTCACATTACCCTCCCCCAAACCACGCCCACAGAACCGGTAGTAACAAATTTTACATTTCACCACTGGTAAAAACACATATTTTTAGAACCCCTCACTGAAAGAAATTGCAAAAATTAATTTTCATCCCATTAAATGACATGCCCTAGATTGGCATGGAAGGAATGTAAACATGAGTCCACTCAAAACACAAAGTACTTATGTATTCAATTAGGCTGGGAGTAAACCTTCTAGGCTTCCTCACCATATGTCGAGAGCCCTCGACAACTCACCGCATAGCAGCCCGACCTCGACCTCCTGGACAGTCACCTGGGGCTTGCTACAAGTCAGCGGCGAAGCGGCAATGCGACAAAAGACTGGGGTGGGCTGGGCGATGTACAATTCACACTGGGTGACGGGGGGGTGTTAGAATAATGCAGGCGGCCGGTCACGCAGCGGACGGGTTAGGGTTTGCTAGCCTCTGATGTTCCTCGCCCGCTTTCGGCGTTGTAGCCCTGTGCGCATGCGCTGTGGCCGCACAACCCAGAAGGGCGTATATTTCAGCAGCGCAAGGATTTAAAAGGCGTTGGGAGGCAGCCGCTCCCAACGCCGACTTTGTGCGTGTTGCACTCGTTTCACCCACCGGCATCGTTGTGCGCTGACGGATTAAAGGATTCATACACACGCAGGAGCTGACGTTCGAGTTCTTTCTTTGCCTTAGCGCTGCAGCGTGTGGGGGGGGGGGGTTTGACACCATAAATCTGTTAGTAACCCATCTATATCACATGTTCACAAAAGAAATAATACATGTCATTTGGACTAAGGGGCTATTGTAGATTGCTGAGAGAAACACAAAATTCTGAAGGCTTCAGCAATCCTGTTAAATCTTGTAATCAAGTTAGTGTACAAATTAGAAAATTGTGTAATATGTGACTAACAATACCTCCTGCGATACTTTGCAGCTGATAATTTCTGTTATGTTTATGAGGCCCATTTAAGCTGGAGGAGTTAAAAAGAAAAGCCCAAATCAAAGGAACACATCTATTGGTTCATTAGATGTTGCTGTAATTTAACCTGAGGCATTTTCTGTCATTTGTTGTATTTCTGGAACTCTGGATGCTTTAAGTACCTAATAAAACCAGGATATGTGTATGAAATCATAATATACTGTTTCTGTAAAACACATTTACATTACTACTATCTATAGAAGCACTTTAAGTTCAGGATTCAGGCCCAGTTATGGGATGGAAATGGCATTGGTCACACTTGTTGAACTCTGGATAGAACAGGATGGGGGTTGTTATGTCCTTATAAGGACATCCGCCCGGATTGGCTGCCAGCCATCGGGCGGGAGATTTGAATCCCTGTCAAGGGGCGGTGCGTCTGCCGGGAGCGAATATAAGGAGAGCTCCGGCAGCGCGCCAGCAGTCTTGTCTTGCTACTTTGTAACTAATAAAGTTATTAAATGTATCGAGCTGGTCACGTCTTCTGTTCCTGCGCCTGATCTAACACTGGCGACGAAGGACTAGAGAAGAGAACCGAGAAAGACTCACGGCACGATCGCCCACCGAGCTGAAGTCACTACACCACAGCGACTTCCAGAATGGCTACCCCGCAAGCCCCGATGACCGCGCTGAACCCATTCGACCCATCCCGGGAGAAGTGGAGGTCATACATGGTCCGATTCCGACAGTTCCTGCGAGGTAATGGCTACCAGAACCTCGACGATGAGCGGAAAAGAGCCCTCTTCCTGGCTCATTGCGGATCGGACATCCTGGAGATGGCGATTGACCTCGTGGCACCCAGGGACATCGAGGAGATGTCCTGGAACGACCTGCAGGAAGTCCTACAGGAGCACTACGCACCTACAGGCACCCCCATCGCAAACAGGTTCACCTTCCAGCAAAGAAACCAGCGGGAAGGTGAATCCATCAAGGAATTCGTGGCAGCGCTTCGCCAAATCGCTGCCAACTGCGAGTTCGACAACGTGGATAATGCCATCCGAGACCGCGTTGTTTTTGGAATGCGAGATGTGGGGCTGCAGAAGAAATTCCTCAGCCGAAAGAGGATCCCGCTCAAAGACGTCCTCGACGAGGCAACAGCAGCCGAAACATCTGAGCAAGCAGCCGCCGCGATGATAAAGGCAAGAGGGATCCATAAGATCCACAAGTCGGGCCTGACCTCATCAGACGAGGCAACCACACAATCCGAGTCAGATGAGGAAATGGCCGTCCACAAGGTCTCCCGCCCCCCCAGGCGGGAAAACCCACAGCATGGCGACCGGGGAGAACGATGCGGCAGCTGCAGAGGCGACCACCCCAGGGCAACCTGCAGATGGAGGGACGCGACCTGCCGCCGATGCCTGAAGAGAGGGCACATCGCCGAGGCCTGCAGAGCCACAGATCCAGCCCCGGAAACGCCCAGACCACGATTCCGGGAGAATCGCAAAGACAATCAGAGGACATCCAAACGGTCCTGAAACCAGTCCCGGCGCGGGGAAGAGGAATATCCCCACAACAGAACGGTGCACCAGACCACCATCGCTCACACAAGCGACGAGGGGACCACCAAGTTCCACGTGACGCTGCTAGCAGAGGGGTCACCATGCAAGATGGAGGTAGACTCCGGATCCTCCTACTCCATCATGGACTGGCAGCACCTACAGCAGCTGAAACCATCCTACAAAAAGACCCAGCTGAAAACCCCGAAGTCGAGGCTTGTGGACTTCAACGGAAACCCCATTGGAATCCTGGGCAGAGCCACCATCCACGTCAAGTATAATGACTTCAACGGACAGCTGCCCATCACCATCGTGGGGCACAGCCGACCGAACCTGTTAGGAGTGGAGTGGTTTAAGCCGCTGGGGCTTTCCATCGAGGGCATCCACGAAATCCACAGGGACGAACTCGACACCATCATCGAAGAGTTCAAGGAAGTCTTCGATGGTAAGCTGGGGAAATTTGTGGGGAGGCCAATTTCCTTTAATCTGAACAAGGGAATCACCCCAATTAGGCTCAAGCCCCGCCGAGTTCCGTTTGCCCTGCGGCCTAAAGTAGACGAGCAGCTGGATAAGCTGATCGCCCAGGGCGTCCTGGAACCGATCGATCATGCCTCATGGGAGACCCCCATTGTGACCCCACTGAAGCATGATGGGTCTGTGCGCATCTGCGCCGACTACCGTTGTACCATCAACAAGGCGTTGGCACAAAGCGCATACCCAGTCCCAGTTGTGCAACACCTGCTGCATTCCCTGGGATCTGGATCAATTTTCGCGAAACTGGACCTGGCCCAGGCTTACCAGCAACTGCCAGTGGATGAAAAAACGGCGGAGGCACAAACAATTGTCACGCACAGGGGGGCATTCAAATGTAACCGCCTCCAATTTGGAGTCAGCGCTGCCCCCGGCATTTTCCAATCTATGATGGAACGCCTCCTCCAAGGCGTTCCAGGGGTGGTGCCTTACTTCGACGATGTGCTCATCTCCGGTGACTCAAGAGCTCAACTCCTTGAAAGGCTCAGGCTTGTCCTGCAGCGATTCAAGGCCAAGGGCTTGAGGGTCAGACGGGACAAGTGCATCATAGGAGTACAGGAAGTCGAGTTCCTGGGCTATCTCATTGATAGCACTGGCATCCACCCCACCAAATCAAAAGTGGAAGCAATCCATGAAGCTCCAAGCCCAAAAAACAAAACGGAGCTTCAGGCTTTCCTTGGGTTGCTCAACTTCTACGCCATTTTCTTGAAACAGAAAGCCACAGTTGCTGAGCCACTCCACCGCCTGCTGGGGAAATCGGTTTCCTGGAAGTGGGGCCAGGAAGAGGAAGCAGCATTCCGGGCCATCAAAGGACTATTGACGTCCAAAAGCGTCCTCATCCAATACAGCGAGACGCTGCCCATCAAGCTGACTTGTGATGCGTCGCCATACGGGGTGGGGGCAGTCCTCAGCCACGAACTGCCCAACGGCACGGAAGCCCCGATCGCCTACTTCTCAAAGACGATGTCCGGCGCGGAACGGAACTACAGTCAGCTGGACAAAGAAGCCCTGGCCATCGTGGCTGGAGTGAAGCGCTTCCACGAATACCTCTACGGAAGACGCTTCACCATAGTCACCGACCACAAGCCACTCCTGGGACTCCTCTCAGGCGACCAACCCACCCCGACCTTCATGTCCCCACGGATGACGAGATGGGCCATCTTCCTAGCCGGCTACTCCTATAGGCTCGTGCACCAGCCAGGCACAGCCATAGGAAACGCCGACGCGCTCAGCAGATGCCCGTCGAAGAACCCAGTCGAAGACCCAGCCCCCACGCTCCACCTATTCCATATAGATGACGACGCCAGCTGTCCAGTGTCATCCGCTGATGTGGCCGTTCACACCCAAAAGGACCCCACACTCCGCCAAGTGAAGTCCTGGATCCTCAGAGGGTGGCCTTCAGAAAAGACAGAGGAGAGGTTCAGCCCGTTCGCCAGGAAACAGAAGGAGCTGTCCACCATAAAGGGCTGTCTGCTATGGGGAGACAGGGTGCTGATTCCAAGCACTCTGCAACGGCGAACGTTAGAGACTCTGCACAAAGGGCATCCGGGCATCGTCCGCATGAAGGCCCTGGCACGGAGTTACGTCTGGTGGCCCTCCATGGACAGAGACATTGAGCAATGGGTCTCCAGATGTGACCCGTGCCAAGAAGTTCGCCCAGCGCCGCCGCAATCCGAAGTCGCGAAGTGGGAGACCCCCAGCAACCCCTGGTCGAGGATCCACATCGACTTCGCGGGTCCGATGCAGGGGCGACACCTCCTCATCGTGGTAGATGCCTTCTCCAAGTGGCTCGAGGTGGTACCCATGGCATCTACCACAACAGAAGCGACGATCCGAGCCCTGCGCCGTCTGTTCGCCACACATGGACTACCGGACATGCTGGTCTCGGACAACGGCCCCCAGCTCACATCCCTGGCCATGGAGTCCTTCCTGGCAGGACTGGGCATCCGCCACGCCCTGTCCGCCCCGTACAGGCCGGCCGGAAACGGACAAGCTGAACGCATGGTCAGGCTCACCAAGGAAGCCCTCACCAAGATGGGCCCGGGAGACTGGCAAGAACGCATAGATAACTTCCTCCTCACCCAGCACATCACACCGCATGCCACCACCCACAAGAGCCCGGCCGAACTGCTGATGGGCAGAAGGTTGAGGTCACCCTTGGACCGGCTGCACCCCCAATACAGCCCGGAAGTGACCGCAACCGCCAGCCGCCCGCTTCGCGCCTTCAGCAAGGGAGATTCAGTTTTCGCGCTGAATTTCAACGGCTCTCCTAAGTGGCTGAAGGGGAAGATTGCCAGCACAACCGGCCCCAAATCCTACACCGTCGAGTTGGAAGATGGACAGGTCTGTAGACGTCACATCGACCAACTCCGGAAAAGGTGGGGGGGAGCACACGAAAACCAGCCTGACGAGGGAGGCCTACAACAACCAGACGAGGTAGGCCTCCAAACCCCGGCGAGGTAGACCTACCACACCCAGACGAGGTGGGCATACAACACCCCGGCGAGGTGGGCATACAACACCCCGGCGAGGTAGGCCTACGACACCCCGACGAGGTAGGCCTACCACACCCCTGCGAGGCAGAGCAACGCCATCCCGATGAGGTCGGCCCAGCACACTACCAGGTACTGTCACGTCGGCAGTCCAGCGAGGTAGACCGGGGCCAACCGCACGGGGGATGGCAACACCAACCCAGCCAGGTGGGCACCCGGCACAACAGGGCCAGGGACCACCAACCCAGCCCGCAAGTAGACCGGGACCTGCCCAGAGGAGGAGCAGCGCACCCCACCATTGACGGCAGCCTACGCCAGCCCAGCCAGGGAGACCGCAGTTCCAGGCGAGTAGACCGGGACCCAGCCAAGACGGGCACCCCACTACCCATGGGCGAGGGTGGCACACGACTCCCCGGCGAGAGAGAGACGCCACCCCTGCAAGGTCGGACAGCACAACGCAAGCCAGCACCACCCGCAGCCGGCGGACCGGACCCGAGGGCACCGAGCGGAACCACCACCCAACTGGCAGCAGGCCGGACCGCAACCGAACCGCAGCGCCCGGGAAACCAGGGAGGAGCAAGCGACAGACTTACCGAGACTCAGACGCTTTTCCCGGGTCGGAACCGAGCAATCGAGACGAGGCGATAGATCCACAGGCCAGGAGGAAGACCACCAGAACCAGCCATCCAAGGTCTGCCCGGTTCCGGAGAGGGAACCAGGAGACGAAAGAGCCCCGTCCATCCAGGCCGGAGACGGAGAAGAAGTGAGACTGCGCAGGTCAGCTAGGGTGCCGAGGCGTCCTACGTACCTGCGCGATTACGTGACTTTTGTGGACGAGATTTGACAGTTCGGACTAAGGGGGGAGGAGTGTTATGTCCTTATAAGGACATCCGCCCGGATTGGCTGCCAGCCATCGGGCGGGAGATTTGAATCCCTGTCAAGGGGCGGTGCGTCTGCCGGGAGCGAATATAAGGAGAGCTCCGGCAGCGCGCCAGCAGTCTTGTCTTGCTACTTTGTAACTAATAAAGTTATTAAATGTATCGAGCTGGTCACGTCTTCTGTTCCTGCGCCTGATCTAACAGGGGTAGTACAACCATCCTCACTCTCCTTGACCTCTCAGCAGTCTTCAATACCATCAATCATGGTATCCTTTTGGGTTGGCTATGGGGGTTGGGGCTGGGTGGCATGGTTTTGCACTGGTTCAGCTCCTTTCTTCAAGGCTGGTTCCAATTGGTGTTAATAGGGAGTGAGAGCTCCAGCCCACAGCTGCTATCTTGTAGCATGCTGCAGGGCTTGGTACTCTCTCCACTCCTTTTTAACATCTACTGTACATGAAGCCGCTGGGTGAGATAATCCATCAGCATGGGTTGAGGTATCTGCAGTATGTGGACGATACTCAGCTCTATATTTCCACTCCTGGTGACCCAAGTGATGCTGTTGTTGCCCTCTCATGGTGCCTGGAGGTTGTGGGAGTCTGGATGGGGGACAACAGGCTTTGACTGAACTCTGGCAAGACTGAATGGCTTTAGGTGCATGGAGCCCCAAGATCCAGGACTTCGACATCTTTAGTTCTGGATGGGGTGGCAGTACCCCAGACAGACATGGTATGCAACTTGGGGGTTCTCCTAGAGTGACTTACGACTCCTGCTTGTGGAGCAGGTGGCAGTCACAGCTAGAAGAGCCTTTGCACAACTTCAGGTTGTGCGCCAGTTGTGGTCTTTCCTGGATCAGGAGTCCCTACACTCAGTCATACAAGCCCTAGTCATCTTGCATTTGGACTATTGAAATGCACTCTACATGGGGCTACCCTTGAAGAGCATTCGGATGCTACAGCTTGTGCAGAGTGTGGCATCGTGGGCACTTTTGGGGGCCCCAAGGGTGGCCCATGTACCATTGCTCCGCAAACTGCAGTAGCTGCTGGTTTGCTTCTGGGTGCAATTCAAGTTGTTGGTAATAACCTTTAAAGCCCTTCATGGCATAGGTCCAGGCTAGTTGAGGAACCATCTCATCCCACTGGGATTGACCTGCCCCACCCATGCTGGCAGAGGAGGCATGCTTTGGGCATGCCATGGTGATAGATTATCTCACTTTGATTTTGTGAAAGCAACTCCTTTTGTAAAATCTTTTTTTTTTGTAAAAAGTTTTTTATTGTTTTATACACAAACAAACTCTCAGCTCCTTGTCCCGTACGGCATGGAGACAGCAATAAAACACAGCCGGGCACATCAACTGTATGGTGAATGCTGGTTTAATGCTTTCGTCAGATACGAGACAACGCCAAGCTACAAAGTCTTTCTTTCTTTCTTTTTTCTTTTTGAAAAAAAGTTTTATTTTAGATTAAAAATAAAATAAAAAAAATTAATAAAAAAAACACAACAACAATAACATAAAAATATCATCCTTACAAACAATTATAGACAGCATCTCAATCGGTTAAAATCATTTCGTGCTTACAATTCTCCAAATCTCCTCATATAACAATTATTCTTTACTTAAACTAAAAATACATATTTAAACATTTCATATATGCTATCTCATCTCCATACTTTTTTATCAAACCATTGATAAAATATCTCCCATATCAAATAGTATTGTTTATCTTCCTGTTCTCTTATTTCAAATGTCAATCTACTCATTTCAGCACAGTCCAACATTTTCATAATAATTTCTTCATCGGTAATTATCTTCTCTCCTTTCCAGTTTTTGGCAAATACAATTCTGGCCGCTGTTAAAATGTTCACAATTAAGTATTGTAATTCTTTATTAAATGTCTCTGGTAAAATTCCTAGTAAAAATATTTCTGGTTTAAAGTCAATATGTCTCTGTCATTTTTTCTAACCACGTATGTATTTTAGTCCAAAATCTCCTTGCTTCCACGCATGTCCACCACATATAGTAATACGATCCTGGAGCTTGATGACACTTCCAACATTTCTCCGATTTATTCTTAAACATCCTGGCTATTCTCATCGGGGGTAGATGCCACCTGTAAAACATCTTATACAAATTCTCTTTATACAGTCAGGTCCAGAAATATTGGGACATCGACACAATTCTAGCATCTTTGGCTCTATACACCACCACAATGGAGTTGGAATGAAACAAACACAATGTGTGTTAACTGCAGACTGTCAGCTTTAATTTGAGGGTATGTACATCCAACTCAGGTGAACGGTGTAGGACTTACAGCAGTTTGTATATGTGCCTCCCACTTGTTAAGGGACCAAAAGTAATGGGACAATTGGCTTCTCAGCTGTTCCATGGCCAGGTGTGTGATATTCCCTCATTACCCCAAGTACAATGTGCAGATAAAAGGCCCAGAGTTCATTTCAAGTGTGCTATTTGCATTTGGAATCTGTTGCTGTCAGCTCTCAAGATGAGATCCAAAGAGCTGTCACTATCAGTGAAGCAAGCCATCATTAGGCTGAAGAAACAAAACAAACCCATCAGAGAGATAGCAAGAACATTAGGTGTGGCCAAAACAACTGTTTGAAACATTCTCAAAAAGAAGGACTGCACTGGTGAGCTCAGCAACACCAAAAGACCTGGGAGACCATGGAAAACAAGTGTGGTGGATGACCGAAGAATTCTTTCCCTGGTGAAGAAAACACCCTTCACAACAGTTGGCCAGATCAAGAACACTCTCCAGGAGGTAGGTTTATGTGTGTCAAAGTCAACAATCAAGAGAAGACTTCACCAGAGTGAATACAGAGGGTTCACCACAAGATGTAAACCATTGGTGAGCTTCAAAAACAGGAAGGCCAGATTAGAGTTTGCCAAACAACATCTAACAAAGCCTTCACAGTTCTGGAACAAGATCCTATGGACAGATGAGACCAAGATCAACTTGTACCAGAGTGATGGGAAGAGAAGAGTATGGAGAAGGAAAGGAATTGCTCATGATCCTAAGCATACCACCTCATCAGTGAAGCATGGTGGTGGTAGTGTCATGGCGTGGGCATGTATGGCTGCCAATGGAACTGGTTCTCTTGTATTTATTGATGATGTGACTGCTGACAAAAGCAGCAAGATGAATTCTGAAGTGTTTTGGGCAATATTATCTGCTCACATTCAGCCAAATGCTGCAGAACTCATTGGACGGAACTTCACAGTGCAGATGGACAATGACCCAAAGCATACTGCAAAAGCAACCAAAGAGTTTTTGAAGGGACAGAAGTGGAATGTTATGCAATGGCCAAGTCAATCACCTGACCTGAATCCCATTGAGCATGCATTTCACTTGCTGAAGACAAAACTGAAGGGAAAATGCCCCAAGAACAAGCAGGAACTGAAGACAGTTGCAGTAGAGGCCTGGCAGAGCATCACCAGGGATGAAACCCAGCATCTGGTGATGTCTATGCGTTCCATACTTCAGGCTGTGATTGACTGCAAAGGATTTGCAACCAAGTATTAAGAAGTGAAAGTTTGATTCATGATTATTATTCTGTCCCATTAATTTTGGTCCCTTAACAAGTGGGAGGCACATATGCAAACTGCTGTAAGTCCTACACCGTTCACCTGAGTTGGATGTACATACCCTCAAATTAAAGCTGACAGTCTGCAGTTAACACACATTGTGTTTGTTTCATTCCAACTCCATTGTGGTGGTGTATAGAGCCAAAGATGTTAGAATTGTGTCGATGTCCCAATATTTCTGGACCTGACTGTATGCTGTTGACATTGTCATTTTATAATTATGTGACCACAATTTTTGCCATTTCTCTAAATCAATACTATAACCAAAATTTTTCCCCCATGCTATCATTGATTCTTCAACTTGTTCTTCTTCCAGTTTTGCTACAAGTAAATATCCATATAGCTTTTTAATTATATGGTCATCTGAACCCATTAATATCTTGTCTAAACCAGTCGAAACACTATAAATACCTTCTTGTTTAAAGTCTTCTCGATATCTGGAAAGTATTTGCATGTATGAAAACCAATCTATCTTAATTCCCTGATCTTCTAAGTTTTGTTTCAATTTAAGTTCACCCTTTTCATCCAATAATTCATTATATCTAACAATTTGTTCCCCTTCAAACACCACTGGATAAGAAAAAGCTTCAATTGTAGATACCCAGACTGGAATCTTCAGATAATGGTACTTTTTGATCTTCTCCCATGTCAAAAACAAAGCTTCACGTATCTGGTGCCTTCTAAAATACCCCTGAATTTTAGTTCCTTTATACCATAAGAAAGCATGCCATCCCATCAACAAATCATGTCCCTCCAAATTTAATAATCTAGTATTTTTCAATATCACCCATTCTTTAATCCACATTAAACAAACCGCTTGATAGTATAATTCAAAATCCGGTAATCCAAAACCACCCCTCATCTTTGCATCTTGTAACAGTTTGAGTTTTATCCTTGCCTTCTTTCCCTGCCAAACATATTTCAAAACCATTTTATTTAAATCTGCAAAAAATTCCTTACCCAGCTTTACAGGAATTGTCTGAAAAAGATACAAAATTCTAGGTAAAATATTCATCTTAATAGTTGCAATTCTACCAATCAAAGATAACTGCAAGTTTCCCCATTTCCCCAAATCCTGTCCTATCTGTTGCTTAAGCTTATTATAATTATTTTCTTTAAGAGAACTACATCTTGCTGTTAATTGAATCCCCAAGTATTTTACCTTATTTGTGACCTGCATCTTGGAGATCTCCCTCAATTCTTCTTTTTGTTTTTTTAACATATTTTTAGTCATTATCTTCGTCTTTTCTTTATTAATTTTCAAACCAGCAACCTCCCCGAATTCACCTATTTCTTCTATCAATTTATTTATTGATATTAGTGGTTCTTCAATAATAAAAACCAGGTCATCAGCAAAGGCTTGTAATTTATATTCTTCCTTTCTAATTTTCATTCCCTTTATCTCTTTTTCTTCTCTAACCTTTCTATTCAACACTTCCAATGTCAATATAAATAACAATGGGGATAAGGGACATCCTTGTCGAGTACCTTTTTCTATTTCAATAGCATCGGTCAATTCTCCATTAATCATTACCTTTGCTGTCTGTTTTGTATATATAGCTTCAATTGCCTGAATAAATTTCCTTCCAAAGCCCATCTCTTCCATTTGTAACATCATAAATCGCCAGTTCACATTATCAAATGCTTTTTGTGCATCTAAAAATACCAAAGCCATTTGTTTTTCAGGGTGCGCTTCATAATATTCTAGAGTATTCAAAATTATTCTTATATTATCTCTAATTTGTCTTTTTGGAAGAAATCCATTTTGATCTGAATGAATAAAGTTATTCAAGTATCTCTTAAGTCTTTCTGCCAGTATTGAGGCAAAGATTTTATAATCCGAATTCAGCAGGGATATAGGCCTATAGTTTTTGACTTGCTGTGAGTCTGTGTCTTCTTTATGAATCAGTGTAATATAAGCCTCAGTCCATGATTGGGGTATTGTTTTATTTGTCATTACTTCATTCATGATGTCCAAAAGTGGAAGGCATAAGGATTCTTGTAATGTCTTATAATATTCAACAGGCAATCCATCTGGTCCTGGTGTCTTTCCATTTTTTTGTTTCTTAATTGCTTCTGTTAGTTCCATCATTGTTATATGCCCGTTTAGCATTTCTTCAATGTTCTTAGGGATCACAGGTAGTTTTGCGTTCTGTAAGTATTTTTTAACTTTCCCCTCTTCAACCTGCTCTCTTTTATAAAGTTGCCTATAGTATTCTTGTATTATTTTTCCCATCTCTTTATTTCCAAATTTACTTTGTCCTTGGTCATCAATCAGTTGCGTTATTTTTTTTTGATTCCCTTTCTTTTTTCAATTTATATGCTAGCCACCTTCCCAGTTTATTTGCATTTTCAAAATAGTTCTGTTTAACACTTCTTATTTTTTGGGCTAGCTCTTCCTTCTCCAGTAAGTCCATTTTATGTTTTAACATATCCATTTTCATTTTTACATCTTTCTTATGTGGATCTTTCTGGAGTTCTTTTTCAAATCTCTTATGCTCATTCTTTAATATTGTAAAAGTTTGTCTTTTTTTCACATTCCTTTTCTTTATATAATCTATTATTATACCTCTAGCATAGGCCTTCATTGTATCCCAACAGTTTTGTATCAATGTATCTTCTTTTTTATTCTCCTTAAAGAAAAACTCCAACTCTCTTTGCATTTTCTGTACAATTTCTTTTTCTTTTAAAATTATATTATTCAAAGTCCATCTAGCTTTCCTTTTTTGACCTTTCCAAGTTACTATCACTGGGTTATGGTCAGCCCATAAATTAGTGTCTATTTCCACCTGTTCAATTTTCGGAATTAAGTCCATTGTTGTCCATATCATATCTAACCTGGACCAAGATAAGTGCCTGTTTGAATAGAAAGTGTATTGTCTATTCTTCCCATTTCTAATTCTCCATATATCTTTCAAATTTATTTCCTCTGTCATTTTAAAGAAAGAGTTTGGCAGTGTCTTTCTATTATGCTTTCCTGTTTTTGTTGTTTTATAGTCCAATTTTTCATCTGCTATTCCATTAAAGTCTCTCATCATGCATATATTATCATAGTCCATTTCGATTATTTTCATATGTAAATTTCGATAGAAGTCACTCTGATTGTTATTTGGCGCGTATATTGCAACTAAAAGTATCTTCATGTTATTATCAATTATCTCCACTATCAAAACTCTACCCTCTGAATCTGCATATATTTGTTCCGCTTTTATTGAATTTTTAATATATAGAACAATGCCTCTCTTTTTGTGTTGCGATAGTGATGAAAATTTTTTCCCCAGTTTGGTTTGTGCCAATAATTTTTCGTGTTGCTTTTTAATGTGAACTTCTTGCAAACAAATTATATCAAAATTTAGCTTCTCTAATTTATGAAAGACTTTTCTTCTTTTCACAGCCGAATTGAGTCCATTTATATTTATTGAAATTAATTTCGTTGTATCCATATTCATATTTTATATGTAGGATTTATTGCTCTAGTTGTTCTTACTTCCCGTTGTTCTTTGGATTCCACAGTCCCGCCAACAGCGCCTTCCGTTGATTCAATCATTAACAATTCCTCTTCTGTAGGTTTTGTCGACATCAGTGTGGGTTGTGTTTCTGTTTCCATTGCCACTTCCTTTTCCTTTAAAAAATCTTCATAAAAAGCTCTCGCTTTATCAATTGTATCTAGCCTGTATCTTTGCAGTTGCCATGTTAAAATCAATCCTTCTGGTATCAGCCATCTAAAATTAACACCCTTTTGAATTAGTATCTTAGTCAAAAATTTATACTCTTTTCTCGCATCTCTCACTTTCCTTGGTATTTGTTTCAAGACTACTACTTCCTTCTCCTTGAATTTCAATGTTTTTTCTCTCGCCACTTGAAGAATTTGTGCTTTGATCAATTTCTTAGTAAATCTTATATGAACTTCTCTTGGTAATTTATTGCGCATAGCATATCTAGTGTAAACTCGATAAATCTCGTCCACGCCGTATGCCATCTCCTCTCTAGGTATCTCCAGAGCATCAGCAAGCATAGAAATCATGACATTCGCAAGATTTTCTCCTTTCTCTTCCTCCACATTTTGAAATCTAAGATAGAATTCTGCTCTATCCATTTCCAATTCCACTACTGCACTTCTTTCGCTTTCCACCTCTCTTAGTCTATTGTCAAAATCTTTCATTTTTTCCCCCTTTTGGTCATCCTTCTTCTCAAGCTCTTGTAGTCTTCCTTCAAATTTTGACATTGCCTGTTGTATACTAACCACTTTTTCATCTGTCTTTATTAATTGTTGTTCCATCCGTTGAACATTCTCATCTGTCTTAAGTAATTGCTGTTCCATCCTCTGAACTGCACTCAAAATTGCTTTTAGTGACGCTTCTTTCTCTTTCTCTTTCTCTTTCTCTTTCTCTTTCTCTTGTTGTGTCATGGTCTGGACCGGACGTTGTCCTCCAGATGGAGATGCAAAAGATGTGGTTGCTGCTCCCACTGTTACTGTTTTTTTACTCATTTTATTATAATCCACTGGTGTAGAGACCAAAAGAGGAGATAAAAAATTAAAAGACAAAAAGCAAAAAGGAGGGCAAAAAGGGAAAAAGAAAAAGGAGAGGCAAAAGGGCAAAAAAAAAAACAAAAAGAAAAGAAAAAGAGAAAAAAAATATGGAAAAGGAAAAAAGAGAGAACCCCCCCCCCAAAAAAATAAAAAAAACC
The DNA here is from genome assembly GCA_037215915.1 of Pantherophis vulpinus. Taxonomy (NCBI): domain Eukaryota; kingdom Metazoa; phylum Chordata; class Lepidosauria; order Squamata; family Colubridae; genus Pantherophis; species Pantherophis vulpinus. Next base: position 351,726 of record JAXLNS010000038.1, read on the forward strand.
CCCAACTCTTCAGGTTCTTCCAAACCCTAATCCAACTAAGATTCCCTTGAAAAGGGAAGGAAAGGAGAAAAAAAGGAAAGGGGAAAAAAATTCTTGTATAAGCAAAATATCAAGGAGTTAGAAAAATTACAAAAATTACAAAAATATAGAGGCCCAAGATTAAAAATCCACAATAGGAAACAATATGGAGGGGAGTAAAAGAACCATAGGAAATTAAAAAAGAAGGAAAAAAAAGGAAAAAGAGAAAGAAAAAAGCTTCAGGCTCTTGAATGCCTAAATCCAATTCGATTCAATCCTTAAAAGGTCTTAAAATAAAAAAGGATCTTTCCTTATATTTTTCCGGAAAGCGTACAGAGAGTTCTCTCTCATACAAGCCTCAAAAAGAGAGAATAATAGTAGCTGCCCCAAAGAGTGATGATAATAGAGAGGAAAGATTCCCCTTCACACTTTTCCAAGGCTCCTACTTCAAAGTCACCAAGAACACCTGAATCAACAATGCAGATAGATACTGTCTCAGATGTTCTCTTCACTTATGCTAAACAAGCTGGAGCTCAGAGCCACTTTGTTATTATTTTGGCTACAATATATCTTTAATATTTCTGCCTGGGTACATTGCAACTGAGTTTCTTCTCTTCTTTTCTTTTCCCCAGTAGATGGCAGCACTTTCACTCTCTTAGCTTTCCTACTTTAAAAGTCCAAATTCTCTTTATTGAAAGTTAAAATTGAAAGGAAAAGTTATAAAAGAAAAAAAAAATCAAAAGAAAGGGGAAAAAAAGGCTTCACAGTGGATCAATCACAATTCAGACAGAATTCTTTCTTTTCCTTTTTTAAACAAAACACAGTCCCAAAGATCAATGCCTTCCCTCCTCTTCTCATTCAGTCCAGCCATGGTCTTAAAAAAAACAATTAGTTTAAAGAGTTCCAATCAGCAATCGGGTTTCAAATAGTCTATTTCAAAATAAATTCACCGCTTAGCTTCCTTTTAATAATCATCCACTCACTCATCCCTTAAGGTGAACTTGTCAGTCAAAATAGAGCTCTCTCACCAGATCGGATAGCTGTCATTCCTCTTTCTTCCTCCGAAGCTGCCCCAGCCTTGGCAGCCGCAATGGCTGTGTCCCCGCTGCCGGAAAAAGGGCTTTCCTGGATCAATCAGGGACTTTGCAATGTCCCTGAGATCTACAGGAGGTGCCCTCCACTACCACAGTCAAACCTAGACTGTGGGGTCCTAACTGGACCGTCTGGCAGTGGGGTTATCAGCGGCAATTCTGGAGCCCCAAAATCGTGCGTCCCGTTTCGCTGGGGTGTCAACTTCCAGTCTCCAAGCTACAAAGTCTTTCAAAGTTGGCACTACGAGCATCCGCCTCGTAACTCTTTATATCTCCGCGCCCCACCCCTCATTACCCCTCTTCGTAATGATCGGGCGTTGTCCCTCAGCTGCGCCAGGGTCCTCTCTGGAAAATACAAAGTAGATATATCAGTATTGCCCGACGGTTTCCATGGGTATTTTTTATGGAATCGGCGTATTAACCGATCAGCTGTGGTGTCTGTCGCTAGAACCCAGGTGGCTTCCTCTAGTGGATATCCATTCCACCTCACTAGGTATTGTAGTCTACCACGGTGGATTCGGGAATCTAGGATATCCTCCACCTCGTAATGTTCCCCATGTACAGGTGGGGGTGGGGTTGGTGTGGATCTCACAGCAGTTACAGGTTTAAGGAGACTGCTGTGAAACACCGGATGGATTTTCCCTAGCAGGGGCGGAAGTTTCAGACTTACTGTGACTGGATTGATAATTTTTTCGATGGGGAAGGGACCTAGGTACTTGGGTCCTAATTTTCGATTAGGTAATCCGAGTTTGATATATTTAGTGGACAGGTAAACCATATCCCTGATTTTAAAGGGTTTTGAGATGGCTCGTTTCTTGTCGGCCTGGACTTTATTTTCGGCTGCCGCTTTATCAAGGGTGGATCTTACTTGCGGCCATAGAGTTCGTATTTTCTCCCCCCACTCGCTAGGTGCTATTTTTGGTTGTGTAGGCCTAAACTCTGGAATGGCAATGAAGTCTTGTCCACTAACTATTTGGAATGGTGTGTATCCAGTGCTGTGATGTACCGCATTGTTATAAGCCACTTTGGCGAAAGGTAAGAGGGCGGCCCAGTCTGTCTGTTGGTACGAAACATAGCTTCTTAAATAGTGTTCCACCATTGCATTAGTCCTTTCGACAGCGCCATTGGTACTGGGGTGGAACGCTGAACTAAGCCCTTGGGTGGAACCTATTAATTGAAGGAAGTTCCGCCAAAACCGTGCTGTAAATTGTACCCCTCTATCTGAAATAATTCTACGGGGTACCCCATAAAGTCGATAGATGTGCTGGACAAACAGTTTAGTTAATCTTCGGGCTGATGGGAGTCCAGCGCAGGGTATAAAATGGGCCTGTTTGGAAAAGAGATCGATAACAGTCCAGATAACATTACAGCCATTGCTTTGTGGCAGCTCCACTATGAAGTCCATAGCTATTTCTTCCCAGGGTCTCGTCGGCTTAGCCACAGTTTGTAATAGACCGAGAGGCTTTCCAGGTCTGGGTTTCGCTTTGGCGCAGATGTTACAGCTATTGACATATCCTTCTATTTCCTGTCTCATCCGAGGCCACCAGAACTGCCGTCTGGCCAAATGCAACGTTTTCAGAAACCCGAAATGCCCAGCGGGCTTGACATCATGGCATTGTTGCAGTACGTCATTTCTCAGTACTCTGGAAATGTATAGTTTGTCGTCTTTCCATGAGTACCCATTCCTCAAGATGACTAATTGGCGATGTGATGCTACCCAATCATCGGTGTGTAAAGCTTCTTGAAGCTTGGTTTTCCACCCTCGTGTGTATTCGCTCGGTGCCCTATTTCCGACGGCTATATGTTTGGCGGGTATCATGGCTTGTACAACTTCATCCCTTTGGCTGTGATATTGTGGCATTCGCGATAGGGCATCTGCCAAAAAGTTTTTCCCCGCTGGAACATATTTTAAGGAGAAGTTGAACCGTTGAAAATACTGAGCCCACCACACCTATTTAGGTGATAACTTCCGAGGGGTTTGCAGGGACATCAGGTTTCAATGGTCGGTCCACACTTCGAATGGAACTTTTGACCCCTCCAGGAGATGCTGCCAGGTAAGAAGTGCCCACCTAACTGCGAATGCCTCTTTTTCCCAAATAGCCCATCCGCGCTCTGTTGGGGTGAATTTTTTGGATGTATAGGCACAGGGTTGTAATTGGCCTTGTTCGTTTGGTTGTAGCAATACAGCGCCCACCGCTACGTCGCTGGCATCAGTTTGTACTATAAATGGCTTATCCTGGTTGGGGTGTTGCAAAATTGGCTCCTTGGCGAATAATGCCTTCAAAGTATCAAAGGCTTTTTGACATTCGGTAGTCCAGATGACCTGTTGGCTTGGTTTTGGGGGGGAGCCACTCACCTTTGTCCGTAGAAGGTTGGTAAGTGGTAACGCTATATGTGCAAAGGCTGCAATAAATTGACGTTAGAAACTAGCGAACCCGAGGAAACTTTGTACTTGTTTCCTCGTCTTTGGCGCTTGCCACTCCATAACCGCCATCACCTTTTTGGGATCCATTCGCAAACCCCCCTTCGAGATTCTGTACCCTAAATAGTCCAACTCAGTGCAATGGAACTCGCATTTGGATACTTTGACGAAAAGTTTGGCGGCTAACTGTTTTTCGAGTACTTGGCAGACCAAACGTATATGCTCCTCTATAGTGTTGGTGTAGATGAGTATGTCATCCAAATATACTAAAACTCCCCAATAGAGATGTTCATGCAATACTTCATTGATGAGCTGCATGAACACGGCGGGAGCTCCTTGTAATCCAAAGGGCATCACTTTGAATTTATAGCTCCCAAAGGGGTAGTTGAATGTGGTTTTCCACTTGTCCCCCTCTTTGATGCGGATTCGATAGTAAGCCTCCCTTAGATACAATTTAGTGAATATTCGGCCCGTGGCCAATGTTGCTAAGAGGTCTTTTATTAATGGCAACGGATATAGGGGTTCGACGCTTACAGCGTTCAGGCCACGGAAATCCATGCATAATCGAAGCCCGCCATCTTTCTTTTCCCAAAAAAGGACGGGCGCTGCCATAGGAGCCCAGCTTGGTGCTATAAAACCCCGAGCTAGGTTACTGTCGATATACTTCCGCAACTCTTCTACCTCCTTGGGAATCATCGCATACATGCGGGGTTTTGGTAGTTTAGCTCCTGGGATCAATTCTATTGCGCAATTGGTAGCCCGATGTGGTGGGAGGGTGTCACAATGGTCTTCGCTAAAAACGTCAGACAGGTCTACATACGCTTCGGGGACACCTGGTACCCGGGTGTCATCTATTTGAGGTTTTGTTTGTAGGTGAACACCCCGGGTCTTATCGGTCGGCCTTTCCTCCCTTGGCTCAGGGCCTAGCACTAGGCGTAATTTTCTATATCCGCCCTCCCACCATATGGTAGGCCTCCATTTGTCCAACCAGGCCAGACTTAATATAAGGGGTTCTATGATGCTCTCTACTACCATGAACCGGATGAGCTCCCAATGCTCCCCTATCTCTAATATTACTGGTTCTGTCACTTGGGTCGCCGGAGATCCTGCAAGAACAGACCCGTCCATTTGCTCAAAACGAATGGGGACTTTTAACGGGGTCAATCGCAATCCCAGCTCTTTGGCCAGAGAGGCTCGGATTAGGCACCTAGTGCATCCAGAGTCTATTAGTGCCCTTTGGCAAACCATGGTATCAGTGTGCGGATGCCGGAGACCAACTTGAATAATGAAGGGACGGATGGGGGCACTCTCCATTGGGTCACGGTTGTCCTCCTCGTCGCTATCGCCCAGCACCACTGGTAAGTCACCAGGTCCTGTGGGGGTGCCCTCCTCCTTAACGGGGCTATCGCTATCCATTGCCACGGCCTGCGAGGCCACCCGGGACCGCTCGGGTGTTATCCGTCTTCCGTCTCTGCCGCCAGGCTGATCAGGTTTGCGTCCCGTCGATGATTGAGGGGGAGGAAACCGGCAATCGGCAGCTCGATGTCCAGCCTGGTTGCATCGGAAACACCAAAAAGGTGCCCTTCGCGGGGACCCAGGGGTTGAGGTGGGCCTCCCCGAATCTCGGGAAGTGGATGGCCTATCAGGTGGTCTTCGCGCCAACATGGTCCCAGCGGTCCCTCGAAGTCGGAACTCCCTCAATCCCAAGTCCAGGTCAATGGCCGCCTTGAACCACTCCGTCAAACGGGGAGGTAACCCCCGATATACGCAAGCCTGCCGCAGTTCCCTATCCAGGCCAAGGTGGAACTGGTGAACTAACATCCACTCCGGCCATGCCCGCAGCCGTCCTGCAACAGAGCGGAACTCCTTCACGTACTCTCTAGCCGGGTGACCTCTCTGCCGTAAGGCCACTAATTCTCCTTCAGCTTGCTGGATGCGGGAGTCATCTTCAAAACGGGCCCGAAGGCCCTCTAGGAACAGACCCACATCTGTCAACTCCCGAGCGTGGTCACTGTGGAGGTCGGCCACCCAATCGGCTGCCTCTCCTTGCAGCACTGTGATAACTGCCACCACCATGGACCATTGGGTAGGGTAAAACTGCCCGTACAGGTCGAAATAGCTGAGGACTTGACTTAAGAAGATAGCCACCCTGTCTGCGCTGCCATCAAATGATGCTTGTAGTGGGGGCGGGCCCCATATTGGTTGAGGCTGCCACGGACCCTGACCGGGAGGTCCTGCATATCCGGGAGCGGGGTGAGCCTGAGGTGGGGGCGGCCACTGCACCCGCTGGTGTTGACCATCCGAAACTCGCCCCATGCTGGCTTGTCGATTATCCCCTTGGAAAGACTGCGGGCGGGGGTATGTCCTCCGCCTTGGCTGGCAGATCCCGGATCAGGTCCCGTAGGATGATGACGGGTCTCTGGTTTTTCCCGTTCTGGGCTTCGTGTTCTGCCTGCAGACGTACCCAAGTGCAATTTGGGGCTAGCCAGCCGGAACCGGGTCGACCTGGACGTACCTGAACTGTGCCACGTTTCTGCCCCTTCAGCCCATGGTTGCCACGATGGAGCGTCTCTGAAACTACTCTCCCCAAACCGCTCCCTCAGGATCTCCAGAGTAGAAGAGCCGAGGCCGGTGGAATAGCTCCATTCGCCCCCTTCGTCGTCATCCACCCAACATCTTTCTCTCCAACGCCTATAAGGCTCAGCCGAGGGGGTGATGGTAGGGGCTTTCCCGCCAGCCACCGCCGGGCTGCGCCACCAGTCTCCGGATGAAGGATGCCCCTCTGTTGGCTTCGTTTCAACTTCACCCGCTCCTCCGCCCTCCTCATCTTGGCTTGTGGGCCGTTCCTTCGGCCTCACCACTGGCTGCGTCTCGTCCGAGACCGCCGGTCGTGCGCTCGCCTCCTCCGCCAGAGTCTCTGCCAATACCTCCACCTCGGGGTCCATCCCTTCCACCATGCCAGACGTCCAAACGTATCTTGAGTGCGAAACTAGAGTGAACGGGGGTGCCAACTTTCTCTCAGCTCATTGTCCCGTATGGCACGGAGACAGCAATAAAACACAGCCGGGCACATCAACTGTATGGTGAATGCTGGTTTAATGCTTTCGTCAGATATGAGACAACGCCAAGCTACAAAGTCTTTCAAAGTTGGCGCTACGAGCATCTGCCTCGTAATGCTTTATATCTCCGTGCCCCACCCCTCATTACCCCTCTTCGTAATGATCGGGCGTTGTCCCTCAGCTGCGCTGGTGTAGTTCGGGATTGCGTTTCCGGCGTTCCTCCTAGCGTCCGTAGTTATCCTAACCCGACGCCCTTCCACCCCCTCGCGTGTTGCCTTGCTTATACCCCGTGCCACCTCCACCGTTACAACGTCTTGCTGCTTCGCCGTAGAAAGTTTTGAGCAATATCCTCCACCTGTCCTCCACCGTTTCTCCTTCCCATCCCCTCCGTATGCCGAGCACGCCGGGCTCGACACAAACACATAATACATCAGTCGTTCCGTGTGTCATCTTTGTGTTTCTTCAGTGACTTCTTCTTCCTCTTGTTACTCCTCTTTTCTTCCTTTTTTACAACATCCCTCTCACAATACAATATTTTTATTATATCATGCTCTTATTTAATTATTAAATTATTTATCTATATCTATTTTCTAACCAATGATAGAATTGTCCCCATAACTTAAAATATTCTGTATCTTCTCTTTCTTTGATTTTCAAAGTTAATGTATTCATTTCTGCACAATCTAAAAAATTTTTAATCACTTCCCCTTCCAAAGGGATTTTCTCTGCTTTCCATCTTTGCGCAAATACTATCCTTGCTGCAGTTATTACATGTATAATCAAATATATATTTTCTTTACTAATTTTCTCTGGAAGGATACCCAATAGGAATACCTCAGGTTTTAAGTCAATATGTTGTTGAATCATTTCTTCTAACCATATCTTAATTGTACTCCAGTAATTTCTAGCTTCTGGGCATGTCCACCACATATGATAATAGGATCCTAGTATCTGATGACATTTCCAACACTTGGCTGATTTCTCTTTAAACATTTTTGCTAATTTTTCCAGGGGCATATGCCATCTATAAAACATTTTATATTGATTTTCTTTGTATGCGGTGGACATTGTTAATTTGTAATTTCTTTCCCATAGCTGTTGCCATCTGTCTAACTCAATTGAATATCCATTTTTTTTTTTGCCCAAGCTATAATTGTTTCCTTTATTATTTATTATTTTTATTTTATTATTTATTTAATTTGTATACCACCCTTCTCCAACAGGACTCAGGGCGGTAAACAGCCACAGTAAAACACAACATATAAAATTTAAAAGCAGTTTAAAAGACATTAAATAATTTTGGCCATCAATTTAAAACAACCCAGTTAAAACCAATTACAAATTAAAACTGCAAGGTGTTTTCAGGGCCCGACGAAAAGTCCGGAGGTCTGGTATCGTGCGTATCTCTGGGGGTAGGTCGTTCCAGAGGGCAGGTGCCGCCACAGAGAAGGCTCTCCCCCTGAGGGTCACCAGCTGACGGCACCCTGAGGAGGCCCTCTCTGTGCGAGCGAACTGTCCGGTGGGAGGCTATTGGCGGCAGAAAGCGGTCTCGTAGATACCCCAGCCCTAAGCCATGGAGCGCTTTAAAGGTGGTCACCAACACCTTGAAGCACACCCGGAAGACCACAGGAAGCCAGTGCAGCTCGCACCCCGTCGCTCCCATAATCCCCCACATGGCCGCATTCTGGACCAACTGGAGCCTCCGGGTGCACTCCAAGGGGAGCCCCATGTAGAGAGCATTGCAGTAGTCCAGGCGGGAAGTGACGAGTGCCTGAGTGACCGTGCATAGGGTGTCCCGATCTAGAAAGGGACGCAACTGGCGTATCAGGCGGACCTGATAAAAAGCCCCCCTGGCCACGGCCATCATATGCTCTTCTAAAGACAGCCGTGTATCCAGGAGGACGCCCAAGTTGCGAGCCCTTTCCGTGGGGGCCAATGATTCGCCCCCAATAACCAGCGATGGCACCAGCTGGCTATATTGGGACGCCGGAAGCCACAGCCACTCGGTCTTGGAAGGGTTGAGTCGGAGCCTGTTTCTCCCCATCCAGGTCCGCACGGCCTCCAGGCACCGGGACATCACTTCAAAGGCATCGTTGGGGTGGCCTGGGGTGGAGATGTACAGCTGAGTGTCATCAGTGTACTGATGGAACTCCACCCCAAAGCCACGGATGATCTCACCCAGCGGCTTTACATAAATGTTGAACAGAAGGGGCGAGAGGACCGACCCTTGCGGCACCCCACAAACAAGGCACCTCAGGGTCGACTGCGGCCCCCCTGCCAACACAGATTGCGACCGGTCAGAGAGGTAGGAGGAGAACCACCGTAAAACGGTGCCCCCCACCCCCAACCCCAGCCAGATCCAGAGAGGGCTTCTTTAGGAGGGGCCTCACCACCACTTCTTTCAAGGCGGCTGGTAGGACACCCTCGCTCAAGGAAGCGTTAATAATCCTCTGGAGCCAGCCTCGTGTAACCTCCCGGGAAGCCAGCACCAACCAGGAGGGACACGGGTCCAATAAACATTTGGTCACATTCAGCCGTCCCACAATCCTGTCCACGTCCTCGGGAGCCACAGGATCGAACTCCTCCCAGATAACACTCTCAAGACCTGCCTCAGTCATCTCGTCTGGACTTACCCAGTCAGAGGCCAGGCCTTCCCGAATCTGAGCGATCTTGTCATGCAGATACTGCACAAAATCCTCAGCTTGACCCTGCAAGGGATCATCCCGTGCTCCCAGATGGAGGAGGGAGTGGGCCACCCTAAACAGGGCGGCTGGCGATTATCTGATGATGCAATAAGGGCAGCAAAATAGCTAGATTTTGCCGCTTTTATCGCCACTAGGTAGGTCTTAATATGAGACCTCACCAGTGTTCGGTCGGATTCGGAATGGCTGGTCCTCCAACCGCTCTCCAGGCGTCTTTTCCGGCGCTTCATCTCCCTCAGCTCCTCGGAGAACCAAGGAACTAGGTGAGTTCGGTGCCGGGTCAGAGGTCGCAAAGGTACAACGTGGTCCAAAGCCCCAGCGGCCGCACTGTCCCAGGCAGCCACCAGGTCTTCAGCCGAGTCATGAGCCAGAGTCTCAGGAAATGGCCCAAGCTCCATCTGGAACCTATCAGGATCCATCAGGCACCTGGGGCGGAACCACCTAGTCGGTCCCGCCTCCCTGCGGCGGGGTGTAGCGGTTAGAAAGTCAAGTCAAAGGAGCAAGTGGTCAGACCATGACAAGGGTTCGATGACTATATCCCCTGTATCAAGGCCACTCGACCACTGACCAGAGATAAAAACTAAGTCCAGAGTGTGCCCGCCCGTGTGAGTAGGGCCCTGAATTAACTGAGTCAGGTCCATGGCCGTCATGGAAGCCATGAACTCCCGAGCCACCTCAGACGTTTCACCGATGGATGGCAGGTTGAAATCCCCCATGACCAAAAGTCTGGGGGTGTCAACCGCCACCTCGGCTATGACGTTAAGCAGCTCAGGCAGGGTTGTTGCCACGTGGCAGGGAGCCAGGTACTGTTGTGGCCCTGCCCTGTCCCATCGGAGGAAGAAAGCTCCGAGCATGAGGAAGAGGAGTCAGCCAGGCCTCCCTCTCCAGGCCCCTCCCTTCTGGCATTGTCTCAGGTGCCGGCCGAGGGAGAGGAGATTAGCAGGGAGACAGGTGGCTCGGATCAGAGTGACGGAGAAACATCATTCCTGGACGCACACCTCCGAAGGCGTGATAAACGATTGCAGCAGCTCAGGAGGCGTGCTAGGGATTAGAACTGAGTCACTGGACCACACCCCAGAGACTATATAATAGAGGGTAGTGGTCAGTGATCCTTGTGACGAACAAAACTAACCTTGGATAGTCACTAAAGCCTCGTTCGGAACTGCGGAGAGAAAGATTTATTGTTATCGGACATTTGGAAGCTGAGTATTTGTCTTTCTGTTTTTCTGTGAAAATAAAGGCACTTGGCAGACGGTGTGTCTATCGCTGCCAAGTTGGAGATAAAGAAACTGGGTGCGTTCCAAAGTGTTTCCTTAACCCTCGGCTGGCTGTGTTTGTGTGTGTGTGTGGACGGGGACAGATCAGGTACGTGATCAACAAACCCATCTGCACTCCACGGCCCCACTTCACAAGAAGGGACTCACATCCGGCTATCTGTGGAACAGTGTTCTCCCTCAGATCAAGACCTTCCTTTATAATAACCGCCACCCCCCCGCCCCTGCCCTGAGCTCTCGGCTGGTGGAATGCCCGGAAGCCTGGTGGGCACATATCTACGAGGGGAACTCCCCCCTACTGGCCCAACCAGGTCTCCGTAATACCTGCCAGGTCCACTCCCACCTCCTGAATAAGATCGCAAATGAGGGGGGCTTTATTTACCACAGACCTGGCATTGCACAACAACAGCCGAAGGCTCGGGCCCTGAGAGTCTGTGCAACCTGGGGAACGAGAAGGGCTATGGGGACCAGGGCGTGCCACCGCTTGAAGATAGCAAGTGCGTGCCCCTGCCACGTGATATGGCCTCCTGCTCCCGCTGTATCTGCCCCTCCCACTCAGCGTATTGATAGAAAAGCCCTCAGTAGAGTGAACACTGATACCCCCCTTACCCCTGGAATCCGCACCCTCCATGGCCCAACTGGCAGCCAGGCCAGACCCCTCCCCCCGTGGGTTATCCCCCAAACCCACACAACCCTCCCCCCCTCCCAGAACCCCTTAAAAATCTGTCTAAAAATTTTCCCCAAAAACCCCTCAATCCCCTTTTTGCGACATGCCACCTCTCAGGGTTCCAAAGCCCGTCAAAAAGGTAGGCCCTCAATAGAGTAGAGGGCCACACCTGCGAGAGGGGGGAATCTCGCAGCGAGAGGAGGTCTGCCGAGGTATAGGCCAGTTCACAAACATGGGAGGTGGTTAAGGGCGACTATGGGTGCCAGAGCTGGTAATGCCGGGAGGAGTAGATGTAATACAGCTGAGCATGGGGCAACTGGGAAATCCACCGCTCTCTCACCGCGATGGAAAGTCAACAAGCGGCTGCAACGATTTAGTCCGGGGGGAATTAGCCGCAGCCGCCCTCTCATGGCGACTAGGCGGTAGAAGAGCCGCCAGCGGAGTCATGGTTCATCCTTCCGGAATGAGGCAGCAGAAATTGTCCAAGACTTTCAACACTGAAGCCCATAGCCCGCTGATCCTCTCCGCAATGATGAGGCCGATAAAAGGCTTGCTCTTCTTCTAATTCAATACTAAGTAGAAAATTATAAGTTTTTTTGATTATTTTATCCTCTGTTCCTGTGAGTATCCTATCCAGCTCTGTCATTTCTAAATAAAAACCATATAATTTTGCATCTTTTTCATATCTTGTTCGTATTTGTGTGTATACCAATCCATCTCAATCCGTTGTTCTTCCAATTCTTGTTTCCCTTTCAATTCCCCCTTGTCTGTCAATAAATCTTTGTATCTAACAATATTTCTAAAATTGATAATATTTGGGTGTATTAGTGCTTCCATTGTTGATAACCATATCGGTATTTTCAAATAATATTTATCTCTAACTTTCTCCCACACCGATAACAATGCATTTCTTATATAATGTCTATGAAAGTACATATGCATCTTACTTCTACCATACCATAAAAATGCATGCCATCCTAATTGTAGATCATGTCCTTCCAAAGTTAATAGTATTTCTTAGTTCAATCCATTCTCTCATCCAAGTCAACGCTGCTGCCTGGTAGTATAAGTCCCAATTCGGCAGTCCAAATCCTCCACGTAGTCTCGCATCTTGTAGCATTTTTATACTAATTCTCGCTTTTTTCCCTTGCCATATGAACTTCTTTATTATCTTATTAAGGTGTTGAAAATAAGTCTTTTCAATTTTTATTGGAATTGTCTGGAATAAAAACAATAGTCTAGGTAGTATATTCATCTTAATTATTGCAATCCTTCCCATCAATGATAACTGCAAGTTTTTCCATTTCTCCAAGTCTTTTTCAATTTGACTTTTTAAATTATAATAATTATCCTCTTTTATCGTTGCACATCTTGAAGTTAATTGTATTCCTAAGTTTTTAACTTTTTTCGCAATTTGTATATCTAGTGTCTCTTTTAATTCTCTTTTTCTGTAATATTTTTCACCAATAATTTTGTTTTTTATTTATTTATTTTTAAACCTGCCACCTCTTCATAGTTCTCTATTTGTTCTAGTAATTTGGGGCCTGTTGTTTGAGGTTCCTCCAAAATAAATACTAGATCATCTGCAAAGGCTTGTAGTTTGTATTCCTCTTTTTTAATTTTCATCCCTTTTATTTCTTCATTCCACCTTATATTTCTGTTTAAAACTTCTAAAGTCAACACAAATAACAATGGGGATAAAGGACATCCTTGCCTTGTGCCTTTTGTTATATTAACTTTTTCTGTCATCTCTTCATTCATCATTATCTTCATTCATTGGCATCCTTCAGTCTCAAAAGACTATGGTATCGTGCTCTGGAAAGAGGTCCTAAAACAGCATCTAGTGTGACTAAAAAGGCCAATTCGAGAGTGGCAATCCCTTCCACACTGAGGGCAGATACATTCTGTCCCCTGCCCAGCCCCCAGATTTCACTGGTTCCGGGACTGCCTCTTTGCCTCAGCCTGCCAAACAAGTGTCTCTTCGAATTGGAGAAGGCCATGCTGCGTCTTTAGCCTCCAAGCTGAACGATCAAGGTCAAGGTTTCCCAGTTGTTAATGTCCATTCCCAGGGCCTTTTGGTTCCTCTTGCAGATATCCTTATATCACAGCTGTGGTCTCCCTCTGAGGCGCTTTCCCTGCACTAATTCTCCATACAGGAGATCTTTCGGAATCCGACCATCAGCCATTCTCACGACATGCCCAAGCCAGCATAGACATCGCTGTTTCAATAGTGTATACATGCTAGAAATTCCAGCACGTTCCAAGACTGCACTATTTGGAAATTTGTCCTGCCAGGTGATGCCAAGAATTCGTCGGAGACAGCGCATATGAAAGATGTTCAACTTTCTCTCCTGCCGTGCGTAAAGGGTCCAAGACTCACTGCAGTACAAGAGTGTGCTCAGGACACAGGCTCTATAGACCTGGATCGTTGTATGTTCCGTCAGCTTCTTATTAAGCCATACTCTCTTTGTAAGTCTGGAAAATGTGGTGGCTGCTTTACCAATACGTTTATTCAGCTCTGTATCTAAAGAGAGAGTGTCAGAGATAGTTGAGCCAAGGTACACAAATCATGAACAACCTCCAGTTCTTGTGCAGAGATTGTAATACAGGGAGGTGAATCCACGTCCTGACCCATGACTTGTGTTTTTTTCAGGATGTTTGTTAGTCCAAAGTCTTGGCAGGCCTTGCTAAAACTGTCCATAAGTTGTTGAAGGTCTTCAGCAGAGTGAGCAGTGACGGCAGCATCATTAGCAAAGAGGAAATCCCGTAAGCATTTCAGCTGGACTTTAGACTTTGCTCTCAATCTAACATTATCAAAAGCTTTTTGAGCATCTAGAAATATCATCGCCATTTGTTTTTCTGAATGTGCCTCATAATATTCCAAAGTGTTCAAGATTATCCTCATATTATCTCTAATTTGTCTCTTAGGTAGAAAACCATTTTAATCCATATGTATAAATTCATTTAATAATCTCTTTGGTCTATTCGCTATTATTGAAGCAAAAATTTTATAATCCACATTCAATGATGAAATCGGTCTATAATTTTTTATCAGTTACAAGTCTGCATCTTCTTTGGGTATAAGTGTTACATAGGCCTGCATCCACGAATCTGGCATTTTTGCTTTCATTAAAAGTTCATTAAATAATTTCAGCATTACATTACATAACGTCTCTTGAAATGTCTTATATAATTCCGCTGGTAATCCATCCAGATCCCCTTTTTTTTGTTTTGTTTTTTAAATTTTTTTTATTGTTTTAATTCAAAAAGCAAAAATTAATATACAATAATTTTTCTATCATGGTGTAACCTCACCAAAATATCCATATATATATACACCAATAATCAGAGAGTAAAATAAGAAAATATTTCCAAATTCTTATATACATATTTACATTTCCCATACTTATAAATTACCATAAGTATACCATCTTCTATAATTATAATCCAACATTATCCTTTGTCTCTCTCCCATCGTTTCTGCATCCAATCATACCACACATTCCAACTACCATAAAAGTCTGAGTCTCTTTTACCCTTGATCAATTTTGTAAGTCTATCGGACTCCGCACATTCCATGATTTTATATATTATTTTTGAGTCCGTTGGTAAGTCCCCATTCTTCCATTCTTGTGCGAATGCCAGTCTCCCTGCAGTGATTATGTGCCGCATCAAATACCAGTTAGTCATTCCAATATTTACGGGTCTAACCCCCAATAAGAAGGTTTCCAGTTTCAGTTCTACTCTACAGTGTGTGATTTCAAGCAACCATCGTCGTATTTTCATCCAATATTTAGCTGCCAGAGGGCACGTCCACCATTGGTGGAAATATGTTCCATTGCTATGCCCACATTTCCAGCACTGTGGAGAAGTCCTGGGGAACATTTTAGCTAATCTTGCTGGAGGTAGGTGCCATCGATAAACCATCTTGTAAATATTCTCTTTATAAGAGGATGCCATAGTTAATTTTAAGTTTTTAAACCAAATCTCCTCCCATTTTTGAAAATCCAATGAATAACTCATATTTCGCCCCCAGGCAATCATGGAGTCTTTAACGACATCCTCCCCCACTTTCAATGATAATAGATAAGAATAGCATTTCGATAAAACTTTCCTGTCATTACCTAATAAGATTGTGAGGGATCTCACGAAGAACGATGGTTTGTTGAGGGCGCTTCCAAGAAAAGGTCAGCACGCAAGGATGCAATCAAATTAAGTCTTTATTTAGAAGTAAAAGTGGAGTAAAATAAGTTCCCAGGCATGGAGGCATCCATGCCTGGATTGAGCCCATGGATCAGTCCCATAGGAGAGTAGAACAAGAGCAGGGAAAAAAGGGAAAAGGCAAAAAGCAGGGAGCAGCCCCTGTGCAGGGGTTCTTATAGGGGCCCCTGGTCCCTCCCTTGCCCATGTGTGTGAGGGGGCCGGAGGACCATTAACTCTTCCCAATGGGGCTGCAGGGGCTGGAGCCCCTTCACCCACCAGTGGGATCAAAGGTGCCTCTTTGCCCCCATCTGGTGGCCTTTGAAGAGACTGCAATGGCTGGCACAAAACACCTAACAATTCCCCTTCTTGCCAGCCAATGACAGGTGATGGTGAATATGTCTGAGAGGGTGAGCAGGTGTCATAGACATACAGATGCATCGTTTACAGGACCAAACACAAACACTTACACAGAAGGTTGTGTCGGTCAATGGGCACAGGTTTTGTAAACAGGTCAACTAACTGGTCGGTTGTGTTACAATGTTTGATGTGTACAAACCCCATTCTGGCAAGCTGCCTGACATTCTTTTTTTTTTTTATTTTATTGAAAAGTTTTACAGAAAAAAAAAAGAATTTTCTTCCCCCATGTTCCCCCCACCCTTTCCCTCCCCTCATCCCACCCTCCCCCCCAGACTTCCCAGAGCAAAATACAAGGTATTTCATTTAACAATCATAAACTAGATTAACCTACTTATCCTCAGACTACTAACTCCCCCCCTGAAACCTTAACTCCACTATAGATAACATAATACTTCTAATACTTAACGTTCATTCATAAGCTATTTGATATTTTCTTGTCTGATACTTATTTTGAATATAATCAATCCATCTTCTCCATTCCGATACGTATCTTTCTTGTGTATGGTCCTTCAAGTATGCTGAGATTTTCGCCATTTCTGCTAAGTTTGTTACTTTCAGTATCCACTCTTCAATAGTAGGCAAAGAGTCCTTCTTCCAATATTGCGCTACCAACAGCCTAGCTGCTGATATTAAGTTCAAAATCAATTTAGTCTCTGATACTGTACAATCCGTTGTTATACCCAATAGGAACAATTGAGGAGTAAATTTCAACCTTCTTTTCAGAATATTCTGCATCACCCACCAAATTTTTATCCAAAATGCCTTGATTTTCTTACAAGTCCACCATATATGATAATAGGTTGCATCATTACATTCACATCTCCAACATTTAGCTTGCAGTTTCGAGTACATATATTATAATTTTTTAGGATCTAAGTGCCATCTGTAAAACATTTTATAAAAATTCTCTCTCAAATTTTGTGCTTGCGTAAATTTAACATTTCTGACCCAAATCTTTTCCCACGTTTCCATCATCACTGGTTCCTGAAAGTTTTGTGCCCATTTTATCATACAATCCTTAACCAATCTATTTCCAATAATGCATTATACAACCTTTTAATATGCATCTGACTTTGATCTCTAATCTGTTTCACCAAATTTTCCTCATTTTGCATAACACCAATTTTTTTATCTTCCCTCCATCTAGCTTGAAGCTGACCAAACTGAAACCAAGTATAAGTTATCCCTTCTTCTTTTAATTCATCTAAAGGTTTCAGTTGCAACTTACCCCTTTCCATAAGAAGAAGCTCTTTATAAGTAATCACCTCTGTTTTTTGCTCTATACTTATATTTTCTATTGCATGTCTGGGATTTGCCCATATGGGTATCTTATAATTTAACTTATATTGGTACTTTTTCCAAACCCTCAACAACGCATTTCTAAGTATATGACCCTTAAACACTTTATCCACTTTTTTTTTCATATAACAGATAAGCATGCCCTCCATATAACAAATCATAACCTTCTATATTTAACATTCTTTCTTCAGTTAAGTTAAACCAATCACTGATTTATGATAAAGCAGCTGCTTCATAATACAATCTTAAGTTAGGCATTTTAAGACCTCCTCTCTCACGTATATCCTGTATAATTTTCAGTTTCACTCTTGGTTTCTTCTCACCCCAGATGAAAGTATTAACCCCTTTCTACCATTCCATCAAGTTTCCATCTTTCTTAAGCACTGGTATCATTTGAAACAAAAATAAAAACCTAGATAATACATTCATTTTTATTGCTGCTATCCTTCCCAATAATGATAGTTGTAGCTTTTTCCAATTTTCCATTTCTTTCTGTACTTTTTGCCAGAGAACTTCATAATTGTTTTTAAACAATTTCGTATTTGAGGCTGCAATATATACTCCTAGATACTTAACGTGTCAGGGATCTCACGAAGAACGATGGTTCGTTGAGGGCGGTTCCAAGAAAAGGTCAGCACGCAAAGATGCAATCATATTAAGTCTTTATTTAGAAGTAAAAGTAGAGTAAAAGAAGGTCCCAGGCATGGAGGCATCCATGCCTGGATTGAGTCCATGGCTCAGTCCCATAGGAGACTAGAACAAGAGCAGGGAAAAGGGGAAAGGGTAAAAAGGGCAGGAGCAGCCCCTGTGCAGGGGTTCTTATAGGGGCCCTTGGCCCCTCCCTTACCCATGTGTGTGAGGGGGCCGGAGGGCCATTAACTCTCCCAATGGGGCTGCAGGGGCCGGATCCCCTTGACCCACCAGTGGGATCAAAGGTGCCTCTTTGCTCCCATCTGGTGGCCTTTGAGGAAACTGCCATGGCTGGCACAAAACACCTAACATAACCTTTTTAACTATTTCAAACCCCGTTATTCTCACTAAGGCTTCTCTTTGAGTTATGGACATATTTTTAGTTATCATCTTTGTCTTGTGTAGATTTACTTTAAATCCAGATACTTTACCATATTGACCTATTATGTCCAACATATAGGGAGCCACTTCTATAGGTTGAGATAAAGTAACAACCAGGTCATCTGCAAACGCTCTTAATCTATAATCCTGCTGTCTAATTACAATTCCTTTTATTTTATCAGAGTCACGTAACTTATTCAACAAAACTTCTAAAGTTAAAAGAAACAACAATGGCGACAAAGGGCAACCCTGCCTAGTACCTTGCTCAATTTTAAACACATCTGTTAAACCTCCATTAACTATTATTTGTGCTGTTTGTTCCTGATATATTGCTCTAATTGAATGTATAAAATACTCCCCAAAATGCATTTTTTCTATTATCTTAAACAGAAATTGCCAATTCAATCGATCAAATGCTTTCTCTGCATCCAAAAATATGAACGCTGCAGGGACCTGGTTGTTTTTCTCCAAATATTCCAATAAGTTTATAATTTGTCTAACATTATATTTCATTTGCCTCCCTTTTATAAAGCCTGATTGATCATTATGAATTGTTTGTTGCATAACTGGCATTAGTCTATTCACTAATATCTTAGCAAAAATTTTATAATCCGTGTTCAAAAGTGAAATTGGCCTAAAATTTTCAGGTTTAGTACAATTTTGATCTTCCTTCGGGATCAGTGAAACAAAAGCTGTTCTCCAAGAGGGTGGAACTCCTCCCCCTAATTGAATTTTACAAAATAGAACTCTAAGCGGTTCTACCATTTCAAGCTGTAAATTCTTATAATAAACAGCTGTTAATCCATCTGTTCCCGGAGCTTTCCCTATTTTTAATTGCTTAATAGCATCAATAATCTCCTCAGAAGTTATTGGTTGATTCAATCCTTCCCTCTGTTCCAACGTTAATTCAGGAATATTCCCTTCCTTTAAGTATCTATCTATATCTATACCTTGTATTAAGTCACTAGCATATAACTTTGTATAAAATTCTAAAAAAGCCTTTTTGATCATATTCTGTTGGTAAACTTGCTTACCTCTAAATTCTATCTTACCAATGATTCATGATTTCTGTTTTTTCCTCAACATGTAGGCCAACCACCTACCTGGTTTATTGGCATTACAAAATGTATTATGTTTAGCATATTGTAAACAAGTTGCCACCTGATCAGCCATTAACATATTAAATTGCCCTCGTAGTATATTTATTGTTTCTTTTACTTTCTTGTCTCCCTGGATTAAATATAAGTATTTGTTCTTTCTTTTTTATTTCTTCCTCTATCTCTTTCCGCTTCTTTTGTTGTTTTAGTCTATATTTATTATTCATATGTATTAACATACCCCTCATATAAGCCTTACTAGCATCCCAGACCATTTCCATAGAAGTACCCTTATTCATATTAATAACAAAAAATTCTTTCATTTGTTTTTTAAGCTCTTTGACATTTTCTTTATATCTAAATAAATTTTCATTTAACCTCCAAGACCTCCTTTCCCCCCTCTCCTGTTCAAATTCCACCCAAACCGAACTGTGATCAGTTAAAGTTCTTCGACATATCTTCGTCTTCTTCACCCTGGAAATAAAATCATTTGTGGTTAGTATAAAATCAATCTTGGAGAAGGATTGATGTCTATCAGAAAAAAAAGTAAAGTCTCTTTCCTCCACGTTACGTTCTCTCCAAATATCTCTCAATTCTATATCTTCCATCATATCAAAAAAAGATTTAGGTAATTTTGCATGTGTTGAGATCTTTGATAAACTTTTTTTATCTTTCTGTGTGTCTATTACTCCATTCCAGTCACCCATTAATATAAAAGATTTATAATCCCATTGTATTATTTTAGTATGTAAAAATTTATAAAACTTGTCTTGTTGCTGATTAGGGGCATATATTCCAATAAAAAGCATTTTTCCAGTCTGTGTTAATAATTCAATTGCAATATATCTTCCTTGATCATCTGCCTCAATTAAATTAGCTGATAGTCCTTTCCTTACATATATGACTAGTCCATTTTTCTTCTCTAGCGCTGATGCCACAAAATGTGTACCTAATCTTGAATTTATCAAATATTTTTGATCTGATAATCTGATATGTGTTTCTTGCAAGCAAATAACATCATTGTTAAATTGTTTCAAGTAGTGAAATACTTTCTTTCTTTTTTGTGGAGAATTTAGGCCATTGACATTCCAAGATAGGAATTTAGTTGCCATCTTTAGCCTTTCGAAGCCTTGTGAGCATCAGCTGAAGCTCCTCCTCCACCTTACTCCTTGGCCTAGCCCCCCCCCCCCCCGCTTCTGTTTTTTGAGCTTCTTGAGATAAACATTGAGATTGTTGCCTTTTTAATTGTTGTTCTTGAAGTTTATAAGTTGATCGGGTCAGTCGTTGTGCTTTCGGCTCTCCCTTCTTAGGTGGTTCCAAAGTTGGGGGTAAACCCCCAAGATCCAAATCTTCTTCCATGATAATTCCTCCAGCTGCAACCTCCGCATAAGTTTGTATCTGCTTTCCATCTTTTTCTTGTTGTATCATGTGGAAATTGGGATTGTAGAAACACCCAGGAGCATAGAAGAGTCCAAAGGCAGATGCATGAATAAATGTGATAAATGTATTTATTCATATAACAAAACATATTAACTATATACAAAGGCTGTCTTAATATCCATTAGGGTAGGGGGCACACAGCGTGTGTGACTACCCCTATCAAAGATCATGTCTCATGGAGAACAAACGTAAAAGAGAGCGAGCTTGGTGGAAAGGTTAGAGGGGGTTTTATACTCAGTGTAAGCCCCTCCTCTCCACATAGGGGTGGGGGCACTTTCTGCCTCCACTAGTGTTCTGTATGATATATGTGCCAATGGCTTGCAAATACTTGACAGTTCCCCTCCTTGCGAGCCAATGGCATGCAAACATACAAATGCAATGCACAACAGATTTTACCCTGTGAGACATAACTTTTTACACAGATCTTTGTGCCTATCTGCTGGTAGAGGTTTTGTGAAAATATCAGCTGTTTGATATTTGGTCTGACAATGTGATAAAGATATAAACCCCATCTCTACTAGTTGCCTAACATTTTGATAGCGGATATCAATATGTCTGGACCTTTTTCCCACCGCATAGGCTTTGGCAATGCCTATGGCCCCGGTGTTGTCTTCTATAATTTGGATGGGCAAAGTCGGTGGTGTCCAGATGCTAGAAATTAAGGCATCAAACCATATCAGATCGTTCCCTGCCTCTGATAAGCATGCATATTCGGCCTCAGCGGTGGAGCACGAAACAAATTTCTGTTGCCCCACATGCCAATGGATGGGTGCCTCATTTAATAGTACCAAGAAGCCCGAAGTACTCCTACGTGTCTTGGTATCTCCGGCCCAGTCCGCATCCGCAAAGCATTTTAATTGGGCCTTGTCTCTATTCTCAGGTTCCAAGCGAAGCACGTAATCTGCTGTGGTCTTGAGATACCTTAATAGCTTTTTAATGGCCAACCAGTGGAACTGGGTAGGATGTTCCACTTGTCTAGATAGCAGGTTTACGGCCAGGGCAATATCTGGACGGCTCCAGTTACTTATATATAGTAATGAGCCGATCACTGACCTAAATAGAGTATTATTTTGGAACTCTGGGCTATCCTTGTGTGCCAATCCATAATAGTCGGTCTGCATTGGGATAGCCGTTGGCTTGCTATCTTCCATTTTACATTTCACCAAGAGTTCCTCTATCTTTTCCTTTTGGGAGAGAGCAAAACCTTTTGGTGTAGTGATGATTTGTACGCCTAGGTACTTGTCCACATATCCTAAAGACTTTAGAGTGAACTTTTTTTGTAGGGTCCTGGCAAATATAATGCTTCCCCCCTTGTCAGGCCCTATATATAAAAGGTCATCGACATACACTAGGACTTTCTCCAGCCCCCCTTTGGTATCCCTTGTGAAGGTACATTTATCAGCTGGAGATGGATGGAAACCCAGTGATGTGAGAGTTTTAGTCAGGCATTTGTACCACAGTCTGCCTGATTGTTTGAGGCCGTACAAACTTTTCTTCAGAAGCCAGGTGTGGCCTTCCTGCCGTTGAAATCCGGGGGCACCTCTGACGTAAATTTCTTGTTTTAGATGTGCGTGTAAATAAGCAGTTTGCACATCAAATTGAAAAATGTGTTCCCCATGTGCTGCTGCGGTGACCAAAGCAGCCCTCACACTTTCCGCTCTCACGGTGGGGGAGTATGTTTCATCAAAGTCCTGCAAGTAGCGCTGTGCGTAGCCTTGTGCTACCAGCCGGGCTTTATAGAGGAGTTTGTTGTTGGGCATTGGCTTGACCTTGTAGACCCAACGGGTGCCAATTGCTTTCCTCTTTTTGGGGACTTCCATGGGGATGAAGACTTTCAATTTTTTGAGACTGTCCATTTCCCGCTCCATTGCCACCCTCCACCTGCGCTGTTCTTCCTCGGGAAGCTGGAGGACATCTGAGTACGTTTTAGGGGCCATGGTAACGCTGTTGACCGAGGCAACACAGCCAATGTCCAACCTTTTGGGTGGCACCCCTTTATTGGAGCGTTTTGATCGTCTGGGAAATTGCCACTCACCATCATCATTGTCATCCGGAGCATCGGTGTCAGAATTGGAGCTGCCGGAGGTATCTTTCCAATCAAAATGGGGCGGGCCTCTGTCCCAGGCGCTGCGAAGATATGGTCGTTTAGGTGAGGCAGGAGGTGTGAAGTCACCCAGGGATTCCTTGTCTGAATCGTCAGAGTCAGGTAGGGATTCATCACCATCTGGATCTTCGCTGGTCAGATGCTTGGAGTTTGTTGGTTCATCCTCTTCAGGTGGTGCTGCTTGTTCAGTGTCGCTTCTAATAGGGGAATAACCGGGTTCATTGGAATGAATTTTTGACCAATTTGACCCCTCCTCAAAGGAAGCTGATCTAGAGACAGTGACAAGGTTATTTTTATCTACAAACCTAGAGGCCTTGCTGCCGGTTGCATAACCTATAAATCTGAGCCTCCTTGATGCCTTGCCCCCCTTTCTTCTGAGGTGCTTGGGAATATGGACCCAGGCATAGGAACCAAAAATTCTCAGGTGTGAGAGGCTAGGTTTCCTTCCATGGACCAGGAAGTATGGGGTTTGGTTAATGGCACTACTCCACGTCCTGTTGACTAGATAATTAGCCATTTTGACCGCTTCTGCCCAAAAAACTTGGCTCATGTCAGCATCTGCAAGTAGGCAGTTCATGACATTCTGCAGCACTCCATTTCTCCTTTCTGAAATACCATTCTCGGACGGAGTTCGAGGGGATGATTTAAAATGGAGGATGCCTCTCTCCTTCATCCACTTTTCGAAAATCTTGGATGTAAACTCAGTCCCCCTATCACTCTGCACCTGAGCGATGCACACCTTGTGTTGCGTTTGGATCTGGTTGTAAAGATATTTGAAGTTGGTAAAGACTTCAGTTTTGTCCTTTAAAATAAATACATGGCCATAACGAGAGTAATCATCTACTACTGTTAAAAAATAACGCCCCCTACCAAGGGAGGGTCTAAAAGGACCAACCAAATCCATGTGTACCAGCTGATAAGGGTACCTTGCACGACGGGAAGAGACCTTAGGTATAGCAGCAGTTTTAGATTTTGCTGCCTTACAGATGGCACATTCCAAATAGGTATTACAATTCTTTATCTTAAGCCCATCAGAAAAATCTTGCATTTTCTTAATAACCGGGAAGCTGGCATGGCCGAGCCTGCGGTGTAATATATGAGCACAATCCAAATGTAAAGGTTTACCCATGCATATTTTGTCAACCTTATGTATCTTACCATTACAAGCTTTGGTCTGTTCAGTAATGAGAGTAGGCACTGGATTAATGGTCACCTTAGAGTTCCTCAGGGTTGGCTGAGGAGTTGTGACCTTAATGGGCTCAGCCTTAATGGCTTTGGATGTCCTAGGAGCTGGTTTAAAAGCTTCATTGGTTTTAGGTCCAGGGTCCTTGAGTTTGGACAACCTGGGGGCTGGCACAGAAGCTTTCTGCTCTATCTGGGCGTTAGCTCCCTGAGCCCTCTTGTTAGGTTTCTTGTGCCTTTTGACCTGTGCTTTTGGGGAAAAATAAGGCAAATTGTTGATTTTTACAATATCGCCAACAACACCCCCATTTTCGGAAACATAACCTCCACCCTTCTCAAAAACCAGTTTTACATTTTTATCCTCAGTCAATTTTAAGATGCTTAAAAGGTTGTTCTTGATTGAGGGAACATACAGTGCCCCTGTGACATCTCCTATACCAGGCACATTGATAACGCCTTCCCCAGTTACCTCTGCCTTGTCCCCAGTGGCAACTTTTACTGAGGACTTGAGTGGGTGTAAAACCTTAAATCGTTGCTTCGTGTTGGCTATATGCGTTGATGCACCTGAATCAAGAAGCCACAGCCCCTCAGCATCCTTTACCTGGGAGGTGTGATTGTCACTAGTGACACTACAGTATTGGTATCCTTTATGACCACCTCCTCCTCTTCCACGGCCTCTTTTATTTTTATTGTGCTTAAGTCCAGCCGTGTTGGCCCTAGAGCGAGGGCACTCCCTTTTAAAGTGACCTTGTATGCCACAGTCAAAGCAGGTGGGAAGGGTATTAATCCTTTCACTTGTGTCCTGGCGCCTCCTCTGAGGCCTAGGCCTGTGATATGCGTCCTTCATTTCTTGTTGTTCCTCATCTCTGCGCCTTAAATCTTCCTCAATAAAGCGGCCAGAAAAGTATTCTATATTTCTTTGTTCCCTAGAAACCCCTTCTAGAGAAATAATAAAGGGACTCCAGGATTTGTCTAGGGAGTTCAACATCACACTAATTAAAGTGGATTCAGAAACAGGCTCCCCCCTCTGTATAAGCTCATCCCTCATGGCTTTAAGCGTTGCCAAATGTTCCCCCATTTTGACACCAGGTTTGAGTTTATAGTTGTGGAAAATTCTTGACAATCTGCTGGTTGCAGCCATATTGTCACTATGGAACAAATTATATAGGGCAGTCCAAACTTCCTGAGCTGTGAGGCCATCTGAAAGACTGGCATACAGAGCTGTGTCTATAGAACTTAACAGGGTTGTGTAAGCTCTTTTATGCAGGAACTCAATTTCAGGGCTCCAAGGTAAAGGGGGTGGTCTTTTGATCATGTCCAGAGTATTTTCTCTTAAGAGAATTATCTGAATCTCTTTACACCATTTTTTAAAATTCTGACCACTTAAATGTAATTTTTCAAAATTATTTGGCAAAGTTACAAAATTATTGCCATTAAACTGCATGGGGAGTTGTTCAAATGGCTGAAAAGATCCTGTTGTGAATGGCATTGGGATCCCTAAGCCTGGGATCGATTGCTTAGGTCTGGCTCCTTTTTGTAGTCCTTCTGTAGTTTGAAGCAACTGGGCACGTGCAGGAAATGGAGCATGCTCCAAAGCCTTTTCTTGTTGGAGCTCCGATCTCCCTCTCTGAGCTCTGAAGTCAGGTCTGGCTGGAGCCTCAGAATAGGGCCGGACATCAGCGATGTGGCGGGGAAACCTTGGAGGAGTGGGAAGAAGGCCTGGAGATCTTTCTGGAGACTGGAGGCCCATCAGATGAGGTCCATGGGCTGGATAGGCCTGGAAATGTCTCTGGATCTCCTCTTCTCCATCAGAGGAGCAGGATTGCAGCTCCGGATCATCCCAGCAGGGCCGGAAAGGTGCGGAGGCCTCAGCCTGGGCCTCCCTGGAGCATTCAGTGAATGGTGAGTGCCTCTGCAGTGGGGGGTGGGAGGCTGCAGGTCCATCTGGGTTCCTCCGGGGGTGGGAGGTTGGGTTTGGGGCCCTCCTTAAGTGGGCAGCTGGGTCTGGGGCCTCGGGGGGGCCAGTGGGTGGTTGCTCCATAAGTTGCAGGGCAGCGACCAGGGCCTCTATGGCCTCTTTGATGTTTGCCATGGCAGGCGGGGCCTGGCAAGGGGCTTGTGGGTTCGGAGTGGTCCTCTGGGCCGCTGGAAGGCTGAACTGACTGGCTGGCGTTGTAGGCCTGGGCTGTGGAGCTGGGGATGGCCTGGCTCGTGGTGCTGGCAAAGTGCCCAGGGGAGCAGCCATCTTGGAGGAAGTTGCCTCCAGAAGTGGCCTGGCGGCCATTTTGTTTGGCGGGAAACTGGGTGGGGGGGCAGTCTCTCTGGCGGCAGGCGCCATCTTGGAGAGATCAGGCAGGGGAGTCCTTACCGGGATGGCAGGCATCTCTGGTGCTGCCTCCTCAGGCCTCTTTCTGGCTGCTGCCCTTGTCTTCAGGAGGCAGGCGAGCGCTGCTCTGCACTCCTCTTCTGACATCTCAGCCACTTGCCTGTCCAGGCTTTCATCTGGTCCTTCTGCCCCCTCTTCGTCAGTGCTGAAGAAGCCTTCTCCAACATTGCCTGGCTCGGCCCCTGGGATCTCTTGCTGCATCTGGGTGGCCTCTGGCTGCCAGGGTGTAGCAGGATGGAAACCCCCTTCAATGTTTTCCATCGTTGATTCAGACTGGGGCTGCTGTGAAGTTCTCCTCTGTTGAAGGCCTCTGGTCACAACAGGGGAGCTTCTCTCACAGGTTATTTTGGAGGGCATCTCGCCTTTTCAACAGCTCCTGGAGTGGAGTTCTGCTACCATTCCCTCTGCTACCATTCTGTGGAAATTGGGATCGTAGAAACACCCAGGAGCATAGAAGAGTCCAAAGGCAGATGCATGAATAAATGTGATAAATGTATTTATTCATATAACAAAACATATTAACTATATACAAAGGCTGTCTTAATATCTATTAGGGTAGGGGGCACACAGCGTGTGTGACTACCCCTATCAAAGATCATGTCTCATGGAGAACAAACGTAAAAGAGAGCGAGCTTGGTGGAAAGGTTAGAGGGGGTTTTATACTCAGTGTAAGCCCCTCCTCTCCACATAGGGGTGGGGGCACTTTCTGCCTCCACTAGTGTTCTGTATGATATATGTGCCAATGGCTTGCAAATACTTGACATATCATCTCCGTTTTCTTCCTTCCCCCCCTGGTGAGGGTGGGTATCCAGCCTTTAAAACATTTACATAAAAATCTTTCGCCTTCCAGACTGTGTTTAACCGGTATCTTTCTCCATTATAAGTCACTATTAGACCAGTTGGAACGTCCCATCTGTATGCCACTTGTTGATTTTTCAGCTCATTTACCAAAAAACCAAAGTCTTTTCTACTTCTGAGCATCTTTGGAGGAATCTCTTTCAAAACCACCACCTCTTGCCCAGTCACCTGAACTTTATTCTTGTAGGAAGCTTGTAAAATATCATTTCTGATCCTCCTGGTTGTAAAATAAATCACCACATCTCTTGGCAGCTGTCTTTGTCTTGCCAGCCAGGAATTAACCCTGTAAATTTTATCAATTTGGCTTGCCACATCTTCTGGTCTTTCTTTAATTATCTCTGCAATAGCATCAGCACAAATATCTTTTACATTTTCTTTGCTGTTTTCTTTCAGGCCTCTCAATCTCAAAGCAAATTCCATGGATCTGTATTGTAACATTACCAGTTCATCATCCACTTTCTCTGTTTTGGTCATTATATCTCCCATTTTGGTTTCCAAATTTAAATTGGCTTCATTAATTTCTTCCTCTTTCCCATCAAGCTGGATAACAAGGTTTGACAATCCTGATACAGCATAAACAATATCATCTTATTTCATCGTGTTTTTCTGCAACCACTTCTTTAATTGATCTTATATCCTCCTCAACTTTCTTTAATTTCCCTTCCACAAGTACTGTTAAATTATTCATTGCTATGGCTTGATTATTCATAGCTTCTTTCATTGCTGTTGCTTGATTATTCATGGCTTCTTTCATAAATTCTTTAAAATCATTAAGTGCAGCCTCCTGACTCTGTGAATCAGCTGGAAGTTGTGCTTTCTGTGTCACCACTGACACAACTGGAGAACCTCCCCCTCCTTTAACAACTCCTGGTTTCATTTGTTTAGAAGCGATTTTTTCCCCCCTTTTAAAAAGATCTTTTTTTTTCCAAAGCCACAAAGTTCCTTAAACAACTTTAAAATGTTTGTAATTTATAGTCTCTAATTTATCAGGCAAGGTAGTTTTTTTTTTCTCCACCAGCTCTCACTTCCCAGCAGTTAATAAGCAGATAATCCACTCTCCCAGCGCAAAGTTCTCAATAAACACTTTTGTTTCTGGCTTTCACTTTCAAAACCATAACAAAGACACCATCTTCAGCCTCCAGCTCAATGAAATTCAGTTTGAAACAAAGTAACTTCGGAGTTAAGCTCTGTACTTTTAAGGCTTGTTCTCCTGTTTCTGCTCTGCCTGCGCTTGTAATCAGTCAGACTCACTTTTGACAGCAGGATCGGATCGCGGCTTCTCACTCTGCTTTCACAGAGTCGTCCCGGCTTTGGAGCTTCTTGGCGGGCTGACTGGGGAGCTCTCACCCTCCAAGCCTCTGGAAATATTCCAGAGGTCTTTCAGGGAGCTCTACTCTCGCCCACCGGCTCTCCTCTCCTTCTTTTCCCGAAGGGGAGGTTTTTCAGCCACCAGATAGCCGATTTACGCTGTCAAAGCGGCTTTTACGAAGACACACAGCTGGCGGTCTAAGGAGACCGTCCACGAAGCCTGTGGTGCCAACCGGAAATCAAGCTGCCTGACATTCTTGTAGCGGATGTCTATGTGGTGGGACCTAGAGCCCACCGCGTATGCCCCTGAGATCCCAATTGCAGCCGTATTATCTTCCTGAATTTGTATGGGCAGAGTAGGAGGTGTCCAAATGCTCGTTACCAGAGCATTGAACCAAATCAAGTCATTTGCAGTGTCCGATAGGCTGGCATATTCTGCCTCGGCCGTGGAGCAAGAAACAAATTTTTGCTGCCTAACATGCCAATGGATAGGACAGCCATTTAGCAGTATGAGGAAACCAGAGGTGCTCCGTCTACTCTTGGTGTCACCAGCCCAATCTGCATCCGAGTAAGCGGACAGCTGGGCTGGCTTCCCCTTCTCTGACTCCAGCATAAGGAGGGCATCGGCAGTGCCCCTGAGGTACCTAAGTACCCTCTTGACAGCATTCCAGTGGAATTCCTTTGGGTTTTCCACGTGCCTGGACAATAGATTCACGGCTAAAGCTATGTCTGGCCTGCTCCAATTGCTAATGTATAGCAAGGAGCCAATCACAGATCTATATAATTTGTTGTCTGTGAAATCAGGGCTGTCTTTGTGATCGTGGCTGTAGTAATCACTTTGTATGGGGCTACGCGTTGGGTTAGACTCCGCCATTTTACATTTGGCCAACAATTCTTCAATTTTTTCTTTCTGGGATAATGCAAATCCCTTTTTAGTGGCCAAGATATGTACACCCAGGTACCTGTCAACCCGCCCCAAGGACTTCAGGGTAAACTTTTCCCCCAGGGCCTTGGCAAATTCGTCACACCTTTCCTTGCCAGGCTGTACGTATAGGAGGTCATCCACGTAAACCAACACCCATTCTATGTCACCTTTGGTGTCACGTGTAAAAATGCACTCATCGACATGGGATGCCCTGAAGCCAATTCGCTCTAAACCCTTTTTGAGGCAGTCGTACCAGAGTTTCCCCGACTGCTTGAGGCCATATAATCCTTTTTGGAGTAACCATGTGTTTCCCCCCTCCTGCTGGTAACCAGGAGGGGCCCTCACGTAAATCTACCGGTCCAAGTTGGCGTGGAGGTAGGCCGTCTGGATGTCGAATTGGTAGACTTCCTTCCCCAGAGCGGCTGCAGTTACGAGGGCGTCCTTGATGCTTTCTGCCCGGACAGTTGGAGAGTAGGTCTCTATGTAGTCCTCCATGTAGCGTTGGGTGAACCCCTGTGCTACCAAGCGGGCCTTGTACAGGTAGTGGCCATTGGCAAGTGGTTTGGCCTTGAAAACCCACCTTGTGCCAATGACCTTCTTCTCCTTGGGTGGCTGCCTGGGGGTGAAGACCTTGAGTTTTCTCAGGCTCTCCATCTCCTGTTCCATCATGAGCTGCCACTTCTCCTGTTCTTCGATGGGCAGCTCCTGGAAAGAGAAAGTCTTTGGGGTGACCACGATGCTGTTGACAGATGCGACGTGCCCAATGTCAATTCTCTTTGGTGGGACCCCCTTGTTGGACCGCTTTGACCTTCTGACCTCCTGCCACTCACCACCCTTTTCCTCTGCAGGTTCTTCTCCAACTGGCTGTTCACGACCGGGATGTGGAGGCCCTCGGTCCCAGGGGTTGGGCATCATGGGCCTCTGGAGCATCGCTGGAGGCGAAGAGTCAGGTGAAGATGGCGTGTCTTCCCCCTCAGGACTGGATGGCTCATCCTCCTCATCTGGACAAGGTAGGCTGACCTCTTCGTCCTGTTCCTCACTCTTGTTGGTGGCAGGGTCTGTGGTTGTCTCAGGTGGTGTCATGGTTGGTGCGGCTTTGCTGGGCCGGTTGATGTATGGGCCCAGTTCATTTGAGTGGATCTGGGTCCAATTGGAGTCCTCTTCGAAGGAGGCAGATTGGGAGGTCACAGTCCTGCCTCCTTCTCCCAGGAATCGGTAGGCCTTGGAGCCAGGGGCATAGCCCAAGAACCTCAGTCTCTGGGAGACGGATCTCCCCTTCTTCCGCAGCTGCTTGGGGATGTGCACCCAAGCGTAGGAGCCAAACACACGCAAGTGTCCCAAATTTGGCTTCCTACCGTGGACCAGAAAATATGGGGTCTGGTTCACAACGCTGCTCCAGGTGCGGTTCAGGGTGTAGTTGGCGTAGTGTACCACCTCCGCCCAGTACGATTCCGCAACCCCAGCATCCGCAATCAGGCTGTGCACCATAGTCTGCAGAATGCCATTACGTTTTTCTGACACACCTTTCTGCACAGGAGAAAAAGGTGCTGTACGAAAATGGTGTATGCCCTTGTGCCTTATCCAGTCCTGGAATTTTCGGGACATGAACTCGGCCCCACGGTCGCTCTGCAGCTGCGCGATCTTTGTCTTGTACTGAGTTTCCACGTAGTTGTACAATGATTTTATGGCATCAAAGGCTTCAGACTTTTCTGTGAGGGTATACACATGGCCATACCTCGAGAAATCATTGATGGCAGTGAGGAAATACTGCCTCTTTCCTAGGGACGGTGTAAATGGCCCAACCAAATCAACATATATTAATTGATATGGATATTGAGTTTTATGCAGTGACACCTTAGGTATTGGGGCGGCCTTCCTCTTTGCCCTCTTACAGATGGCACAGTCCAGAAACACCTCACAATCCTGGAGATGAATCCCCTCAGCGAATTCCCCCATCTTTTTAACCACTGGGAAGTTCGCATGGCCTAACCTCCGATGTAAGAGGTGGGCACATTTAGTATGGAGCGGCTTTCCCACTGACAACCCCTTGGCTCTGGTTGCCTTGGGCGGTGCTGCCACCTTAGGCCCTTCTTTGGGCTTACCTGCCTTAGGTGCCTGCTGAGGCTCGGGTTTCTTGCCCGCATTGGCCTTGGAAGGCCGTGGTGCTGGTTGAGGCGGCGTGGGCGCAGCTGCCTCAGTCTTGTGCATCTTTGACAGCCTGGGAGCTGGCTGTGGAGCCTTTCTCTCTCTCTGCACGCAGGCCCCTTCTAGGGTGGCACCCTGTGAGCTGTCTCCTATGGCTGGGTACTCGGGGGAGAAATATGGCAAACCATTTATAATGGTAACATTCCCAATGACCCTTTTGTCTCGAGTGACAGAGTCATGGCTTCCTTTCTAGTGAGACAATAAAATTGCCCCAACTTTTGTCCAGGGATACCAGAATGACAGCGATCATGTTGGCCTCAGTCACGGGGTAGTCCCTGAGCACCAGCTCTGCCCTGAGTGCCTTCAACTTTCCCAGGTGCTCAGCCATGCTAGCCCCAAATTTTAGCTTGGTGTTATAGAACTCCGTTGTGAGTCATGTTGTGGAGCCCAAGCTATCACTATTAAATAGGCTATATAACAACCCCCAAATTTCACCAGCTGTGAGCCCATCTGGAATGCTAGGGTACAATTTAGCATCCAGTGAGCTCAGTAGAGTGGTATAGGCTCTCCTGTGGTACCACTCTTCTTGAGGTCCCCAAGGGAAAGATGGGGGGTCTAAAACCATTTCTAGGGTCCCCTCTTTTAAGAGACATACCTGAATCTCTTTATTCCATATATTAAAATTTTCCCCTGACAGATGTAATTTCTGAAAATTATTTGGGAGAACAGACACAGCTGGGGCAGAAAATGCTGATCCCACTTGCTGTCCTTGGTATCTTTGCTTTGGTTCCATTGAAGTAAATGGGAGAGGGATCCCTCTGCTGGCCGGTGTAGGTATTTTTCTCTGATTATTCTTTTCTTTTTTCAGGTGGAGCGAACTGAGCATGTGCGAACTGCTGAGCATGCCCAGAGCTCATTCCAGCCCAGGAGCCGACGGGAGCGGACCTCTCTCTCTGTGCTTCAGAGCCAGGCCTGGGCCCAGGGCTGTGGAGCTCTGAAGAGTCTTCTGGAAGCCCCCCTGGTACTGGAACACTTACCAGGGGGCGAAGGCTGCAGGATGGGGCCGGAAAAGCCTGAAAATGCTGAGGATCGCCTGGAGGGGCCCACCGCTGGTCCTGAAGACTCCGGAGGAGGCATCCACCTTGGGAAGTGGGAGGCTCAGCTGGAGGCCCCCTGAAGTCATCCTGTTGTAGAAAGGAGAGGCTGAAACACATTCCTGGGTCAAACAGATCCATTTATTTGCGCAAAGGTTCAGTGCTATGTTTGGTTATTGCAACCTGAACAAAAATGATTATGATTCTATGACTTAAATATGTTTTCAAGACAAAGAGTTCTATGAGCCTTTCCGGCTTCCATATATGGTTACATTAAAAATACATTTCACTTACATTACACTTTACTAATTATCAAACCATTACCTACTATTTAATAAAATTATTTAGGCTACACATTTTCCCTACTCCATCATTTACTCATGATTAAACTATTACAACTTTTACTAACCCATCACTTTATGTTTTACAACTGTCCTTTAAGTTCTGTAATGTTTAAATGCTGAAATTATGACTATACTTTAAACAATAAGTAACCTTTTGTCTCCCATGTATATCCGTCCAGATGTTCACATTTGATTGTATTAAGAAGATGTATAGAATCAGTGGGTTTGACACAGGGCCATAGGTCAAGTAATTATGGGGACATCCATGAACTAATTGCTTAGTTTCATTCACCAGAACTCCACTCTTAACTTTCCTGCTGGATGACAGTTGAGCCTCATCAGAAGATATATTTACCAATAATGGAGTCCAGCTGCCTTTAGCCAGCACGTGAATAGATTAGTTCATTCAAAGTTTATTCAGAGTTCATAGGATTTGATCTCACTTTGTATACCTGACTTGGAATGATTATTTCTTTTATTCACCTTTTATTTTCTTTTATTTACCTCAATCCAGGTGAGTCCTCCGTTGCCTCGGTGGGGGTGTTGGGAAGGCTGGAGCCCCCAGGGGTTCTTCTGGGGTTCTCTGGAGGCCTGGGCTCTGGCTAGGGGGCTCCAGACTGGACACCCCCCCTTGCTGGTCCCCTGGGGGTGTTGAGGGAGGCTGGCTGCCCCCGAGGTTGAAGCCACGGTCATTGTGGCCTCCAGGGCTGCGACCAGGACTTGGATTGCAGCCCTGATGCCCGCTGCAGCAGGAGCGGCTGGGCAGACTTCGAGGCTTGCCTGGGGGGGGGGGGGCGAGCAGTTTGCATGCTGCTTTGGCTGGCTGCCATCGGTTGCTGGGCCTCGTGGCCTAGCTGAGGCCTACCAAGCCTCGCTGGAGTAGGTGGCCTGGTGGCCACCATGTTGTTTCCGGTTGGCCCCGGAAGCTGCAGGTCACAATTTGGTGGGAACTTTCCCACCAAAAGCTCCGGGGCCCTGGGGGCCCCCAGGGTGGCTGGCGCCATGTTGGGGAGCCTCCTGGGCGCTGGGGAAGGACTTACCCGGTGTCCAGAGGCCCCCTGCGCTGGTGTCCCATTTGGCTGGGCTCCTGGCATCCCTCGGGTTGCTAGGAGTGTTTGTAGCAGCTCTCTGCATTCCTCGCCAGTGGGCTGGCCTACTCTGGGGGTGGCCTGGTCCCTGGCCTCCTCCCCAGTGTCCTGGAAGTCCTGGGTGGACTGCTGGCCTTCCATGCCTTCCTCTGTGGCTTGCAGCTGCAAGGAAGCATGCGAAGGGGTCCCTTGCGTTCCACTGGGTCCTCTGGGGGCATAGAGATCATCTGTACCCTCCTCTGGATCGAAGCTCGCATCAGGGACTGGATGCAGGGCTGCCAACCTTGCTTGGAGACTCCTGGTCATGACCGGGGAAGTCCTACCATCCATCTCTTGGGGGTTCTTGCTGGAACCTCCTGGCATCTTGCTTCTGCTGGCTTGGAAGCGTTGCCTCAAACCATCCTCGGCTACCACTTTGTGAGGGATCTCACGAAGAACGATGGTTCGTTGAGGGCGCTTCCAAGAAAAGGTCAGCACGCAAGGATGCAATCAAATTAAGTCTTTATTTAGAAGTAAAAGTGGAGTAAAATAAGTTCCCAGGCATGGAGGCATCCATGCCTGGATTGAGCCCATGGGTCAGTCCCATAGGAGACTAGGACAAGAGCAGGGAAAAGGGGAAAGGGTAAAAAGCAGGGAGCAGCCCCTGTGCAGGGGTTCTTATAGGGGCCCCTGGCCCCTCCCTTGCCCATGTGTGTGAGGGGGCCGGAGGACCATTAACTCTTCCCAATGGGGCTGCAGGGGCTGGAGCCCCTTGACCCACCAGTGGAATCAAAGGTGCCTCTTTGCCCCCATCTGGTGGCCTTTGAAGAGACTGCAATGGCTGGCACAAAACACCTAACAAAGATTTTATCCAATTCTTGTTTTCCATAATATATCCCTTCACTCTTCTTATCTTTCTTCCACCTTGAGTGTATTTGGGTGTAGGCCCACCAGTCCAGGTTACATCCCTCCGACCTCAGTTGTTCCCGTGTCTTCAATCTGCCCTGGGTATCCAAAATATCTTCATAGGTCAAGAACTTCTCTCCTTTATTTAACTTTGGGTATACCAGGGCCTCAGGAGTCGAGATCCAAAATGGTATCTTCAGATACAACTTTCTCCTAAGTCTTTCCCAGGTATCCCCTAGGACCTGATGGCGAACCTATGGCACGCGTGCCACAGGTGGCACGCAGAGCCCTTTCTGCCGGCACGCCAGCTGTTGCCCCAGCCAAGGTCCACCGCACATGCGCGCACCTCCCATCAGCCAGCTGGTCTTCCGGTCTCCGCTGTGCATGCACGGAGACAGAGCGTTCCCGATCTCTGCAGGTTCTATCCTCTGCAGATGCCTCTGCAGGAAAGCAGGAGAAAGCTAACATGCGATGGGGGGAGAAACTGCAAAGATCTGAGGAGTACTGGAAGGCAGGAGGCACTCAATGGGGGAGGAACGTTGGAGATTGTGGAAGGCAGAAGAAAAGTAGGATTTGATGGGGGAGGAACTTTGGAGATCGTGGAAGGCAGGAGAAAGCTATGATTCGATGGGGGAGGAACTTTGGAGATCGTGGAAGGCAGGAGAAAGCTATGATTCGAAGGGGGAGGAACTTTGGACATCGTGGAAGGCAGAAGAAAAGTAGGATTCGATGGGGGAGGAACTTTGCAGATCGTGGAAGGCAGAAGAAAGCTATGATTCGATGGGGGAGGAACTTTGGAGATCGTGGAAGGCAGGAGAAAGCTATGATTCGAAGGGGGAGGAACGTTGGAGATCGTGGAAGGCAGAAGAAAAGTAGGATTCGAAGGGGGAGGAACTTTGGAGATTGTGGAAGGCAGAAGAAAAGTAGGATTTGATGGGGAGAAAATTTGGAGATTGTGGAAGGCAGAAGAAAAGTAGGATTTGATGGGGGAGGAACTTTGGAGATTGTGGAAGGCAGAAGAACAGTAGGATTTGATGGGGGAAGAACTTTGGAGATCGTGGAAGGCAGGAGAAAAGTAGTATTTGATGGGGGAAGAACTTTGGAGATCGTGGAAGGCAGGAGAAAGCAATGATTCGAAGGGGGAGGAACTTTGGAAATCGTGGAAGGCAGAAGAAAAGTAGGATTTGATGGGGGAAGAACTTTGAAGATCATGGAAGGCAGAAGAAAGGTAGGATTCGAAGGGGGAGGAACTTTGCAGATCGTGGAAGGCAGAAGAAAAGTAGGATTCGATGGGGGAGGAACTTTGGAGATTGTGGAAGGCAGAAGAACAGTAGGATTTGATGGGGGAGGAACTTTGAAGATCGTGGAAGGCAGAAGAAATTAGGATTTGATGCTGGAAGAACTTTGGAGATCGTGGAAGGCAGAAGAAAAGTAGGATTTGATGGGGGAAGAACTTTGGATATCTTGGAAGACAGGAGAAAGCTATGATTCGAAGGGGGAGGAACTTTGGAGATCCTGGAAGGCAGAAGAAAAGTAGGATTCGATGGGGGAGGTAACTTTGGAGATTGTGGAAGGCAGAAAAAAAGTAGGATTTGATGGGGGAAGAACTTTGGAGATCTTGGAAGGCAGGAGAAAGCTATGATTTGAAGGGGGAGGAACTTTGGAGATCGTGGAAGGCAGAAGAAAAGTAGGATTCGAAGGGGGAGGAACTTTGGAGATTGTGGAAGGCAGAAGAAAAGTAGGATTTGATGGGGGAAGAACTTTGGATATCTTGGAAGGCAGGAGAAAGCTATGATTCGAAGGGGGAGGAACTTTGGAGATCCTGGAAGGCAGAAGAAAAGTAGGATTCGATGGGGGAGGTAACTTTGGAGATTGTGGAAGGCAGAAGAAAAGTAGGATTTGATGGGGGAAGAACTTTGGAGATCTTGGAAGGCAGGAGAAAGCTATGATTTGAAGGGGGAGGAACTTTGGAGATCGTGGAAGGCAGAAGAAAAGTAGGATTCGAAGGGGGAGGAACTTTGGAGATCCTGGAAGGCAGAAGAAAAGTAGGATTCGATGGGGGAGGAACTTTGCAGATCGTGGAAGGCAGAAGAAATTAGGATTTGATGCGGGAAGGACTTTGGAGATCGTGGAAGGCAGAAGAAAAGTAGGATTTGATGGGGGAGGAACTTTGGAGATCGTGGAAGGCAGAAGAAAAGTAGGATTCGATGGGGGAGGAACTTTGCAGATCGTGGAAGGCAGAAGAAATTAGGATTTGATGGGGGAAGAACTTTGGAGATCTTGGAAGGCAGGAGAAAGCTATGATTTGAAGGGGGAGGAACTTTGGAGATCGTGGAAGGCAGAAGAAAAGTAGGATTCGATGGGGGAGGAACTTTGGAGATTGTGGAAGGCAGAAGAAAAGTAGGATTTGATGGGGGAAGAACTTTGGAGATTGTGGAAGGCAGAAGAAAACTAGTATTTGATGGGGGAAGAACTTTGGAGATCGTGGTAGGCAGGAGAAAGCTATGATTCCAAGGGGGAGGAACTTTGGAGATCTTGGAAGGCAGGAGAAAAGTAGGATTCGATGGGGGAGGAACTTTGAAGATTGTGGAAGGCAGAAGAACAGTAGTATTCGAAGGGGGAGGAACTTTGGAGATTGTGGAATGCAGAAGAACAGTAGGATTTGATGGGGGAAGAACTTTGGAGATTGTGGAAGGCAGAAGAAAAGTAGTATTCGATGGGGGAGAAATTTTGGAGATTGTGGAAGCAGAAGAAAAGTAGGATTCGATGGGGGAGGAACTTTGGAGATCGTGGAAGGCAGAAGAACAGTAGACTTCGAAGGGGGAGGAACTTTGGAGATCTTGGAAGGCAGGAGAAAGCTATGATTTGAAGGGGGAGGAACTTTGGAGATCGTGGAAGGCAGAAGAAAAGTAGGATTCGATGGGGGAGGAACTTTGGAGATTGTGGAAGGCAGAAGAAAAGTAGGATTTGATGGGGGAAGAACTTTGGAGATTGTGGAAGGCAGAAGAAAACTAGTATTTGATGGGGGAAGAACTTTGGAGATCGTGGTAGGCAGGAGAAAGCTATGATTCCAAGGGGGAGGAACTTTGGAGATCTTGGAAGGCAGGAGAAAAGTAGGATTCGATGGGGGAGGAACTTTGAAGATTGTGGAAGGCAGAAGAACAGTAGACTTCGAAGGGGGAGGAACTTTGGAGATTGTGGAAGGCAGAAGAAAAGTAGGATTCGAAGGGGGAGGAACTTTGGAGATTGTGGAATGCAGAAGAACAGTAGGATTTGATGGGGGAAGAACTTTGGAGATTGTGAAAGGCAGAAGAAAAGTAGGATTCGATGGGGGAGGAACTTTGGAGATCGTGGAAGGCAGAAGAACAGTAGACTTCGAAGGGGGAGGAACTTTGGAGATTGTGAAAGGCAGAAGAAATTAGGATTTGATGGGGGAAGAACTTTGGAGATCGTGGAAGGCAGGAGAAAGCTATGATTCGAAGGGGGAGGAAGTTTAGAGATCGTGGAAGGCAGAAGAAAAGTAGTATTTGATGGGGGAAGAAGTTTGGAGATTGTGGAAGGCAGAAGAAAAGTAGGATTCGATGGGGGAGGAACTTTGGAGATTGTGGAAGGCAGAAGAAAAGTAGGATTCGATGGGGGAGGAACTTTGGAGATCTTGGAAGGCAGGAGAAAGCTATGATTTGAAGGGGGAGGAACTTTGGAGATCGTGGAAGGCAGAAGAAAAGTAGGATTCGATGGGGTAGGAACTTTGGAGATTGTGGAAGGCAGAAGAAAAGAAGGATTCGAAGGGGGAGGAACTTTGGAGATCGTGGAAGGCAGAAGAAAAGTAGGATCCGATGGGGGAGGAACTTTGGAGATCGTGGAAGGCAGAAGAACAGTAGGATTCTAAGGGGGAGGAACTTTGGAGATCGTGGAAGGCAGGAGAAAGCTATGATTTGAAGGGTTAGGAACTTTGGAGATCATGGAATGCAGAAGAACAGTAGGATTTGATGGGGGAAGAACTTTGGAGATTGTGGAAGGCAGAAGAAAAGTAGTATTTGATGGGGGAAGAACTTTGGAGATCTTGGTAGGCAGGAGAAAGCTATGATTTGAAGGGGGAGGAACTTTGGAGATCTTGGAAGGCAGGAGAAAAGTAGGATTCGATGGGGGAGGAACTTTGGAGATCATGGAAGGGAGAAGAAAAGTAGTATTCGAAGGGGGAGGAACTTTGGAGATTGTGGAATGCAGAAGAACAGTAGGATTCGATGGGGGAGGAACTTTGCAGATCGTGGAAGGCAGAAGAAATTAGGATTCGATGGGGGAGGAACTTTGCAGATCATGGAAGGCAGAAGAAAAGTAGTATTTGATGGGGGAAGAACTTTGGAGATTGTGGAAGGCAGAAGAAAAGTAGGATTCGATGGGGGAGGAACTTTGGAGATCTTGGAAGGCAGGAGAAAGCTATGATTTGAAGGGGGAGGAACTTTGGAGATCGTGGAAGGCAGAAGAAAAGTAGGATTCGATGGGGGAGGAACTTTGGAGATTGTGGAAGGCAGAAGAAAAGTAGGATTCGAAGGGGGAGGAACTTTGGAGATTGTGGAAGGCAGAAGAAAAGTAGGATTCGAAGGGGGAGGAACTTTGGAGATTGTGGAAGGCAGAAGAAAAGTAGGATTCGATGGGGGAGGAACTTTGAAGATCATGGAAGGCAGAAGAAAGGTAGGATTCGAAGGGGGAGGAACTTTGGAGATCTTGGAAGGCAGGAGAAAGCTATGATCCGATGGGGGAGGAACTTTGGAGATCGTGGAAGGCAGAAGAACAGTAGGATTCGATGGGGGAGAAACTTTGGAGATTGTGGAAGGCAGAAGAAAAGTAGGATTTGATGGGGGGAGAACTTTGGAGATCATGGAATGCAGAAGAACAGTAGGATTTGATGGGGGAAGAACTTTGGAGATTGTGGAAGGCAGAAGAAAAGTAGTATTTGATGGGGGAAGAACTTTGGAGATTGTGGAAGGCAGAAGAACAGTAGGATTTGATGGGGGAGGAACTTTGGAGATCGTGGAAGGCAGAAGAACAGTAGACTTCGAAGGGGGAGGAACTTTGGAGATTGTGGAAGGCAGAAGAAAAGTAGTATTTGATGGGGGAAGAACTTTGGAGATTGTGGAAGGCAGAAGAACAGTAGGATTTGATGGGGGAGGAACTTTGGAGATCGTGGAAGGCAGAAGAACAGTAGACTTCGAAGGGGGAGGAACTTTGGAGATTGTGGAAGGCAGAAGAAAAGTAGGATTCGATGGGGGAGGAACTTTGGAGATTGTGGAAGGCAGAAGAAAAGTAGGATTCGATGGGGAAGGAACTTTAGAGATCGTGGAAGGCAGAAGAAAA
Organism: Pantherophis vulpinus; assembly: GCA_037215915.1. NCBI lineage: Eukaryota > Metazoa > Chordata > Lepidosauria > Squamata > Colubridae > Pantherophis > Pantherophis vulpinus. The sequence goes on from JAXLNS010000038.1 coordinate 392,160, forward strand.
GTAGTATTTGATGGGGGAAGAACTTTGGAGATCTTGGAAGGCAGGAGAAAGCTATGATTCGAAGGGGGAGGAACTTTGGAGATCGTGGAAGGCAGAAGAAAAGTAGGATTCGATGGGGGAGGAACTTTGGAGATTGTGGAAGGCAGAAGAAAAGTAGGATTCGAAGGGGGAGGAACTTTGGAGATTGTGGAAGGCAGAAGAAAAGTAGTATTTGATGGGGGAAGAACTTTGGAGATTGTGGAAGGCAGAAGAAAAGTAGGATTCGATGGGGGAGGAACTTTGGAGATTGTGGAAGGCAGAAGAAAAGTAGGATTCGAAGGGGGAGGAACTTTGGAGATCTTGGAAGGCAGGAGAAAGCTATGATTCGAAGGGGGAGGAACTTTGGAGATTGTGGAAGGCAGAAGAACAGTAGGATTTGATGGGGGAGGAACTTTGGAGATCGTGGAAGGCAGAAGAACAGTAGACTTCGAAGGGGGAGGAACTTTGGAGATTGTGAAAGGCAGAAGAAATTAGGATTTGATGGGGGAAGAACTTTGGAGATCTTGGAAGGCAGGAGAAAGCTATGATCCGATGGGGGAGGAACTTTGGAGATCGTGGAAGGCAGAAGAGCAGTAGGATTTGATGGGGGGAGAACTTTGGAGATCATGGAATGCAGAAGAACAGTAGGATTTGATGGGGGAAGAACTTTGGAGATTGTGGAAGGCAGAAGAAAAGTAGTATTTGATGGGGGAAGAACTTTGGAGATTGTGGAAGGCAGAAGAACAGTAGGATTTGATGGGGGAGGAACTTTGGAGATCGTGGAAGGCAGAAGAACAGTAGACTTCGAAGGGGGAGGAACTTTGGAGATTGTGGACGGTAGGATTCGATGGGGGAGGAACTTTGGAGATTGTGGAAGGCAGAAGAACAGTAGGATTCTGTTGCTAGTTTGGTTATCCTGGTTAGGCCCATATATAAGAGACTGTAGACTTTCTTGTAATAGTAATATTTATTTCTTTTCTTCCTCAGGAACACAATTAGACGAGCACTAATCTGGGAGGAGCAAGAACTTATATACAGAGAAGGCGGGGCTAATGGTAAGTGACACAATGACATCACATAATGACATATACACAATCAAACATATTTACATATTTACAGATATCAGGTTAGGTATTTTCATCTGTAACAAATCCCCCTCTAAAATACCTAACTAATGGTGGGTTATTAAGATTATATATGTACATCAAGTTTGGAAGTCAAATACACATGTTGTTTGGTTGGTAATGGCTTAGTGAGGATATCAGCAATTTGTTCACTAGTATCGCAATGGACAGCCTTAATAAATCCTATACTTGACAGTTGCCTTACATGTTTATATTTTATATCGATATGTCGAGATCGTTGACCTATTGCTTCGGAAGCTGATATATCAATTGCTGCCTTATTGTCCTCATTGATAATAATTGGATAAACAGGTTCATCCCACACATTGGTTAACAAGTCATCGAACCAAGTTAGATTGTTGACCGCTTTGGATAAACAAACATATTCGGCTTCCGCTGTGGAAGTGGCAATTAAATTCTGTTTGCCTGTGTACCAGTGCACCGCACAGCCATTTATAAGAAAAACATATCCAGAAGTACTTTTTCTGGTTTTTGAATCAGTAGCCCAATCAGCATCAGCGTAGCAGGTCAAAGTTGGTTTTTCAGAAATGAATGGTTCTAAGAATAAGCACATATCAATGCTAGACTTTAGATATTTTAGAATCCTCTTAATTCCTTCCCAGTGGTATGAGTTAGGATTGCTTACATGTCTTGACAACAAATTTACAGCAAGGGTGATATCAGGCCTGGTCCAATTAGATATGTATAATAAGGACCCAATAATTGATCGATATAACGTGTTATCCTTGAATGGTTCGTACTCATTATACACATTCCTATAAAAATCAGTTGACATAGGAGTATCACAAGTTTTTGAGTTAATTAAGTTACATTTTTGTATGAGTTCCATAATCTTGTCTTTCTGAGATAATTTGAACCCCTTATCTGTTTTGTCAATTTGGACTCCTAGATACTTATTTACCTTTCCTAATATTTTTAAGTTGAAATTTTTGCCTAGTTGTTCAGCGAAATTATCACATTTAATTTTGTCGTGTCCAAAATACAATATATCATCAACATAAATCAAAACATATTCAATAGAATCATTATTTTTTTTTGTGAAAAAACAAAAATCAGATGAAGTAGCTACAAAACCCATATTTTTAAGTATCTTTGATAAGCACTCATACCACCGCTTACCGGACTGTTTTAGTCCATAAAGGCTCTTGTTTAATAGCCAAATTTCTCCCTTTTTTGTATCCTTTCCTGGGGGTGCTTTCACATAAATTTCTTTATCTAGATCAGCGTGCAGATAGGCTGTCTGCACATCAAATTGATATACTTCCAGATTTAAGATAGAAGCTAACACTAGTGCTGTTTTCACGCTTTCTGATCTAACGGTTGGGGAGTAAGTGTCTTCATAGTCATCCGGAAATCTTTGGGCAAATCCTTGAGCCACCAACCTGGCTTTGTATAGGAATTTACCATCCTCTAGCTCCTTGATTTTATAGATCCACCTAGTACCAATAGGGGATTTCTCAGTAGGCAGGTCTGTTGGTGTATATACATTTAGTTCTCTCAAACTATCCATCTCTTTTTTCATTGCTTCCTCCCACTTACTTTTTTCTCCTAGGGGTAGCTTAAGTATGTCATCATATGTGTTAGGAGTCAGGTGTTTAGCTTGGATAGACAGTACGTAATCATCTAATCTTTTAGGAATTATGCCCCTATTGGATCTAATGGGCCTATTCTGGGGATGTTCATCGCTATGCATATACTTAGCTTCTTTTTCGGTTAATTGATCTACTTTCAAAGTGGGGTGTCCTTTTTTCCATTCATCATTAACTATTACTGGGCATTTGGTTCTGTTAGTAGATGTGGATTTGGGGTTCGTATCTGATGTGTGATGTTTTGCGTGCGTGTGTGTAATATTTTTTGATTCTGGGTAAATTTCATTGAGATGTAATTTTGACCAGTTCATGTGTTCATGAAACACGGCAGATCTGGATACAATGAAGTTATTATTTTTATCAATGAAGCGATATCCCTTGGTTCCTGATTCGTACCCCATAAATATCAGTCTTTTGGATACCTTCTCTCCTTTGCGCCTTAACTGTGAGGGCACATATACATCAGCAGATACACCAAATACGTGTAAATGCCCAATTTTTGGTTTCCTTCCATACATGAGTTCGTATGGGGTCTTATTGATTGTGCTGGACCATAAGCGATTTATAGTGTAATTGGAATAATTAAGGGCTTCAGCCCAGAATGACTGGTTTAAGCCAGCATCATCTAACACACATTTAACCATGGTTTGTAGCAAACCATTCTTCCTTTCAGAGACTCCATTTTGGAATGGTGAAAATGGACAAGATTTAAAGTGCAATATTCCTTGTGATTTTAGCCAAGTTGAAAATTCGTTGGATAGGAATTCCGACCCCCTGTCAGTCATTATTTGTTTGATTTTGGTATTGTGTTGTGTTTCTACCATTTTAAAGAACTCCTTAAATTTTTTGAAAACCTCACTTTTGTGGTTAAGGGTGTATACAAAACCAAATCTACTATAGTCATCGACTATGGTCAGGAAGTATCTTTTTTTGTATTTAATTGAAGGTTTTAATGGGCCTACTACATCCATATGAATTAGTTGAAAGGTTGATTGTGTGGTGCGAGTGGCTTTTTTGGGTTTTGGCTTGTTTTTAATTTTGGAAGAGTTGCACACAGAGCATTCTAAGTAATTTTTACAGTTTTTTATTTTTAAATCTTCGGAACACTCTAACATTTTTCGTATGACTGGAAAGCTCGCGTGTCCTAGCTTTCTGTGGAGTAAGTGACTACAATTATCGTGAATAGGTCTTCCATTGTTTAAATTTTCAGACATATTAGTATCAGTGTTTGATGCATTCTTATCATTATTTTCATCATGGCTATCTGAATTTGGTTTTTCATTTCTTAATTGATAGTTTGCATAGACTAGTTCGTTATCTTGTGGCAGTAGGTATGTTAGTCCATCATTTGTAAATAGTTTACCTATGTTTCTGTTGTTCCTAGTCATGAATACCTTTCCACCTCTGAAAGTGGTTTCAATTGCATTGTCTATGCTTAACTTTAGGGTTGCCAATATGTTATTTGGAATTTCGGGCACAAACAGTACCCCCTCTATTTTTCCTATACCTTTTATATGCGTGTCACCTATTCCTCTCACTAGGACTCTATTTTGGTTTGCTACTTTAATATAATATTTCTTTTCAGTGAAGTTACTTAATATTTCTCTATTATGAGTTGTATGGCATGTGGCTCCTGAATCTATGAGCCAGGTGTTGAGTGAATCAGATATCAAAGTGTTATTATTTCTTATTCCATATAGTGATCCTTTCTTATTTTCTCTAGGGTTATTTCTGTATGTTTGTCTTTCTCTAGAGTGTGGTGATTCTCTTCTCTTATACCTGTAATCTGGGGAGGTTCTGTCTAGAAAGTGTATTCTTCTATCCTTGTGTTTATATGAGTCACTGTATCCTATATTCTTGGGGCAGTCTCTGCTCTGATGTCTTTCAGATCCACATGTGAGACATTCATGTGGGTATCTGTCTCTGGCCCTGAAATCAGTCCTTCTTTGATTTCTGCCTTCTCTTTGTTGTGTATATCGCTCTCTTCTAAGTCTATCTTCAGTAATAAGCTTATTGGTAAGGTTTTCTAAAGTAATTTGCTCCATACTTAGGTTATCTATTAGTGTAATGTAGTTATCCCAGCTGTGATCTAGTGAGTTAATTATAATGCTTTTCATGGTGTTGTCAGAAATGGTTTCTCCCCTTTGAATAAGGTCTGCTCTTACAGCGTTTAAATTCAATATATGCTCACTCATGGAAGTATCATGTTTTAGTTTGGCAGAATAGAATTCCCTAGAGATTTTTGTGGTAGTGGCTACATTTTTGCTATAGAACAGTCTGAATAATTTTTGATATACTTCAAATACAGTTAAATTATGCTCTATACTGGGGAGTATACTTGGGGAAATAGAAACAATTAACATATAGTATGCTTTGTGATGGAGGCAGTCTATTTCATAGGTCCAAGGCTTATTTGGTGGGTTATCAATAAAAAATAAAACATTTTCTTTCATATATACAATCTGTAAACACTGATCCCATTCCATTAAGTTGCTTCCATCTAATTTCAATTTTATAAAGTCTGGAGGTATTGTCCCTGAGTGTAGTGAGGTGTTATTCATGTTTAGTAGCTGTCCATGGTTTAAGACCTTAGCATACTCACAATAAGGTCTGGGGATGGTAGATGTATGTCTGTATTTACTTATCTCTATGTTGTCTTGACTTGTATCTATGTTTCCTTTTTCCTTTTCTGCAGGCTCTTTCTGGGCATGCTCAGTCTTCATTTTCTTCCAGCAGTCGGCGAGGGAGGTTCCTTTGCTTGCAGCTCCCGGGGTGATGTCCCAGACGGCCTTCCGTTGTTCTGTTTTGTCTCCGGAGGGCCTCTGGTGGCTGGAAAATGCCTGGGATGCTGCTCTGCTCGTCGTGGAGTCTCCGGAGTTGCGAGGATCGGGGGAGAAGACACTGGAGGCTTGTCTGCCATTTTCTCTGCCGCTGTTGCCAATGGAGCCGGGTTGCTCTGCGAGTCGCTCTTCGGTAGGTGAGTATGATTGCCAGCGCGTCTTTCTTCGGGTGGCTAGGTCTTTGTTTAGGCAGTCTGTTTCTTTTTGGCTTTTTGCTGATGGTAGTTTAGAATTTTCTAATTTTTTTTCTGATAGTTCGTTTGGTATTTTTAGTTTAGTCCCGAGTGCTGCAGTCAGCACTTGTATAGCGTTGTCTATTTCTACTTCAGTAGGTTGAGTTTTGCTTTGTTTAAATAATTGTTTTTTATTTGTTTTTGGGCTCAGGTAGTCATCTTCTTGGTAGTTTTTGTTTTTTATTTCGTAGTTTGAGGTTTGGAATTCTTTTAGTAGTTGGTCAGGCATTTTAGAGGTATTAGGTGGGTAAGATGGCTGCCATAAAAAAGGCGGGAAGCTGTCGCCATCTTTGGTGTCGTTTTTGAAGTTAGGGGTTGAGTTTCTTACCTCGTAGTTTTCTTGTTTGTTATTTTCGTTATCTGCTGCTGTTCCGTGGTCTTTTATCATGCTGCGGATTTTCACAAGCAGATGTGATTCGGTTGTAGTTGTTTCTATTAATTGTAGTATTTTTCTTTTTACTTCATCTTCTTTGTTTGGTGTTGAGAAGGGTTCTTCTGCTTCAGCTAGTGGTTGTTCGTTTTGCGTTAGCTGTTCATATTCTTGAGATTGTGTTTGTTTCTTCATGTTTTCAATTGGTGTATATATGTCAGGGGTCAGCTGGGCTGCCATTCTTTTTGTTGCGTATCTGGTGGCAGGTCTTCTTTTTTCTTTTTGTGAGTCTTGCATCTTTATGTTTGGTTGGGCCTACCAAACCATCCTCTTGCTACCAATTTGTTGCTAGTTTGGTTATCCTGGTTAGGCCCATATATAAGAGACTGTAGACTTTCTTGTAATAGTAATATTTATTTCTTTTCTTCCTCAGGAACACAATTAGACGAGCACTAATCTGGGAGGAGCAAGAACTTATATACAGAGAAGGCGGGGCTAATGGTAAGTGACACAATGACATCACATAATGACATATACACAATCAAACATATTTACATATTTACAGATATCAGGTTAGGTATTTTCATCTGTAACAGATTCGATGGGGGAGGAACTTTGGAGATCGTGAAAGGCAGAAGAAATTAGGATTTGATGGGGGAAGAACTTTGGAGATCTTGGAAGGCAGGAGAAAGCTATGATTTGAAGGGTTAGGAACTTTGGAGATCATGGAATGCAGAAGAACAGTAGGATTTGATGGGGGAAGAACTTTGGAGATTGTGGAAGGCAGAAGAAAAGTAGTATTTGATGGGGGAAGAACTTTGGAGATCTTGGTAGGCAGGAGAAAGCTATGATTTGAAGGGGGAGGAACTTTGGAGATCTTGGAAGGCAGGAGAAAAGTAGGATTCGATGGGGGAGGAACTTTGGAGATCATGGAAGGGAGAAGAAAAGTAGTATTCGAAGGGGGAGGAACTTTGGAGATTGTGGAATGCAGAAGAACAGTAGGATTCGATGGGGGAGGAACTTTGCAGATCGTGGAAGGCAGAAGAAATTAGGATTCGATGGGGGAGGAACTTTGCAGATCATGGAAGGCAGAAGAAAAGTAGTATTTGATGGGGGAAGAACTTTGGAGATTGTGGAAGGCAGAAGAAAAGTAGGATTCGATGGGGGAGGAACTTTGGAGATCTTGGAAGGCAGGAGAAAGCTATGATTTGAAGGGGGAGGAACTTTGGAGATCGTGGAAGGCAGAAGAAAAGTAGGATTCGATGGGGGAGGAACTTTGGAGATTGTGGAAGGCAGAAGAAAAGTAGGATTCGAAGGGGGAGGAACTTTGGAGATTGTGGAAGGCAGAAGAAAAGTAGGATTCGAAGGGGGAGGAACTTTGGAGATTGTGGAAGGCAGAAGAAAAGTAGGATTCGATGGGGGAGGAACTTTGAAGATCATGGAAGGCAGAAGAAAGGTAGGATTCGAAGGGGGAGGAACTTTGGAGATCTTGGAAGGCAGGAGAAAGCTATGATCCGATGGGGGAGGAACTTTGGAGATCGTGGAAGGCAGAAGAACAGTAGGATTCGATGGGGGAGAAACTTTGGAGATTGTGGAAGGCAGAAGAAAAGTAGGATTTGATGGGGGGAGAACTTTGGAGATCATGGAATGCAGAAGAACAGTAGGATTTGATGGGGGAAGAACTTTGGAGATTGTGGAAGGCAGAAGAAAAGTAGTATTTGATGGGGGAAGAACTTTGGAGATTGTGGAAGGCAGAAGAACAGTAGGATTTGATGGGGGAGGAACTTTGGAGATCGTGGAAGGCAGAAGAACAGTAGACTTCGAAGGGGGAGGAACTTTGGAGATTGTGGAAGGCAGAAGAAAAGTAGTATTTGATGGGGGAAGAACTTTGGAGATTGTGGAAGGCAGAAGAACAGTAGGATTTGATGGGGGAGGAACTTTGGAGATCGTGGAAGGCAGAAGAACAGTAGACTTCGAAGGGGGAGGAACTTTGGAGATTGTGGAAGGCAGAAGAAAAGTAGGATTCGATGGGGGAGGAACTTTGGAGATTGTGGAAGGCAGAAGAAAAGTAGGATTCGATGGGGAAGGAACTTTAGAGATCGTGGAAGGCAGAAGAAAAGTAGTATTTGATGGGGGAAGAACTTTGGAGATCTTGGAAGGCAGGAGAAAGCTATGATTCGAAGGGGGAGGAACTTTGGAGATCGTGGAAGGCAGAAGAAAAGTAGGATTCGATGGGGGAGGAACTTTGGAGATTGTGGAAGGCAGAAGAAAAGTAGGATTCGAAGGGGGAGGAACTTTGGAGATTGTGGAAGGCAGAAGAAAAGTAGTATTTGATGGGGGAAGAACTTTGGAGATTGTGGAAGGCAGAAGAAAAGTAGGATTCGATGGGGGAGGAACTTTGGAGATTGTGGAAGGCAGAAGAAAAGTAGGATTCGAAGGGGGAGGAACTTTGGAGATCTTGGAAGGCAGGAGAAAGCTATGATTCGAAGGGGGAGGAACTTTGGAGATTGTGGAAGGCAGAAGAACAGTAGGATTTGATGGGGGAGGAACTTTGGAGATCGTGGAAGGCAGAAGAACAGTAGACTTCGAAGGGGGAGGAACTTTGGAGATTGTGAAAGGCAGAAGAAATTAGGATTTGATGGGGGAAGAACTTTGGAGATCTTGGAAGGCAGGAGAAAGCTATGATCCGATGGGGGAGGAACTTTGGAGATCGTGGAAGGCAGAAGAGCAGTAGGATTTGATGGGGGGAGAACTTTGGAGATCATGGAATGCAGAAGAACAGTAGGATTTGATGGGGGAAGAACTTTGGAGATTGTGGAAGGCAGAAGAAAAGTAGTATTTGATGGGGGAAGAACTTTGGAGATTGTGGAAGGCAGAAGAACAGTAGGATTTGATGGGGGAGGAACTTTGGAGATCGTGGAAGGCAGAAGAACAGTAGACTTCGAAGGGGGAGGAACTTTGGAGATTGTGGACGGTAGGATTCGATGGGGGAGGAACTTTGGAGATTGTGGAAGGCAGAAGAACAGTAGGATTCGATGGGGGAGGAACTTTGGAGATCGTGAAAGGCAGAAGAAATTAGGATTTGATGGGGGAAGAACTTTGGAGATCTTGGAAGGCAGGAGAAAGCTATGATCCGATGGGGGAGGAACTTTGGAGATCGTGGAAGGCAGAAGAACAGTAGGATTCGATGGGGGAGAAACTTTGGAGATTGTGGAAGGCAGAAGAAAAGTAGTATTTGATGGGGGAAGAACTTTGGAGATTGTGGAAGGCAGAAGAACAGTAGACTTCGAAGGGGGAGGAACTTTGGAGATTGTGGACGGTAGGATTCGATGGGGGAGGAACTTTGGAGATTGTGGAAGGCAGAAGAACAGTAGGATTCGAAGGGGGAGGAACTTTGGAGATTGTGGAAGGCAGAAGAACAGTAGGATTCGATGGGGGAGGAACTTTGGAGATTGTGGAAGGCAGGAGAAAGCTATGATTCGAAGGGGGAGGAACTTTGGAGATTGTGGAAGGCAGAAGAAAAGTAGGATTCGAAGGGGGAGGAACTTTGGAGATTGTGGAAGGCAGAAGAAAAGTAGGATTCGAAGGGGGAGGGACTTTGGAGATTGTGGAATGCAGAAGAACAGTAGGATTTGATGGGGGAAGAACTTTGGAGATTGTGGAAGGCAGAAGAAAAGTAGGCTTCGATGGGGGAGGAACTTTGGAGATTGTGGAAGGCAGAAGAAAAGAAGGATTCGAAGGGGGAGGAACTTTGGAGATTGTGGAAGGCAGAAGAACAGTAGGATTTGATGGGGGAGGAACTTTGGAGATCGTGGAAGGCAGAAGAACAGTAGACTTCGAAGGGGGAGGAACTTTGGAGATTGTGGAAGGCAGAAGAAAAGTAGGATTCGAAGGGGGAGGAACTTTGGAGATCGTGGAAGGCAGAAGAAAAGTAGGATTCGAAGGGGGAAGAACTTTGGAGATTGTGGAAGGCAGGAGAAAGCTATGATTCGAAGGGGGAGGAACTTTGGAGATCGTGGAAGGCAGGAGAAAGCTATGATTTGAAGGGGGAGGAACTTTGGAGATCGTGGAAGGCAGAAGAAAAGTAGGATTCGATGGGGGAGGAACTTTGGAGATTGTGGAAGGCAGAAGAAAAGTAGGATTTGATGGGGGAAGAACTTTGGAGATTGTGGAAGGCAGAAGAACAGTAGGATTCGATGGGGGAGGAACTTTGGAGATTGTGAAAGGCAGAAGAAATTAGGATTTGATGGGGGAAGAACTTTGGAGATTGTGGAAGGCAGGAGAAAGCTATGATTCGAAGGGGGAGGAACTTTGGAGATTGTGGAAGGCAGAAGAAAAGTAGGATTCGAAGGGGGAGGAACTTTGGAGATTGTGGAAGCAGAAGAAAAGTAGTATTCGAAGGGGGAGGAACTTTGGAGATTGTGGAAGGCAGAAGAAAAGTAGGATTCGAAGGGGGAGGAACTTTGGAGATTGTGGAAGCAGAAGAAAAGTAGGATTCGAAGGGGGAAGAACTTTGGAGATCTTGGAAGGCAGAAGAAAAGTAGGATTTGAAGGGGGAGGAACTTTGGAGATTGTGAAAGGCAGAAGAAAAGTAGGATTCGAAGGGGGAGGAACTTTGGAGATTGTGGAAGGCAGAAGAACAGTAGGATTTGATGGGGGAAGAACTTTGGAGATTGTGGAAGGCAGAAGAAAAGTAGGCTTCGATGGGGGAGGAACTTTGGAGATTGTGGAAGGCAGAAGAAAAGTAGGATTCGAAGGGGGAGGAACTTTGGAGATCGTGGAAGGCAGGAGAAAGCTATGATTTGAAGGGGGAGGAACTTTGGAGATCGTGGAAGGCAGAAGAAAAGTAGGATTCGATGGGGGAGGAACTTTGGAGATTGTGAAAGGCAGAAGAAAAGTAGGATTCGAAGGGGGAGGAACTTTGGAGATTGTGGAAGGCAGAAGAAAAGTAGTATTCGAAGGTGGAGGAACTTTGGAGATTGTGGAAGGCAGAAGAAAAGTAGGATTCGAAGGGGGAGGAACTTTGGAGATTGTGGAAGCAGAAGAAAAGTAGTATTCGAAGGGGGAGGAACTTTGGAGATTGTGGAAGGCAGAAGAAAAGTAGGATTCGAAGGGGGAGGAACTTTGGAGATTGTGGAAGGCAGAAGAAAAGTAGGATTCGAAGGGGGAGGAACTTTGGAGATTGTGGAAGGCAGAAGAAAAGTAGGATTCGAAGGGGGAGGGACTTTGGAGATTGTGGAATGCAGAAGAACAGTAGGATTTGATGGGGGAAGAACTTTGGAGATTGTGGAAGGCAGAAGAAAAGTAGGCTTCGATGGGGGAGGAACTTTGGAGATTGTGGAAGGCAGAAGAAAAGAAGGATTCGAAGGGGGAGGAACTTTGGAGATTGTGGAAGGCAGAAGAACAGTAGGATTTGATGGGGGAGGAACTTTGGAGATCGTGGAAGGCAGAAGAACAGTAGACTTCGAAGGGGGAGGAACTTTGGAGATTGTGGAAGGCAGAAGAAAAGTAGGATTCGAAGGGGGAGGAACTTTGGAGATCGTGGAAGGCAGAAGAAAAGTAGGATTCGAAGGGGGAAGAACTTTGGAGATTGTGGAAGGCAGAAGAAAAGTAGGATTCGAAGGGGGAGGAACTTTGGAGATTGTGGAAGGCAGAAGAAAAGTAGGATTCGAAGGGGGAGGGACTTTGGAGATTGTGGAATGCAGAAGAACAGTAGGATTTGATGGGGGAAGAACTTTGGAGATTGTGGAAGGCAGAAGAAAAGTAGGCTTCGATGGGGGAGGAACTTTGGAGATTGTGGAAGGCAGAAGAAAAGAAGGATTCGAAGGGGGAGGAACTTTGGAGATTGTGGAAGGCAGAAGAACAGTAGGATTTGATGGGGGAGGAACTTTGGAGATTGTGGAAGGCAGAAGAAAAGTAGGATTCGAAGGGGGAGGAACTTTGGAGATTGTGGAAGCAGAAGAAAAGTAGTATTCGAAGGGGGAGGAACTTTGGAGATTGTGGAAGGCAGAAGAAAAGTAGGATTCGAAGGGGGAGGAACTTTGGAGATTGTGGAAGCAGAAGAAAAGTAGGATTCGAAGGGGGAAGAACTTTGGAGATCTTGGAAGGCAGAAGAAAAGTAGGATTTGAAGGGGGAGGAACTTTGGAGATTGTGGAAGGCAGAAGAAAAGTAGGCTTCGATGGGGGAGGAACTTTGGAGATTGTGGAAGGCAGAAGAAAAGTAGGATTCGAAGGGGGAGGAACTTTGGAGATTGTGGAAGCAGAAGAAAAGTAGGATTCGAAGGGGGAAGAACTTTGGAGATCTTGGAAGGCAGAAGAAAAGTAGGATTTGATGGGGGAAGAACTTTGGAGATTGTGGAAGGCAGAAGAAAAGTAGGCTTCGATGGGGGAGGAACTTTGGAGATTGTGGAAGGCAGAAGAAAAGTAGGATTCGAAGGGGGAGGAACTTTGGAGATCGTGGAAGGCAGGAGAAAGCTATGATTTGAAGGGGGAGGAACTTTGGAGATCGTGGAAGGCAGAAGAAAAGTAGGATTCGATGGGGGAGGAACTTTGGAGATTGTGAAAGGCAGAAGAAAAGTAGGATTCGAAGGGGGAGGAACTTTGGAGATTGTGGAAGGCAGAAGAAAAGTAGTATTCGAAGGTGGAGGAACTTTGGAGATTGTGGAAGGCAGAAGAAAAGTAGGATTCGAAGGGGGAGGAACTTTGGAGATCGTGGAAGGCAGAAGAAAAGTAGGATTCGATGGGGGAGGAACTTTGGAGATTGTGAAAGGCAGAAGAAAAGTAGGATTCGAAGGGGGAGGAACTTTGGAGATTGTGGAAGGCAGAAGAAAAGTAGTATTTGATGGGGGAAGAACTTTGGAGATTGTGGAAGGCAGAAGAAAAGTAGGATTCGATGGGGGAGGAACTTTGGAGATTGTGGAAGGCAGGAGAAAGCTATGATTCGAAGGGGGAGGAACTTTGGAGATTGTGGAAGGCAGAAGAAAAGTAGGATTTGAAGGGGGAGGAACTTTGGAGATTGTGGAAGGCAGGAGAAAGTTATGATTCGAAGGGGGAGGAACTTTGGAGATCCTGGAAGGCAGAAGAACAGTAGGATTCGATGGGGGAGAAACTTTGGAGATTGTGGAAGGCAGAAGAACAGTAGGATTTGATGGGGGAGGAACTTTGGAGATCTTGGAAGGCAGAAGAAAAGTAGGATTTGAAGGGGGAGGAACTTTGGAGATTGTGGAAGGCAGAAGAAAAGTAGTATTCGAAGGGGGAGGAACTTTGGAGATTGTGGAAGGCAGAAGAAAAGTAGGATTCGAAGGGGGAGGAACTTTGGAGATTGTGGAAGGCAGAAGAAAAGTAGGATTCGAAGGGGGAGGGACTTTGGAGATTGTGGAATGCAGAAGAACAGTAGGATTTGATGGGGGAAGAACTTTGGAGATTGTGGAAGGCAGAAGAAAAGTAGGCTTCGATGGGGGAGGAACTTTGGAGATTGTGGAAGGCAGAAGAAAAGAAGGATTCGAAGGGGGAGGAACTTTGGAGATTGTGGAAGGCAGAAGAACAGTAGGATTTGATGGGGGAGGAACTTTGGAGATCGTGGAAGGCAGAAGAACAGTAGACTTCGAAGGGGGAGGAACTTTGGAGATTGTGGAAGGCAGAAGAAAAGTAGGATTCGAAGGGGGAGGAACTTTGGAGATCGTGGAAGGCAGAAGAAAAGTAGGATTCGAAGGGGGAAGAACTTTGGAGATTGTGGAAGGCAGGAGAAAGCTATGATTCGAAGGGGGAGGAACTTTGGAGATCGTGGAAGGCAGGAGAAAGCTATGATTTGAAGGGGGAGGAACTTTGGAGATCGTGGAAGGCAGAAGAAAAGTAGGATTCGATGGGGGAGGAACTTTGGAGATTGTGGAAGGCAGAAGAAAAGTAGGATTTGATGGGGGAAGAACTTTGGAGATTGTGGAAGGCAGAAGAACAGTAGGATTCGATGGGGGAGGAACTTTGGAGATTGTGAAAGGCAGAAGAAATTAGGATTTGATGGGGGAAGAACTTTGGAGATCTTGGAAGGCAGAAGAACAGTAGGATTTGAAGGGGGAGGAACTTTGGAGATTGTGGAAGGCAGAAGAAAAGTAGGATTCGAAGGGGGAGGAACTTTGGAGATTGTGGAAGCAGAAGAAAAGTAGTATTCGAAGGGGGAGGAACTTTGGAGATTGTGGAAGGCAGAAGAAAAGTAGGATTCGAAGGGGGAGGAACTTTGGAGATTGTGGAAGCAGAAGAAAAGTAGGATTCGAAGGGGGAAGAACTTTGGAGATCTTGGAAGGCAGAAGAAAAGTAGGATTTGAAGGGGGAGGAACTTTGGAGATTGTGGAAGGCAGAAGAAAAGTAGGCTTCGATGGGGGAGGAACTTTGGAGATTGTGGAAGGCAGAAGAAAAGTAGGATTCGAAGGGGGAGGAACTTTGGAGATTGTGGAAGCAGAAGAAAAGTAGGATTCGAAGGGGGAAGAACTTTGGAGATCTTGGAAGGCAGAAGAAAAGTAGGATTTGATGGGGGAAGAACTTTGGAGATTGTGGAAGGCAGAAGAAAAGTAGGCTTCGATGGGGGAGGAACTTTGGAGATTGTGGAAGGCAGAAGAAAAGTAGGATTCGAAGGGGGAGGAACTTTGGAGATCGTGGAAGGCAGGAGAAAGCTATGATTTGAAGGGGGAGGAACTTTGGAGATCGTGGAAGGCAGAAGAAAAGTAGGATTCGATGGGGGAGGAACTTTGGAGATTGTGAAAGGCAGAAGAAAAGTAGGATTCGAAGGGGGAGGAACTTTGGAGATTGTGGAAGGCAGAAGAAAAGTAGTATTCGAAGGTGGAGGAACTTTGGAGATTGTGGAAGGCAGAAGAAAAGTAGGATTCGAAGGGGGAGGAACTTTGGAGATTGTGGAAGCAGAAGAAAAGTAGGATTCGAAGGGGGAAGAACTTTGGAGATCTTGGAAGGCAGAAGAAAAGTAGGATTTGAAGGGGGAGGAACTTTGGAGATTGTGAAAGGCAGGAGAAAGCTATGATTTGAAGGGGGAGGAACTTTGGAGATCGTGGAAGGCAGAAGAAAAGTAGGATTCGAAGGGGGAGGAACTTTGGAGATTGTGGAAGGCAGAATAAAAGTAGGATTTGAAGGGGGAGGAACTTTGGAGATTGTGGAAGGCAGAAGAAAAGTAGGATTCGAAGGGGGAGGAACTTTGGAGATCGTGGAAGGCAGAAGAAAAGTAGGATTCGAAGGGGGAAGAACTTTGGAGATTGTGGAAGGCAGGAGAAAGCTATGATTCGAAGGGGGAGGAACTTTGGAGATCGTGGAAGGCAGGAGAAAGCTATGATTTGAAGGGGGAGGAACTTTGGAGATTGTGGAAGGCAGGAGAAAGCTATGATTCGAAGGGGGAGGAACTTTGGAGATTGTGGAAGGCAGAAGAAAAGTAGGATTCGAAGGGGGAGGAACTTTGGAGATTGTGGAAGGCAGAAGAAAAGTAGGATTCGAAGGGGGAGGGACTTTGGAGATTGTGGAATGCAGAAGAACAGTAGGATTTGATGGGGGAAGAACTTTGGAGATTGTGGAAGGCAGAAGAAAAGTAGGCTTCGATGGGGGAGGAACTTTGGAGATTGTGGAAGGCAGAAGAAAAGAAGGATTCGAAGGGGGAGGAACTTTGGAGATTGTGGAAGGCAGAAGAACAGTAGGATTTGATGGGGGAGGAACTTTGGAGATCGTGGAAGGCAGAAGAACAGTAGACTTCGAAGGGGGAGGAACTTTGGAGATTGTGGAAGGCAGAAGAAAAGTAGGATTCGAAGGGGGAGGAACTTTGGAGATCGTGGAAGGCAGAAGAAAAGTAGGATTCGAAGGGGGAAGAACTTTGGAGATTGTGGAAGGCAGGAGAAAGCTATGATTCGAAGGGGGAGGAACTTTGGAGATCGTGGAAGGCAGGAGAAAGCTATGATTTGAAGGGGGAGGAACTTTGGAGATCGTGGAAGGCAGAAGAAAAGTAGGATTCGATGGGGGAGGAACTTTGGAGATTGTGGAAGGCAGAAGAAAAGTAGGATTTGATGGGGGAAGAACTTTGGAGATTGTGGAAGGCAGAAGAACAGTAGGATTCGAAGGGGGAGGAACTTTGGAGATCGTGGAAGGCAGGAGAAAGCTATGATTTGAAGGGGGAGGAACTTTGGAGATCGTGGAAGGCAGAAGAAAAGTAGGATTCGATGGGGGAGGAACTTTGGAGATTGTGAAAGGCAGAAGAAAAGTAGGATTCGAAGGGGGAGGAACTTTGGAGATCGTGGAAGGCAGGAGAAAGCTATGATTTGAAGGGGGAGGAACTTTGGAGATCGTGGAAGGCAGAAGAAAAGTAGGATTCGATGGGGGAGGAACTTTGGAGATTGTGGAAGGCAGAAGAAAAGTAGGATTTGATGGGGGAAGAACTTTGGAGATTGTGGAAGGCAGAAGAACAGTAGGATTCGATGGGGGAGGAACTTTGGAGATTGTGAAAGGCAGAAGAAATTAGGATTTGATGGGGGAAGAACTTTGGAGATTGTGGAAGGCAGGAGAAAGCTATGATTCGAAGGGGGAGGAACTTTGGAGATTGTGGAAGGCAGAAGAAAAGTAGGATTCGAAGGGGGAGGAACTTTGGAGATTGTGGAAGCAGAAGAAAAGTAGTATTCGAAGGGGGAGGAACTTTGGAGATTGTGGAAGGCAGAAGAAAAGTAGGATTCGAAGGGGGAGGAACTTTGGAGATTGTGGAAGCAGAAGAAAAGTAGGATTCGAAGGGGGAAGAACTTTGGAGATCTTGGAAGGCAGAAGAAAAGTAGGATTTGAAGGGGGAGGAACTTTGGAGATTGTGAAAGGCAGAAGAAAAGTAGGATTCGAAGGGGGAGGAACTTTGGAGATTGTGGAAGGCAGAAGAACAGTAGGATTTGATGGGGGAAGAACTTTGGAGATTGTGGAAGGCAGAAGAAAAGTAGGCTTCGATGGGGGAGGAACTTTGGAGATTGTGGAAGGCAGAAGAAAAGTAGGATTCGAAGGGGGAGGAACTTTGGAGATCGTGGAAGGCAGGAGAAAGCTATGATTTGAAGGGGGAGGAACTTTGGAGATCGTGGAAGGCAGAAGAAAAGTAGGATTCGATGGGGGAGGAACTTTGGAGATTGTGAAAGGCAGAAGAAAAGTAGGATTCGAAGGGGGAGGAACTTTGGAGATTGTGGAAGGCAGAAGAAAAGTAGTATTCGAAGGTGGAGGAACTTTGGAGATTGTGGAAGGCAGAAGAAAAGTAGGATTCGAAGGGGGAGGAACTTTGGAGATTGTGGAAGCAGAAGAAAAGTAGTATTCGAAGGGGGAGGAACTTTGGAGATTGTGGAAGGCAGAAGAAAAGTAGGATTCGAAGGGGGAGGAACTTTGGAGATTGTGGAAGCAGAAGAAAAGTAGGATTCGAAGGGGGAAGAACTTTGGAGATCGTGGAAGGCAGAAGAAAAGTAGGATTCGAAGGGGGAAGAACTTTGGAGATTGTGGAAGGCAGGAGAAAGCTATGATTCGAAGGGGGAGGAACTTTGGAGATCGTGGAAGGCAGGAGAAAGCTATGATTTGAAGGGGGAGGAACTTTGGAGATCGTGGAAGGCAGAAGAAAAGTAGGATTCGAAGGGGGAGGAACTTTGGAGATTGTGGAAGGCAGAAGAAAAGTAGGATTCGAAGGGGGAGGAACTTTGGAGATTGTGGAAGGCAGAAGAAAAGTAGGATTCGAAGGGGGAGGGACTTTGGAGATTGTGGAATGCAGAAGAACAGTAGGATTTGATGGGGGAAGAACTTTGGAGATTGTGGAAGGCAGAAGAAAAGTAGGCTTCGATGGGGGAGGAACTTTGGAGATTGTGGAAGGCAGAAGAAAAGAAGGATTCGAAGGGGGAGGAACTTTGGAGATTGTGGAAGGCAGAAGAACAGTAGGATTTGATGGGGGAGGAACTTTGGAGATCGTGGAAGGCAGAAGAACAGTAGACTTCGAAGGGGGAGGAACTTTGGAGATTGTGGAAGGCAGAAGAAAAGTAGGATTCGAAGGGGGAGGAACTTTGGAGATCGTGGAAGGCAGAAGAAAAGTAGGATTCGAAGGGGGAAGAACTTTGGAGATTGTGGAAGGCAGGAGAAAGCTATGATTCGAAGGGGGAGGAACTTTGGAGATCGTGGAAGGCAGGAGAAAGCTATGATTTGAAGGGGGAGGAACTTTGGAGATCGTGGAAGGCAGAAGAAAAGTAGGATTCGATGGGGGAGGAACTTTGGAGATTGTGGAAGGCAGAAGAAAAGTAGGATTTGATGGGGGAAGAACTTTGGAGATTGTGGAAGGCAGAAGAACAGTAGGATTCGATGGGGGAGGAACTTTGGAGATTGTGAAAGGCAGAAGAAATTAGGATTTGATGGGGGAAGAACTTTGGAGATTGTGGAAGGCAGGAGAAAGCTATGATTCGAAGGGGGAGGAACTTTGGAGATTGTGGAAGGCAGAAGAAAAGTAGGATTCGAAGGGGGAGGAACTTTGGAGATTGTGGAAGCAGAAGAAAAGTAGTATTCGAAGGGGGAGGAACTTTGGAGATTGTGGAAGGCAGAAGAAAAGTAGGATTCGAAGGGGGAGGAACTTTGGAGATTGTGGAAGCAGAAGAAAAGTAGGATTCGAAGGGGGAAGAACTTTGGAGATCTTGGAAGGCAGAAGAAAAGTAGGATTTGAAGGGGGAGGAACTTTGGAGATTGTGAAAGGCAGAAGAAAAGTAGGATTCGAAGGGGGAGGAACTTTGGAGATTGTGGAAGGCAGAAGAACAGTAGGATTTGATGGGGGAAGAACTTTGGAGATTGTGGAAGGCAGAAGAAAAGTAGGCTTCGATGGGGGAGGAACTTTGGAGATTGTGGAAGGCAGAAGAAAAGTAGGATTCGAAGGGGGAGGAACTTTGGAGATCGTGGAAGGCAGGAGAAAGCTATGATTTGAAGGGGGAGGAACTTTGGAGATCGTGGAAGGCAGAAGAAAAGTAGGATTCGATGGGGGAGGAACTTTGGAGATTGTGAAAGGCAGAAGAAAAGTAGGATTCGAAGGGGGAGGAACTTTGGAGATTGTGGAAGGCAGAAGAAAAGTAGTATTCGAAGGTGGAGGAACTTTGGAGATTGTGGAAGGCAGAAGAAAAGTAGGATTCGAAGGGGGAGGAACTTTGGAGATTGTGGAAGCAGAAGAAAAGTAGTATTCGAAGGGGGAGGAACTTTGGAGATTGTGGAAGGCAGAAGAAAAGTAGGATTCGAAGGGGGAGGAACTTTGGAGATTGTGGAAGGCAGAAGAAAAGTAGGATTCGAAGGGGGAGGGACTTTGGAGATTGTGGAATGCAGAAGAACAGTAGGATTTGATGGGGGAAGAACTTTGGAGATTGTGGAAGGCAGAAGAAAAGTAGGCTTCGATGGGGGAGGAACTTTGGAGATTGTGGAAGGCAGAAGAAAAGAAGGATTCGAAGGGGGAGGAACTTTGGAGATTGTGGAAGGCAGAAGAACAGTAGGATTTGATGGGGGAGGAACTTTGGAGATCGTGGAAGGCAGAAGAACAGTAGACTTCGAAGGGGGAGGAACTTTGGAGATTGTGGAAGGCAGAAGAAAAGTAGGATTCGAAGGGGGAGGAACTTTGGAGATCGTGGAAGGCAGAAGAAAAGTAGGATTCGAAGGGGGAAGAACTTTGGAGATTGTGGAAGGCAGGAGAAAGCTATGATTCGAAGGGGGAGGAACTTTGGAGATCGTGGAAGGCAGGAGAAAGCTATGATTTGAAGGGGGAGGAACTTTGGAGATCGTGGAAGGCAGAAGAAAAGTAGGATTCGATGGGGGAGGAACTTTGGAGATTGTGGAAGGCAGAAGAAAAGTAGGATTTGATGGGGGAAGAACTTTGGAGATTGTGGAAGGCAGAAGAACAGTAGGATTCGATGGGGGAGGAACTTTGGAGATTGTGAAAGGCAGAAGAAATTAGGATTTGATGGGGGAAGAACTTTGGAGATCTTGGAAGGCAGAAGAACAGTAGGATTTGAAGGGGGAGGAACTTTGGAGATTGTGGAAGGCAGAAGAAAAGTAGGATTCGAAGGGGGAGGAACTTTGGAGATTGTGGAAGCAGAAGAAAAGTAGTATTCGAAGGGGGAGGAACTTTGGAGATTGTGGAAGGCAGAAGAAAAGTAGGATTCGAAGGGGGAGGAACTTTGGAGATTGTGGAAGCAGAAGAAAAGTAGGATTCGAAGGGGGAAGAACTTTGGAGATCTTGGAAGGCAGAAGAAAAGTAGGATTTGAAGGGGGAGGAACTTTGGAGATTGTGGAAGGCAGAAGAAAAGTAGGCTTCGATGGGGGAGGAACTTTGGAGATTGTGGAAGGCAGAAGAAAAGTAGGATTCGAAGGGGGAGGAACTTTGGAGATTGTGGAAGCAGAAGAAAAGTAGGATTCGAAGGGGGAAGAACTTTGGAGATCTTGGAAGGCAGAAGAAAAGTAGGATTTGATGGGGGAAGAACTTTGGAGATTGTGGAAGGCAGAAGAAAAGTAGGCTTCGATGGGGGAGGAACTTTGGAGATTGTGGAAGGCAGAAGAAAAGTAGGATTCGAAGGGGGAGGAACTTTGGAGATCGTGGAAGGCAGGAGAAAGCTATGATTTGAAGGGGGAGGAACTTTGGAGATCGTGGAAGGCAGAAGAAAAGTAGGATTCGATGGGGGAGGAACTTTGGAGATTGTGAAAGGCAGAAGAAAAGTAGGATTCGAAGGGGGAGGAACTTTGGAGATTGTGGAAGGCAGAAGAAAAGTAGTATTCGAAGGTGGAGGAACTTTGGAGATTGTGGAAGGCAGAAGAAAAGTAGGATTCGAAGGGGGAGGAACTTTGGAGATCGTGGAAGGCAGAAGAAAAGTAGGATTCGATGGGGGAGGAACTTTGGAGATTGTGAAAGGCAGAAGAAAAGTAGGATTCGAAGGGGGAGGAACTTTGGAGATTGTGGAAGGCAGAAGAAAAGTAGTATTTGATGGGGGAAGAACTTTGGAGATTGTGGAAGGCAGAAGAAAAGTAGGATTCGATGGGGGAGGAACTTTGGAGATTGTGGAAGGCAGGAGAAAGCTATGATTCGAAGGGGGAGGAACTTTGGAGATTGTGGAAGGCAGAAGAAAAGTAGGATTTGAAGGGGGAGGAACTTTGGAGATTGTGGAAGGCAGGAGAAAGTTATGATTCGAAGGGGGAGGAACTTTGGAGATCCTGGAAGGCAGAAGAACAGTAGGATTCGATGGGGGAGAAACTTTGGAGATTGTGGAAGGCAGAAGAACAGTAGGATTTGATGGGGGAGGAACTTTGGAGATCTTGGAAGGCAGAAGAAAAGTAGGATTTGAAGGGGGAGGAACTTTGGAGATTGTGGAAGGCAGAAGAAAAGTAGTATTCGAAGGGGGAGGAACTTTGGAGATTGTGGAAGGCAGAAGAAAAGTAGGATTCGAAGGGGGAGGAACTTTGGAGATTGTGGAAGGCAGAAGAAAAGTAGGATTCGAAGGGGGAGGGACTTTGGAGATTGTGGAATGCAGAAGAACAGTAGGATTTGATGGGGGAAGAACTTTGGAGATTGTGGAAGGCAGAAGAAAAGTAGGCTTCGATGGGGGAGGAACTTTGGAGATTGTGGAAGGCAGAAGAAAAGAAGGATTCGAAGGGGGAGGAACTTTGGAGATTGTGGAAGGCAGAAGAACAGTAGGATTTGATGGGGGAGGAACTTTGGAGATCGTGGAAGGCAGAAGAACAGTAGACTTCGAAGGGGGAGGAACTTTGGAGATTGTGGAAGGCAGAAGAAAAGTAGGATTCGAAGGGGGAGGAACTTTGGAGATCGTGGAAGGCAGAAGAAAAGTAGGATTCGAAGGGGGAAGAACTTTGGAGATTGTGGAAGGCAGGAGAAAGCTATGATTCGAAGGGGGAGGAACTTTGGAGATCGTGGAAGGCAGGAGAAAGCTATGATTTGAAGGGGGAGGAACTTTGGAGATCGTGGAAGGCAGAAGAAAAGTAGGATTCGATGGGGGAGGAACTTTGGAGATTGTGGAAGGCAGAAGAAAAGTAGGATTTGATGGGGGAAGAACTTTGGAGATTGTGGAAGGCAGAAGAACAGTAGGATTCGATGGGGGAGGAACTTTGGAGATTGTGAAAGGCAGAAGAAATTAGGATTTGATGGGGGAAGAACTTTGGAGATTGTGGAAGGCAGGAGAAAGCTATGATTCGAAGGGGGAGGAACTTTGGAGATTGTGGAAGGCAGAAGAAAAGTAGGATTCGAAGGGGGAGGAACTTTGGAGATTGTGGAAGCAGAAGAAAAGTAGTATTCGAAGGGGGAGGAACTTTGGAGATTGTGGAAGGCAGAAGAAAAGTAGGATTCGAAGGGGGAGGAACTTTGGAGATTGTGGAAGCAGAAGAAAAGTAGGATTCGAAGGGGGAAGAACTTTGGAGATCTTGGAAGGCAGAAGAAAAGTAGGATTTGAAGGGGGAGGAACTTTGGAGATTGTGAAAGGCAGAAGAAAAGTAGGATTCGAAGGGGGAGGAACTTTGGAGATTGTGGAAGGCAGAAGAACAGTAGGATTTGATGGGGGAAGAACTTTGGAGATTGTGGAAGGCAGAAGAAAAGTAGGCTTCGATGGGGGAGGAACTTTGGAGATTGTGGAAGGCAGAAGAAAAGTAGGATTCGAAGGGGGAGGAACTTTGGAGATCGTGGAAGGCAGGAGAAAGCTATGATTTGAAGGGGGAGGAACTTTGGAGATCGTGGAAGGCAGAAGAAAAGTAGGATTCGATGGGGGAGGAACTTTGGAGATTGTGAAAGGCAGAAGAAAAGTAGGATTCGAAGGGGGAGGAACTTTGGAGATTGTGGAAGGCAGAAGAAAAGTAGTATTCGAAGGTGGAGGAACTTTGGAGATTGTGGAAGGCAGAAGAAAAGTAGGATTCGAAGGGGGAGGAACTTTGGAGATTGTGGAAGCAGAAGAAAAGTAGTATTCGAAGGGGGAGGAACTTTGGAGATTGTGGAAGGCAGAAGAAAAGTAGGATTCGAAGGGGGAGGAACTTTGGAGATTGTGGAAGCAGAAGAAAAGTAGGATTCGAAGGGGGAAGAACTTTGGAGATCTTGGAAGGCAGAAGAAAAGTAGGATTTGAAGGGGGAGGAACTTTGGAGATTGTGAAAGGCAGGAGAAAGCTATGATTTGAAGGGGGAGGAACTTTGGAGATCGTGGAAGGCAGAAGAAAAGTAGGATTCGAAGGGGGAGGAACTTTGGAGATTGTGGAAGGCAGAATAAAAGTAGGATTTGAAGGGGGAGGAACTTTGGAGATTGTGGAAGGCAGAAGAAAAGTAGGATTCGAAGGGGGAGGAACTTTGGAGATCGTGGAAGGCAGAAGAAAAGTAGGATTCGAAGGGGGAAGAACTTTGGAGATTGTGGAAGGCAGGAGAAAGCTATGATTCGAAGGGGGAGGAACTTTGGAGATCGTGGAAGGCAGGAGAAAGCTATGATTTGAAGGGGGAGGAACTTTGGAGATCGTGGAAGGCAGAAGAAAAGTAGGATTCGATGGGGGAGGAACTTTGGAGATTGTGGAAGGCAGAAGAAAAGTAGGATTTGATGGGGGAAGAACTTTGGAGATTGTGGAAGGCAGAAGAAAAGTAGGATTCGATGGGGGAGGAACTTTGGAGATTGTGGAAGGCAGGAGAAAGCTATGATTCGAAGGGGGAGGAACTTTGGAGATTGTGGAAGGCAGAAGAAAAGTAGGATTTGAAGGGGGAGGAACTTTGGAGATTGTGGAAGGCAGGAGAAAGTTATGATTCGAAGGGGGAGGAACTTTGGAGATCCTGGAAGGCAGAAGAACAGTAGGATTCGATGGGGGAGAAACTTTGGAGATTGTGGAAGGCAGAAGAACAGTAGGATTTGATGGGGGAGGAACTTTGGAGATCTTGGAAGGCAGAAGAAAAGTAGGATTTGAAGGGGGAGGAACTTTGGAGATTGTGGAAGGCAGAAGAAAAGTAGTATTCGAAGGGGGAGGAACTTTGGAGATTGTGGAAGGCAGAAGAAAAGTAGGATTCGAAGGGGGAGGAACTTTGGAGATTGTGGAAGGCAGAAGAAAAGTAGGATTCGAAGGGGGAAGAACTTTGGAGATTGTGGAATGCAGAAGAACAGTAGGATTTGATGGGGGAAGAACTTTGGAGATTGTGGAAGGCAGAAGAAAAGTAGGCTTCGATGGGGGAGGAACTTTGGAGATTGTGGAAGGCAGAAGAAAAGAAGGATTCGAAGGGGGAGGAACTTTGGAGATTGTGGAAGGCAGAAGAAAAGTAGGATTCGAAGGGGGAGGAACTTTGGAGATCGTGGAAGGCAGGAGAAAGCTATGATTTGAAGGGGGAGGAACTTTGGAGATCGTGGAAGGCAGAAGAAAAGTAGGATTCGATGGGGGAGGAACTTTGGAGATTGTGAAAGGCAGAAGAAAAGTAGGATTCGAAGGGGGAGGAACTTTGGAGATTGTGGAAGGCAGAAGAAAAGTAGTATTCGAAGGTGGAGGAACTTTGGAGATTGTGGAAGGCAGAAGAAAAGTAGGATTCGAAGGGGGAGGAACTTTGGAGATTGTGGAAGCAGAAGAAAAGTAGTATTCGAAGGGGGAGGAACTTTGGAGATTGTGGAAGGCAGAAGAAAAGTAGGATTCGAAGGGGGAGGAACTTTGGAGATTGTGGAAGGCAGAAGAACAGTAGGATTTGATGGGGGAGGAACTTTGGAGATCGTGGAAGGCAGAAGAAAAGTAGGATTCGAAGGGGGAGGAACTTTGGAGATTGTGGAAGGCAGAAGAAAAGTAGGATTCGATGGGGTAGGAACTTTGGAGATTGTGAAAGGCAGAAGAAAAGTAGGATTCGAAGGGGGAGGAACTTTGGAGATTGTGGAAGGCAGAAGAAAAGTAGTATTTGATGGGGGAAGAACTTTGGAGATTGTGGAAGGCAGAAGAAAAGTAGGATTCGATGGGGGAGGAACTTTGGAGATTGTGGAAGGCAGGAGAAAGCTATGATCCGAAGGGGGAGGAACTTTGGAGATTGTGGAAGGCAGAAGAAAAGTAGGATTCGAAGGGGGAGGAACTTTGGAGATCGTGGAAGGCAGGAGAAAGCTATGATTTGAAGGGGGAGGAACTTTGGAGATCGTGGAAGGCAGAAGAAAAGTAGGATTCGATGGGGGAGGAACTTTGGAGATTGTGAAAGGCAGAAGAAAAGTAGGATTCGAAGGGGGAGGAACTTTGGAGATTGTGGAAGGCAGAAGAAAAGTAGTATTTGATGGGGGAAGAACTTTGGAGATTGTGGAAGGCAGAAGAAAAGTAGGATTCGATGGGGGAGGAACTTTGGAGATTGTGGAAGGCAGGAGAAAGCTATGATTCGAAGGGGGAGGAACTTTGGAGATTGTGGAAGGCAGAAGAAAAGTAGGATTTGAAGGGGGAGGAACTTTGGAGATTGTGGAAGGCAGGAGAAAGTTATGATTCGAAGGGGGAGGAACTTTGGAGATCCTGGAAGGCAGAAGAACAGTAGGATTCGATGGGGGAGAAACTTTGGAGATTGTGGAAGGCAGAAGAACAGTAGGATTTGATGGGGGAGGAACTTTGGAGATCTTGGAAGGCAGAAGAAAAGTAGGATTTGAAGGGGGAGGAACTTTGGAGATTGTGGAAGGCAGAAGAAAAGTAGTATTCGAAGGGGGAGGAACTTTGGAGATTGTGGAAGGCAGAAGAAAAGTAGGATTCGAAGGGGGAGGAACTTTGGAGATTGTGGAAGGCAGAAGAAAAGTAGGATTCGAAGGGGGAGGGACTTTGGAGATTGTGGAATGCAGAAGAACAGTAGGATTTGATGGGGGAAGAACTTTGGAGATTGTGGAAGGCAGAAGAAAAGTAGGCTTCGATGGGGGAGGAACTTTGGAGATTGTGGAAGGCAGAAGAAAAGAAGGATTCGAAGGGGGAGGAACTTTGGAGATTGTGGAAGGCAGAAGAACAGTAGGATTTGATGGGGGAGGAACTTTGGAGATCGTGGAAGGCAGAAGAACAGTAGACTTCGAAGGGGGAGGAACTTTGGAGATTGTGGAAGGCAGAAGAAAAGTAGGATTCGAAGGGGGAGGAACTTTGGAGATCGTGGAAGGCAGAAGAAAAGTAGGATTCGAAGGGGGAAGAACTTTGGAGATTGTGGAAGGCAGGAGAAAGCTATGATTCGAAGGGGGAGGAACTTTGGAGATCGTGGAAGGCAGGAGAAAGCTATGATTTGAAGGGGGAGGAACTTTGGAGATCGTGGAAGGCAGAAGAAAAGTAGGATTCGATGGGGGAGGAACTTTGGAGATTGTGGAAGGCAGAAGAAAAGTAGGATTTGATGGGGGAAGAACTTTGGAGATTGTGGAAGGCAGAAGAACAGTAGGATTCGATGGGGGAGGAACTTTGGAGATTGTGAAAGGCAGAAGAAATTAGGATTTGATGGGGGAAGAACTTTGGAGATTGTGGAAGGCAGGAGAAAGCTATGATTCGAAGGGGGAGGAACTTTGGAGATTGTGGAAGGCAGAAGAAAAGTAGGATTCGAAGGGGGAGGAACTTTGGAGATTGTGGAAGCAGAAGAAAAGTAGTATTCGAAGGGGGAGGAACTTTGGAGATTGTGGAAGGCAGAAGAAAAGTAGGATTCGAAGGGGGAGGAACTTTGGAGATTGTGGAAGCAGAAGAAAAGTAGGATTCGAAGGGGGAAGAACTTTGGAGATCTTGGAAGGCAGAAGAAAAGTAGGATTTGAAGGGGGAGGAACTTTGGAGATTGTGGAAGGCAGAAGAAAAGTAGTATTCGAAGGGGGAGGAACTTTGGAGATTGTGGAAGGCAGAAGAAAAGTAGGATTCGAAGGGGGAGGAACTTTGGAGATTGTGGAAGGCAGAAGAAAAGTAGGATTCGAAGGGGGAGGGACTTTGGAGATTGTGGAATGCAGAAGAACAGTAGGATTTGATGGGGGAAGAACTTTGGAGATTGTGGAAGGCAGGAGAAAGCTATGATTCGAAGGGGGAGGAACTTTGGAGATTGTGGAAGGCAGAAGAAAAGTAGGATTCGAAGGGGGAGGAACTTTGGAGATTGTGGAAGCAGAAGAAAAGTAGTATTCGAAGGGGGAGGAACTTTGGAGATTGTGGAAGGCAGAAGAAAAGTAGGATTCGAAGGGGGAGGAACTTTGGAGATTGTGGAAGCAGAAGAAAAGTAGGATTCGAAGGGGGAAGAACTTTGGAGATCTTGGAAGGCAGAAGAAAAGTAGGATTTGAAGGGGGAGGAACTTTGGAGATTGTGGAAGGCAGAAGAAAAGTAGTATTCGAAGGGGGAGGAACTTTGGAGATTGTGGAAGGCAGAAGAAAAGTAGGATTCGAAGGGGGAGGAACTTTGGAGATTGTGGAAGGCAGAAGAAAAGTAGGATTCGAAGGGGGAGGGACTTTGGAGATTGTGGAATGCAGAAGAACAGTAGGATTTGATGGGGGAAGAACTTTGGAGATTGTGGAAGGCAGAAGAAAAGTAGGCTTCGATGGGGGAGGAACTTTGGAGATTGTGGAAGGCAGAAGAAAAGTAGGATTCGAAGGGGGAGGAACTTTGGAGATCGTGGAAGGCAGGAGAAAGCTATGATTTGAAGGGGGAGGAACTTTGGAGATCGTGGAAGGCAGAAGAAAAGTAGGATTCGATGGGGGAGGAACTTTGGAGATTGTGAAAGGCAGAAGAAAAGTAGGATTCGAAGGGGGAGGAACTTTGGAGATTGTGGAAGGCAGAAGAAAAGTAGTATTCGAAGGTGGAGGAACTTTGGAGATTGTGGAAGGCAGAAGAAAAGTAGGATTCGAAGGGGGAGGAACTTTGGAGATTGTGGAAGCAGAAGAAAAGTAGTATTCGAAGGGGGAGGAACTTTGGAGATTGTGGAAGGCAGAAGAAAAGTAGGATTCGAAGGGGGAGGAACTTTGGAGATTGTGGAAGCAGAAGAAAAGTAGGATTCGAAGGGGGAAGAACTTTGGAGATCTTGGAAGGCAGAAGAAAAGTAGGATTTGAAGGGGGAGGAACTTTGGAGATTGTGAAAGGCAGGAGAAAGCTATGATTTGAAGGGGGAGGAACTTTGGAGATCGTGGAAGGCAGAAGAAAAGTAGGATTCGAAGGGGGAGGAACTTTGGAGATTGTGGAAGGCAGAATAAAAGTAGGATTTGAAGGGGGAGGAACTTTGGAGATTGTGGAAGGCAGAAGAAAAGTAGGATTCGAAGGGGGAGGAACTTTGGAGATCTGGAAGGCAGAAGAAAAGTAGGATTCGAAGGGGGAGGGACTTTGGAGATTGTGGAATGCAGAAGAACAGTAGGATTTGATGGGGGAAGAACTTTGGAGATTGTGGAAGGCAGAAGAAAAGTAGGCTTCGATGGGGGAGGAACTTTGGAGATTGTGGAAGGCAGAAGAAAAGTAGGATTCGAAGGGGGAGGAACTTTGGAGATCGTGGAAGGCAGGAGAAAGCTATGATTTGAAGGGGGAGGAACTTTGGAGATCGTGGAAGGCAGAAGAAAAGTAGGATTCGATGGGGGAGGAACTTTGGAGATTGTGAAAGGCAGAAGAAAAGTAGGATTCGAAGGGGGAGGAACTTTGGAGATTGTGGAAGGCAGAAGAAAAGTAGTATTCGAAGGTGGAGGAACTTTGGAGATTGTGGAAGGCAGAAGAAAAGTAGGATTCGAAGGGGGAGGAACTTTGGAGATTGTGGAAGCAGAAGAAAAGTAGTATTCGAAGGGGGAGGAACTTTGGAGATTGTGGAAGGCAGAAGAAAAGTAGGATTCGAAGGGGGAGGAACTTTGGAGATTGTGGAAGCAGAAGAAAAGTAGGATTCGAAGGGGGAAGAACTTTGGAGATCTTGGAAGGCAGAAGAAAAGTAGGATTTGAAGGGGGAGGAACTTTGGAGATTGTGAAAGGCAGGAGAAAGCTATGATTTGAAGGGGGAGGAACTTTGGAGATCGTGGAAGGCAGAAGAAAAGTAGGATTCGAAGGGGGAGGAACTTTGGAGATTGTGGAAGGCAGAATAAAAGTAGGATTTGAAGGGGGAGGAACTTTGGAGATTGTGGAAGGCAGAAGAAAAGTAGGATTCGAAGGGGGAGGAACTTTGGAGATCGTGGAAGGCAGAAGAAAAGTAGGATTCGAAGGGGGAAGAACTTTGGAGATTGTGGAAGGCAGGAGAAAGCTATGATTCGAAGGGGGAGGAACTTTGGAGATCGTGGAAGGCAGGAGAAAGCTATGATTTGAAGGGGGAGGAACTTTGGAGATCGTGGAAGGCAGAAGAAAAGTAGGATTCGATGGGGGAGGAACTTTGGAGATTGTGGAAGGCAGGAGAAAGTTATGATTCGAAGGGGGAGGAACTTTGGAGATCCTGGAAGGCAGAAGAACAGTAGGATTCGATGGGGGAGAAACTTTGGAGATTGTGGAAGGCAGAAGAACAGTAGGATTTGATGGGGGAGGAACTTTGGAGATCTTGGAAGGCAGAAGAAAAGTAGGATTTGAAGGGGGAGGAACTTTGGAGATTGTGGAAGGCAGAAGAAAAGTAGTATTCGAAGGGGGAGGAACTTTGGAGATTGTGGAAGGCAGAAGAAAAGTAGGATTCGAAGGGGGAGGAACTTTGGAGATTGTGGAAGGCAGAAGAAAAGTAGGATTCGAAGGGGGAAGAACTTTGGAGATTGTGGAATGCAGAAGAACAGTAGGATTTGATGGGGGAAGAACTTTGGAGATTGTGGAAGGCAGAAGAAAAGTAGGCTTCGATGGGGGAGGAACTTTGGAGATTGTGGAAGGCAGAAGAAAAGAAGGATTCGAAGGGGGAGGAACTTTGGAGATTGTGGAAGGCAGAAGAAAAGTAGGATTCGAAGGGGGAGGAACTTTGGAGATCGTGGAAGGCAGGAGAAAGCTATGATTTGAAGGGGGAGGAACTTTGGAGATCGTGGAAGGCAGAAGAAAAGTAGGATTCGATGGGGGAGGAACTTTGGAGATTGTGAAAGGCAGAAGAAAAGTAGGATTCGAAGGGGGAGGAACTTTGGAGATTGTGGAAGGCAGAAGAAAAGTAGTATTCGAAGGTGGAGGAACTTTGGAGATTGTGGAAGGCAGAAGAAAAGTAGGATTCGAAGGGGGAGGAACTTTGGAGATTGTGGAAGCAGAAGAAAAGTAGTATTCGAAGGGGGAGGAACTTTGGAGATTGTGGAAGGCAGAAGAAAAGTAGGATTCGAAGGGGGAGGAACTTTGGAGATTGTGGAAGGCAGAAGAACAGTAGGATTTGATGGGGGAGGAACTTTGGAGATCGTGGAAGGCAGAAGAAAAGTAGGATTCGAAGGGGGAGGAACTTTGGAGATTGTGGAAGGCAGAAGAAAAGTAGGATTCGATGGGGTAGGAACTTTGGAGATTGTGAAAGGCAGAAGAAAAGTAGGATTCGAAGGGGGAGGAACTTTGGAGATTGTGGAAGGCAGAAGAAAAGTAGTATTTGATGGGGGAAGAACTTTGGAGATTGTGGAAGGCAGAAGAAAAGTAGGATTCGATGGGGGAGGAACTTTGGAGATTGTGGAAGGCAGGAGAAAGCTATGATCCGAAGGGGGAGGAACTTTGGAGATTGTGGAAGGCAGAAGAAAAGTAGGATTTGAAGGGGGAGGAACTTTGGAGATCGTGGAAGGCAGGAGAAAGCTATGATTTGAAGGGGGAGGAACTTTGGAGATCGTGGAAGGCAGAAGAAAAGTAGGATTCGATGGGGGAGGAACTTTGGAGATTGTGAAAGGCAGAAGAAAAGTAGGATTCGAAGGGGGAGGAACTTTGGAGATTGTGGAAGGCAGAAGAAAAGTAGTATTTGATGGGGGAAGAACTTTGGAGATTGTGGAAGGCAGAAGAAAAGTAGGATTCGATGGGGGAGGAACTTTGGAGATTGTGGAAGGCAGGAGAAAGCTATGATTCGAAGGGGGAGGAACTTTGGAGATTGTGGAAGGCAGAAGAAAAGTAGGATTTGAAGGGGGAGGAACTTTGGAGATTGTGGAAGGCAGGAGAAAGTTATGATTCGAAGGGGGAGGAACTTTGGAGATCCTGGAAGGCAGAAGAACAGTAGGATTCGATGGGGGAGAAACTTTGGAGATTGTGGAAGGCAGAAGAACAGTAGGATTTGATGGGGGAGGAACTTTGGAGATCTTGGAAGGCAGAAGAAAAGTAGGATTTGAAGGGGGAGGAACTTTGGAGATTGTGGAAGGCAGAAGAAAAGTAGTATTCGAAGGTGGAGGAACTTTGGAGATTGTGGAAGGCAGAAGAAAAGTAGGATTCGAAGGGGGAGGAACTTTGGAGATTGTGGAAGCAGAAGAAAAGTAGTATTCGAAGGGGGAGGAACTTTGGAGATTGTGGAAGGCAGAAGAAAAGTAGGATTCGAAGGGGGAGGAACTTTGGAGATTGTGGAAGGCAGAAGAACAGTAGGATTTGATGGGGGAGGAACTTTGGAGATCGTGGAAGGCAGAAGAAAAGTAGGATTCGAAGGGGGAGGAACTTTGGAGATTGTGGAAGGCAGAAGAAAAGTAGGATTCGATGGGGTAGGAACTTTGGAGATTGTGAAAGGCAGAAGAAAAGTAGGATTCGAAGGGGGAGGAACTTTGGAGATTGTGGAAGGCAGAAGAAAAGTAGTATTTGATGGGGGAAGAACTTTGGAGATTGTGGAAGGCAGAAGAAAAGTAGGATTCGATGGGGGAGGAACTTTGGAGATTGTGGAAGGCAGGAGAAAGCTATGATCCGAAGGGGGAGGAACTTTGGAGATTGTGGAAGGCAGAAGAAAAGTAGGATTCGAAGGGGGAGGAACTTTGGAGATTGTGGAAGGCAGAAGAACAGTAGGATTTGATGGGGGAAGAACTTTGGAGATTGTGGAAGGCAGAAGAAAAGTAGGCTTCGATGGGGGAGGAACTTTGGAGATTGTGGAAGGCAGAAGAAAAGTAGGATTCGAAGGGGGAGGAACTTTGGAGATCGTGGAAGGCAGGAGAAAGCTATGATTTGAAGGGGGAGGAACTTTGGAGATCGTGGAAGGCAGAAGAAAAGTAGGATTCGATGGGGGAGGAACTTTGGAGATTGTGAAAGGCAGAAGAAAAGTAGGATTCGAAGGGGGAGGAACTTTGGAGATTGTGGAAGGCAGAAGAAAAGTAGTATTCGAAGGTGGAGGAACTTTGGAGATTGTGGAAGGCAGAAGAAAAGTAGGATTCGAAGGGGGAGGAACTTTGGAGATTGTGGAAGCAGAAGAAAAGTAGTATTCGAAGGGGGAGGAACTTTGGAGATTGTGGAAGGCAGAAGAAAAGTAGGATTCGAAGGGGGAGGAACTTTGGAGATTGTGGAAGCAGAAGAAAAGTAGGATTCGAAGGGGGAAGAACTTTGGAGATCTTGGAAGGCAGAAGAAAAGTAGGATTTGAAGGGGGAGGAACTTTGGAGATTGTGAAAGGCAGGAGAAAGCTATGATTTGAAGGGGGAGGAACTTTGGAGATCGTGGAAGGCAGAAGAAAAGTAGGATTCGAAGGGGGAGGAACTTTGGAGATTGTGGAAGGCAGAATAAAAGTAGGATTTGAAGGGGGAGGAACTTTGGAGATTGTGGAAGGCAGAAGAAAAGTAGGATTCGAAGGGGGAGGAACTTTGGAGATCGTGGAAGGCAGAAGAAAAGTAGGATTCGAAGGGGGAAGAACTTTGGAGATTGTGGAAGGCAGGAGAAAGCTATGATTCGAAGGGGGAGGAACTTTGGAGATCGTGGAAGGCAGGAGAAAGCTATGATTTGAAGGGGGAGGAACTTTGGAGATCGTGGAAGGCAGAAGAAAAGTAGGATTCGAAGGGGGAGGAACTTTGGAGATCGTGGAAGGCAGAAGAACAGTAGACTTCGAAGGGGGAGGAACTTTGGAGATTGTGGAAGGCAGAAGAAAAGTAGGATTCGAAGGGGGAGGAACTTTGGAGATCGTGGAAGGCAGAAGAAAAGTAGGATTCGAAGGGGGAAGAACTTTGGAGATTGTGGAAGGCAGGAGAAAGCTATGATTCGAAGGGGGAGGAACTTTGGAGATCGTGGAAGGCAGGAGAAAGCTATGATTTGAAGGGGGAGGAACTTTGGAGATCGTGGAAGGCAGAAGAAAAGTAGGATTCGATGGGGGAGGAACTTTGGAGATTGTGGAAGGCAGAAGAAAAGTAGGATTTGATGGGGGAAGAACTTTGGAGATTGTGGAAGGCAGAAGAACAGTAGGATTCGATGGGGGAGGAACTTTGGAGATTGTGAAAGGCAGAAGAAATTAGGATTTGATGGGGGAAGAACTTTGGAGATCTTGGAAGGCAGAAGAACAGTAGGATTTGAAGGGGGAGGAACTTTGGAGATTGTGGAAGGCAGAAGAAAAGTAGGATTCGAAGGGGGAGGAACTTTGGAGATTGTGGAAGCAGAAGAAAAGTAGTATTCGAAGGGGGAGGAACTTTGGAGATTGTGGAAGGCAGAAGAAAAGTAGGATTCGAAGGGGGAGGAACTTTGGAGATTGTGGAAGCAGAAGAAAAGTAGGATTCGAAGGGGGAAGAACTTTGGAGATCTTGGAAGGCAGAAGAAAAGTAGGATTTGAAGGGGGAGGAACTTTGGAGATTGTGGAAGGCAGAAGAAAAGTAGGCTTCGATGGGGGAGGAACTTTGGAGATTGTGGAAGGCAGAAGAAAAGTAGGATTCGAAGGGGGAGGAACTTTGGAGATTGTGGAAGGCAGAAGAACAGTAGGATTTGATGGGGGAGGAACTTTGGAGATCGTGGAAGGCAGAAGAAAAGTAGGATTCGAAGGGGGAGGAACTTTGGAGATTGTGGAAGGCAGAAGAAAAGTAGGATTCGATGGGGTAGGAACTTTGGAGATTGTGAAAGGCAGAAGAAAAGTAGGATTCGAAGGGGGAGGAACTTTGGAGATTGTGGAAGGCAGAAGAAAAGTAGTATTTGATGGGGGAAGAACTTTGGAGATTGTGGAAGGCAGAAGAAAAGTAGGATTCGATGGGGGAGGAACTTTGGAGATTGTGGAAGGCAGGAGAAAGCTATGATCCGAAGGGGGAGGAACTTTGGAGATTGTGGAAGGCAGAAGAAAAGTAGGATTCGAAGGGGGAGGAACTTTGGAGATCGTGGAAGGCAGGAGAAAGCTATGATTTGAAGGGGGAGGAACTTTGGAGATCGTGGAAGGCAGAAGAAAAGTAGGATTCGATGGGGGAGGAACTTTGGAGATTGTGAAAGGCAGAAGAAAAGTAGGATTCGAAGGGGGAGGAACTTTGGAGATTGTGGAAGGCAGAAGAAAAGTAGTATTTGATGGGGGAAGAACTTTGGAGATTGTGGAAGGCAGAAGAAAAGTAGGATTCGATGGGGGAGGAACTTTGGAGATTGTGGAAGGCAGGAGAAAGCTATGATTCGAAGGGGGAGGAACTTTGGAGATTGTGGAAGGCAGAAGAAAAGTAGGATTTGAAGGGGGAGGAACTTTGGAGATTGTGGAAGGCAGGAGAAAGTTATGATTCGAAGGGGGAGGAACTTTGGAGATCCTGGAAGGCAGAAGAACAGTAGGATTCGATGGGGGAGAAACTTTGGAGATTGTGGAAGGCAGAAGAACAGTAGGATTTGATGGGGGAGGAACTTTGGAGATCTTGGAAGGCAGAAGAAAAGTAGGATTTGAAGGGGGAGGAACTTTGGAGATTGTGGAAGGCAGAAGAAAAGTAGTATTCGAAGGGGGAGGAACTTTGGAGATTGTGGAAGGCAGAAGAAAAGTAGGATTCGAAGGGGGAGGAACTTTGGAGATTGTGGAAGGCAGAAGAAAAGTAGGATTCGAAGGGGGAGGGACTTTGGAGATTGTGGAATGCAGAAGAACAGTAGGATTTGATGGGGGAAGAACTTTGGAGATTGTGGAAGGCAGAAGAAAAGTAGGCTTCGATGGGGGAGGAACTTTGGAGATTGTGGAAGGCAGAAGAAAAGAAGGATTCGAAGGGGGAGGAACTTTGGAGATTGTGGAAGGCAGAAGAACAGTAGGATTTGATGGGGGAGGAACTTTGGAGATCGTGGAAGGCAGAAGAACAGTAGACTTCGAAGGGGGAGGAACTTTGGAGATTGTGGAAGGCAGAAGAAAAGTAGGATTCGAAGGGGGAGGAACTTTGGAGATCGTGGAAGGCAGAAGAAAAGTAGGATTCGAAGGGGGAAGAACTTTGGAGATTGTGGAAGGCAGGAGAAAGCTATGATTCGAAGGGGGAGGAACTTTGGAGATCGTGGAAGGCAGGAGAAAGCTATGATTTGAAGGGGGAGGAACTTTGGAGATCGTGGAAGGCAGAAGAAAAGTAGGATTCGATGGGGGAGGAACTTTGGAGATTGTGGAAGGCAGAAGAAAAGTAGGATTTGATGGGGGAAGAACTTTGGAGATTGTGGAAGGCAGAAGAACAGTAGGATTCGATGGGGGAGGAACTTTGGAGATTGTGAAAGGCAGAAGAAATTAGGATTTGATGGGGGAAGAACTTTGGAGATTGTGGAAGGCAGGAGAAAGCTATGATTCGAAGGGGGAGGAACTTTGGAGATTGTGGAAGGCAGAAGAAAAGTAGGATTCGAAGGGGGAGGAACTTTGGAGATTGTGGAAGCAGAAGAAAAGTAGTATTGGAAGGGGGAGGAACTTTGGAGATTGTGGAAGGCAGAAGAAAAGTAGGATTCGAAGGGGGAGGAACTTTGGAGATTGTGGAAGCAGAAGAAAAGTAGGATTCGAAGGGGGAAGAACTTTGGAGATCTTGGAAGGCAGAAGAAAAGTAGGATTTGAAGGGGGAGGAACTTTGGAGATTGTGAAAGGCAGAAGAAAAGTAGGATTCGAAGGGGGAGGAACTTTGGAGATTGTGGAAGGCAGAAGAACAGTAGGATTTGATGGGGGAAGAACTTTGGAGATTGTGGAAGGCAGAAGAAAAGTAGGCTTCGATGGGGGAGGAACTTTGGAGATTGTGGAAGGCAGAAGAAAAGTAGGATTCGAAGGGGGAGGAACTTTGGAGATCGTGGAAGGCAGGAGAAAGCTATGATTTGAAGGGGGAGGAACTTTGGAGATTGTGAAAGGCAGAAGAAAAGTAGGATTCGAAGGGGGAGGAACTTTGGAGATTGTGGAAGGCAGAAGAAAAGTAGTATTTGATGGGGGAAGAACTTTGGAGATTGTGGAAGGCAGAAGAAAAGTAGGATTCGATGGGGGAGGAACTTTGGAGATTGTGGAAGGCAGGAGAAAGCTATGATTCGAAGGGGGAGGAACTTTGGAGATTGTGGAAGGCAGAAGAAAAGTAGGATTTGAAGGGGGAGGAACTTTGGAGATTGTGGAAGGCAGGAGAAAGTTATGATTCGAAGGGGGAGGAACTTTGGAGATCCTGGAAGGCAGAAGAACAGTAGGATTCGATGGGGGAGAAACTTTGGAGATTGTGGAAGGCAGAAGAACAGTAGGATTTGATGGGGGAGGAACTTTGGAGATCTTGGAAGGCAGAAGAAAAGTAGGATTTGAAGGGGGAGGAACTTTGGAGATTGTGGAAGGCAGAAGAAAAGTAGTATTCGAAGGGGGAGGAACTTTGGAGATTGTGGAAGGCAGAAGAAAAGTAGGATTCGAAGGGGGAGGAACTTTGGAGATTGTGGAAGGCAGAAGAAAAGTAGGATTCGAAGGGGGAGGGACTTTGGAGATTGTGGAATGCAGAAGAACAGTAGGATTTGATGGGGGAAGAACTTTGGAGATTGTGGAAGGCAGAAGAAAAGTAGGCTTCGATGGGGGAGGAACTTTGGAGATTGTGGAAGGCAGAAGAAAAGAAGGATTCGAAGGGGGAGGAACTTTGGAGATTGTGGAAGGCAGAAGAACAGTAGGATTTGATGGGGGAGGAACTTTGGAGATCGTGGAAGGCAGAAGAACAGTAGACTTCGAAGGGGGAGGAACTTTGGAGATTGTGGAAGGCAGAAGAAAAGTAGGATTCGAAGGGGGAGGAACTTTGGAGATTGTGGAAGGCAGAAGAACAGTAGGATTTGATGGGGGAGGAACTTTGGAGATCGTGGAAGGCAGAAGAAAAGTAGGATTCGAAGGGGGAGGAACTTTGGAGATTGTGGAAGGCAGAAGAAAAGTAGGATTCGATGGGGTAGGAACTTTGGAGATTGTGAAAGGCAGAAGAAAAGTAGGATTCGAAGGGGGAGGAACTTTGGAGATTGTGGAAGGCAGAAGAAAAGTAGTATTTGATGGGGGAAGAACTTTGGAGATTGTGGAAGGCAGAAGAAAAGTAGGATTCGATGGGGGAGGAACTTTGGAGATTGTGGAAGGCAGGAGAAAGCTATGATCCGAAGGGGGAGGAACTTTGGAGATTGTGGAAGGCAGAAGAAAAGTAGGATTTGAAGGGGGAGGAACTTTGGAGATCGTGGAAGGCAGGAGAAAGCTATGATTTGAAGGGGGAGGAACTTTGGAGATCGTGGAAGGCAGAAGAAAAGTAGGATTCGATGGGGGAGGAACTTTGGAGATTGTGAAAGGCAGAAGAAAAGTAGGATTCGAAGGGGGAGGAACTTTGGAGATTGTGGAAGGCAGAAGAAAAGTAGTATTTGATGGGGGAAGAACTTTGGAGATTGTGGAAGGCAGAAGAAAAGTAGGATTCGATGGGGGAGGAACTTTGGAGATTGTGGAAGGCAGGAGAAAGCTATGATTCGAAGGGGGAGGAACTTTGGAGATTGTGGAAGGCAGAAGAAAAGTAGGATTTGAAGGGGGAGGAACTTTGGAGATTGTGGAAGGCAGGAGAAAGTTATGATTCGAAGGGGGAGGAACTTTGGAGATCCTGGAAGGCAGAAGAACAGTAGGATTCGATGGGGGAGAAACTTTGGAGATTGTGGAAGGCAGAAGAACAGTAGGATTTGATGGGGGAGGAACTTTGGAGATCTTGGAAGGCAGAAGAAAAGTAGGATTTGAAGGGGGAGGAACTTTGGAGATTGTGGAAGGCAGAAGAAAAGTAGTATTCGAAGGGGGAGGAACTTTGGAGATTGTGGAAGGCAGAAGAAAAGTAGGATTCGAAGGGGGAGGAACTTTGGAGATTGTGGAAGGCAGAAGAAAAGTAGGATTCGAAGGGGGAAGAACTTTGGAGATTGTGGAATGCAGAAGAACAGTAGGATTTGATGGGGGAAGAACTTTGGAGATTGTGGAAGGCAGAAGAAAAGTAGGCTTCGATGGGGGAGGAACTTTGGAGATTGTGGAAGGCAGAAGAAAAGAAGGATTCGAAGGGGGAGGAACTTTGGAGATTGTGGAAGGCAGAAGAAAAGTAGGATTCGAAGGGGGAGGAACTTTGGAGATCGTGGAAGGCAGGAGAAAGCTATGATTTGAAGGGGGAGGAACTTTGGAGATCGTGGAAGGCAGAAGAAAAGTAGGATTCGATGGGGGAGGAACTTTGGAGATTGTGAAAGGCAGAAGAAAAGTAGGATTCGAAGGGGGAGGAACTTTGGAGATTGTGGAAGGCAGAAGAAAAGTAGTATTCGAAGGTGGAGGAACTTTGGAGATTGTGGAAGGCAGAAGAAAAGTAGGATTCGAAGGGGGAGGAACTTTGGAGATTGTGGAAGCAGAAGAAAAGTAGTATTCGAAGGGGGAGGAACTTTGGAGATTGTGGAAGGCAGAAGAAAAGTAGGATTCGAAGGGGGAGGAACTTTGGAGATTGTGGAAGGCAGAAGAACAGTAGGATTTGATGGGGGAGGAACTTTGGAGATCGTGGAAGGCAGAAGAAAAGTAGGATTCGAAGGGGGAGGAACTTTGGAGATTGTGGAAGGCAGAAGAAAAGTAGGATTCGATGGGGTAGGAACTTTGGAGATTGTGAAAGGCAGAAGAAAAGTAGGATTCGAAGGGGGAGGAACTTTGGAGATTGTGGAAGGCAGAAGAAAAGTAGTATTTGATGGGGGAAGAACTTTGGAGATTGTGGAAGGCAGAAGAAAAGTAGGATTCGATGGGGGAGGAACTTTGGAGATTGTGGAAGGCAGGAGAAAGCTATGATCCGAAGGGGGAGGAACTTTGGAGATTGTGGAAGGCAGAAGAAAAGTAGGATTTGAAGGGGGAGGAACTTTGGAGATCGTGGAAGGCAGGAGAAAGCTATGATTTGAAGGGGGAGGAACTTTGGAGATCGTGGAAGGCAGAAGAAAAGTAGGATTCGATGGGGGAGGAACTTTGGAGATTGTGAAAGGCAGAAGAAAAGTAGGATTCGAAGGGGGAGGAACTTTGGAGATTGTGGAAGG
The DNA here is from genome assembly GCA_037215915.1 of Pantherophis vulpinus. NCBI lineage: Eukaryota > Metazoa > Chordata > Lepidosauria > Squamata > Colubridae > Pantherophis > Pantherophis vulpinus. Next base: position 431,549 of record JAXLNS010000038.1, read on the forward strand.
CAGAAGAAAAGTAGTATTTGATGGGGGAAGAACTTTGGAGATTGTGGAAGGCAGAAGAAAAGTAGGATTCGATGGGGGAGGAACTTTGGAGATTGTGGAAGGCAGGAGAAAGCTATGATTCGAAGGGGGAGGAACTTTGGAGATTGTGGAAGGCAGAAGAAAAGTAGGATTTGAAGGGGGAGGAACTTTGGAGATTGTGGAAGGCAGGAGAAAGTTATGATTCGAAGGGGGAGGAACTTTGGAGATCCTGGAAGGCAGAAGAACAGTAGGATTCGATGGGGGAGAAACTTTGGAGATTGTGGAAGGCAGAAGAACAGTAGGATTTGATGGGGGAGGAACTTTGGAGATCTTGGAAGGCAGAAGAAAAGTAGGATTTGAAGGGGGAGGAACTTTGGAGATTGTGGAAGGCAGAAGAAAAGTAGTATTCGAAGGGGGAGGAACTTTGGAGATTGTGGAAGGCAGAAGAAAAGTAGGATTCGAAGGGGGAGGAACTTTGGAGATTGTGGAAGGCAGAAGAAAAGTAGGATTCGAAGGGGGAGGGACTTTGGAGATTGTGGAATGCAGAAGAACAGTAGGATTTGATGGGGGAAGAACTTTGGAGATTGTGGAAGGCAGAAGAAAAGTAGGCTTCGATGGGGGAGGAACTTTGGAGATTGTGGAAGGCAGAAGAAAAGAAGGATTCGAAGGGGGAGGAACTTTGGAGATTGTGGAAGGCAGAAGAACAGTAGGATTTGATGGGGGAGGAACTTTGGAGATCGTGGAAGGCAGAAGAACAGTAGACTTCGAAGGGGGAGGAACTTTGGAGATTGTGGAAGGCAGAAGAAAAGTAGGATTCGAAGGGGGAGGAACTTTGGAGATCGTGGAAGGCAGAAGAAAAGTAGGATTCGAAGGGGGAAGAACTTTGGAGATTGTGGAAGGCAGGAGAAAGCTATGATTCGAAGGGGGAGGAACTTTGGAGATCGTGGAAGGCAGGAGAAAGCTATGATTTGAAGGGGGAGGAACTTTGGAGATCGTGGAAGGCAGAAGAAAAGTAGGATTCGATGGGGGAGGAACTTTGGAGATTGTGGAAGGCAGAAGAAAAGTAGGATTTGATGGGGGAAGAACTTTGGAGATTGTGGAAGGCAGAAGAACAGTAGGATTCGATGGGGGAGGAACTTTGGAGATTGTGAAAGGCAGAAGAAATTAGGATTTGATGGGGGAAGAACTTTGGAGATTGTGGAAGGCAGGAGAAAGCTATGATTCGAAGGGGGAGGAACTTTGGAGATTGTGGAAGGCAGAAGAAAAGTAGGATTCGAAGGGGGAGGAACTTTGGAGATTGTGGAAGCAGAAGAAAAGTAGTATTCGAAGGGGGAGGAACTTTGGAGATTGTGGAAGGCAGAAGAAAAGTAGGATTCGAAGGGGGAGGAACTTTGGAGATTGTGGAAGCAGAAGAAAAGTAGGATTCGAAGGGGGAAGAACTTTGGAGATCTTGGAAGGCAGAAGAAAAGTAGGATTTGAAGGGGGAGGAACTTTGGAGATTGTGGAAGGCAGAAGAAAAGTAGGATTCGAAGGGGGAGGAACTTTGGAGATTGTGGAAGGCAGAAGAAAAGTAGGATTCGAAGGGGGAGGGACTTTGGAGATTGTGGAATGCAGAAGAACAGTAGGATTTGATGGGGGAAGAACTTTGGAGATTGTGGAAGGCAGAAGAAAAGTAGGCTTCGATGGGGGAGGAACTTTGGAGATTGTGGAAGGCAGAAGAAAAGAAGGATTCGAAGGGGGAGGAACTTTGGAGATTGTGGAAGGCAGAAGAACAGTAGGATTTGATGGGGGAGGAACTTTGGAGATCGTGGAAGGCAGAAGAACAGTAGACTTCGAAGGGGGAGGAACTTTGGAGATTGTGGAAGGCAGAAGAAAAGTAGGATTCGAAGGGGGAGGAACTTTGGAGATCGTGGAAGGCAGAAGAAAAGTAGGATTCGAAGGGGGAAGAACTTTGGAGATTGTGGAAGGCAGGAGAAAGCTATGATTCGAAGGGGGAGGAACTTTGGAGATCGTGGAAGGCAGGAGAAAGCTATGATTTGAAGGGGGAGGAACTTTGGAGATCGTGGAAGGCAGAAGAAAAGTAGGATTCGATGGGGGAGGAACTTTGGAGATTGTGGAAGGCAGAAGAAAAGTAGGATTTGATGGGGGAAGAACTTTGGAGATTGTGGAAGGCAGAAGAACAGTAGGATTCGATGGGGGAGGAACTTTGGAGATTGTGAAAGGCAGAAGAAATTAGGATTTGATGGGGGAAGAACTTTGGAGATTGTGGAAGGCAGGAGAAAGCTATGATTCGAAGGGGGAGGAACTTTGGAGATTGTGGAAGGCAGAAGAAAAGTAGGATTCGAAGGGGGAGGAACTTTGGAGATTGTGGAAGCAGAAGAAAAGTAGTATTCGAAGGGGGAGGAACTTTGGAGATTGTGGAAGGCAGAAGAAAAGTAGGATTCGAAGGGGGAGGAACTTTGGAGATTGTGGAAGCAGAAGAAAAGTAGGATTCGAAGGGGGAAGAACTTTGGAGATCTTGGAAGGCAGAAGAAAAGTAGGATTTGAAGGGGGAGGAACTTTGGAGATTGTGAAAGGCAGAAGAAAAGTAGGATTCGAAGGGGGAGGAACTTTGGAGATTGTGGAAGGCAGAAGAACAGTAGGATTTGATGGGGGAAGAACTTTGGAGATTGTGGAAGGCAGAAGAAAAGTAGGCTTCGATGGGGGAGGAACTTTGGAGATTGTGGAAGGCAGAAGAAAAGTAGGATTCGAAGGGGGAGGAACTTTGGAGATCGTGGAAGGCAGGAGAAAGCTATGATTTGAAGGGGGAGGAACTTTGGAGATCGTGGAAGGCAGAAGAAAAGTAGGATTCGATGGGGGAGGAACTTTGGAGATTGTGAAAGGCAGAAGAAAAGTAGGATTCGAAGGGGGAGGAACTTTGGAGATTGTGGAAGGCAGAAGAAAAGTAGTATTCGAAGGTGGAGGAACTTTGGAGATTGTGGAAGGCAGAAGAAAAGTAGGATTCGAAGGGGGAGGAACTTTGGAGATTGTGGAAGCAGAAGAAAAGTAGTATTCGAAGGGGGAGGAACTTTGGAGATTGTGGAAGGCAGAAGAAAAGTAGGATTCGAAGGGGGAGGAACTTTGGAGATTGTGGAAGCAGAAGAAAAGTAGGATTCGAAGGGGGAAGAACTTTGGAGATCTTGGAAGGCAGAAGAAAAGTAGGATTTGAAGGGGGAGGAACTTTGGAGATTGTGAAAGGCAGGAGAAAGCTATGATTTGAAGGGGGAGGAACTTTGGAGATCGTGGAAGGCAGAAGAAAAGTAGGATTCGAAGGGGGAGGAACTTTGGAGATTGTGGAAGGCAGAATAAAAGTAGGATTTGAAGGGGGAGGAACTTTGGAGATTGTGGAAGGCAGAAGAAAAGTAGGATTCGAAGGGGGAGGAACTTTGGAGATCGTGGAAGGCAGAAGAAAAGTAGGATTCGAAGGGGGAAGAACTTTGGAGATTGTGGAAGGCAGGAGAAAGCTATGATTCGAAGGGGGAGGAACTTTGGAGATCGTGGAAGGCAGGAGAAAGCTATGATTTGAAGGGGGAGGAACTTTGGAGATCGTGGAAGGCAGAAGAAAAGTAGGATTCGAAGGGGGAGGAACTTTGGAGATCGTGGAAGGCAGAAGAACAGTAGACTTCGAAGGGGGAGGAACTTTGGAGATTGTGGAAGGCAGAAGAAAAGTAGGATTCGAAGGGGGAGGAACTTTGGAGATCGTGGAAGGCAGAAGAAAAGTAGGATTCGAAGGGGGAGGAACTTTGGAGATCGTGGAAGGCAGGAGAAAGCTATGATTTGAAGGGGGAGGAACTTTGGAGATCGTGGAAGGCAGGAGAAAGCTATGATCCGAAGGGGGAGGAACTTTGGAGATTGTGGAAGGCAGAAGAAAAGTAGGATTCGAAGGGGGAGGAACTTTGGAGATCGTGGAAGGCAGGAGAAAGCTATGATTTGAAGGGGGAGGAACTTTGGAGATCGTGGAAGGCAGAAGAAAAGTAGGATTCGATGGGGGAGGAACTTTGGAGATTGTGAAAGGCAGAAGAAAAGTAGGATTCGAAGGGGGAGGAACTTTGGAGATTGTGGAAGGCAGAAGAAAAGTAGTATTTGATGGGGGAAGAACTTTGGAGATTGTGGAAGGCAGAAGAAAAGTAGGATTCGATGGGGGAGGAACTTTGGAGATTGTGGAAGGCAGGAGAAAGCTATGATTCGAAGGGGGAGGAACTTTGGAGATTGTGGAAGGCAGAAGAAAAGTAGGATTTGAAGGGGGAGGAACTTTGGAGATTGTGGAAGGCAGGAGAAAGTTATGATTCGAAGGGGGAGGAACTTTGGAGATCCTGGAAGGCAGAAGAACAGTAGGATTCGATGGGGGAGAAACTTTGGAGATTGTGGAAGGCAGAAGAACAGTAGGATTTGATGGGGGAGGAACTTTGGAGATCTTGGAAGGCAGAAGAAAAGTAGGATTTGAAGGGGGAGGAACTTTGGAGATTGTGGAAGGCAGAAGAAAAGTAGTATTCGAAGGGGGAGGAACTTTGGAGATTGTGGAAGGCAGAAGAAAAGTAGGATTCGAAGGGGGAGGAACTTTGGAGATTGTGGAAGGCAGAAGAAAAGTAGGATTCGAAGGGGGAGGGACTTTGGAGATTGTGGAATGCAGAAGAACAGTAGGATTTGATGGGGGAAGAACTTTGGAGATTGTGGAAGGCAGAAGAAAAGTAGGCTTCGATGGGGGAGGAACTTTGGAGATTGTGGAAGGCAGAAGAAAAGAAGGATTCGAAGGGGGAGGAACTTTGGAGATTGTGGAAGGCAGAAGAACAGTAGGATTTGATGGGGGAGGAACTTTGGAGATCGTGGAAGGCAGAAGAACAGTAGACTTCGAAGGGGGAGGAACTTTGGAGATTGTGGAAGGCAGAAGAAAAGTAGGATTCGAAGGGGGAGGAACTTTGGAGATCGTGGAAGGCAGAAGAAAAGTAGGATTCGAAGGGGGAAGAACTTTGGAGATTGTGGAAGGCAGGAGAAAGCTATGATTCGAAGGGGGAGGAACTTTGGAGATCGTGGAAGGCAGGAGAAAGCTATGATTTGAAGGGGGAGGAACTTTGGAGATCGTGGAAGGCAGAAGAAAAGTAGGATTCGATGGGGGAGGAACTTTGGAGATTGTGGAAGGCAGAAGAAAAGTAGGATTTGATGGGGGAAGAACTTTGGAGATTGTGGAAGGCAGAAGAACAGTAGGATTCGATGGGGGAGGAACTTTGGAGATTGTGAAAGGCAGAAGAAATTAGGATTTGATGGGGGAAGAACTTTGGAGATTGTGGAAGGCAGGAGAAAGCTATGATTCGAAGGGGGAGGAACTTTGGAGATTGTGGAAGGCAGAAGAAAAGTAGGATTCGAAGGGGGAGGAACTTTGGAGATTGTGGAAGCAGAAGAAAAGTAGTATTCGAAGGGGGAGGAACTTTGGAGATTGTGGAAGGCAGAAGAAAAGTAGGATTCGAAGGGGGAGGAACTTTGGAGATTGTGGAAGCAGAAGAAAAGTAGGATTCGAAGGGGGAAGAACTTTGGAGATCTTGGAAGGCAGAAGAAAAGTAGGATTTGAAGGGGGAGGAACTTTGGAGATTGTGAAAGGCAGAAGAAAAGTAGGATTCGAAGGGGGAGGAACTTTGGAGATTGTGGAAGGCAGAAGAACAGTAGGATTTGATGGGGGAAGAACTTTGGAGATTGTGGAAGGCAGAAGAAAAGTAGGCTTCGATGGGGGAGGAACTTTGGAGATTGTGGAAGGCAGAAGAAAAGTAGGATTCGAAGGGGGAGGAACTTTGGAGATCGTGGAAGGCAGGAGAAAGCTATGATTTGAAGGGGGAGGAACTTTGGAGATCGTGGAAGGCAGAAGAAAAGTAGGATTCGATGGGGGAGGAACTTTGGAGATTGTGAAAGGCAGAAGAAAAGTAGGATTCGAAGGGGGAGGAACTTTGGAGATTGTGGAAGGCAGAAGAAAAGTAGTATTCGAAGGTGGAGGAACTTTGGAGATTGTGGAAGGCAGAAGAAAAGTAGGATTCGAAGGGGGAGGAACTTTGGAGATTGTGGAAGCAGAAGAAAAGTAGTATTCGAAGGGGGAGGAACTTTGGAGATTGTGGAAGGCAGAAGAAAAGTAGGATTCGAAGGGGGAGGAACTTTGGAGATTGTGGAAGCAGAAGAAAAGTAGGATTCGAAGGGGGAAGAACTTTGGAGATCTTGGAAGGCAGAAGAAAAGTAGGATTTGAAGGGGGAGGAACTTTGGAGATTGTGAAAGGCAGGAGAAAGCTATGATTTGAAGGGGGAGGAACTTTGGAGATCGTGGAAGGCAGAAGAAAAGTAGGATTCGAAGGGGGAGGAACTTTGGAGATTGTGGAAGGCAGAATAAAAGTAGGATTTGAAGGGGGAGTAACTTTGGAGATTGTGGAAGGCAGAAGAACAGTAGGATTTGATGGGGAAGAACTTTGGAGATTGTGGAAGGCAGAAGAAAAGTAGGATTCGAAGGGGGAGGAACTTTGGAGATTGTGGAAGGCAGAAGAAAAGTAGGATTCGAAGGGGGAGGAACTTTGGAGATTGTGGAAGGCAGAAGAAAAGTAGGATTCGAAGGGGGAGGGACTTTGGAGATTGTGGAAGGCAGAAGAAAAGTAGGATTCGAAGGGGGAGGAACTTTGGAGATTGTGGAAGGCAGAAGAAAAGTAGGATTCGAAGGGGGAGGAACTTTGGAGATTGTGGAAGGCAGAAGAAAAGTAGGATTCGAAGGGGGAGGGACTTTGGAGATTGTGGAATGCAGAAGAACAGTAGGATTTGATGGGGGAAGAACTTTGGAGATTGTGGAAGGCAGAAGAAACGTAGGCTTCGATGGGGGAGGAACTTTGGAGATTGTGGAAGGCAGAAGAAAAGAAGGATTCGAAGGGGGAGGAACTTTGGAGATTGTGGAAGGCAGAAGAACAGTAGGATTTGATGGGGGAGGAACTTTGGAGATTGTGGAAGCAGAAGAAAAGTAGGATTCGAAGGGGGAAGAACTTTGGAGATCTTGGAAGGCAGAAGAAAAGTAGGATTTGAAGGGGGAGGAACTTTGGAGATTGTGAAAGGCAGGAGAAAGCTATGATTTGAAGGGGGAGGAACTTTGGAGATCGTGGAAGGCAGAAGAAAAGTAGGATTCGAAGGGGGAGGAACTTTGGAGATTGTGGAAGGCAGAATAAAAGTAGGATTTGAAGGGGGAGTAACTTTGGAGATTGTGGAAGGCAGAAGAACAGTAGGATTTGATGGGGAAGAACTTTGGAGATTGTGGAAGGCAGAAGAAAAGTAGGATTCGAAGGGGGAGGAACTTTGGAGATTGTGGAAGGCAGAAGAAAAGTAGGATTCGAAGGGGGAGGAACTTTGGAGATTGTGGAAGGCAGAAGAAAAGTAGGATTCGATGGGGTAGGAACTTTGGAGATTGTGAAAGGCAGAAGAAAAGTAGGATTCGAAGGGGGAGGAACTTTGGAGATTGTGGAAGGCAGAAGAAAAGTAGTATTTGATGGGGGAAGAACTTTGGAGATTGTGGAAGGCAGAAGAAAAGTAGGATTCGATGGGGGAGGAACTTTGGAGATTGTGGAAGGCAGGAGAAAGCTATGATCCGAAGGGGGAGGAACTTTGGAGATTGTGGAAGGCAGAAGAAAAGTAGGATTTGAAGGGGGAGGAACTTTGGAGATCGTGGAAGGCAGGAGAAAGCTATGATTTGAAGGGGGAGGAACTTTGGAGATCGTGGAAGGCAGAAGAAAAGTAGGATTCGATGGGGGAGGAACTTTGGAGATTGTGAAAGGCAGAAGAAAAGTAGGATTCGAAGGGGGAGGAACTTTGGAGATTGTGGAAGGCAGAAGAAAAGTAGTATTTGATGGGGGAAGAACTTTGGAGATTGTGGAAGGCAGAAGAAAAGTAGGATTCGATGGGGGAGGAACTTTGGAGATTGTGGAAGGCAGGAGAAAGCTATGATTCGAAGGGGGAGGAACTTTGGAGATTGTGGAAGGCAGAAGAAAAGTAGGATTTGAAGGGGGAGGAACTTTGGAGATTGTGGAAGGCAGGAGAAAGTTATGATTCGAAGGGGGAGGAACTTTGGAGATCCTGGAAGGCAGAAGAACAGTAGGATTCGATGGGGGAGAAACTTTGGAGATTGTGGAAGGCAGAAGAACAGTAGGATTTGATGGGGGAGGAACTTTGGAGATCTTGGAAGGCAGAAGAAAAGTAGGATTTGAAGGGGGAGGAACTTTGGAGATTGTGGAAGGCAGAAGAAAAGTAGTATTCGAAGGGGGAGGAACTTTGGAGATTGTGGAAGGCAGAAGAAAAGTAGGATTCGAAGGGGGAGGAACTTTGGAGATTGTGGAAGGCAGAAGAAAAGTAGGATTCGAAGGGGGAGGGACTTTGGAGATTGTGGAATGCAGAAGAACAGTAGGATTTGATGGGGGAAGAACTTTGGAGATTGTGGAAGGCAGAAGAAAAGTAGGCTTCGATGGGGGAGGAACTTTGGAGATTGTGGAAGGCAGAAGAAAAGAAGGATTCGAAGGGGGAGGAACTTTGGAGATTGTGGAAGGCAGAAGAACAGTAGGATTTGATGGGGGAGGAACTTTGGAGATCGTGGAAGGCAGAAGAACAGTAGACTTCGAAGGGGGAGGAACTTTGGAGATTGTGGAAGGCAGAAGAAAAGTAGGATTCGAAGGGGGAGGAACTTTGGAGATCGTGGAAGGCAGAAGAAAAGTAGGATTCGAAGGGGGAAGAACTTTGGAGATTGTGGAAGGCAGGAGAAAGCTATGATTCGAAGGGGGAGGAACTTTGGAGATCGTGGAAGGCAGGAGAAAGCTATGATTTGAAGGGGGAGGAACTTTGGAGATCGTGGAAGGCAGAAGAAAAGTAGGATTCGATGGGGGAGGAACTTTGGAGATTGTGGAAGGCAGAAGAAAAGTAGGATTTGATGGGGGAAGAACTTTGGAGATTGTGGAAGGCAGAAGAACAGTAGGATTCGATGGGGGAGGAACTTTGGAGATTGTGAAAGGCAGAAGAAATTAGGATTTGATGGGGGAAGAACTTTGGAGATTGTGGAAGGCAGGAGAAAGCTATGATTCGAAGGGGGAGGAACTTTGGAGATTGTGGAAGGCAGAAGAAAAGTAGGATTCGAAGGGGGAGGAACTTTGGAGATTGTGGAAGCAGAAGAAAAGTAGTATTCGAAGGGGGAGGAACTTTGGAGATTGTGGAAGGCAGAAGAAAAGTAGGATTCGAAGGGGGAGGAACTTTGGAGATTGTGGAAGCAGAAGAAAAGTAGGATTCGAAGGGGGAAGAACTTTGGAGATCTTGGAAGGCAGAAGAAAAGTAGGATTTGAAGGGGGAGGAACTTTGGAGATTGTGGAAGGCAGAAGAAAAGTAGGATTCGAAGGGGGAGGAACTTTGGAGATTGTGGAAGGCAGAAGAAAAGTAGGATTCGAAGGGGGAGGGACTTTGGAGATTGTGGAATGCAGAAGAACAGTAGGATTTGATGGGGGAAGAACTTTGGAGATTGTGGAAGGCAGAAGAAAAGTAGGCTTCGATGGGGGAGGAACTTTGGAGATTGTGGAAGGCAGAAGAAAAGAAGGATTCGAAGGGGGAGGAACTTTGGAGATTGTGGAAGGCAGAAGAACAGTAGGATTTGATGGGGGAGGAACTTTGGAGATCGTGGAAGGCAGAAGAACAGTAGACTTCGAAGGGGGAGGAACTTTGGAGATTGTGGAAGGCAGAAGAAAAGTAGGATTCGAAGGGGGAGGAACTTTGGAGATCGTGGAAGGCAGAAGAAAAGTAGGATTCGAAGGGGGAAGAACTTTGGAGATTGTGGAAGGCAGGAGAAAGCTATGATTCGAAGGGGGAGGAACTTTGGAGATCGTGGAAGGCAGGAGAAAGCTATGATTTGAAGGGGGAGGAACTTTGGAGATCGTGGAAGGCAGAAGAAAAGTAGGATTCGATGGGGGAGGAACTTTGGAGATTGTGGAAGGCAGAAGAAAAGTAGGATTTGATGGGGGAAGAACTTTGGAGATTGTGGAAGGCAGAAGAACAGTAGGATTCGATGGGGGAGGAACTTTGGAGATTGTGAAAGGCAGAAGAAATTAGGATTTGATGGGGGAAGAACTTTGGAGATTGTGGAAGGCAGGAGAAAGCTATGATTCGAAGGGGGAGGAACTTTGGAGATTGTGGAAGGCAGAAGAAAAGTAGGATTCGAAGGGGGAGGAACTTTGGAGATTGTGGAAGCAGAAGAAAAGTAGTATTCGAAGGGGGAGGAACTTTGGAGATTGTGGAAGGCAGAAGAAAAGTAGGATTCGAAGGGGGAGGAACTTTGGAGATTGTGGAAGCAGAAGAAAAGTAGGATTCGAAGGGGGAAGAACTTTGGAGATCTTGGAAGGCAGAAGAAAAGTAGGATTTGAAGGGGGAGGAACTTTGGAGATTGTGAAAGGCAGAAGAAAAGTAGGATTCGAAGGGGGAGGAACTTTGGAGATTGTGGAAGGCAGAAGAACAGTAGGATTTGATGGGGGAAGAACTTTGGAGATTGTGGAAGGCAGAAGAAAAGTAGGCTTCGATGGGGGAGGAACTTTGGAGATTGTGGAAGGCAGAAGAAAAGTAGGATTCGAAGGGGGAGGAACTTTGGAGATCGTGGAAGGCAGGAGAAAGCTATGATTTGAAGGGGGAGGAACTTTGGAGATCGTGGAAGGCAGAAGAAAAGTAGGATTCGATGGGGGAGGAACTTTGGAGATTGTGAAAGGCAGAAGAAAAGTAGGATTCGAAGGGGGAGGAACTTTGGAGATTGTGGAAGGCAGAAGAAAAGTAGTATTCGAAGGTGGAGGAACTTTGGAGATTGTGGAAGGCAGAAGAAAAGTAGGATTCGAAGGGGGAGGAACTTTGGAGATTGTGGAAGCAGAAGAAAAGTAGTATTCGAAGGGGGAGGAACTTTGGAGATTGTGGAAGGCAGAAGAAAAGTAGGATTCGAAGGGGGAGGAACTTTGGAGATTGTGGAAGCAGAAGAAAAGTAGGATTCGAAGGGGGAAGAACTTTGGAGATCTTGGAAGGCAGAAGAAAAGTAGGATTTGAAGGGGGAGGAACTTTGGAGATTGTGAAAGGCAGGAGAAAGCTATGATTTGAAGGGGGAGGAACTTTGGAGATCGTGGAAGGCAGAAGAAAAGTAGGATTCGAAGGGGGAGGAACTTTGGAGATTGTGGAAGGCAGAATAAAAGTAGGATTTGAAGGGGGAGGAACTTTGGAGATTGTGGAAGGCAGAAGAAAAGTAGGATTCGAAGGGGGAGGAACTTTGGAGATCGTGGAAGGCAGAAGAAAAGTAGGATTCGAAGGGGGAAGAACTTTGGAGATTGTGGAAGGCAGGAGAAAGCTATGATTCGAAGGGGGAGGAACTTTGGAGATCGTGGAAGGCAGGAGAAAGCTATGATTTGAAGGGGGAGGAACTTTGGAGATCGTGGAAGGCAGAAGAAAAGTAGGATTCGAAGGGGGAGGAACTTTGGAGATCGTGGAAGGCAGAAGAACAGTAGACTTCGAAGGGGGAGGAACTTTGGAGATTGTGGAAGGCAGAAGAAAAGTAGGATTCGAAGGGGGAGGAACTTTGGAGATCGTGGAAGGCAGAAGAAAAGTAGGATTCGAAGGGGGAAGAACTTTGGAGATTGTGGAAGGCAGGAGAAAGCTATGATTCGAAGGGGGAGGAACTTTGGAGATCGTGGAAGGCAGGAGAAAGCTATGATTTGAAGGGGGAGGAACTTTGGAGATCGTGGAAGGCAGAAGAAAAGTAGGATTCGATGGGGGAGGAACTTTGGAGATTGTGGAAGGCAGAAGAAAAGTAGGATTTGATGGGGGAAGAACTTTGGAGATTGTGGAAGGCAGAAGAACAGTAGGATTCGATGGGGGAGGAACTTTGGAGATTGTGAAAGGCAGAAGAAATTAGGATTTGATGGGGGAAGAACTTTGGAGATCTTGGAAGGCAGAAGAACAGTAGGATTTGAAGGGGGAGGAACTTTGGAGATTGTGGAAGGCAGAAGAAAAGTAGGATTCGAAGGGGGAGGAACTTTGGAGATTGTGGAAGCAGAAGAAAAGTAGTATTCGAAGGGGGAGGAACTTTGGAGATTGTGGAAGGCAGAAGAAAAGTAGGATTCGAAGGGGGAGGAACTTTGGAGATTGTGGAAGCAGAAGAAAAGTAGGATTCGAAGGGGGAAGAACTTTGGAGATCTTGGAAGGCAGAAGAAAAGTAGGATTTGAAGGGGGAGGAACTTTGGAGATTGTGGAAGGCAGAAGAAAAGTAGGCTTCGATGGGGGAGGAACTTTGGAGATTGTGGAAGGCAGAAGAAAAGTAGGATTCGAAGGGGGAGGAACTTTGGAGATTGTGGAAGGCAGAAGAACAGTAGGATTTGATGGGGGAGGAACTTTGGAGATCGTGGAAGGCAGAAGAAAAGTAGGATTCGAAGGGGGAGGAACTTTGGAGATTGTGGAAGGCAGAAGAAAAGTAGGATTCGATGGGGTAGGAACTTTGGAGATTGTGAAAGGCAGAAGAAAAGTAGGATTCGAAGGGGGAGGAACTTTGGAGATTGTGGAAGGCAGAAGAAAAGTAGTATTTGATGGGGGAAGAACTTTGGAGATTGTGGAAGGCAGAAGAAAAGTAGGATTCGATGGGGGAGGAACTTTGGAGATTGTGGAAGGCAGGAGAAAGCTATGATCCGAAGGGGGAGGAACTTTGGAGATTGTGGAAGGCAGAAGAAAAGTAGGATTCGAAGGGGGAGGAACTTTGGAGATCGTGGAAGGCAGGAGAAAGCTATGATTTGAAGGGGGAGGAACTTTGGAGATCGTGGAAGGCAGAAGAAAAGTAGGATTCGATGGGGGAGGAACTTTGGAGATTGTGAAAGGCAGAAGAAAAGTAGGATTCGAAGGGGGAGGAACTTTGGAGATTGTGGAAGGCAGAAGAAAAGTAGTATTTGATGGGGGAAGAACTTTGGAGATTGTGGAAGGCAGAAGAAAAGTAGGATTCGATGGGGGAGGAACTTTGGAGATTGTGGAAGGCAGGAGAAAGCTATGATTCGAAGGGGGAGGAACTTTGGAGATTGTGGAAGGCAGAAGAAAAGTAGGATTTGAAGGGGGAGGAACTTTGGAGATTGTGGAAGGCAGGAGAAAGTTATGATTCGAAGGGGGAGGAACTTTGGAGATCCTGGAAGGCAGAAGAACAGTAGGATTCGATGGGGGAGAAACTTTGGAGATTGTGGAAGGCAGAAGAACAGTAGGATTTGATGGGGGAGGAACTTTGGAGATCTTGGAAGGCAGAAGAAAAGTAGGATTTGAAGGGGGAGGAACTTTGGAGATTGTGGAAGGCAGAAGAAAAGTAGTATTCGAAGGGGGAGGAACTTTGGAGATTGTGGAAGGCAGAAGAAAAGTAGGATTCGAAGGGGGAGGAACTTTGGAGATTGTGGAAGGCAGAAGAAAAGTAGGATTCGAAGGGGGAGGGACTTTGGAGATTGTGGAATGCAGAAGAACAGTAGGATTTGATGGGGGAAGAACTTTGGAGATTGTGGAAGGCAGAAGAAAAGTAGGCTTCGATGGGGGAGGAACTTTGGAGATTGTGGAAGGCAGAAGAAAAGAAGGATTCGAAGGGGGAGGAACTTTGGAGATTGTGGAAGGCAGAAGAACAGTAGGATTTGATGGGGGAGGAACTTTGGAGATCGTGGAAGGCAGAAGAACAGTAGACTTCGAAGGGGGAGGAACTTTGGAGATTGTGGAAGGCAGAAGAAAAGTAGGATTCGAAGGGGGAGGAACTTTGGAGATCGTGGAAGGCAGAAGAAAAGTAGGATTCGAAGGGGGAAGAACTTTGGAGATTGTGGAAGGCAGGAGAAAGCTATGATTCGAAGGGGGAGGAACTTTGGAGATCGTGGAAGGCAGGAGAAAGCTATGATTTGAAGGGGGAGGAACTTTGGAGATCGTGGAAGGCAGAAGAAAAGTAGGATTCGATGGGGGAGGAACTTTGGAGATTGTGGAAGGCAGAAGAAAAGTAGGATTTGATGGGGGAAGAACTTTGGAGATTGTGGAAGGCAGAAGAACAGTAGGATTCGATGGGGGAGGAACTTTGGAGATTGTGAAAGGCAGAAGAAATTAGGATTTGATGGGGGAAGAACTTTGGAGATTGTGGAAGGCAGGAGAAAGCTATGATTCGAAGGGGGAGGAACTTTGGAGATTGTGGAAGGCAGAAGAAAAGTAGGATTCGAAGGGGGAGGAACTTTGGAGATTGTGGAAGCAGAAGAAAAGTAGTATTCGAAGGGGGAGGAACTTTGGAGATTGTGGAAGGCAGAAGAAAAGTAGGATTCGAAGGGGGAGGAACTTTGGAGATTGTGGAAGCAGAAGAAAAGTAGGATTCGAAGGGGGAAGAACTTTGGAGATCTTGGAAGGCAGAAGAAAAGTAGGATTTGAAGGGGGAGGAACTTTGGAGATTGTGAAAGGCAGAAGAAAAGTAGGATTCGAAGGGGGAGGAACTTTGGAGATTGTGGAAGGCAGAAGAACAGTAGGATTTGATGGGGGAAGAACTTTGGAGATTGTGGAAGGCAGAAGAAAAGTAGGCTTCGATGGGGGAGGAACTTTGGAGATTGTGGAAGGCAGAAGAAAAGTAGGATTCGAAGGGGGAGGAACTTTGGAGATCGTGGAAGGCAGGAGAAAGCTATGATTTGAAGGGGGAGGAACTTTGGAGATCGTGGAAGGCAGAAGAAAAGTAGGATTCGATGGGGGAGGAACTTTGGAGATTGTGAAAGGCAGAAGAAAAGTAGGATTCGAAGGGGGAGGAACTTTGGAGATTGTGGAAGGCAGAAGAAAAGTAGTATTCGAAGGTGGAGGAACTTTGGAGATTGTGGAAGGCAGAAGAAAAGTAGGATTCGAAGGGGGAGGAACTTTGGAGATTGTGGAAGCAGAAGAAAAGTAGTATTCGAAGGGGGAGGAACTTTGGAGATTGTGGAAGGCAGAAGAAAAGTAGGATTCGAAGGGGGAGGAACTTTGGAGATTGTGGAAGCAGAAGAAAAGTAGGATTCGAAGGGGGAAGAACTTTGGAGATCTTGGAAGGCAGAAGAAAAGTAGGATTTGAAGGGGGAGGAACTTTGGAGATTGTGAAAGGCAGGAGAAAGCTATGATTTGAAGGGGGAGGAACTTTGGAGATCGTGGAAGGCAGAAGAAAAGTAGGATTCGAAGGGGGAGGAACTTTGGAGATTGTGGAAGGCAGAATAAAAGTAGGATTTGAAGGGGGAGTAACTTTGGAGATTGTGGAAGGCAGAAGAACAGTAGGATTTGATGGGGAAGAACTTTGGAGATTGTGGAAGGCAGAAGAAAAGTAGGATTCGAAGGGGGAGGAACTTTGGAGATTGTGGAAGGCAGAAGAAAAGTAGGATTCGAAGGGGGAGGAACTTTGGAGATTGTGGAAGGCAGAAGAAAAGTAGGATTCGAAGGGGGAGGGACTTTGGAGATTGTGGAAGGCAGAAGAAAAGTAGGATTCGAAGGGGGAGGAACTTTGGAGATTGTGGAAGGCAGAAGAAAAGTAGGATTCGAAGGGGGAGGAACTTTGGAGATTGTGGAAGGCAGAAGAAAAGTAGGATTCGAAGGGGGAGGGACTTTGGAGATTGTGGAATGCAGAAGAACAGTAGGATTTGATGGGGGAAGAACTTTGGAGATTGTGGAAGGCAGAAGAAACGTAGGCTTCGATGGGGGAGGAACTTTGGAGATTGTGGAAGGCAGAAGAAAAGAAGGATTCGAAGGGGGAGGAACTTTGGAGATTGTGGAAGGCAGAAGAACAGTAGGATTTGATGGGGGAGGAACTTTGGAGATTGTGGAAGCAGAAGAAAAGTAGGATTCGAAGGGGGAAGAACTTTGGAGATCTTGGAAGGCAGAAGAAAAGTAGGATTTGAAGGGGGAGGAACTTTGGAGATTGTGAAAGGCAGGAGAAAGCTATGATTTGAAGGGGGAGGAACTTTGGAGATCGTGGAAGGCAGAAGAAAAGTAGGATTCGAAGGGGGAGGAACTTTGGAGATTGTGGAAGGCAGAATAAAAGTAGGATTTGAAGGGGGAGTAACTTTGGAGATTGTGGAAGGCAGAAGAACAGTAGGATTTGATGGGGAAGAACTTTGGAGATTGTGGAAGGCAGAAGAAAAGTAGGATTCGAAGGGGGAGGAACTTTGGAGATTGTGGAAGGCAGAAGAAAAGTAGGATTCGAAGGGGGAGGAACTTTGGAGATTGTGGAAGGCAGAAGAAAAGTAGGATTCGAAGGGGGAGGGACTTTGGAGATTGTGGAAGGCAGAAGAAAAGTAGGATTCGAAGGGGGAGGAACTTTGGAGATTGTGGAAGGCAGAAGAAAAGTAGGATTCGAAGGGGGAGGAACTTTGGAGATTGTGGAAGGCAGAAGAAAAGTAGGATTCGAAGGGGGAGGGACTTTGGAGATTGTGGAATGCAGAAGAACAGTAGGATTTGATGGGGGAAGAACTTTGGAGATTGTGGAAGGCAGAAGAAACGTAGGCTTCGATGGGGGAGGAACTTTGGAGATTGTGGAAGGCAGAAGAAAAGAAGGATTCGAAGGGGGAGGAACTTTGGAGATTGTGGAAGGCAGAAGAACAGTAGGATTTGATGGGGGAGGAACTTTGGAGATCGTGGAAGGCAGAAGAACAGTAGACTTCGAAGGGGGAGGAACTTTGGAGATTGTGGAAGGCAGAAGAAAAGTAGGATTCGAAGGGGGAGGAACTTTGGAGATCGTGGAAGGCAGAAGAAAAGTAGGATTCGAAGGGGGAAGAACTTTGGAGATTGTGGAAGGCAGGAGAAAGCTATGATTCGAAGGGGGAGGAACTTTGGAGATCGTGGAAGGCAGGAGAAAGCTATGATTTGAAGGGGGAGGAACTTTGGAGATCGTGGAAGGCAGAAGAAAAGTAGGATTCGATGGGGAGGAACTTTGGAGATTGTGGAAGGCAGAAGAAAAGTAGTATTTGATGGGGGAAGAACTTTGGAGATTGTGGAAGGCAGAAGAAAAGTAGGATTCGATGGGGGAGGAACTTTGGAGATTGTGGAAGGCAGGAGAAAGCTATGATCCGAAGGGGGAGGAACTTTGGAGATTGTGGAAGGCAGAAGAAAAGTAGGATTCGAAGGGGGAAGAACTTTGGAGATTGTGGAAGGCAGAAGAACAGTAGGATTTGATGCGGGAGGAACTTTGGAGATCTTGGAAGGCAGAAGAACAGTAGACTTCGAAGGGGGAGGAACTTTGGAGATTGTGGAAGGCAGAAGAAAAGTAGGATTCGAAGGGGGAGGAACTTTGGAGATTGTGGAAGGCAGAAGAACAGTAGGATTTGATGGGGGAGGAACTTTGGAGATCGTGGAAGGCAGAAGAACAGTAGACTTCGAAGGGGGAGGAACTTTGGAGATTGTGGAAGGCAGAAGAAAAGTAGGATTCGAAGGGGGAGGAACTTTGGAGATCGTGGAAGGCAGAAGAAAAGTAGGATTCGAAGGGGGAAGAACTTTGGAGATTGTGGAAGGCAGGAGAAAGCTATGATTCGAAGGGGAGGAACTTTGGAGATCGTGGAAGGCAGAAGAAAAGTAGGATTCGAAGGGGGAAGAACTTTGGAGATTGTGGAAGGCAGAAGAACAGTAGGATTTGATGGGGGAGGAACTTTGGAGATCGTGGAAGGCAGAAGAACAGTAGACTTCGAAGGGGGAGGAACTTTGGAGATTGTGGAAGGCAGAAGAAAAGAAGGATTCGAAGGGGGAGGAACTTTGGAGATTGTGGAAGGCAGAAGAACAGTAGGATTCGAAGGGGGAGGAACTTTGGAGATTGTGGAAGGCAGAAGAAAAGTAGTATTCGAAGGGGGAGGAACTTTGGAGATTGTGGAAGCAGAAGAAAAGTAGTATTCGAAGGGGGAGGAACTTTGGAGATTGTGGAAGCAGAAGAAAAGTAGGATTCGAAGGGGGAAGAACTTTGGAGATCTTGGAAGGCAGAAGAAAAGTAGGATTTGAAGGGGGAGGAACTTTGGAGATTGTGGAAGGCAGAAGAAAAGTAGTATTCGAAGGGGGAGGAACTTTGGAGATTGTGGAAGGCAGAAGAAAAGTAGGATTCGAAGGGGGAGGAACTTTGGAGATTGTGGAAGGCAGAAGAAAAGTAGGATTCGAAGGGGGAGGGACTTTGGAGATTGTGGAATGCAGAAGAACAGTAGGATTTGATGGGGGAAGAACTTTGGAGATTGTGGAAGGCAGAAGAAAAGTAGGCTTCGATGGGGGAGGAACTTTGGAGATTGTGGAAGGCAGAAGAAAAGAAGGATTCGAAGGGGGAGGAACTTTGGAGATTGTGGAAGGCAGAAGAACAGTAGGATTTGATGGGGGAGGAACTTTGGAGATCGTGGAAGGCAGAAGAACAGTAGACTTCGAAGGGGGAGGAACTTTGGAGATTGTGGAAGGGAGAAGAAAAGTAGGATTCGAAGGGGGAGGAACTTTGGAGATTGTGGAAGGCAGAAGAAAAGTAGTATTCGAAGGGGGAGGGACTTTGGAGATTGTGGAATGCAGAAGAACAGTAGGATTCGAAGGGGGAGGAACTTTGGAGATCGTGGAAGGCAGAAGAAAAGTAGGATTCGAAGGGGGAGGAACTTTGGAGATCGTGGAAGGCAGGAGAAAGCTATGATTTGAAGGGGGAGGAACTTTGGAGATCGTGGAAGGCAGAAGAAAAGTAGGATTCGATGGGGGAGGAACTTTGGAGATTGTGAAAGGCAGAAGAAAAGTAGGATTCGAAGGGGGAGGAACTTTGGAGATTGTGGAAGGCAGAAGAAAAGTAGTATTCGAAGGTGGAGGAACTTTGGAGATTGTGGAAGGCAGAAGAAAAGTAGGATTCGAAGGGGGAGGAACTTTGGAGATTGTGGAAGCAGAAGAAAAGTAGTATTCGAAGGGGGAGGAACTTTGGAGATTGTGGAAGGCAGAAGAAAAGTAGGATTCGAAGGGGGAGGAACTTTGGAGATTGTGGAAGCAGAAGAAAAGTAGGATTCGAAGGGGGAAGAACTTTGGAGATCTTGGAAGGCAGAAGAAAAGTAGGATTTGAAGGGGGAGGAACTTTGGAGATTGTGAAAGGCAGGAGAAAGCTATGATTTGAAGGGGGAGGAACTTTGGAGATCGTGGAAGGCAGAAGAAAAGTAGGATTCGAAGGGGGAGGAACTTTGGAGATTGTGGAAGGCAGAATAAAAGTAGGATTTGAAGGGGGAGTAACTTTGGAGATTGTGGAAGGCAGAAGAACAGTAGGATTTGATGGGGAAGAACTTTGGAGATTGTGGAAGGCAGAAGAAAAGTAGGATTCGAAGGGGGAGGAACTTTGGAGATTGTGGAAGGCAGAAGAAAAGTAGGATTCGAAGGGGGAGGAACTTTGGAGATTGTGGAAGGCAGAAGAAAAGTAGGATTCGAAGGGGGAGGAACTTTGGAGATTGTGGAAGGCAGAAGAAAAGTAGGATTCGAAGGGGGAGGGACTTTGGAGATTGTGGAAGGCAGAAGAAAAGTAGGATTCGAAGGGGGAGGAACTTTGGAGATTGTGGAAGGCAGAAGAAAAGTAGGATTCGAAGGGGGAGGAACTTTGGAGATTGTGGAAGGCAGAAGAAAAGTAGGATTCGAAGGGGGAGGAACTTTGGAGATTGTGGAAGGCAGAAGAAAAGTAGGATTCGAAGGGGGAGGAACTTTGGAGATCGTGGAAGGCAGAAGAAAAGTAGGATTCGATGGGGGAGGAACTTTGGAGATTGTGAAAGGCAGAAGAAAAGTAGGATTCGAAGGGGGAGGAACTTTGGAGATTGTGGAAGGCAGAAGAAAAGTAGTATTTGATGGGGGAAGAACTTTGGAGATTGTGGAAGGCAGAAGAAAAGTAGGATTCGATGGGGGAGGAACTTTGGAGATTGTGGAAGGCAGGAGAAAGCTATGATTCGAAGGGGGAGGAACTTTGGAGATTGTGGAAGGCAGAAGAAAAGTAGGATTTGAAGGGGGAGGAACTTTGGAGATTGTGGAAGGCAGGAGAAAGTTATGATTCGAAGGGGGAGGAACTTTGGAGATCCTGGAAGGCAGAAGAACAGTAGGATTCGATGGGGGAGAAACTTTGGAGATTGTGGAAGGCAGAAGAACAGTAGGATTTGATGGGGGAGGAACTTTGGAGATCTTGGAAGGCAGAAGAAAAGTAGGATTTGAAGGGGGAGGAACTTTGGAGATTGTGGAAGGCAGAAGAAAAGTAGTATTCGAAGGGGGAGGAACTTTGGAGATTGTGGAAGGCAGAAGAAAAGTAGGATTCGAAGGGGGAGGAACTTTGGAGATTGTGGAAGGCAGAAGAAAAGTAGGATTCGAAGGGGGAGGGACTTTGGAGATTGTGGAATGCAGAAGAACAGTAGGATTTGATGGGGGAAGAACTTTGGAGATTGTGGAAGGCAGAAGAAAAGTAGGCTTCGATGGGGGAGGAACTTTGGAGATTGTGGAAGGCAGAAGAAAAGAAGGATTCGAAGGGGGAGGAACTTTGGAGATTGTGGAAGGCAGAAGAACAGTAGGATTTGATGGGGGAGGAACTTTGGAGATCGTGGAAGGCAGAAGAACAGTAGACTTCGAAGGGGGAGGAACTTTGGAGATTGTGGAAGGCAGAAGAAAAGTAGGATTCGAAGGGGGAGGAACTTTGGAGATCGTGGAAGGCAGAAGAAAAGTAGGATTCGAAGGGGGAAGAACTTTGGAGATTGTGGAAGGCAGGAGAAAGCTATGATTCGAAGGGGGAGGAACTTTGGAGATCGTGGAAGGCAGGAGAAAGCTATGATTTGAAGGGGGAGGAACTTTGGAGATCGTGGAAGGCAGAAGAAAAGTAGGATTCGATGGGGGAGGAACTTTGGAGATTGTGGAAGGCAGAAGAAAAGTAGGATTTGATGGGGGAAGAACTTTGGAGATTGTGGAAGGCAGAAGAACAGTAGGATTCGATGGGGGAGGAACTTTGGAGATTGTGAAAGGCAGAAGAAATTAGGATTTGATGGGGGAAGAACTTTGGAGATTGTGGAAGGCAGGAGAAAGCTATGATTCGAAGGGGGAGGAACTTTGGAGATTGTGGAAGGCAGAAGAAAAGTAGGATTCGAAGGGGGAGGAACTTTGGAGATTGTGGAAGCAGAAGAAAAGTAGTATTCGAAGGGGGAGGAACTTTGGAGATTGTGGAAGGCAGAAGAAAAGTAGGATTCGAAGGGGGAGGAACTTTGGAGATTGTGGAAGCAGAAGAAAAGTAGGATTCGAAGGGGGAAGAACTTTGGAGATCTTGGAAGGCAGAAGAAAAGTAGGATTTGAAGGGGGAGGAACTTTGGAGATTGTGAAAGGCAGAAGAAAAGTAGGATTCGAAGGGGGAGGAACTTTGGAGATTGTGGAAGGCAGAAGAACAGTAGGATTTGATGGGGGAAGAACTTTGGAGATTGTGGAAGGCAGAAGAAAAGTAGGCTTCGATGGGGGAGGAACTTTGGAGATTGTGGAAGGCAGAAGAAAAGTAGGATTCGAAGGGGGAGGAACTTTGGAGATCGTGGAAGGCAGGAGAAAGCTATGATTTGAAGGGGGAGGAACTTTGGAGATCGTGGAAGGCAGAAGAAAAGTAGGATTCGATGGGGGAGGAACTTTGGAGATTGTGAAAGGCAGAAGAAAAGTAGGATTCGAAGGGGGAGGAACTTTGGAGATTGTGGAAGGCAGAAGAAAAGTAGTATTCGAAGGTGGAGGAACTTTGGAGATTGTGGAAGGCAGAAGAAAAGTAGGATTCGAAGGGGGAGGAACTTTGGAGATTGTGGAAGCAGAAGAAAAGTAGTATTCGAAGGGGGAGGAACTTTGGAGATTGTGGAAGGCAGAAGAAAAGTAGGATTCGAAGGGGGAGGAACTTTGGAGATTGTGGAAGCAGAAGAAAAGTAGGATTCGAAGGGGGAAGAACTTTGGAGATCTTGGAAGGCAGAAGAAAAGTAGGATTTGAAGGGGGAGGAACTTTGGAGATTGTGAAAGGCAGGAGAAAGCTATGATTTGAAGGGGGAGGAACTTTGGAGATCGTGGAAGGCAGAAGAAAAGTAGGATTCGAAGGGGGAGGAACTTTGGAGATTGTGGAAGGCAGAATAAAAGTAGGATTTGAAGGGGGAGTAACTTTGGAGATTGTGGAAGGCAGAAGAACAGTAGGATTTGATGGGGAAGAACTTTGGAGATTGTGGAAGGCAGAAGAAAAGTAGGATTCGAAGGGGGAGGAACTTTGGAGATTGTGGAAGGCAGAAGAAAAGTAGGATTCGAAGGGGGAGGAACTTTGGAGATTGTGGAAGGCAGAAGAAAAGTAGGATTCGAAGGGGGAGGGACTTTGGAGATTGTGGAAGGCAGAAGAAAAGTAGGATTCGAAGGGGGAGGAACTTTGGAGATTGTGGAAGGCAGAAGAAAAGTAGGATTCGAAGGGGGAGGAACTTTGGAGATTGTGGAAGGCAGAAGAAAAGTAGGATTCGAAGGGGGAGGGACTTTGGAGATTGTGGAATGCAGAAGAACAGTAGGATTTGATGGGGGAAGAACTTTGGAGATTGTGGAAGGCAGAAGAAACGTAGGCTTCGATGGGGGAGGAACTTTGGAGATTGTGGAAGGCAGAAGAAAAGAAGGATTCGAAGGGGGAGGAACTTTGGAGATTGTGGAAGGCAGAAGAACAGTAGGATTTGATGGGGGAGGAACTTTGGAGATTGTGGAAGCAGAAGAAAAGTAGGATTCGAAGGGGGAAGAACTTTGGAGATCTTGGAAGGCAGAAGAAAAGTAGGATTTGAAGGGGGAGGAACTTTGGAGATTGTGAAAGGCAGGAGAAAGCTATGATTTGAAGGGGGAGGAACTTTGGAGATCGTGGAAGGCAGAAGAAAAGTAGGATTCGAAGGGGGAGGAACTTTGGAGATTGTGGAAGGCAGAATAAAAGTAGGATTTGAAGGGGGAGTAACTTTGGAGATTGTGGAAGGCAGAAGAACAGTAGGATTTGATGGGGAAGAACTTTGGAGATTGTGGAAGGCAGAAGAAAAGTAGGATTCGAAGGGGGAGGAACTTTGGAGATTGTGGAAGGCAGAAGAAAAGTAGGATTCGAAGGGGGAGGAACTTTGGAGATTGTGGAAGGCAGAAGAAAAGTAGGATTCGAAGGGGGAGGGACTTTGGAGATTGTGGAAGGCAGAAGAAAAGTAGGATTCGAAGGGGGAGGAACTTTGGAGATTGTGGAAGGCAGAAGAAAAGTAGGATTCGAAGGGGGAGGAACTTTGGAGATTGTGGAAGGCAGAAGAAAAGTAGGATTCGAAGGGGGAGGGACTTTGGAGATTGTGGAATGCAGAAGAACAGTAGGATTTGATGGGGGAAGAACTTTGGAGATTGTGGAAGGCAGAAGAAACGTAGGCTTCGATGGGGGAGGAACTTTGGAGATTGTGGAAGGCAGAAGAAAAGAAGGATTCGAAGGGGGAGGAACTTTGGAGATTGTGGAAGGCAGAAGAACAGTAGGATTTGATGGGGGAGGAACTTTGGAGATCGTGGAAGGCAGAAGAACAGTAGACTTCGAAGGGGGAGGAACTTTGGAGATTGTGGAAGGCAGAAGAAAAGTAGGATTCGAAGGGGGAGGAACTTTGGAGATCGTGGAAGGCAGAAGAAAAGTAGGATTCGAAGGGGGAAGAACTTTGGAGATTGTGGAAGGCAGGAGAAAGCTATGATTCGAAGGGGGAGGAACTTTGGAGATCGTGGAAGGCAGGAGAAAGCTATGATTTGAAGGGGGAGGAACTTTGGAGATCGTGGAAGGCAGAAGAAAAGTAGGATTCGATGGGGAGGAACTTTGGAGATTGTGGAAGGCAGAAGAAAAGTAGTATTTGATGGGGGAAGAACTTTGGAGATTGTGGAAGGCAGAAGAAAAGTAGGATTCGATGGGGGAGGAACTTTGGAGATTGTGGAAGGCAGGAGAAAGCTATGATCCGAAGGGGGAGGAACTTTGGAGATTGTGGAAGGCAGAAGAAAAGTAGGATTCGAAGGGGGAAGAACTTTGGAGATTGTGGAAGGCAGAAGAACAGTAGGATTTGATGCGGGAGGAACTTTGGAGATCTTGGAAGGCAGAAGAACAGTAGACTTCGAAGGGGGAGGAACTTTGGAGATTGTGGAAGGCAGAAGAAAAGTAGGATTCGAAGGGGGAGGAACTTTGGAGATTGTGGAAGGCAGAAGAACAGTAGGATTTGATGGGGGAGGAACTTTGGAGATCGTGGAAGGCAGAAGAACAGTAGACTTCGAAGGGGGAGGAACTTTGGAGATTGTGGAAGGCAGAAGAAAAGTAGGATTCGAAGGGGGAGGAACTTTGGAGATCGTGGAAGGCAGAAGAAAAGTAGGATTCGAAGGGGGAAGAACTTTGGAGATTGTGGAAGGCAGGAGAAAGCTATGATTCGAAGGGGAGGAACTTTGGAGATCGTGGAAGGCAGAAGAAAAGTAGGATTCGAAGGGGGAAGAACTTTGGAGATTGTGGAAGGCAGAAGAACAGTAGGATTTGATGGGGGAGGAACTTTGGAGATCGTGGAAGGCAGAAGAACAGTAGACTTCGAAGGGGGAGGAACTTTGGAGATTGTGGAAGGCAGAAGAAAAGAAGGATTCGAAGGGGGAGGAACTTTGGAGATTGTGGAAGGCAGAAGAACAGTAGGATTCGAAGGGGGAGGAACTTTGGAGATTGTGGAAGGCAGAAGAAAAGTAGTATTCGAAGGGGGAGGAACTTTGGAGATTGTGGAAGCAGAAGAAAAGTAGTATTCGAAGGGGGAGGAACTTTGGAGATTGTGGAAGCAGAAGAAAAGTAGGATTCGAAGGGGGAAGAACTTTGGAGATCTTGGAAGGCAGAAGAAAAGTAGGATTTGAAGGGGGAGGAACTTTGGAGATTGTGGAAGGCAGAAGAAAAGTAGTATTCGAAGGGGGAGGAACTTTGGAGATTGTGGAAGGCAGAAGAAAAGTAGGATTCGAAGGGGGAGGAACTTTGGAGATTGTGGAAGGCAGAAGAAAAGTAGGATTCGAAGGGGGAGGGACTTTGGAGATTGTGGAATGCAGAAGAACAGTAGGATTTGATGGGGGAAGAACTTTGGAGATTGTGGAAGGCAGAAGAAAAGTAGGCTTCGATGGGGGAGGAACTTTGGAGATTGTGGAAGGCAGAAGAAAAGAAGGATTCGAAGGGGGAGGAACTTTGGAGATTGTGGAAGGCAGAAGAACAGTAGGATTTGATGGGGGAGGAACTTTGGAGATCGTGGAAGGCAGAAGAACAGTAGACTTCGAAGGGGGAGGAACTTTGGAGATTGTGGAAGGGAGAAGAAAAGTAGGATTCGAAGGGGGAGGAACTTTGGAGATTGTGGAAGGCAGAAGAAAAGTAGTATTCGAAGGGGGAGGGACTTTGGAGATTGTGGAATGCAGAAGAACAGTAGGATTCGAAGGGGGAGGAACTTTGGAGATCGTGGAAGGCAGAAGAAAAGTAGGATTCGAAGGGGGAGGAACTTTGGAGATCGTGGAAGGCAGGAGAAAGCTATGATTTGAAGGGGGAGGAACTTTGGAGATCGTGGAAGGCAGAAGAAAAGTAGGATTCGATGGGGGAGGAACTTTGGAGATTGTGAAAGGCAGAAGAAAAGTAGGATTCGAAGGGGGAGGAACTTTGGAGATTGTGGAAGGCAGAAGAAAAGTAGTATTCGAAGGTGGAGGAACTTTGGAGATTGTGGAAGGCAGAAGAAAAGTAGGATTCGAAGGGGGAGGAACTTTGGAGATTGTGGAAGCAGAAGAAAAGTAGTATTCGAAGGGGGAGGAACTTTGGAGATTGTGGAAGGCAGAAGAAAAGTAGGATTCGAAGGGGGAGGAACTTTGGAGATTGTGGAAGCAGAAGAAAAGTAGGATTCGAAGGGGGAAGAACTTTGGAGATCTTGGAAGGCAGAAGAAAAGTAGGATTTGAAGGGGGAGGAACTTTGGAGATTGTGAAAGGCAGGAGAAAGCTATGATTTGAAGGGGGAGGAACTTTGGAGATCGTGGAAGGCAGAAGAAAAGTAGGATTCGAAGGGGGAGGAACTTTGGAGATTGTGGAAGGCAGAATAAAAGTAGGATTTGAAGGGGGAGTAACTTTGGAGATTGTGGAAGGCAGAAGAACAGTAGGATTTGATGGGGAAGAACTTTGGAGATTGTGGAAGGCAGAAGAAAAGTAGGATTCGAAGGGGGAGGAACTTTGGAGATTGTGGAAGGCAGAAGAAAAGTAGGATTCGAAGGGGGAGGAACTTTGGAGATTGTGGAAGGCAGAAGAAAAGTAGGATTCGAAGGGGGAGGAACTTTGGAGATTGTGGAAGGCAGAAGAAAAGTAGGATTCGAAGGGGGAGGGACTTTGGAGATTGTGGAAGGCAGAAGAAAAGTAGGATTCGAAGGGGGAGGAACTTTGGAGATTGTGGAAGGCAGAAGAAAAGTAGGATTCGAAGGGGGAGGAACTTTGGAGATTGTGGAAGGCAGAAGAAAAGTAGGATTCGAAGGGGGAGGGACTTTGGAGATTGTGGAATGCAGAAGAACAGTAGGATTTGATGGGGGAAGAACTTTGGAGATTGTGGAAGGCAGAAGAAACGTAGGCTTCGATGGGGGAGGAACTTTGGAGATTGTGGAAGGCAGAAGAAAAGAAGGATTCGAAGGGGGAGGAACTTTGGAGATTGTGGAAGGCAGAAGAACAGTAGGATTTGATGGGGGAGGAACTTTGGAGATTGTGGAAGCAGAAGAAAAGTAGGATTCGAAGGGGGAAGAACTTTGGAGATCTTGGAAGGCAGAAGAAAAGTAGGATTTGAAGGGGGAGGAACTTTGGAGATTGTGAAAGGCAGGAGAAAGCTATGATTTGAAGGGGGAGGAACTTTGGAGATCGTGGAAGGCAGAAGAAAAGTAGGATTCGAAGGGGGAGGAACTTTGGAGATTGTGGAAGGCAGAATAAAAGTAGGATTTGAAGGGGGAGTAACTTTGGAGATTGTGGAAGGCAGAAGAACAGTAGGATTTGATGGGGAAGAACTTTGGAGATTGTGGAAGGCAGAAGAAAAGTAGGATTCGAAGGGGGAGGAACTTTGGAGATTGTGGAAGGCAGAAGAAAAGTAGGATTCGAAGGGGGAGGAACTTTGGAGATTGTGGAAGGCAGAAGAAAAGTAGGATTCGAAGGGGGAGGGACTTTGGAGATTGTGGAAGGCAGAAGAAAAGTAGGATTCGAAGGGGGAGGAACTTTGGAGATTGTGGAAGGCAGAAGAAAAGTAGGATTCGAAGGGGGAGGAACTTTGGAGATTGTGGAAGGCAGAAGAAAAGTAGGATTCGAAGGGGGAGGGACTTTGGAGATTGTGGAATGCAGAAGAACAGTAGGATTTGATGGGGGAAGAACTTTGGAGATTGTGGAAGGCAGAAGAAACGTAGGCTTCGATGGGGGAGGAACTTTGGAGATTGTGGAAGGCAGAAGAAAAGAAGGATTCGAAGGGGGAGGAACTTTGGAGATTGTGGAAGGCAGAAGAACAGTAGGATTTGATGGGGGAGGAACTTTGGAGATCGTGGAAGGCAGAAGAACAGTAGACTTCGAAGGGGGAGGAACTTTGGAGATTGTGGAAGGCAGAAGAAAAGTAGGATTCGAAGGGGGAGGAACTTTGGAGATCGTGGAAGGCAGAAGAAAAGTAGGATTCGAAGGGGGAAGAACTTTGGAGATTGTGGAAGGCAGGAGAAAGCTATGATTCGAAGGGGGAGGAACTTTGGAGATCGTGGAAGGCAGGAGAAAGCTATGATTTGAAGGGGGAGGAACTTTGGAGATCGTGGAAGGCAGAAGAAAAGTAGGATTCGATGGGGAGGAACTTTGGAGATTGTGGAAGGCAGAAGAAAAGTAGTATTTGATGGGGGAAGAACTTTGGAGATTGTGGAAGGCAGAAGAAAAGTAGGATTCGATGGGGGAGGAACTTTGGAGATTGTGGAAGGCAGGAGAAAGCTATGATCCGAAGGGGGAGGAACTTTGGAGATTGTGGAAGGCAGAAGAAAAGTAGGATTCGAAGGGGGAAGAACTTTGGAGATTGTGGAAGGCAGAAGAACAGTAGGATTTGATGCGGGAGGAACTTTGGAGATCTTGGAAGGCAGAAGAACAGTAGACTTCGAAGGGGGAGGAACTTTGGAGATTGTGGAAGGCAGAAGAAAAGTAGGATTCGAAGGGGGAGGAACTTTGGAGATTGTGGAAGGCAGAAGAACAGTAGGATTTGATGGGGGAGGAACTTTGGAGATCGTGGAAGGCAGAAGAACAGTAGACTTCGAAGGGGGAGGAACTTTGGAGATTGTGGAAGGCAGAAGAAAAGTAGGATTCGAAGGGGGAGGAACTTTGGAGATCGTGGAAGGCAGAAGAAAAGTAGGATTCGAAGGGGGAAGAACTTTGGAGATTGTGGAAGGCAGGAGAAAGCTATGATTCGAAGGGGAGGAACTTTGGAGATCGTGGAAGGCAGAAGAAAAGTAGGATTCGAAGGGGGAAGAACTTTGGAGATTGTGGAAGGCAGAAGAACAGTAGGATTTGATGGGGGAGGAACTTTGGAGATCGTGGAAGGCAGAAGAACAGTAGACTTCGAAGGGGGAGGAACTTTGGAGATTGTGGAAGGCAGAAGAAAAGAAGGATTCGAAGGGGGAGGAACTTTGGAGATTGTGGAAGGCAGAAGAACAGTAGGATTCGAAGGGGGAGGAACTTTGGAGATTGTGGAAGGCAGAAGAAAAGTAGTATTCGAAGGGGGAGGAACTTTGGAGATTGTGGAAGCAGAAGAAAAGTAGTATTCGAAGGGGGAGGAACTTTGGAGATTGTGGAAGCAGAAGAAAAGTAGGATTCGAAGGGGGAAGAACTTTGGAGATCTTGGAAGGCAGAAGAAAAGTAGGATTTGAAGGGGGAGGAACTTTGGAGATTGTGGAAGGCAGAAGAAAAGTAGTATTCGAAGGGGGAGGAACTTTGGAGATTGTGGAAGGCAGAAGAAAAGTAGGATTCGAAGGGGGAGGAACTTTGGAGATTGTGGAAGGCAGAAGAAAAGTAGGATTCGAAGGGGGAGGGACTTTGGAGATTGTGGAATGCAGAAGAACAGTAGGATTTGATGGGGGAAGAACTTTGGAGATTGTGGAAGGCAGAAGAAAAGTAGGCTTCGATGGGGGAGGAACTTTGGAGATTGTGGAAGGCAGAAGAAAAGAAGGATTCGAAGGGGGAGGAACTTTGGAGATTGTGGAAGGCAGAAGAACAGTAGGATTTGATGGGGGAAGAACTTTGGAGATTGTGGAAGGCAGAAGAAAAGTAGTATTCGAAGGGGGAGGGACTTTGGAGATTGTGGAATGCAGAAGAACAGTAGGATTCGAAGGGGGAGGAACTTTGGAGATCGTGGAAGGCAGAAGAAAAGTAGGATTCGAAGGGGGAGGAACTTTGGAGATCGTGGAAGGCAGGAGAAAGCTATGATTTGAAGGGGGAGGAACTTTGGAGATCGTGGAAGGCAGAAGAAAAGTAGGATTCGATGGGGGAGGAACTTTGGAGATTGTGAAAGGCAGAAGAAAAGTAGGATTCGAAGGGGGAGGAACTTTGGAGATTGTGGAAGGCAGAAGAAAAGTAGTATTCGAAGGTGGAGGAACTTTGGAGATTGTGGAAGGCAGAAGAAAAGTAGGATTCGAAGGGGGAGGAACTTTGGAGATTGTGGAAGCAGAAGAAAAGTAGTATTCGAAGGGGGAGGAACTTTGGAGATTGTGGAAGGCAGAAGAAAAGTAGGATTCGAAGGGGGAGGAACTTTGGAGATTGTGGAAGCAGAAGAAAAGTAGGATTCGAAGGGGGAAGAACTTTGGAGATCTTGGAAGGCAGAAGAAAAGTAGGATTTGAAGGGGGAGGAACTTTGGAGATTGTGAAAGGCAGGAGAAAGCTATGATTTGAAGGGGGAGGAACTTTGGAGATCGTGGAAGGCAGAAGAAAAGTAGGATTCGAAGGGGGAGGAACTTTGGAGATTGTGGAAGGCAGAATAAAAGTAGGATTTGAAGGGGGAGTAACTTTGGAGATTGTGGAAGGCAGAAGAACAGTAGGATTTGATGGGGAAGAACTTTGGAGATTGTGGAAGGCAGAAGAAAAGTAGGATTCGAAGGGGGAGGAACTTTGGAGATTGTGGAAGGCAGAAGAAAAGTAGGATTCGAAGGGGGAGGAACTTTGGAGATTGTGGAAGGCAGAAGAAAAGTAGGATTCGAAGGGGGAGGAACTTTGGAGATTGTGGAAGGCAGAAGAAAAGTAGGATTCGAAGGGGGAGGGACTTTGGAGATTGTGGAAGGCAGAAGAAAAGTAGGATTCGAAGGGGGAGGAACTTTGGAGATTGTGGAAGGCAGAAGAAAAGTAGGATTCGAAGGGGGAGGAACTTTGGAGATTGTGGAAGGCAGAAGAAAAGTAGGATTCGAAGGGGGAGGGACTTTGGAGATTGTGGA
Organism: Pantherophis vulpinus; assembly: GCA_037215915.1. Classification (NCBI taxonomy): domain Eukaryota; kingdom Metazoa; phylum Chordata; class Lepidosauria; order Squamata; family Colubridae; genus Pantherophis; species Pantherophis vulpinus. The sequence goes on from JAXLNS010000038.1 coordinate 462,029, forward strand.
ATGCAGAAGAACAGTAGGATTTGATGGGGGAAGAACTTTGGAGATTGTGGAAGGCAGAAGAAACGTAGGCTTCGATGGGGGAGGAACTTTGGAGATTGTGGAAGGCAGAAGAAAAGAAGGATTCGAAGGGGGAGGAACTTTGGAGATTGTGGAAGGCAGAAGAACAGTAGGATTTGATGGGGGAGGAACTTTGGAGATTGTGGAAGCAGAAGAAAAGTAGGATTCGAAGGGGGAAGAACTTTGGAGATCTTGGAAGGCAGAAGAAAAGTAGGATTTGAAGGGGGAGGAACTTTGGAGATTGTGAAAGGCAGGAGAAAGCTATGATTTGAAGGGGGAGGAACTTTGGAGATCGTGGAAGGCAGAAGAAAAGTAGGATTCGAAGGGGGAGGAACTTTGGAGATTGTGGAAGGCAGAATAAAAGTAGGATTTGAAGGGGGAGTAACTTTGGAGATTGTGGAAGGCAGAAGAACAGTAGGATTTGATGGGGAAGAACTTTGGAGATTGTGGAAGGCAGAAGAAAAGTAGGATTCGAAGGGGGAGGAACTTTGGAGATTGTGGAAGGCAGAAGAAAAGTAGGATTCGAAGGGGGAGGAACTTTGGAGATTGTGGAAGGCAGAAGAAAAGTAGGATTCGAAGGGGGAGGGACTTTGGAGATTGTGGAAGGCAGAAGAAAAGTAGGATTCGAAGGGGGAGGAACTTTGGAGATTGTGGAAGGCAGAAGAAAAGTAGGATTCGAAGGGGGAGGAACTTTGGAGATTGTGGAAGGCAGAAGAAAAGTAGGATTCGAAGGGGGAGGGACTTTGGAGATTGTGGAATGCAGAAGAACAGTAGGATTTGATGGGGGAAGAACTTTGGAGATTGTGGAAGGCAGAAGAAACGTAGGCTTCGATGGGGGAGGAACTTTGGAGATTGTGGAAGGCAGAAGAAAAGAAGGATTCGAAGGGGGAGGAACTTTGGAGATTGTGGAAGGCAGAAGAACAGTAGGATTTGATGGGGGAGGAACTTTGGAGATCGTGGAAGGCAGAAGAACAGTAGACTTCGAAGGGGGAGGAACTTTGGAGATTGTGGAAGGCAGAAGAAAAGTAGGATTCGAAGGGGGAGGAACTTTGGAGATCGTGGAAGGCAGAAGAAAAGTAGGATTCGAAGGGGGAAGAACTTTGGAGATTGTGGAAGGCAGGAGAAAGCTATGATTCGAAGGGGGAGGAACTTTGGAGATCGTGGAAGGCAGGAGAAAGCTATGATTTGAAGGGGGAGGAACTTTGGAGATCGTGGAAGGCAGAAGAAAAGTAGGATTCGATGGGGAGGAACTTTGGAGATTGTGGAAGGCAGAAGAAAAGTAGTATTTGATGGGGGAAGAACTTTGGAGATTGTGGAAGGCAGAAGAAAAGTAGGATTCGATGGGGGAGGAACTTTGGAGATTGTGGAAGGCAGGAGAAAGCTATGATCCGAAGGGGGAGGAACTTTGGAGATTGTGGAAGGCAGAAGAAAAGTAGGATTCGAAGGGGGAAGAACTTTGGAGATTGTGGAAGGCAGAAGAACAGTAGGATTTGATGCGGGAGGAACTTTGGAGATCTTGGAAGGCAGAAGAACAGTAGACTTCGAAGGGGGAGGAACTTTGGAGATTGTGGAAGGCAGAAGAAAAGTAGGATTCGAAGGGGGAGGAACTTTGGAGATTGTGGAAGGCAGAAGAACAGTAGGATTTGATGGGGGAGGAACTTTGGAGATCGTGGAAGGCAGAAGAACAGTAGACTTCGAAGGGGGAGGAACTTTGGAGATTGTGGAAGGCAGAAGAAAAGTAGGATTCGAAGGGGGAGGAACTTTGGAGATCGTGGAAGGCAGAAGAAAAGTAGGATTCGAAGGGGGAAGAACTTTGGAGATTGTGGAAGGCAGGAGAAAGCTATGATTCGAAGGGGAGGAACTTTGGAGATCGTGGAAGGCAGAAGAAAAGTAGGATTCGAAGGGGGAAGAACTTTGGAGATTGTGGAAGGCAGAAGAACAGTAGGATTTGATGGGGGAGGAACTTTGGAGATCGTGGAAGGCAGAAGAACAGTAGACTTCGAAGGGGGAGGAACTTTGGAGATTGTGGAAGGCAGAAGAAAAGAAGGATTCGAAGGGGGAGGAACTTTGGAGATTGTGGAAGGCAGAAGAACAGTAGGATTCGAAGGGGGAGGAACTTTGGAGATTGTGGAAGGCAGAAGAAAAGTAGTATTCGAAGGGGGAGGAACTTTGGAGATTGTGGAAGCAGAAGAAAAGTAGTATTCGAAGGGGGAGGAACTTTGGAGATTGTGGAAGCAGAAGAAAAGTAGGATTCGAAGGGGGAAGAACTTTGGAGATCTTGGAAGGCAGAAGAAAAGTAGGATTTGAAGGGGGAGGAACTTTGGAGATTGTGGAAGGCAGAAGAAAAGTAGTATTCGAAGGGGGAGGAACTTTGGAGATTGTGGAAGGCAGAAGAAAAGTAGGATTCGAAGGGGGAGGAACTTTGGAGATTGTGGAAGGCAGAAGAAAAGTAGGATTCGAAGGGGGAGGGACTTTGGAGATTGTGGAATGCAGAAGAACAGTAGGATTTGATGGGGGAAGAACTTTGGAGATTGTGGAAGGCAGAAGAAAAGTAGGCTTCGATGGGGGAGGAACTTTGGAGATTGTGGAAGGCAGAAGAAAAGAAGGATTCGAAGGGGGAGGAACTTTGGAGATTGTGGAAGGCAGAAGAACAGTAGGATTTGATGGGGGAGGAACTTTGGAGATCGTGGAAGGCAGAAGAACAGTAGACTTCGAAGGGGGAGGAACTTTGGAGATTGTGGAAGGGAGAAGAAAAGTAGGATTCGAAGGGGGAGGAACTTTGGAGATTGTGGAAGGCAGAAGAAAAGTAGTATTCGAAGGGGGAGGGACTTTGGAGATTGTGGAATGCAGAAGAACAGTAGGATTTGATGGGGGAAGAACTTTGGAGATTGTGGAAGGCAGAAGAAAAGTAGGCTTCGATGGGGGAGGAACTTTGGAGATTGTGGAAGGCAGAAGAAAAGTAGGATTCGAAGGGGGAGGAACTTTGGAGATTGTGGAAGCAGAAGAAAAGTAGGATTCGAAGGGGGAAGAACTTTGGAGATCTTGGAAGGCAGAAGAAAAGTAGGATTTGAAGGGGGAGGAACTTTGGAGATTGTGGAAGGCAGAAGAAAAGTAGTATTCGAAGGGGGAGGAACTTTGGAGATTGTGGAAGGCAGAAGAAAAGTAGGATTCGAAGGGGGAGGGACTTTGGAGATTGTGGAATGCAGAAGAACAGTAGGATTTGATGGGGGAAGAACTTTGGAGATTGTGGAAGGCAGAAGAAAAGTAGGCTTCGATGGGGGAGGAACTTTGGAGATTGTGGAAGGCAGAAGAAAAGTAGGATTCGAAGGGGGAGGAACTTTGGAGATTGTGGAAGCAGAAGAAAAGTAGGATTCGAAGGGGGAAGAACTTTGGAGATCTTGGAAGGCAGAAGAAAAGTAGGATTTGAAGGGGGAGGAACTTTGGAGATTGTGGAAGGCAGAAGAAAAGTAGTATTCGAAGGGGGAGGAACTTTGGAGATTGTGGAAGGCAGAAGAACAGTAGGATTCGAAGGGGGAGGAACTTTGGAGATTGTGGAAGGCAGAAGAAAAGTAGTATTCGAAGGGGGAGGAACTTTGGAGATTGTGGAAGCAGAAGAAAAGTAGTATTCGAAGGGGGAGGAACTTTGGAGATTGTGGAAGCAGAAGAAAAGTAGGATTCGAAGGGGGAAGAACTTTGGAGATCTTGGAAGGCAGAAGAAAAGTAGGATTTGAAGGGGGAGGAACTTTGGAGATTGTGGAAGGCAGAAGAAAAGTAGTATTCGAAGGGGGAGGAACTTTGGAGATTGTGGAAGGCAGAAGAAAAGTAGGATTCGAAGGGGGAGGAACTTTGGAGATTGTGGAAGGCAGAAGAAAAGTAGGATTCGAAGGGGGAGGGACTTTGGAGATTGTGGAATGCAGAAGAACAGTAGGATTTGATGGGGGAAGAACTTTGGAGATTGTGGAAGGCAGAAGAAAAGTAGGATTCGAAGGGGGAGGAACTTTGGAGATTGTGGAAGGCAGAAGAAAAGAAGGATTCGAAGGGGGAGGAACTTTGGAGATTGTGGAAGGCAGAAGAACAGTAGGATTTGATGGGGGAGGAACTTTGGAGATCGTGGAAGGCAGAAGAACAGTAGACTTCGAAGGGGGAGGAACTTTGGAGATTGTGGAAGGGAGAAGAAAAGTAGGATTCGAAGGGGGAGGAACTTTGGAGATCGTGGAAGGCAGAAGAAAAGTAGGATTCGAAGGGGGAAGAACTTTGGAGATTGTGGAAGGCAGGAGAAAGCTATGATTCGAAGGGGGAGGAACTTTGGAGATCGTGGAAGGCAGGAGAAAGCTATGATTTGAAGGGGGAGGAACTTTGGAGATCGTGGAAGGCAGAAGAAAAGTAGGATTCGATGGGGGAGGAACTTTGGAGATTGTGAAAGGCAGAAGAAAAGTAGGATTCGAAGGGGGAGGAACTTTGGAGATTGTGGAAGGCAGAAGAAAAGTAGTATTCGAAGGGGGAGGAACTTTGGAGATTGTGGAAGGCAGAAGAACAGTAGGATTTGATGGGGGAGGAACTTTGGAGATCGTGGAAGGCAGAAGAACAGTAGACTTCGAAGGGGGAGGAACTTTGGAGATTGTGGAGGGCAGAAGAAAAGTAGGATTCGAAGGGGGAGGAACTTTGGAGATCGTGGAAGGCAGGAGAAAGCTATGATTTGAAGGGGGAGGAACTTTGGAGATCGTGGAAGGCAGAAGAAAAGTAGGATTCGATGGGGGAGGAACTTTGGAGATTGTGAAAGGCAGAAGAAAAGTAGGATTCGAAGGGGGAGGAACTTTGGAGATTGTGGAAGGCAGAAGAAAAGTAGTATTCGAAGGGGGAGGAACTTTGGAGATTGTGGAAGCAGAAGAAAAGTAGTATTCGAAGGGGGAGGAACTTTGGAGATTGTGGAAGGCAGAAGAAAAGTAGGAGTGGAAGGGGGAGGAACTTTGGAGATTGTGGAAGCAGAAGAAAAGTAGGATTCTAAGGGGGAAGAACTTTGGAGATCTTGGAAGGCAGAAGAAAAGTAGGATTTGAAGGGGGAGGAACTTTGGAGATTGTGGAAGCAGAAGAAAAGTAGTATTCGAAGGGGGAGGAACTTTGGAGATTGTGGAAGGCAGAAGAAAAGTAGGATTCGAAGGGGGAGGAACTTTGGAGATTGTGGAAGCAGAAGAAAAGTAGGATTCGAAGGGGGAAGAACTTTGGAGATCTTGGAAGGCAGAAGAAAAGTAGGATTTGAAGGGGGAGGAACTTTGGAGATTGTGGAAGGCAGAAGAAAAGTAGTATTCGAAGGGGGAGGAACTTTGGAGATTGTGGAAGGCAGAAGAAAAGTAGGATTCGAAGGGGGAGGAACTTTGGAGATTGTGGAAGCAGAAGAAAAGTAGTATTCGAAGGGGGAGGAACTTTGGAGATTGTGGAAGCAGAAGAAAAGTAGGATTCGAAGGGGGAAGAACTTTGGAGATCTTGGAAGGCAGAAGAAAAGTAGGATTTGAAGGGGGAGGAACTTTGGAGATTGTGGAAGGCAGAAGAAAAGTAGTATTCGAAGGGGGAGGAACTTTGGAGATTGTGGAAGGCAGAAGAAAAGTAGGATTCGAAGGGGGAGGAACTTTGGAGATTGTGGAAGGCAGAAGAAAAGTAGGATTCGAAGGGGGAGGGACTTTGGAGATTGTGGAATGCAGAAGAACAGTAGGATTTGATGGGGGAAGAACTTTGGAGATTGTGGAAGGCAGAAGAAAAGTAGGCTTCGATGGGGGAGGAACTTTGGAGATTGTGGAAGGCAGAAGAAAAGAAGGATTCGAAGGGGGAGGAACTTTGGAGATTGTGGAAGGCAGAAGAACAGTAGGATTTGATGGGGGAGGAACTTTGGAGATCGTGGAAGGCAGAAGAACAGTAGACTTCGAAGGGGGAGGAACTTTGGAGATTGTGGAAGGGAGAAGAAAAGTAGGATTCGAAGGGGGAGGAACTTTGGAGATCGTGGAAGGCAGAAGAAAAGTAGGATTCGAAGGGGGAAGAACTTTGGAGATTGTGGAAGGCAGGAGAAAGCTATGATTCGAAGGGGGAGGAACTTTGGAGATCGTGGAAGGCAGGAGAAAGCTATGATTTGAAGGGGGAGGAACTTTGGAGATCGTGGAAGGCAGAAGAAAAGTAGGATTCGATGGGGGAGGAACTTTGGAGATTGTGAAAGGCAGAAGAAAAGTAGGATTCGAAGGGGGAGGAACTTTGGAGATTGTGGAAGGCAGAAGAAAAGTAGTATTCGAAGGGGGAGGAACTTTGGAGATTGTGGAAGCAGAAGAAAAGTAGGATTCGAAGGGGGAGGAACTTTGGAGATTGTGGAAGGCAGAAGAAAAGTAGGATTCGAAGGGGGAGGAACTTTGGAGATTGTGGAAGCAGAAGAAAAGTAGGATTCGAAGGGGGAAGAACTTTGGAGATCTTGGAAGGCAGAAGAAAAGTAGGATTTGAAGGGGGAGGAACTTTGGAGATTGTGGAAGCAGAAGAAAAGTAGTATTCGAAGGGGGAGGAACTTTGGAGATTGTGGAAGGCAGAAGAAAAGTAGGATTCGAAGGGGGAGGAACTTTGGAGATTGTGGAAGCAGAAGAAAAGTAGGATTCGAAGGGGGAAGAACTTTGGAGATCTTGGAAGGCAGAAGAAAAGTAGGATTTGAAGGGGGAGGAACTTTGGAGATTGTGGAAGGCAGAAGAAAAGTAGTATTCGAAGGGGGAGGAACTTTGGAGATTGTGGAAGGCAGAAGAAAAGTAGGATTCGAAGGGGGAGGAACTTTGGAGATTGTGGAAGCAGAAGAAAAGTAGGATTCGAAGGGGGAAGAACTTTGGAGATCGTGGAAGGCAGGAGAAAGCTATGATTTGAAGGGGGAGGAACTTTGGAGATCGTGGAAGGCAGAAGAAAAGTAGGATTCGATGGGGGAGGAACTTTGGAGATTGTGAAAGGCAGAAGAAAAGTAGGATTCGAAGGGGGAGGAACTTTGGAGATTGTGGAAGGCAGAAGAAAAGTAGTATTCGAAGGGGGAGGAACTTTGGAGATTGTGGAAGGCAGAAGAAAAGTAGGCTTCGATGGGGGAGGAACTTTGGAGATTGTGGAAGGCAGAAGAAAAGAAGGATTCGAAGGGGGAGGAACTTTGGAGATTGTGGAAGGCAGAAGAACAGTAGGATTTGATGGGGGAGGAACTTTGGAGATCGTGGAAGGCAGAAGAAAAGTAGGATTCGATGGGGGAGGAACTTTGGAGATTGTGGAAGGCAGAAGAAAAGTAGGATTCGATGGGGGAGGAACTTTGGAGATTGTGAAAGGCAGAAGAAATTAGGATTTGATGGGGGAAGAACTTTGGAGATCTTGGAAGGCAGGAGAAAGCTATGATCCGATGGGGGAGGAACTTTGGAGATCGTGGAAGGCAGAAGAACAGTAGGATTCGATGGGGGAGAAACTTTGGAGATTGTGGAAGCAGAAGAAAAGTAGTATTTGATGGGGGAAGAACTTTGGAGATCTTGGAAGGCAGAAGAAAAGTAGTATTCGAAGGGGGAGGAACTTTGGAGATTGTGGAATGCAGAAGAACAGTAGGATTTGATGGGGGAAGAACTTTGGAGATTGTGGAAGGCAGAAGAAAAGTAGGATTCGATGGGGGAGGAACTTTGGAGATTGTGGAAGGCAGAAGAAAAGTAGGATTCGAAGGGGGAAGAACTTTGGAGATCTTGGAAGGCAGAAGAAAAGTAGGATTTGAAGGGGGAGGAACTTTGGAGATTGTGGAAGGCAGAAGAAAAGTAGTATTCGAAGGGGGAGGAACTTTGGAGATTGTGGAATGCAGAAGAACAGTAGGATTTGATGGGGGAAGAACTTTGGAGATTGTGGAAGGCAGAAGAAAAGTAGGCTTCGATGGGGGAGGAACTTTGGAGATTGTGGAAGGCAGAAGAAAAGAAGGATTCGAAGGGGGAGGAACTTTGGAGATTGTGGAAGGCAGAAGAACAGTAGGATTTGATGGGGGAAGAACTTTGGAGATTGTGGAAGGCAGAAGAAAAGTAGGCTTCGATGGGGGAGGAACTTTGGAGATTGTGGAAGGCAGAAGAAAAGAAGGATTCGAAGGGGGAGGAACTTTGGAGATTGTGGAAGGCAGAAGAACAGTAGGATTTGATGGGGGAGGAACTTTGGAGATCGTGGAAGGCAGAAGAACAGTAGACTTCGAAGGGGGAGGAACTTTGGAGATTGTGGAAGGCAGAAGAAAAGTAGGATTCGAAGGGGGAGGAACTTTGGAGATCGTGGAAGGCAGAAGAAAAGTAGGATTCGAAGGGGGAAGAACTTTGGAGATTGTGGAAGGCAGAAGAAAAGTAGGCTTCGATGGGGGAGGAACTTTGGAGATTGTGGAAGGCAGAAGAAAAGAAGGATTCGAAGGGGGAGGAACTTTGGAGATTGTGGAAGGCAGAAGAACAGTAGGATTTGATGGGGGAGGAACTTTGGAGATCGTGGAAGGCAGAAGAACAGTAGACTTCGAAGGGGGAGGAACTTTGGAGATTGTGGAAGGCAGAAGAAAAGTAGGATTCGAAGGGGGAGGAACTTTGGAGATCGTGGAAGGCAGAAGAAAAGTAGGATTCGAAGGGGGAAGAACTTTGGAGATTGTGGAAGGCAGGAGAAAGCTATGATTCGAAGGGGGAGGAACTTTGGAGATCGTGGAAGGCAGGAGAAAGCTATGATTTGAAGGGGGAGGAACTTTGGAGATCGTGGAAGGCAGAAGAACAGTAGACTTCGAAGGGGGAGGAACTTTGGAGATTGTGGAAGGCAGAAGAAAAGTAGGATTCGAAGGGGGAGGAACTTTGGAGATCGTGGAAGGCAGAAGAAAAGTAGGATTCGAAGGGGGAAGAACTTTGGAGATTGTGGAAGGCAGAAGAAAAGTAGGATTCGAAGGGGGAGGAACTTTGGAGATTGTGGAAGGCAGAAGAAAAGTAGGATTCGAAGGGGGAGGGACTTTGGAGATTGTGGAATGCAGAAGAACAGTAGGATTTGATGGGGGAAGAACTTTGGAGATTGTGGAAGGCAGAAGAAAAGTAGGCTTCGATGGGGGAGGAACTTTGGAGATTGTGGAAGGCAGAAGAAAAGAAGGATTCGAAGGGGGAGGAACTTTGGAGATTGTGGAAGGCAGAAGAACAGTAGGATTTGATGGGGGAGGAACTTTGGAGATCGTGGAAGGCAGAAGAACAGTAGACTTCGAAGGGGGAGGAACTTTGGAGATTGTGGAAGGGAGAAGAAAAGTAGGATTCGAAGGGGGAGGAACTTTGGAGATCGTGGAAGGCAGAAGAAAAGTAGGATTCGAAGGGGGAAGAACTTTGGAGATTGTGGAAGGCAGGAGAAAGCTATGATTCGAAGGGGGAGGAACTTTGGAGATCGTGGAAGGCAGGAGAAAGCTATGATTTGAAGGGGGAGGAACTTTGGAGATCGTGGAAGGCAGAAGAAAAGTAGGATTCGATGGGGGAGGAACTTTGGAGATTGTGAAAGGCAGAAGAAAAGTAGGATTCGAAGGGGGAGGAACTTTGGAGATTGTGGAAGGCAGAAGAAAAGTAGTATTCGAAGGGGGAGGAACTTTGGAGATTGTGGAAGCAGAAGAAAAGTAGGATTCGAAGGGGGAGGAACTTTGGAGATTGTGGAAGGCAGAAGAAAAGTAGGATTCGAAGGGGGAGGAACTTTGGAGATTGTGGAAGCAGAAGAAAAGTAGGATTCGAAGGGGGAAGAACTTTGGAGATCTTGGAAGGCAGAAGAAAAGTAGGATTTGAAGGGGGAGGAACTTTGGAGATTGTGGAAGCAGAAGAAAAGTAGTATTCGAAGGGGGAGGAACTTTGGAGATTGTGGAAGGCAGAAGAAAAGTAGGATTCGAAGGGGGAGGAACTTTGGAGATTGTGGAAGCAGAAGAAAAGTAGGATTCGAAGGGGGAAGAACTTTGGAGATCTTGGAAGGCAGAAGAAAAGTAGGATTTGAAGGGGGAGGAACTTTGGAGATTGTGGAAGGCAGAAGAAAAGTAGTATTCGAAGGGGGAGGAACTTTGGAGATTGTGGAAGGCAGAAGAAAAGTAGGATTCGAAGGGGGAGGAACTTTGGAGATTGTGGAAGCAGAAGAAAAGTAGGATTCGAAGGGGGAAGAACTTTGGAGATCGTGGAAGGCAGGAGAAAGCTATGATTTGAAGGGGGAGGAACTTTGGAGATCGTGGAAGGCAGAAGAAAAGTAGGATTCGATGGGGGAGGAACTTTGGAGATTGTGAAAGGCAGAAGAAAAGTAGGATTCGAAGGGGGAGGAACTTTGGAGATTGTGGAAGGCAGAAGAAAAGTAGTATTCGAAGGGGGAGGAACTTTGGAGATTGTGGAAGGCAGAAGAAAAGTAGGCTTCGATGGGGGAGGAACTTTGGAGATTGTGGAAGGCAGAAGAAAAGAAGGATTCGAAGGGGGAGGAACTTTGGAGATTGTGGAAGGCAGAAGAACAGTAGGATTTGATGGGGGAGGAACTTTGGAGATCGTGGAAGGCAGAAGAAAAGTAGGATTCGATGGGGGAGGAACTTTGGAGATTGTGGAAGGCAGAAGAAAAGTAGGATTCGATGGGGGAGGAACTTTGGAGATTGTGAAAGGCAGAAGAAATTAGGATTTGATGGGGGAAGAACTTTGGAGATCTTGGAAGGCAGGAGAAAGCTATGATCCGATGGGGGAGGAACTTTGGAGATCGTGGAAGGCAGAAGAACAGTAGGATTCGATGGGGGAGAAACTTTGGAGATTGTGGAAGCAGAAGAAAAGTAGTATTTGATGGGGGAAGAACTTTGGAGATCTTGGAAGGCAGAAGAAAAGTAGTATTCGAAGGGGGAGGAACTTTGGAGATTGTGGAATGCAGAAGAACAGTAGGATTTGATGGGGGAAGAACTTTGGAGATTGTGGAAGGCAGAAGAAAAGTAGGATTCGATGGGGGAGGAACTTTGGAGATTGTGGAAGGCAGAAGAAAAGTAGGATTCGAAGGGGGAAGAACTTTGGAGATCTTGGAAGGCAGAAGAAAAGTAGGATTTGAAGGGGGAGGAACTTTGGAGATTGTGGAAGGCAGAAGAAAAGTAGTATTCGAAGGGGGAGGAACTTTGGAGATTGTGGAATGCAGAAGAACAGTAGGATTTGATGGGGGAAGAACTTTGGAGATTGTGGAAGGCAGAAGAAAAGTAGGCTTCGATGGGGGAGGAACTTTGGAGATTGTGGAAGGCAGAAGAAAAGAAGGATTCGAAGGGGGAGGAACTTTGGAGATTGTGGAAGGCAGAAGAACAGTAGGATTTGATGGGGGAGGAACTTTGGAGATCGTGGAAGGCAGAAGAACAGTAGACTTCGAAGGGGGAGGAACTTTGGAGATTGTGGAAGGCAGAAGAAAAGTAGGATTCGAAGGGGGAGGAACTTTGGAGATCGTGGAAGGCAGAAGAAAAGTAGGATTCGAAGGGGGAAGAACTTTGGAGATTGTGGAAGGCAGAAGAAAAGTAGGATTCGAAGGGGGAGGAACTTTGGAGATCGTGGAAGGCAGAAGAAAAGTAGGATTCGAAGGGGGAAGAACTTTGGAGATTGTGGAAGGCAGGAGAAAGCTATGATTCGAAGGGGGAGGAACTTTGGAGATCGTGGAAGGCAGGAGAAAGCTATGATTTGAAGGGGGAGGAACTTTGGAGATCGTGGAAGGCAGAAGAACAGTAGACTTCGAAGGGGGAGGAACTTTGGAGATTGTGGAAGGCAGAAGAAAAGTAGGATTCGAAGGGGGAGGAACTTTGGAGATCGTGGAAGGCAGAAGAAAAGTAGGATTCGAAGGGGGAAGAACTTTGGAGATTGTGGAAGGCAGGAGAAAGCTATGATTCGAAGGGGGAGGAACTTTGGAGATTGTGGAAGGCAGAAGAAAAGTAGTATTCGAAGGGGGAGGAACTTTGGAGATTGTGGAATGCAGAAGAACAGTAGGATTTGATGGGGGAAGAACTTTGGAGATTGTGGAAGGCAGAAGAAAAGTAGGATTCGAAGGGGGAGGAACTTTGGAGATTGTGGAAGGCAGAAGAAAAGTAGTATTCGAAGGGGGAGGGACTTTGGAGATTGTGGAATGCAGAAGAACAGTAGGATTTGATGGGGGAAGAACTTTGGAGATTGTGGAAGGCAGAAGAAAAGTAGGCTTCGATGGGGGAGGAACTTTGGAGATTGTGGAAGGCAGAAGAAAAGAAGGATTCGAAGGGGGAGGAACTTTGGAGATTGTGGAAGGCAGAAGAACAGTAGGATTTGATGGGGGAGGAACTTTGGAGATCGTGGAAGGCAGAAGAACAGTAGACTTCGAAGGGGGAGGAACTTTGGAGATTGTGGAAGGGAGAAGAAAAGTAGGATTCTAAGGGGGAAGAACTTTGGAGATCTTGGAAGGCAGAAGAAAAGTAGGATTTGAAGGGGGAGGAACTTTGGAGATTGTGGAAGCAGAAGAAAAGTAGTATTCGAAGGGGGAGGAACTTTGGAGATTGTGGAAGGCAGAAGAAAAGTAGGATTCGAAGGGGGAGGAACTTTGGAGATTGTGGAAGCAGAAGAAAAGTAGGATTCGAAGGGGGAAGAACTTTGGAGATCTTGGAAGGCAGAAGAAAAGTAGGATTTGAAGGGGGAGGAACTTTGGAGATTGTGGAAGGCAGAAGAAAAGTAGTATTCGAAGGGGGAGGAACTTTGGAGATTGTGGAAGGCAGAAGAAAAGTAGGATTCGAAGGGGGAGGAACTTTGGAGATTGTGGAAGCAGAAGAAAAGTAGTATTCGAAGGGGGAGGAACTTTGGAGATTGTGGAAGCAGAAGAAAAGTAGGATTCGAAGGGGGAAGAACTTTGGAGATCTTGGAAGGCAGAAGAAAAGTAGGATTTGAAGGGGGAGGAACTTTGGAGATTGTGGAAGGCAGAAGAAAAGTAGTATTCGAAGGGGGAGGAACTTTGGAGATTGTGGAAGGCAGAAGAAAAGTAGGATTCGAAGGGGGAGGAACTTTGGAGATTGTGGAAGGCAGAAGAAAAGTAGTATTCGAAGGGGGAGGGACTTTGGAGATTGTGGAATGCAGAAGAACAGTAGGATTTGATGGGGGAAGAACTTTGGAGATTGTGGAGGGCAGAAGAAAAGTAGGATTCGAAGGGGGAGGAACTTTGGAGATCGTGGAAGGCAGGAGAAAGCTATGATTTGAAGGGGGAGGAACTTTGGAGATCGTGGAAGGCAGAAGAAAAGTAGGATTCGATGGGGGAGGAACTTTGGAGATTGTGAAAGGCAGAAGAAAAGTAGGATTCGAAGGGGGAGGAACTTTGGAGATTGTGGAAGGCAGAAGAAAAGTAGTATTCGAAGGGGGAGGAACTTTGGAGATTGTGGAAGCAGAAGAAAAGTAGTATTCGAAGGGGGAGGAACTTTGGAGATTGTGGAAGGCAGAAGAAAAGTAGGATTCGAAGGGGGAGGAACTTTGGAGATTGTGGAAGCAGAAGAAAAGTAGGATTCGAAGGGGGAAGAACTTTGGAGATCTTGGAAGGCAGAAGAAAAGTAGGATTTGAAGGGGGAGGAACTTTGGAGATTGTGGAAGCAGAAGAAAAGTAGTATTCGAAGGGGGAGGAACTTTGGAGATTGTGGAAGGCAGAAGAAAAGTAGGATTCGAAGGGGGAGGAACTTTGGAGATTGTGGAAGCAGAAGAAAAGTAGGATTCGAAGGGGGAAGAACTTTGGAGATCTTGGAAGGCAGAAGAAAAGTAGGATTTGAAGGGGGAGGAACTTTGGAGATTGTGGAAGGCAGAAGAAAAGTAGTATTCGAAGGGGGAGGAACTTTGGAGATTGTGGAAGGCAGAAGAAAAGTAGGATTCGAAGGGGGAGGAACTTTGGAGATTGTGGAAGCAGAAGAAAAGTAGGATTCGAAGGGGGAAGAACTTTGGAGATCGTGGAAGGCAGAAGAACAGTAGACTTCGAAGGGGGAGGAACTTTGGAGATTGTGGAAGGCAGAAGAAAAGTAGGATTCGAAGGGGGAGGAACTTTGGAGATCGTGGAAGGCAGGAGAAAGCTATGATTTGAAGGGGGAGGAACTTTGGAGATCGTGGAAGGCAGAAGAAAAGTAGGATTCGATGGGGGAGGAACTTTGGAGATTGTGAAAGGCAGAAGAAAAGTAGGATTCGAAGGGGGAGGAACTTTGGAGATTGTGGAAGGCAGAAGAAAAGTAGTATTCGAAGGGGGAGGAACTTTGGAGATTGTGGAAGGCAGAAGAAAAGTAGGCTTCGATGGGGGAGGAACTTTGGAGATTGTGGAAGGCAGAAGAAAAGAAGGATTCGAAGGGGGAGGAACTTTGGAGATTGTGGAAGGCAGAAGAACAGTAGGATTTGATGGGGGAGGAACTTTGGAGATCGTGGAAGGCAGAAGAAAAGTAGGATTCGATGGGGGAGGAACTTTGGAGATTGTGGAAGGCAGAAGAAAAGTAGGATTCGATGGGGGAGGAACTTTGGAGATTGTGAAAGGCAGAAGAAATTAGGATTTGATGGGGGAAGAACTTTGGAGATCTTGGAAGGCAGGAGAAAGCTATGATCCGATGGGGGAGGAACTTTGGAGATCGTGGAAGGCAGAAGAACAGTAGGATTCGATGGGGGAGAAACTTTGGAGATTGTGGAAGCAGAAGAAAAGTAGTATTTGATGGGGGAAGAACTTTGGAGATCTTGGAAGGCAGAAGAAAAGTAGTATTCGAAGGGGGAGGAACTTTGGAGATTGTGGAATGCAGAAGAACAGTAGGATTTGATGGGGGAAGAACTTTGGAGATTGTGGAAGGCAGAAGAAAAGTAGGATTCGATGGGGGAGGAACTTTGGAGATTGTGGAAGGCAGAAGAAAAGTAGGATTCGAAGGGGGAAGAACTTTGGAGATCTTGGAAGGCAGAAGAAAAGTAGGATTTGAAGGGGGAGGAACTTTGGAGATTGTGGAAGGCAGAAGAAAAGTAGTATTCGAAGGGGGAGGAACTTTGGAGATTGTGGAATGCAGAAGAACAGTAGGATTTGATGGGGGAAGAACTTTGGAGATTGTGGAAGGCAGAAGAAAAGTAGGCTTCGATGGGGGAGGAACTTTGGAGATTGTGGAAGGCAGAAGAAAAGAAGGATTCGAAGGGGGAGGAACTTTGGAGATTGTGGAAGGCAGAAGAACAGTAGGATTTGATGGGGGAGGAACTTTGGAGATCGTGGAAGGCAGAAGAACAGTAGACTTCGAAGGGGGAGGAACTTTGGAGATTGTGGAAGGCAGAAGAAAAGTAGGATTCGAAGGGGGAGGAACTTTGGAGATCGTGGAAGGCAGAAGAAAAGTAGGATTCGAAGGGGGAAGAACTTTGGAGATTGTGGAAGGCAGGAGAAAGCTATGATTCGAAGGGGGAGGAACTTTGGAGATCGTGGAAGGCAGGAGAAAGCTATGATTTGAAGGGGGAGGAACTTTGGAGATCGTGGAAGGCAGAAGAAAAGTAGGATTCGATGGGGAGGAACTTTGGAGATTGTGAAAGGCAGAAGAAAAGTAGGATTCGAAGGGGGAGGAACTTTGGAGATTGTGCAAGGCGGAAGAAAAGTAGTATTTGATGGGGGAAGAACTTTGGAGATTTTGGAAGGCAGAAGAAAAGTTGGATTCGATGGGGGAGGAACTTTGGAGATTGTGGAAGGCAGGAGAAAGCTATGATCCGAAGGGGGAAGAACTTTGGAGATTGTGGAAGGCAGAAGAACAGTAGGATTTGATGGGGGAGGAACTTTGGAGATCTTGGAAGGCAGAAGAACAGTAGACTTCGAAGGGGGAGGAACTTTGGAGATTGTGGAAGGCAGAAGAACAGTAGGATTTGATGGGGGAGGAACTTTGGAGATCGTGGAAGGCAGAAGAAAAGTATGATTCGATGGGGGAGGAACTTTGGAGATTGTGGAAGGCGGAAGAAAAGTAGGATTTGATGGGGGAAGAACTTTGGAGATTGTGGAAGGCAGAAGAAAAGTAGGATTCGATGGGGGAGGAACTTTGGAGATCTTGGAAGGCAGGAGAAAGCTATGATTCGAAGGGGGAGGAACTTTGGAGATCGTGGAAGGCAGAAGAAAAGTAGTATTTGATGGGGGAAGAACTTTGGAGATCGTGGAAGGCAGGAGAAAGCTATGATTCCAAGGGGGAGAAACTTTGGAGATCTTGGAAGGCAGGAGAAAAGTAGGATTCGATGGGGGAGGAACTTTGAAGATCATGGAAGGCAGAAGAAAGATAGGATTCGAAGGGGGAGGAACTTTGGAGATTGTGGAAGGCAGAAGAACAGTAGGATTTGATGGGGGAGGAACTTTGGAGATTGTGAAAGGCAGAAGAAATTAGGATTTGATGGGGGAGGAACTTTGGAGATCGTGGAAGGCAGGAGAAAAGTAGGATTTGATGGGGTGTTGCATTCATCCTGGCGGGCTCCTCATGAGAGGTTCAGATTAGAGATAACAGAAATACAGGTGTTTCTCGTGATGAGAGAGCCCAGAGCTGACTCAGTCACCCTCTTTTATTATACAAGTTATAGGGCGTATCAGAAGGCATGATTACAGCTATACATTCTCATATTACATCTGTGATACAAAGGATTTTATCCATATCTGGACATAACTTTCACATCCTACCATATTACAGTAAATCACATGAATTCTAGGAAAGCGATACTAAAGGTAAAAACAAAACTTATCATATTTGCTGCTAGCGGGGGGGGGGGGTCCATCTTGAGGTATCAGATTACCTCAAGCCTCAGGAATGTTGTACAAGGAGATGTCTCTGCTAATGCAGGCACAGCCTATGTTATGAACAAAGAGAGAACGAATAGGGCCCTTCAGAGAGTATCCATATGAACCCGCTTTTTCTACTCAGATTATTTCGGTGCCAAAGTCCATACACGTGTCCAACCAGCTAAACTGGTCTATACATGTACTATGGCCACCGCATTCCCACATTTCCTCTGTTTTTGTTTTTTGCAACAGGGTTCAGCTGTGTTGTTATTATGATGTTCTCTTTATGCCTGGGAAACATGCCTATCATCATAGCAAACAAAGCAGGAATATATTGACTACTACAACATACAGAAATAAGCAAAGCAATGATCATGAGTACAGTACACAATATGTTCTTCAGCCATCTGGTTTCTGTAAATGTTTTTAGTTCACCCATCCTTTTATTACGGTGAACAAAGTTAGTGGAAAAGTGGCCGGGAGATGTCAAGCGAGGTAGGCCATCAAGTTTCTGACTTGTACATTTCCACAAATCGCTCACACTAATTGTAAATCCATCCGGTTTCAGGCACCCAAGAAAACCACATGTCAGGAGTTTGTAACCTCTGAATTATCTTGGAAGCCCTATCTTGCAAGTCCCGAGCACCTTCTCTGACCACACCTGATTTGTTCCTCCAGTTCCAGAAGGGCTTTGGTTTCACTTTTCAGGACGTCCTTCCTATTGGAGGGAATAAAACCTTTGCACATTTGCAGAAGGGAGGGGAGACATTGGATACAGCAACAAAGCAAAACAAGCAGTACAATTATAGATACAATAATTGGCATAATTGATTTCAACCAAGAACCATCCGGGAGCCATGACCAAAGAGCAGCCCAGATGTCAATGGCGCCAGATCCATTGGATGATAAGGGATTGTTTTTTGATCAAGTTTTCCATATGTTCTATGGTGTGAGTGATGTTATACTGATAATCAGATACATAGGTACAACAATGTGAGTGCATGAGGGCACAATCGCCTCCTTTAGCTACTAGCATAATATCTAAGGCATATCAGTTTTGTAAGACCACCTCCCTGATTTCTCGTTGAACATATGTACTGTCCAGTTATTTAATAAATGAAGATCCCGATAGTTCATTGCCACCCGAGATTGGGCAAGATGCCTCTGGATATCTGAGTTTTTAATGAGCCACCCAGTGTCAGTGGTGGGTGTGGTTTGGGAAATAGGAGTAGTGGAGTTTGTCTGATTAGCAGCTATTTGAATGTCTTTTATTACTGTCCCATCATGATTGAATGTAGAGGTTGCTGACATAAAGGATCATGAGATGTAGGGGCAATAGATGCAAGATCGTGACTTAATTCCAGAATCCATGATATATAATCTCCTCTATGCAATTGTTGCAGAGGCCCATTGTCCTTATTCACTCCCCCCTCAGCTGGAAATGTCAATATGGGAACCTTAGGTGGTGGAGTAGACTTAGGTAGAAAGTAAGGACCTTGTGCATAGACAATGCGTTTGTGGCGGGAGCGTACTTGACTTGAAGTGTATGTATGTGGGGATTTGATATTCCTTACATGGTCACTTGAGAGTCCCAAAGCTAATAATGTCCAAAGCCATAAACAAATCATAGTCACTTATACGTGTGAAACAAAATTTCTAGCAAAATTAGAAAAACAATTCTACTAACATTAGTATGTGTAAGAAAGTGTTAAAATGTATATGTACAATGTGAAGGTAGTTTCCTCCTGATGAATCTTCCGCTGTGCGCAGGGAACCAACTGATCACCACCGTGCATTGAGAGTCTGTTGCCGGTAGGACTCAGCAAGATGTTTTCTTCTTAAATCTCAGCACCAGGAGTTTCTCCTTCTTTTTGTTGTAAATGAAATGGTCTTACGTGTCTTCTGGGGATCCAAATGATGCGATCATTGTCCTGGACAGCAGCATATCCATGGCCCCAGGTAATAAGGTCAGCAGGCCCTCTCCATGCAGTATCAGGTAGTTGGTGGAAATAGAGGCTGTCCAGTCAGGTTAAGGAAGTTCAAAGTATATAAGTAAAGATTGAGTTTGTTTTGCATGGCTGGGAGGCCGAGGCATTTTTCCTCTTTCAATTTTATAAGCCAAATTTGTGTGTGATGGACCACTTGTTACAAAAGTCTGCAAAGGCAGTACTGGTGTACGCAGGTCCATTGTCAGTTTTAAGTTCAATTGGGCGTCCCATCGATGCGAAGGTCCGAATACAATGATTTATTACATGTTTGGTTGCTTCCCCCTTTTTTGGGAATGCCATTAATAAATCCTGAATAAGTATCCAAGGAAACATGCAAATATTTCCATGGGGCAAAGGAAAGGTATTGAGTCACATCCATTTGCCAGATTTCACAAGCTTTCAGTCCTCTAGGTTTTACACCCATAGGGATAGAATGAGCTTGTTGACTACAGGTAGGACATTGTTGTATGATGGCAGTCGCTTCGGCTGCCGTGAGACCAAATTGTTTCGCTAATGCTTTTTATTTTGATGAAAATAGGCATGACTGTCCCATGGTGTGAGAGCAGAAACAGTAAAAGAAGAGTGAAGAAGAAGTGTGCCAGAGGTGGCAGAGGACGCCGCAGCGTCAGCAGCATCATTCCCTTCCTGGAGGGGCCCAGGGAAGGGCTGATGGCTCCTTATGTGAGCCACATAGAAAGGGTGTCTTCGTGAATGTATTAATTGTTGTAAAGTGAGGAACAACGAGAGCAACGGCGGGTCGAGAGAAGGGGAAAGATAGGAGGCATAGATAGTTTTAACAATTTGAGTGACATATAGGCTGTCTAGGATAAGGTTGAAAGGAGAGTTTGAAAACGTGTGGAAAGCAAGAATAGAGGCAGCTAGTTCAGCACGTTGTGCTGATGTTTGAGGGAGAGTAATCTTTTTTTGCCATTTTCCATTATGTTGCCATACACAAGCTCCATATGTCTTACTGCCATCCGCAAACACAGTGGCAGCATTCAGTATGGGGCCAGATGCCAACGGGGAGTTCCAAACAAAAGGAATGGTTTTTAAAAGTGACAATCTGGGATCTGGGGGCGGGTGGCATGACACTTCTCCTGGCCAATCAGCGAGTGCAAATTGCAATTGATCACATGTGGAAAGCAGGGCTTCCCAAGTAGTGCATTAAACAGAGGGGTCAGCTGCGCAGTGGTGAGGGCCAAGAACGGGCGTGCCCAGTTGATGGTCCCCAGGTACCGCTGCAGCTGTACCAGGGTTTTATTTTGATGGAAATCTCTGTCTCCGCTACCCACAATATCTATAACCTTCCAATAAACAAATCTCCTTATAACACTAAACATTCAAGTCCTTCTCCCACTGCCATTCTGATTTCCAGCCCAAGTCTGTGCAAACCAACTTTCTCTTAAACAATTCAACTCCTTCTCTGCACCAATATCTGATTGTCCTTTTAAATCTCTTTGTAAACTGAGCTTGATTCAAACAAAAAACAAGCATACTTCCAAAAGTCAACTTTCTGCTTTCCTTCACTAACTCTCTCTTACATTCCCTATAACACTGGGTTCTTTGCATACCAGTCTTTATACAAAATAGCACAATTATCTATTCACAGCCTACAATATCCAGTCAATCCTAAAAATTTCCTCAACTCTTCAGGTGTTATTTTCTTTCATTAATTAAATGTCCTATGTATTTTATCTCTCTTTCTACATATTGTAACTTCTAACTCATCTCTGTGATAATTCCTAAAAAGGCAGCAGCTTATGCTGCTGACAAACAAACAAATAAACAACAGACAAACAAAGAACAAACATGCCATCTGTTAAGTATGCAAAATGCACGCAGACATAAAAACATAAAAATAAGAAAAACAGCTTCAAAAATAAAACAAACAATCTAAATGAGGTATTTTGAGTCAATGCTCCGAAACTACAAAGGCAGGTATCAGATATCACCCTTCACCCCGCCTTTCTCTGGCTGGTTCAGCAGAGAGAAAAAAAAAATGGTTAAAAGGACCAAGACTCATAGCCCTCCCTCTTGTGCCTCTCACCTCTCAGGAAAAAGGGAGGGGGTGAGAGAAAGGAAAATTTTTTTAAAACAGACAAGCCTCCCTCCTCCTTTAAGGCAGGAAAAGAAAAGAAAAAAGGTGCTTATACACAAAATTACATTTCATGCAATCCAATACACACCCATTCACATCTGTACTGCAATCAGACCTTTTGTATAATACATCCTTCATGCGAATTAGTCATTCAAATTATTTCAATGAACTAGCTTATTCCCAAAAACTGTGGAAAAAATTCAGGCAACAGTTTTAATCACAATGGTGAATTTTTGGGCCCATAACCATTGTCCGGTTTTCCACAGTTTCAAGTTCAAGCCCAGTCAATTTTTGCTGGCCAGCCAAGCATATCAATTCCACACACTATCATTATAGATGCACATTGACAAAATATTTTAAACAGAAATCACTTCAAGTTGTTTCAGCCTGTCAAACATACTGAGAGTCATAGATCAGATTAAAAGCTTGTTGAGAAAAAGTGTGAAAGCTAAGATAGTCGCAGACAATTAGTGTAAGATTCTTTCCAGATGTCGTCATGAGTATCCTTGTAAGCAATGGCTCCTCTGGAGGAAATCATTAAGCAAGTAAACCTAGGATCTTTAGGCAAATGATATGAAATACAGCCTACATAGTCAGTTAGAGCACACTGAAGAGATGAATTATTCTGAAGATAAAAGTGAAAGTCAGATTTTAAGATAGAAAGAATAATATTTATTAGATCAGTTCCATTTCTTCGACAGTCTGGCGTACGCCCCAAGGTTATAATTTCAGCAATATCTTAAATAAAGGGTAAAACATTTTTAGATGGTAATGAGACAAATAAAGCAATGTACTTTTTGCTGTTCTAAAACAGAATTAAATCTCCTGGCTTTTTTCTTTATCAATAACTCAAATAATGGGCTAAGTAAATGCATAGGTAAAGAGAAATATGTGGGCGGACCCAATTAATAGTACCCAGTAATTGTTGCAAATTTAACTTTGGGTAACTTTAAAAGCCGGAGCAGAAAAAGATTGCAATAATTTATGCCCTAAATACAGATAAGAAGCGTACAGCTGTATTTTTTCTGGGGCAATGTGCAATTCATTTACACATAAATCATTTTGTATTTTCAAAAAGCCAATTAGGTTGTTTTCTTGAGGTTTGCTGCCTGGTGATAAAGCAGTGCTAACAAATTGGTTTTGTACGATGTTCCTATCCTGACACACTTTAATCATATCTGCCAAATCAAGATTTTTTCCCAGCCCAACAATTGTTTTTCGGCATTCAGAAGTGGCGTTGTTTTTTGCCATTTGCCTCATGTTAGAGAAGGCTTGTTGACATTTGCCAGAAACAGGCATTTTTCTGAAGGTTAGATAAGCACATTCAGAAAGAACTTGCAAAGTTGCAGCCGGCAGACACACAGAAAGCATTTCAGCAATTTATTCTATATTCCATCCCCCTTTTTTTGTCTAACTGTTTCTTTAAATTCTGCTTAGTGGGGGTGTAACTGACTCCTTCAGAATGAGCTGATGTTTAATTTCATGCCATGCGTCTGCGTGGGTGATTTAACGCGAGAGCGCAACTTGCAGTCTCTCAACAAAGTCTGAAAAGGAACCATTAACAGTGTCCTGAAGGCTTTTTTTTAATACATCATTAAACACTCTATAACTAATCTCCAGAGTGCAAAAATTTTTTTCAGGGCTGGGGAGGTTCGTGGAGGCATGTTCCCATCTGCTTCCATTTTCACTTTTAAAGAGCCCTTTTCCGGATAAGCCGGATAATGTTGCCAATTGTATTTTAGAAGGTAAATCAAATTCTTTTTTATCACGGGCAGGACTTTCCCGTTATCTTTTTAAAACAATGATTGAGGACTTGGCCAATTCTCTAAGTTCGTGGAGGTACGTGACCTGGGACTTAGAGAATTCTGCCCCCATACTCACGATTTATGGGAGGGTGCTTCGTTCGCAGATGACCGGCCCTGGTTTGCAGAGGCTTTTTTCTTCCAGCCGAATGAGTATGAGGGTGCCAAGAGACGTGCTCGATCAGCGAATCACGTCGGGGTCACCATATGTTGCATTCATCCTGGCGGGCTCCTCATGAGAGTTTCAGATTAGAGATAACACAAGGACAGGTGTTTCTCGTGATGAGAGAGCCCAGAGCTGACTCCGTCACCCTCTTTTATTATACAAGGGTATAGGGAGTATCAGAAGGCATGATTACAGCTATACATTCTCATATTACATCTGTGATACAAAGGATTTTCTCCATATCTGGACATAACTTTCACATCCTACCATATTACAGTAAATCACGTGAATTCTAGGAAAGCGATACTAAAGGTAAAAACAAAACTTATCATATTTGCTGCTAGCCGGGAGGCCCATCTTGAGGTATCAGATTACCTCAAGCCTCAGGAATGTTCTACAAGGAGATGTCTCTGCTAATGCAGGCACAGCCTATGTTATGAACAAAGAGAGAATGAATAGGGCCCTTCAGAGAGTATCCATATGAACACGCATTTTCTACTCAGATTATTTCGGTGCCAAAGTCCATACACGTGTCCAACCAGCTAAACTGGTCTATACATGTACTAAGGCCACCGCATTCCCACAATGGGGGAAGAACGTTGGAGATCGTGGTAGGCAGGAGAAAGCTATGATTCGAAGGGGGAGGAACTTTGGAGATCGTGGAAGGCAGAAGAAAAGTAGGATTTGATGGGGGAGGAACTTTGGAGATTGTGGAAGGCAGAAGAAAAGTAGGATTTTTGGGGGGAATAACTTTGGAGATCGTGGAAGGCAGAAGAAAGGTAGGATTCGAAGGGGGAGGAACTTTGGAGATTGTGGAAGGCAGAAGAAAAGTAGGATTTGATGGGGGAAGAACTTTGGAGATCGTGGAAGGCAGAAGAAAAGTAGGATTCGAAGGGGGAGGAACTTTGGAGATTGTGGTGTCAGCGTTCCAAATTAGGCTCTCTTCCAGCGCTGACATAACAAGATGAAGCAGAAGCTTGATTTATTGCTGAGATGAACTTTTACCTAGTTTTTGTATGTTACAGATAGTGTTTCCTGGGAGACGAGGATGGGGGCTACATTCCTGTGAAAAGAACGTGCCGGGATGTAGAGATGGATCTGCATGATGGCCAATGGGACATTGGGGTTGGAGAGCGGAAGAGGAGGGGGTTGGAAGGAGGGGCCAGTTTGGCTGCAATTTGAATCAGAAATGTCGGATCCTGCTATTCTTAAAATAAAAATGATTCATTAGAGAGTTTGCGCTTGAGAATGAAGTTTATTCAAGATAGCACCGAAACCTGACAGACAGCCAAACTCTCCTCCAAATCCAGGCTGGCTGAGTTTAAATCATCCCGTTCCCTCCCACACATCTGGTCGGACGGACTATGGCTGAAGCCAAGCCCTTGGAGGAAAGCCTGCTTCAAGAAACGGGAGGAGCAGAAGCGGTCGTGATTCCAGCCAACTTGGAAAATACAAAGGTTCAACTTTCTCCGCCTTCCCTCCCCGCAGAACTTCAAGCAAAGAAACGTGAGGCAGATAAGTACCCGGGGACTGTGCCAAAAGCCTTAGAGGCGGAATTTCCTTTTGCAAAGGTAAAAGATAAAGAAAAACCCCTAAGTGAATTGGGAAGGGCGAGCTTGGGATGGGAATGGCAGCGAAGCCCAGACAAGGCAGCACCTCCCCACCCCAGGATGAGAGACGAGGCAGAGGACTATCAACACCAAGGCTGGCCCTCCAGAGCTCAGCACAGAGAGGAGAGGGCAGAGAGGGAGGAGCCACCCCAGTTCAGAGGGAAGTTCGATGGTGACCCAGACAACCTCGCCCAATTCCTCGATTCAGCTGAGATATACATAGAGCGGTTCGGACACCTCTACCCTTTCCCCAGAGCCCTAGTGAATGCTATCTCAGAAGGGCTGGAGGGAGAAGCAAAGAGGTGGTCAGCATCACTCTACAAATACAGGGGCCCCCAGCTACAAGATGCGGATGGGTTCTTGCAACTATTGAGAGCCCGTTATGAGGAGGAGGAGGAGGACCCCTATGTGGAAGACGAGCTCAGAAACCTAATGCAGAGGGGGAAGCCCATCAGAGAGCATATCCGTGAATTCAGGAGAGTCATTGGGACACTGCCTCCCCTACCAGAGTGATTGCTGGTGTATTTTTTTAGAACAAGCCTAGATAAAAGAATTTCCCAAGTGACTGCCTATCGTGACATCCCAAACCGACTCGCTGAATGGTTCCGGGTAGCGATAAAAGTCGACAGAGGGCTGCGGGCGAGTGACACGTCAAAACCACCAGAGGGAAAGGAGAGAGGCCGACCAGACCAGGGGCCACTCAACAGACGAGAAACCCCAACATCACAGCCCTCCTACAGACCAACTGCCCTACGGAGCCCACTGAAATGCTACAGATGTGGAGGAAGCGGCCACATAGCAGCAAGATGTGGAACGCCTAGACCGGGACCAGCTCCACCGCCCAAAGCACGACCGGAACGAGGGCCCAATCGCGTCACCCACGTACCACGGGAAGCTCCCCAAATCCCTGAGTTTTTCGCTCATCTGACCGAAACCAGAGGAATCCCAGATGAGGGAGATCAGTCCCCCGAACCCTATGACACGGAAGACGAAGGCGAGGATGACCCGATGGTGAGTGGACCCGTCCATCCTTTTCTTTTCCCCATACGCCTAACAGCCCCCAAAACAGGGGCCCAAGAGACTTTCCAAGCCCTAATAGACTCGGGTAGCACACAGTGCCTAATCAACCTACCCACAGTTCTAAAATTGGGAATCCGAGCTAAACAGCTCAAACAACCAATTCGCTTCGAGCAAGTTGATGGGTCCCTAGTGGGAGGAACGTACGCCACACACTTGACTGAACCCGTGAGACTAGAACTCGCAGATCACTGGGAGACGATCCGCTTCATAATAGCCCCCAAGATGACAGAACCAGTCATATTGGGAGTCTCATGGCTCGACAAATGGGGCCCAATCATTTGGTGGCAAGAGGGAACCCGCAGGCTGAGAATAGCAAAGGGGCCCCAACCCCTGCTGCCCCGACCAGAAGAATTCCCTCCCACGCTGAAACCCCAAAGCAGCCCTCCACTACAGAAGAAAACACCACCAACACAAGGGTCCCTCCCAGAAGGTGCAGCAAAGCAATTGGCAGCCGCACCCACCACCGCTTGTAACGCAAACCAGATCCCAAAGGAGTACCAAGACCTTGCAGGGGTATTCAGCAAGGCCGAGTGTGACATTCTTCCCCCCCCACTGCGAGACCGATTGTCCCATCGAGATTATCCCAGGAGCGAAACTACCTAAACCTAAAATGTATGCCATGATGCCCTGAGAAATGCAGGAAATGCGGGACTACATAGACAAAAACTTACAAAGGGGATTTATTGAGCCAGTGAAACCAAGGGTAGCGGCGCCGGTCATGTTTAAAGAGAAAAAGGACGGCTCCATGAGACTGGTGGTCGACTTTCGAAATATCAACGCTGTTTGCGTACACAACTTGTACCCCCTCCCCCTCATGAAAGACATGTTAGCCCACCTAGCTAAAGGGAAGGTTTTCACCAAACTAGACCTTCGAGAAGCTTATTACCGAGTACGCATAAAGGCAGGAGATGAATGGAAAACAGCATTCAACTGCCCCCTGGGTAGTTTCCAGTTTAAAGTAATGCCTTTTGGATTGCAAGGAGCCCCGGCAGTATTCATGCAGTTAATAAACGAAGTCTTACATGAACACCTTTACAAAGGGGTCCTCGTCTACCTGGACGATATTCTTATCTACACGGAGACCATAGACGAACATATACCCCTCGTCTGCCAAGTACTGAAAAAACTGCTACGGGCAAACCTATATGTCAAACTGCCAAAATGCGATTTCCACCAATCACAGCTAGACTACCTGGGCTACCGAGTATCAAATGAGGGGATAGAGATGGACCCAGCCAAGGTCCAATCAGTTCTACAATGGCAGCCCCCTCGCACCCGCAGACAACTACAAAGTTTTCTAGGCTTTGCGAATTTCTACAGACAATTCATCCCCTCGTTCGCGAAGATTGCCAAACCTTTGACAGACCTCCTAAAGACAGGAAGCCCAGCGATGAAACCTCGCCCGGGACAACCCCTACAGTGGGACCTGACCTGTCAACAGGCATTTGAGACGCTAAAAGGACTATTCGCGAAAGAACCTGTCTTAAAATACCCGGATCCGGAACAGCCTTTTGTCATCCAAGCAGACGCAAGTGATGTGGCAGTAGGAGCCGTGTTACTCCAAAAGAACAACCAAGGTGATCTACAACCCTGCGCCTATACCTCCCGCAAGCTCACCGATACGGAGAGGCGATGGGTGGCGTGGGAGAAGGAAGCGTTTGCAGTAAGGTGGGCCTTGTTGACTTGGCGGCACCTTCTAGAGGGAGGCCAGAAACCATTTGAAGTCTGGACTGATCATAAAAACCTAGAGGCCCTAAAAACCCCACGAAAACTGTCGCCCAGGCAAGTGCGGTGGGCACAATACTTCAATCGTTTCAATTTCGAGCTTAAGCACATCCCAGGAGGGAGAAATTTCCTGGCTGTTGCCCTCTCCCGGATGCCCCAATACAACAGTGAGCGGGAGCAGGTAGTGAATGCCATCATCCCCTCCACCCAAGCTGCGGCCCAGGTGATCACCAGACGGCAACGACGTGACCAGCAAGGCCAACTTGCAAGTGACTTAACTGCAAAATTAAAAAATGAAACGCTGACAGACCCCTGGTATCGGGACAATCAACATCTCTTAACAAAAAGAGATGAACTAGCATGGAGGGGGACAAAGCTCTATGTCCCACAGAGTTTACGCATCCTGATTCTCAAGAGGAGCCACGACGTCAAACCAGCAGGACACTTCGGGTTCCTAAAGACTCTGCACCTAGTACGAAGGCAGTTCTGGTGGCCACACATGAGAAAGGACGTAGACAGTTATGTAAAAAGCTGCACCATTTGTGCCACGATGAAGACAAGGCCAGGGTGCCCGCCTGGATTGTTGCAACCAGTAGCTGAGCCAACAAGACCATGGGAGGAGATTGCAATGGACTTTATAGTAGACCTACCGAGGAGCAGTGGAAATACAGTGATCTGGACTGTAATAGACTTATTCTCCAAACAGGCACACTTCATTCCTTGTAGTGGACTGCCTTCAGCCCGTCAGTTATCCAAACTGTTCCTGAAACACATTTACCGCCTACATGGAGTCCCCAGGAGAATCATTTCCGACAGAGGGGTCCAGTTCACAGCAAAGTTCTGGAGGGAGTTTCTACGATCCATAGGTTCATCCCAAGGGCTCAGCTCAGCATTTCACCCGAGCACCAATGGGGGGGCAGAAAGACTGAACGCTATGATAGAACAGTATTTAAGATGCTACGTCGACTACCAGCAGTCCAATTGGGCAGACCTCCTATCTTTTGCGGAGGTTGCATATAATAATGCTGTCCACAGCAGCACGGGGCTAACCCCGTTCAAAGTAGTGAGTGGCATGGATTTTGTTCCCATGCCAGAATACCCGAGGGAGCCCCCTTCCTCAGTCAGTTTGACCGACTGGATGGCAATGTTGAGACAAACTTGGGAAAATGTTAAGAGGGCGCTGGCAAAGGCGGCTCAATCTTATAAGGACCAAGCAGACAAGCACCGAACTCCCCAAAGACCATTTCAGCTGGGAGAGAAAGTTTACCTCTCCACCAAGTACTTGAGACTTAGACTCCCGAGCAGGAAATTGGGCCCAAAATTTATAGGACCATTTCCTATAATAAAAATAATCAACCCCGTTACAGTGCAATTGCAGTTGCCACGGCTTTTGGGGAAAATTCACCCCGTTTTTCACAGTAGCCTTCTAAAACCTGTAGTGGGGTCTACTTTAAGGCCAACGCCACGTGAACCCCCTGGGCCCCTGGTTGTTGGGGGCCAAACGCACTACGAAGTGCAGCGGATTCTTGATTCAAGATGGCACAGGGGGCGCCTTCAGTACTTAATTAAATGGAAGGGTTACCCATTGTCAGAGGCTTCCTGGGTGAAGAGCGCAAACATTCAAGCTGATCGCCTTATAGCAAAATTCCATGCAGACCACCCGGGAAAGCCGGGGGGGGGGGTGCACAGCCAGGGAGGGGCTGATGATACTTATCTTGTTGTGGTTTTTCCCTATGGGATAGGTGATGTCGCAGAAGTGAAGGGAGAGGGGCCGGATGTCAGCGTTCCAAATTAGGCTCTCTTCCAGCGCTGACATAACAAGATGAAGCAGAAGCTTGATTTATTGCTGAGATGAACTTTTACCTAGTTTTTGTAAGTTACAGATAGTGTTTCCTGGGAGACGAGGATGGGGGCTACATTCCTGTGAAAAGAACGTGCCGGGATGTAGAAATGGATCTGCACGATGGCCAATGGGACATTGGGGTTGGAGAGCGGAAGAGGAGGGGGTTGGAAGAAGGGGCCAGTTTGGCTGCAATTTGAATCAGAAATGTCGGATCCTGCTATTCTTAAAATAAAAATGATTCATTAGAGAGTTTGCGCTTGAGAATGAAGTTTATTCAAGATAGCACCGAAACCTGACATGTGGAAGGCAGAAGAAAAGTAGGATTTGATGGGGGAGGAACTTTGGAGATTGTGGAATGCAGAAGAAAAGTAGGATTTGATGGGGGAGGAACTTTGGAGATTGTGGAAGGCAGAAGAAAGCTATGATTCGATGGGGGAGGAACTTTGGAGATCGTGGAAGGCAGGAGGCAGCTCTTTAGCACAGGTAAAGCACAGCTCTTTAGTCAGATCTCTCCCCCCTATATGTGCGGCTCTTTTAAACAGGGAAAGAAGACAGGCAAGAGAATGAACACATGTAGCAGGAAGCTCTGGTGTTGCCCGATCATCAGCCAAGCTCATCAGAATTTTGGCTCTAGTGTTGTGGATTTAATAAGACAAACACAACCTTTGGGTTAATCAGAGACAAATTTATATATTGTGCAATAGGTTCAAGGCTCTGTACATGAAGCGTTGAACAAAGACAGAAATTAGGTACAATGGTTTTATACCCTTCTAGACAAAGGATTCTGTTAACTCAGCAATTCATATGGTCATATACATTTATCATTTTTAATTGACATTTCCTAATTACAGAGTTTCTTTGCCAAACAGTCCTAATTCTTTTTGTAGATTACTGAAGCATAGATTCAAATCATCTTTTGACGATAGACAACTTTTAACTCATGTGGATCCCCTTGACCTAACCAACCTTTAAGCTGTATGTCATTAGAATGTTCCTTTCTTCTGACAACTTAGAGGCCTCCTAGAGGAACCAAAAGGATTTTGGCTGAGTTTGTACTTTTTCCAACCGGATGCATTGCTTTTTAGAATAGAGTGAATAGAAAGTTATCCAGTGGTCATCTATCAGAGCCCGCTTCATTACATTATTCCCCCCTCTGAAAGTTTTTCAATGCAGAAACTTTCACTATTCTCATATAAGTTTAACTTCTGAGTATACAAGGTTCCAATAAACAAATCTACCATATATAGGGTCTAACAAAAGATAATTAATAAAAGTAAAGGATAGGTAGTTCTTGATTGTTTTTTTTACTCTCTTGATTCTTGGGGAGATTCTCTACCTCTTTCTACAGGTTCCATTTCCTCATATGGGTCTGCCTCAGAATCTTTATGTTCTTCCATAGGATAGGGACCAAGTTGATTAAGAAAATGTTCTATCAAAGCTGGTTCCTTTTCAACTTGAATCTCTTTTACTGCTCTTATTGATAGATGTTTCAGCATAGGGTTTGCACAAGGAATAAAAGCTAGGCCTGCCACAGCCATATTAATCCACCTGGATCCAGGCAACCAAGAAAACCACATGTCAGTTGTTTATAACCTCTGACCTATCTTGGAAGCCCTATCCTGCAATTCCTTGGCAATTTCTCTGACCACACCTGATTTGTTACATGTTCCTGTCCAGTTTGTTGGTAAACACAAATATGCATCCTTTCCACATAAGAAGATTTATGGAAAAGGTATGCACTCAGTAGTTCCTTGCATTAGTCCAGATCCCTAAGTCCCTGCCACAAACATTCCTGCCAGTGGTTGCAATGGGACTTCCAGTGAGGGGTCCTTCTGTTTATCTCTGAGAATTGGCCCTTCAAAAAACATATCGAGAGGTAGTATTTCCAGGTGGAAAAAGGATACACAAATCTGATTTGGACTTTAAGTTGAACCAGAGCGGAAATTCTGAAGGTTGAAATGGTCTTGGACAGATTCCATCCACCCCACTTTCCCTTCTTAAAGTTTATTTCTGGTAGCCTTTGTTCTAACCCAGAGTTGTGGTTTGACAAAAACAGCATGATAAGATGCAGGGCTAGCAGATAAAACATAAGCAGCATTTCTGACCTAGGGTAGGGTCATACTGTTTAACAAGATCTTGACTTTATTCCAAAATCCGTGATATATAGTCTCCTCTATGCAATTGTTGTAGGGGCCCATTTTCCTTATCTATTCCCCCCTCAGCTGGGAATGTCAATAGTGCAACCTTAGGTGGTGGAGTTGACTTAGGTCTAAAGTAAGAACCTCGTGCATAGACAATGCGTGTTTGGCGGGAGCGAACTTGACCTAAAGTGTCTCTACTTGGGGAATCAATGTTCATCTTATGTTCACTTGAGAGTCCTAGTGCGAATAATGTCCAAAGCCATAAACAAATCATAATCAACTATGGTGTGAAGCTCACTACGTCAGGGAAAGGGTTAGTGGTGTGTGTGGTTTGGGAAACAGGAGTAGCAATAAAAATCCTAGGTCTACCACAAAAACGTTCCTTATATATGTAAAACAAAATTACTAGCAAGATTAGAAAAACAAGTACCCACAAAACGTACTCCCAAACTTCTAATAACATTAGCATGTGTAAGAAAGGGTTATATTAAAGCTAATAATATGTATATGTACAATGTGAAGGCAGTTGTCCTCTTTACAAATCTTCAGCCGTGCGTTGAGAATCAGCTTCCGGAGTGATTCAGCAAGGCTGATGATCACCACCGTGCGTTGAGAGCCCGTTGCCGGTAGGACTCAGCAGGGTGTATTCTTCTTAAACTTCCGTGCCAATGGCCTGTCAGTTTTTTGTTACCTGGTATTAGTCTCATCCAGTGGATCCAGGATCGTCCTTCTAAGATCTTAAAAACACAATTACAAAACCAATACATCTGGGCGAGTGCGCAAAGGAATCTGAGCAGTTGTAGTCCTTTTCAGTTGGGAAACAGCATAGGCAACCACTGAATCCTAAGAAAGAAAAAATACAAAAATAGTCCAGATGATGAAGAACGCTATTCCCACTGGTGGCTGCCTACCAGTCCCTTGGGTCTTTTGGATCATCAACTTCAATGGATTTCCTTGATGAGATTGGGCCCGTTCACTTGGGGTCTAACTTCCGTCCAGTTTGGATTAACATCCAATCATCGTGGTGGAATTTGTGGACTGGAAACTTCAAAGGTGGTGTTTGGGCTAATAGTCCTTGTTTCCTAAAAACTTCAAAATATCTGGACAGGTTATACACATATTGTTTCAATACTTTGTCTCTGGTTTCCAAGGAAGTAATGCATATGCTTCCTGTAGTGAAAACTACTCCAAACAATAGTTCATATGATGATAATCTGTCTAGGTTGGGTAAAACTCTTGACACCACTGTTGCTGTAGCATTACTGCAGATAAAAGCTGCAACCCACACTGTGAGGTGGTTCACTATGACTAATAAATATTTTACACTCCCCACTTTTGGTAATTCTGTAAAATCCACATGAATACATTGAAATGGTCTTAAAGCTGGTGATACCTCTTACCCATCTGTTGGTCTTAAAGCTGGTGATACCTCTTACCCATCTGTTGTTTTCGGACAGCATGTTCATTCACCTTTGTACAAACCAAACATTTGTTTATAATTGATGTTACTAAAGGATATATTCCAATACAACCATAGCTTAGTTTAAAAGTTCATGTACAATAGCTTGAAGTCCCCAATGACTCCACCCATATTTTGCCAAATGATGTCCAGAGACTAAGGGTTACAATGCATTAAGCAATAGCCGTCATAAAGTCAGCTTATTGCCCCCCACAAACCGGGTCCTCAATTCACCTACCTTAGAAAGGATGGAAGGCTGAGTCAACCTTGAGCCTGGTGAGATTCGAATTTACAGTAATTGCAGACAGCTGGTGTTAAATTACAATGCATTTACCCACTGAGCTATCCAGGCTCCCTGTCCATAGAGCTTAATTTAATGAATACAATTCAAAGGTTTGAGCAGACCAATTTCGAGGCAATTTGTCTCCAGGGGGTGTCCTTCCAAATCAGGTCTCGTTTTTGTATGTAAACCAATTATTTCAACACCATAATGTTCTCATCCAAGGTGATCCATTGATCTGGTGTTGGTTAAGAACTGTGCTTGATTCAAATTGAGATCTGTAGTTTAAAATCAAATCTGTCTGCTGCATTAAAATTGTTTTATTTTTGTTTAGAATTTTGAATCAGATAACCACTACTGAAGGATAGTTCTGACTTGATGTGGGGTGCTTACAATGAGGGCTCCCTCAAAGGTCAATTTCCTACTTTCTGAGCCAACACCCCTCGTGCAATTCAATCTGTGTGTGTGTGTGTGTGTGTGTGTGTGTGTGTGTGTGTGTGTGTGTCTACAAAGAGACCGAATGGCTTTTCCAAATTTGGCAAACCCAATACAGGAGCCCTGGTTAAAGCCTGTTTCAAATTTTCAAGGCTTCCTCTTTCATGTCCCTCCCATTTCAAACTCCAAGGTCCAGATTCAATTAATTTTGCATAGAATTGTCTTAATTCTTGCTTGTTTACAGATGGAGGCGGAGATGCCACCCCTCCTTTCTATCAGGAGTGATTTTTTTTCTCCTGTGGGGGGGGGGGGTCTTTCCCTTTAAAGATTGCTGAAAGGCAGAGCTTTCCCTTCCTGAATTCAAAACTCCTGGAATCAGTTTTATTGTTCCTAGTAAGGCAAGCAAGAAACAAACACATCTTTTATTCTTCCTTTTGTTGTGGAAATAAGGCAGCGTCTCAGTTTCTTAATGGCCCATTGGTAAAGGTGGGGGCTGAACTCTGCCTGAGTTTCTGCCTATTTTCTTTAGGGGAATTTTCTTGTGCTTTTAATATTGAGCTTCTCAAATCTTCCAACACTCCCTTCACTGATTAAGTGTATTCAAATGCTTTGTTCACTTAATCTGATCTCTGTCAACGAAAAACACCACTTCTCTTCCTTGGATTGGGCAATCTTTAATGCTGTCTTCCCTGCCCATATCACCACTTCTCTCCTACTTCTTAGCACTTCCACATTTCAATCTGCCAACTTCCATAACTTTCCAAAAACAAATCACATACCTTCTCCTTTCCATCAATTCTACTTTCTCTAACCCCTTCTTATACAATTCTCCTACCGCTGTCAGCACAAGTCTGTGTAGACAAACTTAAAGGCAACTTTCTGACTTCCCTTAAAACTTCCTCTCTTCCTTCAACTACCGTATATCCTTTCTATAAACAAATGAGCTCCTCAGCACCAATTATCTAATCTCCTTGTAAACTGAAGTGGACAAAAATAAGCACACTCTCGAGGCAGAATCCAACACCCTAGACAAAAATGCCACTGAATCTCTCCCACCACACATCGCAATTTCCAACTCATCTCTGTGACAATTCCCAAAAAGGCAGCAGCTTATGCTGCTGACAAACAAACAAATAAACAACAAACAAACATACAAACGAACAAACGTGCCATACGCAGACATAAAAACATTAAGAACAAACAATCTAAATGAGGTATTTTGAATCAATGCTCTGAAATATATTTGGATCAACTTTAGCCTCAATTCTCTGCCTGTAGTAAAATGCAAGTCAGATTAAAAAATCTTTCAAAATCATTTCTTTGAGATAGAATAAAAATAAGAATAAAAATAATTTTATTTCTATACCACCCTTCTCCCGAAGGACTCAAGGCAGTGTACAGCCTATTTTGTTTAAAAAAAACAAGACAAACACCAATTTAAAATAATTAAAAATATTAAATGGATTCGACTCAATTTAAAACCCCAGAAATTTAAAACATCCGATTTAAAATTATGTTGCTAACCCAGCCTGGCGAAACAACAGGATTCTGAGTACAGGTTTAATGAAGCATTTTTAAACCTCCAAAAATTTCCAGAAAAAATAAAATAAAAATTGTATTCAGAGCAGAAAAGCTTTCATATGCAAATTAAAGAGACCAGCAGCAAACAGCATTAGCCGATCACCCACTTCCCCCTCCTTTCTCTAGCTGGTTTTCTGAGAGAAAAAAAAATTGTTAAAGGAACAAAGACTCATAGCCCCCCCTCTTGTGCCTCTCACCTCCCAGGAAAAAAGGAGGGGGTGAGAGAAAGGAAAAAAGTTACAAGGAACTGTTTTTCTCCTACAAAGGAAAAAAAGGGGGGGGGGAGAGGAAAAAAAATGTTTTACAGCACGCAACCAAGCCACGCTTCTCTCTTCCATTCATCATTCTTACAACAAAGCAACACAGTATTATTACTATACTAACATGAGTATTTCTCTAATTTCTCACTTTATCAACACACAGGCTTTTCATATTTGTACTGCAATCAGACCTTGTTTAAACCAATTTCACATACAAAAAAATCCCACCATTACAATCATCTCAAATATCTCCCACAGCCTCAAGCACAAATCTACTTTGCTGGCAGCCACAATCAATTCAATTCCATTCAAATTTACACACTATCATTATATATATACATATATATTTAACAGAAACCACACCAAATTGATCAAGTCATATTATCTGTTTTCCCATTTAGACAGGCTTTAACCTTTTTACTGCCTGCTAAACTCCGGGAGGGAAGAACAGTAAACAACAGTTCTCTGGCTGTTTAAGAATGTCAGTTTATCAGAAAATTTATAACACTGCAATTAGTTCTTCTCTTACCACACATAAGATTACACACAATACTTAGTTCCTTAATTCCAATACTTAAATACTTAATTCCAGAGACTTCAGGACGCCACCTGGTCCCCCAGGGGGTTGATCAAACCCCACTCTTCCACCCCTTTAAAGAGTAGGCACCTCTAAACAGAGAGACTTTAACTCTCTGATTTATACTTACCTGTTTTCTTTTTCCTTTTTCTTTCTTTCTTTCTTTCTTTTTTTCTTTCTTTCTTATGTATTTATGTTGAGTCTTTGTATCTGATTAACCTTCAAGGATTCTTTTTTTTTTTTTTTATTGAAAAAGTTTTAAAAACAAACATATTTTCCCCCACAACCCACCCCCAACCCCCCCAACCCCCCCTCCCCCTCCCCGACTTCCCAGAGCAGAACACAAGGTATTTCTATTAATCTTTAACAATAATCTAAATTGCATAACCAATCAATAAACTAACACCCCTATAAAAAAAAAATTTCTTAACCCCCCATATGTAGAATCCTATTTCTTAAACATAATACATCTAATATCACTTATATAACACTTATACAAATAAGGAAAATCATTCATAAGCTATTTGATATTTTTTGGTCTGGTACTTATTTTGTATATAATCAATCCATCTTCTCCAGTCCTGTATGTACCTTTCTTGTGTGTGATCCTTCAAATATGCTGAAATTTTAGCCATTTCAGCTAAATTAGTTACTTTCAATATCCAATCTTCAATAGTAGGCAAAAAGTCCTTCTTCCAATGTTGTGCTACCAGCAATCTTGCTGCTGTTATCAAGTTCAAGATCAATTTAGTCTCTGCAACTGTACAATCCATAGTTATACCCAGTAAGAACAACTGTGGAGTAAATTTCAATCTCTTTTTAAGAATATTCTGCATCACCCACCAAATCTTTATCCAAAATGCTCTGATTTTTCTACAAGTCCACCATATATGATAATAGGTTGCATCATCGCAGTCACATCTCCAACATTTAGCTTGCACATTAGAATACATACATGATAATTTTTTAGGATCTAAGTGCCATCTATAAAACATTTTATAAAAATTTTCTCTTAAATTTTGTGCTTGTGTAAATTTCACATTTCTAATCCAAATCTTTTCCCAAGTTTCCATCATTACTGGCTCTTGAAAATTTTGTGCCCATTTAATCATACAATCTTTAACCAACTCAGTCTCAGAATCTATTTCCAATAAAGCACTATACAACCTTTTAATATGCATTTGTTTTTGATCTCTAATTTGTTTAACCAGATTCTCCTCATTTTGCACAAAGCCAGTTTTTTGATCTTCCTTCCATCTAGCTTGAAGTTGACCATACTGAAACCATGTATAAATTATACCTTCTTCTCTCAGTGTATCTAAAGATTTCAAATACATTACCCCCCTTTCCATAATAAGAAGCTCTTTATAAGTAATCACCTCCTGTTTTTGTTCTATACTTATATTTTCTATTGCATGTCTAGGATTTGCCCATAAAGGTATCTTATAATTTAGCTTATATTGATATTTTTTCCAAACCCTTAACAAAGCATTTCTTAATATATGAACCTTAAATACTTTATCCACTTTTTTATCATATAACAAATAGGCATGCCATCCATATAACAAATCATAACCTTCTAAATTCAAAATTCTCCCCTCAGTTAAGTTGAACCAATCACTGATTTGTGATAAAACCGCTGCTTCATAATATAATCTTAAATTAGGCATTTTAAGACCCCCTCTTTCCCGTGTATCTTGTATAATTTTCATTTTTATTCTGGGTTTTTTCCCAGCCCAAATAAAAGTATTAACACCTTTCTGCCATTCTCTCAGATTTTCATCTTTCTTAAGCACAGGTATCATTTGGAACAGAAATAAAAATCTTGGTAAAACATTCATTTTAATTGCTGCAATTCTTCCCAATAAAGACAACTGTAATTTTTTCCAATTTTCCATATCCTTCTGTACCTTCTGCCAAAGTACCTCATAGTTATTTTTATATAATTTTGTATTTGAAGCTGCTATGTATACCCCTAGATATTTAACCTTTTTAACTATTTCAAAATCTGTTAGTCTTGCTAGTTTGTCTCTTTCAAATGTAGTCATATTTTTAACTATCATCTTTGTCTTATGTGAATTAACTTTAAATCCTGATACTTTCCCATATTGATCAATTATATCCAATATGTATGGAGCCGACTCTATAGGTTGAGATAAAGTAATAACCAAATCATCTGCAAAGGCTCTTAATCTATAATCTTGTTGTCTAATTACAATACCCTTCAATTTTTCTGAATCACGTATCTTATTCAATAGTACCTCCAAAGTCAAAATAAATAATAGTGGGGACAGAGGACACCCCTGTCTTGTTCCTTTCTCAATTTTGAAAGCCTCTGTTAAACCTCCATTAACTATGATTTGTGCCGTTTGCTGCTGGTATATCGCTCTAATTGATTGTGTAAAATATTCCCCAAAGTGCATTTTCTCTATTATTTTAAACAAAAATTGCCAGTTCAAACGATCAAATGCCTTCTCTGCATCCAAAAATATAAACGCTGCAGGGACTTGATTATTTTTTTCCAAATATTCCAGTAAGTTTACAATTTGTCTAACATTATATCTCATTTGTCTACCTTTTATAAACCCTGATTGATCATTATGAATTATTTGTTGCATAACTGGCATTAGTCTATTAGCTAATATTTTAGCAAATATCTTATAATCAGTATTCAGAAGTGAAATTGGCCTAAAATTCTCCGGTTTAATGGAATTTTGATCCTCCTTTGGAATTAGTGAAACAAAGGCTGTTTTCCAAGAAGGTGGTACTCCTCCTCCTAATTGTATTTTATTAAATAAAATTTTTAGTGGTTCTAACATTTCGGATTGTAAATGTTTATAATAAACAGCAGTTAGTCCATCTGTTCCCGGAGCCTTACCTATTTTTAATTGTTTAATTGCCCCAACAATTTCCTCAGAAGTTATTGGCTGATTCAATCTCTCTCTCTGTTCCAACGTTAATTCAGGAATCTCCATCTTTAAATATCTATCAATATCAACATCTTGAATTGCATCTTTAGCATATAATTTTGTATAAAACTCCAAAAAAGCCTTTTTTATTAAATTCTGTTGATAAATCACTTTACCTCTAAATTCTATCTTGTCTATAATACGTGATTTCTGTTTTTTCCTCATCGTGTAAGCCAACCATCTCCCAGGTTTATTAGCATTACAAAATGTGTTATGTCTGGCATATTGTATGCTGGTTGCTACTTGCCCCGCCATTAACATATTAAATTGCTCTCTTAAAATATTAATCATGTCTTTTGCCTTTTTATCTCCCGGGTTAGTTATAAGCAATTGTTCTTTCTTTTTAATTTCCTCCTCTATCTCTTTCCGTCTATTTTGTTGTTTTAATCTATATTTATTATTCAGAAAGATTAATGTTCCTCTCATATAAGCCTTACACGCATCCCATACCATCTCCATCGAAGTTCCTTTGTTCATATTATTAATAAAAAATTCTTTCATTTGTTTTTTAAGCTCACACAAATTATCTTCATATCTAAATAAATTCTCATTTAACCTCCAAGACCTCCTTTCCCCTCTCTCCTGCTCTAGTTCCACCCAAACCGGGCTATGATCAGTTAAAGTTCTTGGACATATCTTCGTACTCTTCACCCTAGAAAAAAGATCGTTTGTCGTTAATATAAAATCAATCCTCGAAAAAGATTGATGCCTATCTGAGAAAAAAGTAAAATCGCTCTCCAATACGTTCCTTTCTCTCCAAATGTCTCTAAGTTCCCTATCCTCCAGAATATCAAAAAAAGATTTAGGCAACTTGGCACGCATGGAGATCTTGGAAAGACTTTTTTTATCTTTTTGGGTATCTAATACCCCATTCCAATCACCCATTAAAAATAAAGATCTATAGTCCCATTGTAATATTTTGGTATGTAAAAGTTTGTAAAATTTATCTTGTTGTTGATTAGGTGCGTATACTCCAATTACAAGCAGCTTCCCACTCTGTGTTGTTAATTCAATTGCAATATATCTACCTTGAGTGTCAGCCTCAATTAAGTCAAGGATTCTTGACTGGCCTGTCTTCGTCAGCGGGTTTATGGCACCTCCTCACTGAATCTCCGTGGACTTCAAAGCAGTCCTAATGGCCGGCCAGTGGATTTTCCTTGGAGAGGCATCGATTCCCGCTGAGGCAGGCTGTCTGGTAGAACAAAAGTTCTCTGCCTTGTAGTCCCATCTGCAGGGTGCCATAAATGTTGTGGATTTAATAAGACAAACACAACCTTTGGGTTAATTGGTTTTATACCCTTCTAGACAAAGGATTCTGTTAACTCAGCAATTCATATGGTCATATACATTTATCATTTTTTAATTGACATTTCCTAATTACAGAGTTTCTTTGCCAAACAGTCCTAATTCTTTTTGTAGATTACTGAAGCATAGATTCAAATCATCTTTTGACGATAGACAACTTTTAAGTCATATGGATCCCCTTGACCTAACCAACCTTTAAGCTGTATGTCATTAGAATGTTCCTTTCTTCTGACAACTTAGAGGCCTCCTAGAGGAACCAAAAGGATTTTGGCTGAGTTTGTACTTTTTCCAACCGGATGCATTGCTTTTTAGAATAGAGTGAATAGAAAGTTATCCAGTGGTCATCTATCAGAGCCCACTTC
Source organism: Pantherophis vulpinus (assembly GCA_037215915.1). Lineage (NCBI taxonomy): Eukaryota > Metazoa > Chordata > Lepidosauria > Squamata > Colubridae > Pantherophis > Pantherophis vulpinus. Next base: position 502,492 of record JAXLNS010000038.1, read on the forward strand.
ATTACATTACTAGAGCCATCCCAAACCCCACAGCCCACGAGCGAGCGAGGTGGAAGAAGGGAAAAGCCTCTCTCTTTTCAGTTTCCCATCGGGCTGGCTCCGCCAAAGGCTGCCTCCCAATCTCGGAGCCAGTTCCCTCCTAAAGTTTCAAGGGCCACCACATGATTTCCATGAACTTGAGCTGAGCAGAATTGTGGGGCAGAGCGAATGTGGCGGCTCCTGTTTTTCCCAACTGTGGAGTGCTCATTTAGAGAAGAGGAGCTGGGGAAACAGGCAAGGCGCGGCGTTGTCGGCGGGGAAGCGCTGAGGGCAGCATATGCATCTTTGGGCTTTCCACTTAGGTGGCGATAGGTGCAGCCTGTCCCCCGTCCACCACCTGCTCGACCTGCAGCTCCCAGTGGGAAGGAGCCCAGGCAAGCCTCGCGTTCGGAGCTTCCTCGGGGGCAGTCTCGGCCCCGCCATCTTGGCAGCGCCATGCGCCAGGTGGGGAACAGCTGTCTCACCAGGGAACAGGCCGGTACCTAGTTGTCCTCTGGTAAGAGGTATGCCGGCCCACTTGGAAAAAGTGGGGGGGCGCATTGGGGGGGCAGACATGCTCAGTGTGGGTGCATGTGTAGAGGGAGTGTGGGGGGTGTCGTGCACGCATGCGTAAATGGGAGTGTGCATTGCATTATGGGTTCCGGCACGCGGGAGCGCAACAGCGCTCACCCGCTCAGATTTTTGGCACGCAATGCCAAAAAGGTTCGCCATCACTGCCCTAGAGGGAGTGGCAGCTGAATGGATGGTGGTCCTCCACAATAACAACTCCCCCTTGCTGAGAAACTACCACCTATTCATGGGGGCTCTTAGGAGGCGGTTTGAGGACCACCTAGCTGAGCGGAAGGCGAGAGTCCGAATGAAGGGTATCCAGCAGGGCCGGAGATCAGTGGCAGAATACACCCAAGAGTTTCACGAGCTGGCACCTTTTATGACAGGGTGGTCAGAAGTGGCCCTATTGGAGAGCTATAAGGATGGACTGAATGAAGACGTCTACAAAGACTGTAGAGCACGGGGGTCCCCGAAGATCTGCAGAGTTGGTACGTAGTAGCTGAGGACGTGGAGATCGATCTGGCCCGAAGCTGACTCCAAGGGGGCCGCGCAGGGGATCCGTCATCCTCCCACTACTGCAAAGGAGCGTCAAAGACAGCCGGGGGAAGAGCGGAATTCAAACCCAAGTCAAAGCCCTTCATGTGTTTCAAGTGTGGAAAGGAAGGTCACCGGGCCGCGGAATGTTTCTCCAAGCCAGTGCAAAAACCTACCGGCTCGGGGCCAAAGAAGGCTGACAAAGCGCTCGCAAAAGCCCGCGAAACCGCCCTGAAAGGGGAAGTCATTGAGTTCGCTCCCCGAAACCAGGGTGAGTTGGGAACTCTGACCACTGCGGACGACAGTGAGACGGAATCCGACTCCGACTCCGATGAACTAGTGAGTCACACTGAGGGCCCCATGCTCATTTCCATAGAAATAAGGGTGCCGTCCACAGGGGCACTTGCACAGATGCTAGCCCTATTAGACTCTGGGTGCACCAGGTGCATAATCAGCCCAAAAGTGGTGGAGAAGATGGGCCTGAGACTAAAAATGTTGAAAAGGCCCATTGCTTTCTGTCAGCTAGATGGATCGATAGCAGGAGGGGGCCCAGCCAGTTTTGTGACCGAACCCATTGAGATGCAATTGGGGGATCACTTAGAGACTCTCAGTTTTATTGTGGCCCCTGGCATGGAATGACCCCTCATACTTGGACTGCCCTGGCTCCGTAGATGGAACCCGCGTGTTAACTGGAAGACGGGGGTTTTGCGCATTCGCGTTAGGAAACCGAGACTAGAGAGGGAAGAACCCCCCCTTGAGGATGGAGTGGAACACGAAGTGGCGGAGGTGGCAATAGGCGGAGGGGGAGGAGGCAACAGGGGGAGAAGATTCCAAAGGAGTATTGGGATCTCCGAGAAGTTTTCAGTGAAAGGGCCTCAGATGTGCTGCCCCCCCCCCCAGAACTACGGACTGTACCATTGAAATACTCCCTGGGGTAAAGCTCCTTAAACCAAAAATCTACCCCACGACCCCTCGAGAGCTGGGAGAATTACGAAAGTTCATTGACAAAAACCTAGAACGGGGCTTTATCCAACCAGCCAGACCAAGGGTGGTGGCACCGGTTTTCTTCCGGGAAAAGAAAGATGGCTCCTTCCGTTTGGTAGTTGATTATAGAAACCTTAACGCCATTTGCATAGAAAATGTCTACCCCCTGCCACTCATGAAGGACATGCTAGCCCACCTAGGCAAGGGGAAAATCTTCACCAAACTTGATTTATGAGAGGCATACTACAGAGTGCGGATCAAGGAAGGGGATGAATGGAAAACAGCATTTAACTGTCCACTGGGATGTTTCCAGTTTCGAGTGCTCCCTTTTGGACTACAAGGAGCCCCTGCTGTGTTCATGCAATTGATCAACAAAGTGCTGCATGAGCACCTGTATAAGGGGGTGCTGGTCTATTTGGATGACATCCTTATCTACTCTGAGAACATGGACGACCATGTGAAATTGGTGCGAACTGTCCTGAAAAAACTCAGGGCTGCTGAACTGTATGCCAAACTCTCTAAGTGCGAATTCCACCAAAGCAAAATTGACTATCTTGGATACCGCATATCGCATGAGGGAATAGAGATGGATCCTGGAAAAGTCCGAGCTGTATTGGAATGGGCCGTGCCACGTACCCGCAAACAACTACAGAGCTTCCTGGGGTTTGCTAACTTCTATAGACAGTTCATCCCCTCGTTCGCTAAAATCGCGCTGCCGATAACAAATCTTCTGAAAACAAAAGGTGAACTAAAACCAAAGCCCTCCCGGGCCCTTGAATGGACTATGGGCTGTCAGGCGGCATTCGAGAAACTGAAACGGTTGTTTGCTGCTGAACCAGTCCTCAAACATCCGGACATGGAAGAGCCTTTTGTTGTACAGGCGGACGCTAGTGACGTAGCATTAGGAGCAGTACTTCTGCAAAAGAATGCAGAAGGGAAATTACAGCCCTGTGCCTATACCTCCCGTAAGTTGTCGGAGAACGAAAGGAGATGGGCCATATGGGAGAAGGAAGCCTTTGCAGTACGCTGGGCACTGTTAACGTGGAGACAATTTCTTGAAGGAGCTAAGGACCCTTTTGAAGTGTGGACTGACCATAAAAACTTGGAGGCTTTGAAAACACCACGTAAGCTGTCACCAAAGCAAGTTCGCTGGGCTCAGCACTTCAACCGCTTTGATTTCACTCTACGCTACCTTCCTGGTGGGAAGAACTTTATGGCGGATGCACTTTCCAGATTGCCTCAGTACAACAGTACTGAGGAGGAAGTGGTTCACCCAATCATCCCTTCGACCCAGCTGGCGGCACCAGTGACTACCAGGGCGCAGGTGAGAGGCGATCCAGCCCTATCAGGCGATTTGCTTCAGAAACTACAAGAAGCTCTGAAAACTGACGAGTGGTTTCAAACCCACTCAAATGAATGTACACTTCGTGACGGACTAGCTTGGGTGGGAGCAAAATTGTATGTTCCTGCCAGTTTGAGAGCAACAGTGTTGCAGCACGCTCATGACGCCAAGGTGGCGGGACACTTTGGATTCGTCAAAACTCTACATCTTGTTAAAAGACAATTCTGGTGGCCCGCACTCAAAAAGGACGTAGAGGCATATGTAGCTAGCTGCCCAGTGTGTGCCTCAGCTAAGAGGCCTCCAGGGAAGCCACCTGGTCTACTTCAGAGTGTAGCAAGGCTGAATGCTCCTTGGAAAGAGATATCCATGGATTTTATTGTAGACCTGCCGGATAGTGGGGGGTGCACAGTCATATGGGCAGTAACCGATTTGTTTTCCAAACAAGTGCATTTCATTCCATGTCCTAAGATCCCTTCAGCTAAAACCCTTGCAAAAATGTTTATTCAACATGTGTATAGGTTACATGGTGCTCCAAAACGTATAATCTCGGACAGGGGTGTACAATTCACCTCCAAATTTTGGAAAGAGTTCCTGATGTTGATAGGCTCCGCCCAAGGGTTAAGCTCCGCCCACCATCCCCAGACAAATGGGGCTTGTGAGAGAACCAATTCTGTGTTAGAACAGTATCTGAGATGTTATATAAATTATCAGCAAGATAACTGGGTGGACTTATTGCCATTTGCGGAGGTTGCATATAATAACTCCATACATAGAAGCACAGGCTTCACTCTGTTCAAGGTGGCTTCTGGCCAAGAGTTTGTGCCAATACCAGAGCTACCTCAAGATAACCCACAGAACCCCTCTTTGATTGAGTGGATCAAACAGTTACGAGGCACTTGGGCAGTGACTCGAAAAGCTCTAGATGAAGCACACCAAGCACATAAAGCCCAAGCCAACAAAAAGAGGTGCCCGGCACACGCTTATAAAGTGGGTGATATGGTTTACCTTTCCACCAAATATTTACAAACTCCCCAAAAATTAAAAGCTTGGACCCAAGTATGTGGGCCCTTTCCCAATTACTCGAGTCATTAATCCAGTCATAGTTGAATTGGAATTGCCAAAAAATTTGTGATGAATCCACCCTGTGTTTCATGTCAGCTTGCTAAAACCAGAACATTCGTCCCCTTTATGTCCGGACCAAGAATCTCCTCCTGTCCCCATACTGATTGAAGGAGAACAACATTTTGAGGTTAAGGAGATCTTGGACTCTAGGAAGCATTACGGTAAAGTGCAGTATCTGGTGGCCTGGAAGCATTTCCCATTGTCCAAAGCTGAATGGGTGAACAAACATGATGTCCGGGCGCCAAAGAAAGTACAGTTGTTTCACACCAAATATCCTGATAAACCTTAATGTATATATATGTATGATGTATTGGGTTGTTATTTCCTTTTTCCTCTCTTTCAGGAATAAGGTCTCTTCTGCAGGGGGGCCGAATGTCAGCCTCCGCCTTTTGCTGTTTTGCTGCTTTGGCTGCCATGGTAACAGGGGGAGGGGGAGCTAGCATTGAGGGGGAATCGTGCTGGAGGGAGAAACGAAAGTGATTCCTAAGCTATAGTACTGCATCTTTGAAGCTGCTATCGGGTCAACAGCCACGACATTCCTGATTGATGACACCGCCAGATGTGTGCTTCCACCTGACCCCTGGAAGACCTTTGGATTGGATGATTTACGTTGGACAGTGGGAGGGGATGCTTTCTATCTGTAATGTTCGCGCTTCTGCCTCAGATTCTGCTTTTCCTTGGTTGCGATCACTTCATTTTCCAGTAAAAGTACCTTTCTCTATAAAACAATGGAGTTTGGGTCATTCTTTCTTGGACTTTGAAGGAAGCATACCTGACACATACACAATGTACCTGTAACCTACATTTGGCTTAAAAATCCTTTTCAGATAACATAAGTGACCTGTCAGGCTATCTACTTTGGTATCACACTGTCCGCATGTCGTTTTCTTACATTCGATATGTGGTGCAGGCACATAGATACCACACCTGGAACAAAACACATTATCCTCACAAGCAATTTTTCCTTCCACAGCCAGCCGTTCATGTCTTTCAAGACATGCATTAGAGCGACAAAGCAGTTTACATGTACGGCACCTTGCCCTCCTCCAACCACTTTGCGGCATTCTGAACCCATACAAGCTCGACAAAAATATTGACAATTGTGCCTAAATTTGTGATGATACCCTGTATGGCACAGTGTATCTGTGAAAAATAAATTCTGTGGGATGTAGATATCCCGAGTGTGTTATGGAGGTCTGTGGCTCTGGTAATAATTTCTTGTTTAGTAGACATCTCGTTATCTAACAATGACAGCAGGCTACCTGCAAAACACAGAAATATCCCCTCCACATTGAAATCAATCAGGTGTTGTCTTTTCTTCTCTAAAATCTTACTGAATAGAACAGTTCCTAATTTCCTAAGACCACCCCCCTCGTGGTTCTTCACAATCGTGACTGTTAATTCCAAAGTGTTCCTCCATAAGATCTCCACATTACTTTGTAATAAACTCTCTACATAACTAAGGAACTGGTCAGCATCTAACTCTTCAAGATGCCTTCTAACACTAAAGAGGGGTCTACCTAATTCCTCAGCATCCAGCTGCAATTGTACAAAATCATTTGGTCTTATCTCCCTGGAAATGCGGTTCAAAAGATTCTGTATCTCATTATGAATAACATCTATAGCCAGCGTGAATGATCGAACATGCTCCATATTTACAAATCTATAACGTTCATAGTACTCTATTGCTCTATAATGTTACAGGGGCCTCTGCCATGATTGAACTCTCTCCAGGTACACAGTCGGTGCTTCAGGTGTACTTAGCAGTTGGGAATCTTCCAAAGAGTCCCATTCCTCTGCTGATTGTGTTTCTGACATATCACACTCTTCACTGGAGATGTCACTGTATGTGGGTGTTGGATGCTGCTCCTCAGCCCCCCTTTTAGACTTTTTACATACAGGTTCTAAATAAATAAAAAAGACATATCGAAGGTCTGTCACTGTTTAATGAATACATACACCCCTATTTACCAGTTCTTGTACATTTTAATTAACCTTGTATGCCACGGGATGTGGATGGCAGGGGTTCAATTTCCTGTCCTTGTACAACTCTTGCATTGCATGGTGGCTCCTCCTGTAGTTCAATATTCTGCCCAACGCTTTGTGATCCTGTAGGACTTGGTACTTCTGCAGAGACCTGTTCACTGTCTCTATCTGTAGGTACATGAATAATTAACATTTAGGATTAGTACTTATAATAGCACAAAAAACATATTTGTTCTCTCCCCGTCTCACACACGCACACAAACAGACAGCCAGGGGTTAAATAAACTGGCAGACAACCAAATTCTTTCAATAAGAGGATTGGCAGCAACCCAGTAGCTGCTTGCCAATAACTTTACTCATAAACAAGATACACACAGTTCAAGAATTGTCAAGTCCAGTCCGTAATTAAATCCAAGGCAGATAATGTTGTTTCCAAAGATGCAATGTGACTCGATAGTAGTTAGTTTTGTCCATCACAGAGTCTGAATGGCCACCTCACCCCCTTATATCCCCTGTGGGGTGTGGTCCAGTGACTCAGCTTAATCTCTGGCACGCCTCCTTTTCTGTTGCGTGCGCTTGTCTCTCCGACGCTGGCGTGGATCCAGCCAAGACTTATCTCCTTCACTGTCCGACTGTGAGGAGATATCTGGCTCCTGGCCAATCTTTTCTCCTACGGGAGACACCTGAGGCATTGCCAGAGAGGAGGGTCCTGGAGAGGGAGGCCTGGCCAACTCCTCTCCTTCATGTTCGGAACCTTCTCCCTCCGATAAGTCGGCCTCGGGGGTTGGAGCCACAACACTATTGAATACCTCCTGGAAATGCATAATAGCTGCTTTTTCCTAAAATCCATATGTGAATATAAGTTCAGACCTTGGATTTCCATTTCTTCAGACTCCTGTGTTGTGGCTATCTGCTGCTCCGTTTCTGGCAGCTGTTCCTCCACAGGCGCATGTGATGTGCTTGCTTGCGGGTTCCCACCCCTTTGACCATGATGTGAAGCACTGCACCCTGGGAATTTGGCTTGCATCTGACCATTCCACCATTCTGAAAGGAATGTACAGCAATAAGGTTTTTTTTTTTTTTAATTTGATTTATATGCCGCCCTTCTCCGGAGACTCAGGGCGGCTTACAATGCGTTAAGCAATAGCCTTCATTCTTTTGTATATTTTATACAAAATCAGCTTATTGCCCCCACAAACTGGGTCCTCATTTCACCTACCTTAGAAAGGATGGAAGGCTGAGTCAACCTTGAGTCTTGGAGTGTGGGAATGCGGTGGCCATAGTACATGTATAGACCAGTTTAACTGGTTGGACACGTGTATGGAGCTTAGCACCGAAATAATCTGACTATGAAAAGCGGGTTCATATGGATACTCTCTAAAGGGCCCTATTCGTTCTCTCTTTGTTCAGAACATAGACTGTATTTGCAAAGGCAGAGACATCTCCTTGTAGAACATAGAGACATCTCCTTGTAGAACGGGGCCTCTCTGTTGGCAGGTGATGGGATGCTGGGAACAAAGCCAAATATGATAACACAGCCAGAGTTAAGTTTTGTTTTGCACCTTAAGTATTGCTTTCCTAGAATTCACGTGATTTACTGTAATATGGTAGGATGTGAAAGTTATGTCCAGATATGGAGAAAATCCTTTGTATCACAGATGTAATATGAGAATGTATAGCTGTAATCATGCCTTCTGATACGCCCTATACCCTGGTATAATAAAAGAGGGTGACGGAGTCAGCTCTGGGCTCTCTCATCCCGAGAAAACACTTGTCCTGTGTTTATCTCTAATCTGGACTACTCATGAGGAGCCCGCCAGGATGAATGCAACATTGGAGAGATTCGAACCAGCAGAAATTGCAGGCAGCTGTGTTAATAGCAGGGTGCATTAAACCACTGTACCATCAAGGCTCATCAAGGTAAAAGGTTATCACATTTATTACAATAAATAATACAGCCTATAGCATGACACATAACACCCACACACACACACATACCCCAACCCCCTCCACACATATTATTACTTAGGGAAAGACATTTATTACAACCCCTAACACATTACAGCTTTTATACAATAATTGTCAGGTTTCGGTGCTATCTTGAATAAACTTCATTCTCAAACGCAAACTCTAATGAATCACTTTTATTTTAAGAATAGCCGAGTCCGACATTCCTGATTTCATTTTGCAGCCAAACTGGCCCCTCCTTCCAACCCCCTCCTCTTCCGCTCTCCAACCCCAATGTCCCATTGGCCATCATGCAGATCCATCTCTACCTCCCGGCACGTTCTTTTCACAGGAATGTAGCCCCCATCCTCGTCTCCCAGGAAACACTATCTGTACATACAAAACTAGGTAAAAGTTCATCTTGTTATGTCAGCGCTGGAAGAGAGCCTAATTTGGAACGCTGACATCCGGCCCCTCTCCCTTCACTTCTGCGACATCACCTATCCCATAGGGAAAACACAACAAGATTAGTCTCATCAGCCCCTCCCTGGCTGTGCACCCCCCCCTCCCGGCTTTCCCGGGTGGTCTGCATGGAATTTTGCTATAAGGCGATCAGCTTGGATGTTTGCGCTCTTCACCCAGGAAGCCTCTGACAATGGGTAACCCTTCCATTTAATTAAGTACTGAAGGCGCCCCCTGTGCCATCTTGAATCAAGAATCCGCTGCACTTCGTAGTGCGTTTGGCCCCCAACAACCAGGGGCCCAGGGGGTTCACGTGGCGTTGGCCTTAAAGTAGACCCCACTACAGGTTTTAGAAGGCTACTGTGAAAAACGGGGTGAATTTTCCCCAAAAGCCGTGGCAACTGCAATTGCACTGTAACGGGGTTGATTATTTTTATTATAGGAAATGGTCCTATAAATTTTGGGCCCAATTTCCTGCTCGGGAGTCTAAGTCTCAAGTACTTGGTGGAGAGGTAAACTTTCTCTCCCAGCTGAAATGGTCTTTGGGGAGTTCGGTGCTTGTCTGCTTGGTCCTTATAAGATTGAGCTGCCTTTGCCAGCGCCCTCTTAACATTTTCCCAAGTTTGTCTCAACATTGCCATCCAGTCGGTCAAACTGACTGAGGAAGGGGGCTCCCTCGGGTATTCTGGCATGGGAACAAAATCCATGCCACTCACTACTTTGAACGGGGTTAGCCCCGTGCTGCTGTGGACAGCATTATTATATGCAACCTCCGCAAAAGATAGGAGGTCTGCCCAATTGGACTGCTGGTAGTCGACGTAGCATCTTAAATACTGTTCTATCATAGCGTTCAGTCTTTCTGCCCCCCCATTGGTGCTCGGGTGAAATGCTGAGCTGAGCCCTTGGGATGAACCTATGGATCGTAGAAACTCCCTCCAGAACTTTGCTGTGAACTGGACCCCTCTGTCGGAAATGATTCTCCTGGGGACTCCATGTAGGCGGTAAATGTGTTTCAGGAACAGTTTGGATAACTGACGGGCTGAAGGCAGTCCGCTACAAGGAATGAAGTGTGCCTGTTTGGAGAATAAGTCTATTACAGTCCAGATCACTGTATTTCCACTGCTCCTCGATAGGTCTACTATAAAGTCCATTGCAATCTCCTCCCATGGTCTTGTTGGCTCAGCTACTGGTTGCAACAATCCAGGCGGGCACCCTGGCCTTGTCTTCATCGTGGCACAAATGGTGCAGCTTTTTACATAACTGTCTACGTCCTTTCTCATGTGTGGCCACCAGAACTGCCTTCGTACTAGGTGCAGAGTCTTTAGGAACCCGAAGTGTCCTGCTGGTTTAACATCGTGGCTCCTCTTGAGAATCAGGATGCGTAAACTCTGTGGGACATAGAGCTTTGTCCCCCTCCATGCTAGTTCATCTCTTTTTGTCAAGAGATGTTGATTGTCCCGATACCAGGGGTCTGTCAGCGTTTCATTTTTTAATTTCGCAGTTAAGTCACTTGCAAGTTGGCCTTGCTGGTCACGTCGTTGCCGTCTGGTGACCACTTGGGCCGCAGCTTGGGTGGAGGGGATGATGGCATTCACTACCTGCTCCCGCTCACTGTTGTATTGGGGCATCCGGGAGAGGGCATCAGCCAGGAAATTTCTCCCACCTGGGATGTGCTTAAGCTCGAAATTGAAACGATTGAAGTATTGTGCCCACCGCACTTGCCTGGGCGACAGTTTTCGTGGGGTTTTTAGGGCCTCTAGGTTTTTATGATCAGTCCAGACTTCAAATGGTTTCTGGCCTCCCTCTAGAAGGTGCCGCCAGGTCAACAAGGCCCACCTTACTGCAAATGCTTCCTTCTCCCACGCCGCCCATCGCCTCTCCGTATCGGTGAGTTTGCGGGAGGTGTAGGCGCAGGGTTGTAGATCACCTTGGTTGTTCTTTTGGAGTAACACGGCTCCTACTGCCACATCACTTGCGTCTGCTTGGATGACAAAAGGCTGTTCTGGATCCGGGTGTTTTAAGACAGGTTCTTTCGTGAACAGTCCTTTTAGCGTCTCAAATGCCTGTTGGCAGGTCAGGTTCCACTGTAGGGGTTGTCCCGGGCAAGGTTTCATCGCTGGGCTTCCTGTCTTTAGGAGGTCTGTCAAAGGTTTGGCAATCTTCGCGAACGAGGGGATGAATTGTCTGTAGAAATTTGCAAAGCCTAGAAAACTTTGCAGTTGTCTGCGGGTGCGAGGGGGCTGCCATTGTAGAACTGATTGGACCTTGGCTGGGTCCATCTCTATCCCCTCATTTGATACTCGGTAGCCCAGGTAGTCTAGCCGTGATTGGTGGAAATCGCATTTTGGCAGTTTGACATATAGGTTTGCCCGTAGCAGTTTTTTCAGTACTTGGCGGACGAGGGGTATATGTTCGTCTATGGTCTCCGTGTAGATAAGAATATCGTCCAGGTAGACGAGGACCCCTTTGTAAAGGTGTTCATGTAAGACTTCGTTTATTAACTGCATGAACACTGCCGGGGCTCCTTGCAATCCAAAAGGCATTACTTTAAACTGGAAACTACCCAGGGGGCAGTTGAATGCTGTTTTCCATTCATCTCCTGCCCTTATGCGTACTCGGTAATAAGCTTCTCGAAGGTCTAGTTTGGTGAAAACCTTCCCTTTAGCTAGGTGGGCTAACATGTCTTTCATGAGGGGGAGGGGGTACAAGTTGTGTACGCAAACAGCGTTGATATTTCGAAAGTCGACCACCAGTCTCATGGAGCCATCCTTTTTCTCTTTAAACATGACCGGCGCCGCTACCCTTGGTTTCACTGGCTCAATAAATCCCCTTTGTAAGTTTTTGTCTATGTAGTCCCGCATTTCCTGCATTTCTCGGGGCGTCATGGCATACATTTTAGGTTTGGGTAGTTTCGCTCCTGGGATAATCTCGATGGCACAATCGGTCTCGCGGTGGGGGGGCAGAATGTCACACTCGGCCTCGCTGAATACCCCTGCAAGGTCTTGGTACTCCCTTGGGATCTGGTTTGCGTTACAAGCGGTGGTGGGTGCGGCTGCCAATTGCTTTGCTGCACCTTCTGGGAGGGACCCTTGTGTTGGTGGTGTTTTCTTCTGTAGTGGAGGGCTGCTTTGGGGTTTCAGCGTGGGAGGGAATTCTTCTGGTCGGGGCGGCAGGGGTTGGGGCCCCTTTGCTATTCTCAGCCTGCGGGTTCCCTCTTGCCACCAAATGATTGGGCCCCATTTGTCGAGCCATGAGAGTCCCAATATGACTGGTTCTGTCATCTTGGGGGCTATTATGAAGCGGATTGTCTCCCAGTGATCTGTGAGTTCTAGTCTCACGGGTTCAGTCAAGTGTGTGGCGTACGTTCCTCCCACTAGGGACCCATCAACTTGCTCGAAGCGAATTGGTTGTTTGAGCTGTTTAGCTCGGATTCCCAATTTTAGAACTGTGGGTAGGTTGATTAGGCACCGTGTGCTACCCGAGTCTATTAGGGCTTGGAAAGTCTCTTGGGCCCCTGTTTTGGGGGCTGTTAGGCGTATGGGGAAAAGAAAAGGAAGGACGGGTCCACTCACCATCGGGTCATCCTCGCCTTCGTCTTCCGTGTCATAAGGTTCGGGGAACTGATCTCCCTCATCTGGGATTCCTCTGGTTTCGGTCAGATGAGCGAAAAACTCAGGGATTTGGGGAGCTTCCTGCGGTACGTGGGTGACGCGCTTGGGCCCTCGTTCCGGTCGTGCTTTGGGCGGTGGAGCTGGTCCCGGTCTAGGCGTTCCACATCTTGCTGCTATGTGGCCGCTTCCCCCACATCTGTAGCATTTCAGTGGGCTCCGTGGGGCGGTTGGTCTGTAGGAGGGCTGTGATGTTGGGGTTTCTCGTCTGTTGAGTGGCCCCTGGTCTGGTCGGCCTCTCTCCTTTCCCTCTGGTGGTTTTGACGTGTCACTCGCCTGCAGCCCTCTGTCGACTTTTATCGCTACCCGGAACCATTCAGCGAGTCGGTTTGGGATGTCACGATAGGCAGTCACTTGGGAAATTCTTTTATCTAGGCTTGTTCTAAAAAAATACACCAGCAATCGCTCTGGTAGGGGAGGCAGTGTCCCAATGACTCTCCTGAATTCACGGATATGCTCTCTGATAGGCTTCCCCCTCTGCATTAGGTTTCTGAGCTCGTCTTCCACATAGGGGTCCTCCTCCTCCTCCTCATAACGGGCTCTCAATAGTTGCAAGAACCCATCCGCATTTTGCAGCTGGGGGGCCCTGTATTTGTAGAGTGATGCTGACCACCTCTTTGCTTCTCCCTCCAGCCCTTCCGAGATAGCATTCACTAGGGCTCTGGGGAAAGGGTAGAGGTGTCCGAACCGCTCTATGTATATCTCAGCTGAATCGAGGAATTGGGCGAGGTTGTCTGGGTCACCATCGAACTTCCCTCTGAACTGGGGTGGCTCCTCCCTCTCTGTCCTCTCCTCTCTGTGCTGAGCTCTGGAGGGCCAGCCCTGGTGTTGATAGTCCTCTGCCTTGTCTCTCATCCTGGGGTGGGGAGGTGCTGCCTTGTCTGGGCTTCGCTGCCATTCCCATCCCCAGCTCGCCCTTCCCAATTCACTTAGGGGTTTTTCTTTATCTTTTACCTTTGCAAAAGGGGATTCTGCCTCTAAGGCTTTTGGCACAGTCCCCGGGTACTTATCTGCTTCACGTTTCTTTGCTTGAAGTTCTGCGGGGAGGGAAGGTGGAGAAAGTTGAACCTTTGTATTTTCCAAGTTGGCTGGAATCACAACCGCTTCTGCTCCTCCCGTTTCTTGAAGCAGGCTTTCCTCCGATAGCTTGGCTTCAGCCATAGTCCGTCCGACCAGATGTGTGGGAGGGAACGGGATGATTTAAACTCAGCCAGCCTGGATTTGGAGGAGAGTTTGGCTGTCTGTCAGGTTTCGGTGCTATCTTGAATAAACTTCATTCTCAAACGCAAACTCTAATGAATCACTTTTATTTTAAGAATAGCCGAGTCCGACATTCCTGATTTCATTTTGCAGCCAAACTGGCCCCTCCTTCCAACCCCCTCCTCTTCCGCTCTCCAACCCCAATGTCCCATTGGCCATCATGCAGATCCATCTCTACCTCCCGGCACGTTCTTTTCACAGGAATGTAGCCCCCATCCTCGTCTCCCAGGAAACACTATCTGTACATACAAAACTAGGTAAAAGTTCATCTTGTTATGTCAGCGCTGGAAGAGAGCCTAATTTGGAACGCTGACATCATGGCTGCTTGTGTGCTTGCCTGCTGAGGCACCTTCACTGCTGCTGATGGAGTACTCTGGTTGCCCCGTATGTCTTGGTTTGTCAGGTTAGGTTGTCTATTTTCAAGGGAGGAGTCTCATGGTCTAGATCGTACGATATCAGCTGTGAGAGTAATTTGTAGACCTGGTGGTTGAGGTTCTTTTCCTCGTTCGCTCGGTTTTGGGGTTCCTTCGATCGACCGCGTCGCTCCTTCCTGTTTGTGCTGTGTCACGTTCTGGTCATCCACGTAGGCTTTGACACGGCTGTATGAGCTTTCACCGTCTGTCTTTCCAGTGTCATAGTTGGGAATGGCGGCTCTAGCCTCCACCTGTAAAGCTGCGGCCTGTGCTGCCCTTACCGCAGCCTCCTGTTCTTGCTGAAAAAATGTGAGGTTGGCCCGAGTTTTGGCTTTGTGTAGAGCTGCAGCAGCCGCTTCTTCCCTTTGCAGCTGCTCTGCTTTTGCAACATGTAGAGCTGCAGCAGCCTCTTCTTCCCTTTGCAGTTGCTCTGCTTTTGCAACATGTAGAGGTGCAGCAGCTGCCTCGGCCTCCATCTCTTCCTTTTGCAATTGCTCTGCTTTCGCAATTCGTAGAGCTGCGGTAGCTTCTGCAGCTTCGACTAGTGCTTCAGCGGCCCGGGCGGCGAGACTCCTTGCTGTGGAGGCTCTGGATGACTGGCTGTGACGAGAAGATGCTTTGGAAGAATAGAAGGAGCCTGAGGCAGAAGATTGTTGTGAGACGCTGCTACCCGGCTGAGACCGGGATGACTTGTAAGGGGGGGACCACCTGTGACCAATGAGATGACGCATGTGAGCAACGGGTTGCTTTGGATTCAGCCTTCTCGCTCGCAGCTTTCTTGGAGGAATGGGCGGCAGACATGTGTAAGCGTTGGGGCGAGGAGGCTTCCTCCCTTGATGTGCCTTTTGCCTGGAGTGCGGCGTGGAAGGAGTCCTTACAACCTTGAAATAACTTCCCATGTTCTGCACTCAACATCTCTAAGTGTTGCATGTTCCCCATGAGCTCTGGATCTTCTAGCTGCTGCTGGATGTTGACAAGATGGCTTTCAGAACCCTTCCATTGTGTATAAAGTTCATCCATTTTATTCAACAACGAGTGGATGCGCTTGTGTGAAAGCTCATCCAGGGGCATGTTGCAGATTTGTTGCAACGTCTCCCAATACCCTTTGTTGTGATGATAATGCTTGTCCCAATCTTCCCTCAGGCTTGACTGCATAACATCAGTAAGCTTCCTATGCTGCCTGAGGTCATAGCTTCTCTGATGTGCCTCGGCTTCTTTTGGAATGTGGATGTCCAATTCTGGGTTTGTATCAAGGTTAGGTGGAGGAAGGATCATCATTCCTGATGAATCAGATGCTTCTGTCATGATTGGACAAGACTCCACGGCGTCCGATCCTTCAGACGTGTCAAGATTGGCTGGGAGGACCAACTCTACTGACACATTAGAGGCCTCAGCCATGACTGGGAAAACTTAGGGGATTTCCTGGATACTTTAGGACCACTAGAGTGCATTGCAAACTTTAGGCGGCGGCATTGCAGTTCACCTTCTGACCACTGGGGTGTGTTGCAAACTTTAGGAGACGTCATTGCAGCTCGCCTTCTGACCACTGAGATGCGTTGCAAACCTTAGGATATGTTGTTGCAGTACACCTTTTGACCACTAGGGTGCTTTGCTTGCGTAGTGGCGTGGTTGGCGCAATACACCTTTTGGCCACTAGGGTGCTATAACCTAATTAATGCTTGGGTTAAACTTGTTTTAGCGTGTTCCTTTGTATAGAGCTGCAAAGCAACTGTCCAATTTGGGCACCCTAAGAGGCTTTCCTCGAACTTGGGTTCCTTTGGACTATAATTGCTTGCCCTATAAAGGGGATTTAGCTTTCCAGTATTTTCTTCAAGCAAGATTCAAAGTAACAGCATGCACTGTAGCTGGATAGTTTCTCTGCATCAGATCTTTCCCTTACAAAATGCCTTTGCAGCTTGCTCTTCAAATGCAGATTGAGCTGGCTAGGCTGGGAGAAGCAGAGTGTATCATGCAAATTCTATCTCCAGGGAGACCATGTTAATGTGGATAAAAGAAGGAATCATACAGAGTCAGCTACATGAACTCTAAAGGACCCTCTCTATTCACATTATTATAAGAGAGAAAAGTGCTTGCTTGGAGATTATATTAAAAATCAGCTAAACCCCATTAAGTGGTAATATATATTCTGATGAGACCTAGATGTCACGGAAGGACAGCCATATGGAAAACATCTGAGTGACCTCACTGTGAATGACACAAGGACATATATGTTACAAAGAGTTACTTAATCCAATAAATGTACCTAAGAACAGCAGTAAATTTCCCATTAGCAACTACAAGCACTTAAGAAAGGTTGTCTAACTAAAGATAATCTTATAAACTAAAATAATGGTTTACTAATGGTTTAGTAATTAGGAAATGTGTCAATTATCATATGACAGGTGTGTGTTAGCCATATATGGAAAATGTATGATCTCATGTTAACCATATATGGAAAATGCACGATCTCACCAAATCCTTTGTCTTAGAAATGTATAAAAACAGTTGTATCAGAGTTCTTTCCTTGTTCAAAGCTTCAGGTACAAATCTGGCTCTGAACCTTGCGCAATAAAACTGTCTCTGGCTGACCCAGGAATGTTGTTTGGTCCCTTCATTCTACAACATTTATGGCACCCTGGCAGATGGGACTGAGGAACAAAGACCTTTGTTCTGCCTGACGGGCTGCCCCAGCGGGAACCGACGCCTCCCCAAGGAAAGTTCACTGGCCGGCCACAAAGACTCCATTGAAGTCTACGGAATCTTTCGGTGAGGAGATGCCGTGAACCCGCTGGTGAGCAGACTAGTCAAGGATCCACAAGGTCAGCCAGACACAGAGACCTCAACAAAAGTCCAAGAGGGAAGAAAAACGCCTGCAGGTAAGTATAAGTCAGGGAGTTCAAGTCTCTCTGTTTAGGGGTAACCACCAATATAAAGGGTGGAAAAAGGGGGCCTGATCACCCTCCTAGGAGACAAGGCGGCGTCCTAAAGTCTATAGTGAGGAGTTCAAGTAACTCCTGTTGAGAGTTCAAGTCTCTCTGTTAGGATTGTGTGGGTGGTTAAACCCTTGCGGTTCTCATTGACGACTGTCGGAACGTCCAGCGTCGTGAGCCAAGGGTAGTGTTGTTAGGATGGGTGGTAGTAGTATTGATCAGTGGAAGACTAAAAGAGAGACCCCCTTGATTAATCAAGTGTCAGGCAGAGTGTGCTAGGGTCTGTTTGATGAAATCTAAAAGAGAGGGGAGAAAGAAAACCTTATAAAAAAAATGTGTGTGTCTGATCTTATGTGTGGTAAGAGAAACCATTCTTAAAAAGCCAGAGAACTCTGAAAGAACTAAGAATAAAGAAGAAATTGTTTACTGTTCTTCCCACCCGGGGTTTAGCAGGTAGTAAAAAGGTAAAGCCTGACTAAATGGGAAGACTCAGATAATTTGACTTGATCAATTTGGTGTGATTTCTGTTAAAAAACAAAACAAAAAAACAACAACCTCCACAGGTCTGGAAATGTTTGATGATATGTGTGCATGTGTATGTATGTAATCATTTCCAAAACTGCAGGGAAGATGAAATCCTCTAATAATAGTGGCTTGTGAAAAAGCTCCCTGAAATAATTTGGTTTGCATGGAGGAAGCATTAAATGAAATTTTTGTATGTGAAATTGGTTTATACAAAAAGTCTGATTGCAGTACAAATGTGAATGTGTGTGTGTGAGGTGTCCCGAAGCTCATAAGGAGTGATAAAGTGAAGTGATCTTGAGCCCTGTGAATGCCTGTGTGTTGAGGAAGTGGGAGATAAATTTGTGGAAAAATATCTATGAGTTGTTGAGACTAGAGAGAAATGCAGAGGGTTGTGTTGTTGAAAGGATGCTGAGAGGCGAAAGGAGATGAGAATTCTATGCAGTTTAAACATTTTTTTTCCTCTCCCTGTATTCCGGACCCCGCCCCCCTCCTTTGGAGGAGAGAAGCAGGAAAAGGGTGGGCTGCGGGCTTTTGTTCTTTTCACCATTTTTTTCTCTCTGCTGAACCAGCCTGAGAAAGGCGGGGTAAAGGGTGATATCTGATACCTGCCTTTGTAGTTTCACTGTTTTTGGCTCGGAATGCAGTTTATTTATTTGTTTGTTTGTTTGCTTGTTTGTTTGTTTTTTAGCAGCATAAGTTGTTGTTCCTTTTGAAGAAGGAGCTAATTTGTTTATAGAGGGATATACAATAGTAGAAGGGAGAGAGGAAGTTTTAGTGGAAGCCAGAAAGTTGCCTTTAAGTTGGTCTGCACAGACTTGTGCTGACTTGGAAGTCAGGATAGCAGTGGTAGGAGGAATTGAATGTTTTATAAGAAGAAGGAGTTAGAGAAAGTAGAATTGATGGAAGGGAGAAGGTATGTGATTTGTTTTTGGAAGGTTATGGATGTTGTGGATTGCATAACCTTTGGACGGGGAAGGAAGACAAGAATGTGAGGGTGGAACCAAGTGATAATGGGAAGAGGAAGTGGTGTTTTTTAATTGACAGAGATCAGATTAAGTGGACAAAGCATTAGAATACACTTAATTAGTGAAGGGAGTAGGAAAATCACTCCTGATAGAATAGAAGGGGTGGCGTCTCAGCCTCTATCTATAAACAAGCAAGAATTAAGATAATTCTTAGGTTTGGTTGGATATTGCAGACTCTGGATTGATGGGTATGCTGATTTTACCAAACCCCTTGGAGTTTGAAATGGGAGGGACACGAAAGAGGAAGCCTTGAAAATTTGAAACAAGCTTTAACCAAGGCTCCTGTATTAAGTTTACCAAATTTGGAAAAGCCATTCCATCTCTTTGTAAACACAGAAAATTGAATTGCACAAGGGGTGTTGGCTCAGAAAGTAGGAAATTGACCTTTGGGGAAGCCCTTATTGTAAGCACCTCACAACAAGTCAGAACCATCCTTCAGCAAAATGCGGGGCGGTGGTTAACTGATTCCAGAATTCTAAAAAAAAATGAAACAATTTTAATGCAGCAGACAGACTTGATTTTAACTACAGATCACAATTTGAATCAAGCACAGTTCTTAGCCAACACCAGATCAATGGATCAGTTTGGATTAGAACATTATTGTGCTGAAGTAATTGATTTACAAATAAAAATAAGACCTGATTTGGAGGAACACCCCCTGGAGAAAGGAGAAGCAATTTTTATAAATGGTTCCTCTAGGGTGGAGGAGGGAGTACGGATAAACGGATATGCTATTATAAAAGGACACACTAAAGAGATCCCGGAAGCAAGGGGTTTGCCTCGAAATTGGTCTGCTCAAACCTTTGAATTGTATGCACTAAATTAAGCTCTATGGATAGGGAGCCTGGATAGCTCAGTAGACAAATGCATTGTAATTTAACTCCAGCTGTCTGTAATTAGTAAGTTCGAATCTCACCAGGCTCAAGGTTGACTCAGCCTTCCATCCTTTCTAAGGTAGGTAAATTGAGGACCCGGTTTGTGGGGGCAATAAGCTGACTTTGTAAAATATACAAAAGTATGAAGGCTATTGCTTAACGCATTGTAACCCTGAGTCTCCGGAGAAGGGTGGCATATAAATCAATTTTTTTTTAAAAAAAAAGGCTCTATGCATCTTGGAAGGAAAAATAGGCAGATTCCAAGTATGCATTTGGGATAGTGCATACATTTGGCAAAATATGGGTGGAGTCATTGGGGAATTCAAGCTATTGTAGATGAACTTTTAAAATGCTATGGTTGTATCGGGATATATCCTTTAGTAACATCAATTATAAACAAATGTTTGATTTGTAAAAAGGTGAATAAACAAGCTGTCAGGAAACAACAGATGGGTGGGAGACCACCAGCTTTAAGACCATTTCAATGTATTCAAGTGGATTTTACAGAATTACCAAAAGTGGGGAGAGTAAAATATTTATTGGTCATAGTGGACCACCTCACAGGGTGGGTTGAAGCTTTTCCCTGCAGTAATGATACAGCAACAGTGGTGTCAAGAGTTTTATTAGACCCAACCTAGAAAGATTATCATCATATGAACTGTTGTTTGGAGTAGTTTTCACTACAGGAAGTATATGCATTGATTCCCTGGAAACCAGAGACAAAGTATTGAAACAATATGTGTATAAACTGTCCAGATATTTTGAAGTTCTTAGGAAACAAGGACTATTAGCCCAAACACCACCTTTGAAGTTTCCAGTCCATAAATTCCACCACGATGATTGGATGTTGATCCGGAGCTGGAAGGAAGTTAAACCCCAAGTGAAAGGGCCCGTGCCAGCCCCAAAGGAGTGGAAGGTGGAATCTCACCAAGGAGATCCATTGAAGTTGACGATCCAAAGAACCCAATGGACTGGTGGGCAGTAACCAGTGGGAATAGCGTTCTTCATCATCTGGACTATTTTTGTATTTTTCTTTCTTAGGACTGAGTGGTTGCCTATGCTGTTTCCCAACTGAAGAGGACTACAACTGATCAGATTCCTTTGCGCGCTTTCCCAGATGTATTGGTTTTGTAATTGTGCTTTTAAGACCTTAGAAGGAAGATCCTGGATCCACTGGACGAGACTGAAGCCCGCAGACCAGAGTGAGCCGGTCACATACCAGGTAACAAAAACTGACAGGCCATTGGTGCTGAAGTTCAAGAAGAATACACCCTGATGAGTCCTACCGGCAACGGACTCTCAACGCACGGTGGTGATCGTCAGCCTTGCTGAACCACCCCAGAAGCTGGTTCCCCGCACCTGGCCGAAGCTTGGAATGGAGGAAGACAACATTCCATGACTGTAGTTTGTAATGTAAAATCCATTAACTGTGATAGAATCCAGTGAGTACTACTTAAAGACACTCATGCTTGAGGAAGATTGGGTGTGGGGACTCTGGGCAACAGCTACTTTAGCCCTTCTGTTGGTATTGTTTTAATATGATTGATATTGCCCTCTCCCAAGTTACGCATACTCCTAACCCTCTTCCTGACATGGTGAATTTGTAAACTATGGGTCTTGCGCTCTTAAGGCCTTGTGAGTGTAGGAATTAGGTCATTATGATTTATTTATGGCTTTGGGTACTATTAGCTAAAAGGTCTAGTGAGTGATACTATCTTGAACAGTAGTTCCCAATGTTGCGTCAGTGTCCAAGAAATCCCCCTTGTCCCTGCGGAAGGATTTGAAGATGTCAAGAATCCCAGGGGACCTAGCAGCATCAGGACACTGAATGGGGACACTTTGGGTCAAGTCCACTCCCGCCAACAACGTGGCATCAGAAGGTGGAGTGGGTACCTTAGTCCTAAACCAACCCCTAGACCTAAGGTTAAAAGTTTGACAATCCCAGTAAAGGGAGGAATAGAAAAGGAGAACGGGCCCCTGCAACAATTGAGAAGAGGAGACTACATATCAAGGATACTGGAATTGGGTCAAAACCTTGTTAATCAGTATGACCCTACCTTAGGTCAACAATGCTGGTTGTGTTTATCTGCCAGCCCTTCATCTTATCATGCCGTTCCTGTCAAGCCACAACTCTGGGCTAGGACAAAGGCTACAATAGTCCTTGAAAAAGATAGTAGAAACAAAGCACCAGTATCTCTGTTACAAGGAGATTTTTATAAGGCATTCCAATGGCTGGGAAAAAGCCGCCTCCCTATTGCTGGCCCAATAGCCACAAGTGTGGAACTCATAGGGTCACCCTCTCTGTGTGTAAAGAGACACCAGAAACCTGGTAGGCCTGTAGGATCCCTGACAAAAGAACAATGTCCATCAGAAGTGTACCTTGGTCCTAGAATGAACCTTAGGGATGTAAAACTAACCAAAGATCTTTTTCCTTCTGCACACCACTCACTTTCTCATCACCACCAACTGCCATCATCACAAGATGGGGAGGATGGAAGGGGTCCTGGAATGTATCCAAGGAAAGGTGTCCCAGTCTATTCCAGCCCCCTCGCTTCACTATCTGGCTCTCCATTAGGTCCAGCACAGGTTTATGTGTCTTCTTTCCCCCTGGGAATACTACCTCCCGGTATCTTTTTGAAGGTCCAATCCTCAGAGATAAGCAAAAGGACCCTTCACTAGAAGTCCCATTACAGCCGCTGGCTAGAATGTTTGTGGCGGGGACTTTGGGGGTCTGGACTAATTAAAAGATGAAAAGAACCATCGGACCCATGCTTTCTCCATGAACATAGGCGTATGTGTAAGGGAAAAAGGAGTATTCTTCTTATGCGGGAAGGATGTGTATTTATGTTTGCCAACAAATTGGACCGGAACATGCACACTAGTACACCTTTTTCCTAAAATAGGTGTTGTCAGTGGAGAACATACCATCCCTGTTCCTCTCATGGGGCATGTTCAGAAACGGGCACCAATCCTAGTCCCACTATTAGTAATCATGGGGATAGGAACTGCAGTTGGAACAGGTGTAGGTGGAATGACACACTCAGTAATACAGTTTCAGCAATTATCAGAGGAGCTCCAAGAAAGCCTGAACCAAATTGCTGGAACCCTGGTAGAAGTCCAAGACCAGATAGATTCATTGGCAGCAGTGGTTTTACAAAATTGACATGCCCTAGACCTCCTAACCTCAGAGAGAGGAGGTATGTGTGTATTTCTGGGAGAAGATTGTTGTTTCTATATGAATAAATCAGGTGTGGTCAGGGAAGTTGCCAAGGATTTGCAGGATAGGGCTTCCAAGATAAGTCAGAGGTTACAAACAACTGACAGGTGGTTTTCTTGGTTGCCTGGATCTGGCTGGATTAAACAAATGTTATTCTTGTTGAGATGGCTGTGGCAGGCCTAGCTTTTATTCCTTGTGCAATCCCTGTGCGGAAACAGCTATCTATCAGAGCAATGAAAGAGATACAGACTGCGAAGGAATTAGTTTTGACAGAGCGCTTTCTTGAAGATAAAGACTCTGAAACAGACACATATGTAGAAATGGAGTCTGGGAAAGAATGGAGGGAGTACCTCCAAGGATTAAGAGAGTGAAGATCAAAAAATACCTATCTCTTGCCTAGATTAGTCATATTTTGTTAGATATTATATGTTAGCTTTGTTTATCCAAAGGAATGGAATAATATTTACTAAAGAGTTGAACATGTAAGGAATGGTGAAAGTTTCTGCATGGAAAAACTTTCAAAGTGGGGAATAATGTGGATAAAAGAAGGAATCATACAGAGTCAGTTACATGAACTGTAAAGGACCCTCTCTATTCACATTATTATAAAGCTACATGAACTCTATAGGACCCTCTCTATTCACATTATTATAAGAGAGAAAAATGCTTGCTTGGAGATTATATTGTTTAAATTCTTGCCGCGGGGCTTCAAAGGGCCGCCCTATAGCCAGTGGTGCAGCCGAACCCTTTGTTAAATTGCTGGCTTGCCCCGCCCCTCCGCACCACTATTTATTGCCAATAAATAGTGGTGGGCGAGGGGCGGGGGAGCCAGCAATTTAACAAACGGTTCGGTGTTTTTTTGTAATTTTATTGGCCCCCGGAGCTTCAGCATAGGCTAATTAGCCCTTGCTTAGATCGGCTCCCGACCCCCAGCTGATTTGCTCTCAGCTGTTTTGCTCAGGGCTCTTCTGCTTGCTTGGAAAGAGTGCAGATTTTTTTTCCCCTAGCTATACTGAAAAACGAAAGAGAAAGTAAAGCAGGCTGTTGGCTTTGCATGTTGGAAAATTAGGCAGGCAGATTTCTTTTCTTTTTCCTCACCAAAAAAGGTAGGTGCAAACAACGGGAAATTTAGGGAAAAAGAGGAGATTTTAAAACACAAAAGAAAAAAAGCTCTATTTAACTAGGGAATTGTAATAATTGAGATACTATTAATTGTATATTGTGTTGAAAGCAGAAATGGTTAAGTTGTGGTTTGGAGGAATATATGGGGGAAATTATTTGGTTTATTATTATTGGTAAATATAATTAATTGATTTGTAAGAAATTGGATTGCATGGAAATAATTGGAATATTCATGTTCATATTGATTAATATACAAAAAACGTAGTTATATAACTAATTGATTTATATTAAAATGTTGAATTCATATTAAACAACTGTAATATTACATAATTAACCAATGTGAGGATGGATATAAAAATAGATGACAATGGGAAGGGGTATAATATAGAATAGAAGGGAAAAATTGAATTTGATTAAGATTAGAGATGAGGATGAAGGGTAATATTGGTTTTTTACAAAAATAGATGAGGAATAAATATGGCAAAAAGGAAATATAGAAATTGTAAATTTAATTGAAATGACTAAACACTGTTTAAATTTATGAACCGGCCAAATACTCTGTTCAAAGAAAATACATTGTATGTTTGTATGTGTGTTTCTAATTATTGTTATTTATTCATATTTGTTCTCTTTTATTCTTTAAAGTTTAACAATTCATTCTTTATCTTAATATCTTTATATTTGTTTGGGGTTGGCTTTCTTCCCTTTCATCTTTTTTATTGTACAGCAATCTTTCTCCTCAAACCTACCACCTCTCTCTTTTCTTTCCTTCTTACTTTCTCTTCCTCCCCCTCTTCTTCTCCTCCCTACTTCCTCTTCCTTTCTCCTTCTTCTCCTCTCTTCCTCCCTCTCTTACCCTCCCTCCTACTCTAATTTCCCTTCCCTTCCTTCATCCCTCTCTATTGCTGTATCCTTTTATGCATATGGACTACTCAGAGGGCTGAAAAAGTTATTTCTGACTGGTCCTCGCACTTTTGACCAGTCTTCGAACTGTCCTCACATTTTACGTTTTTGCCCTATCTTGTCACCATGGTGAAGAGAAGCAGTTGTGAAATGAGTGACACATTGTTAAGAATGCTACAATGGGCATAAATGATGACCAGTCATAAGTGCGAAGACCGGTCAAAAGTGTGAGGACCTGTCAGAAATCACTTTTTTCAGCCCTCTGGGTAGTCCTTTTGTGCATATGGACTACTCAGAGGGCTGAAAAAGTTATTTTTGACTGGTCCTCGCACTTTTGACCAGTCCTCAAACTTACGACTGTCCTCACATTTTACGTTTTTGCCCTATCTTGTCACCATGGTGAAGAGAAGCAGTTGTGAAATGAGTGACATGGTTGTTAAGAATACTGCACGGGCATAAATGTGAGGATGGTCATAAGTGTGAGGACCAGTCAAAAGTGCGAGGACCTGTCAGAAATGACTTTTTTCAGCCCTCTGAGCAGTCCCTATACACATAGCCATGGCCACCCGGTCACATGACCAGCTAGCCACACCCACCCAGTCACTTAACCTCCAAGCCATGCCCACAAAATAAGCCACGCCCACAGAACCGGTAGTAAAAAAATTTAGAACCCACCCCTGGTTGGGGGTCACTAAAACATGAGGAACTGTATTAAAGGGTCGCGGCATTAGGAAGGTTGAGAACCACTGCCTTATAGTGAATATAGAGAATTCACTATAATTCACCATCTGAACAGCACAGGCCTACTATAATTTTTGGGAATTGCTTTATCTTTTTCTGCTTCTGTATCCCAGATTCTTTGTGGAGGGATTTTTTTAGCCTCTTTCTCCAGTTATACAAGAAAGAGGGAGACCTCAGTTCCTAATACGATTTGTCAGTTATATAATCCAAGATTGGTCTTTAATTGAAATTTTGCCTGTTCTAACAGCCACAATTTTTGGAGTCTGTCAGTTTTCATAGATTAAATTTTATGCCAATACCCATATTTTCTTAATTTAGACAAAGCAGAATTTGTGTAAATTCCCAAATCAGCTCTGAGGGCTGCAGCTGGAGTCCTTTTACCCACCCCAAGATACTCCTCAGAGGCTGTGATTGGGTTGGTTCTGCTAGTGATTTCTCTCTGAAGCCCCAAACATCAGATTGATGTAAGAACATGGGGGAAACCTTGGCCTAATATACTTTAATAATTGGGGTTGAGGAAGCTGGAGAGCTATGAGGTTTTCATTTAAGCATCACTTTCACTCATGCCCTTTCTCTAACTGAGCTCCTTTGATGATGAGGGAGCCAAGATTCAGTCTCAGAGAAAACTACCCCAGGTAAGGAAAGGTGTTACTTACTCTATTGGCTGACCATTTATGGCTAGGATATCATTTCCCAAAGACCATAACTTTTGAACTTGATTTATTAATTATCAGATAATTATTATGACAAAACAATTCAAGTCTTCTTCACAGGGTATACAATCCAATGTGTATGATACTATCACATTATCAGTGTAAATCAGTGTGTTCCAATAGGAATTTAGCATGCTAAACATGTGTACCTTATAACAGAACTTATAACAAAATAAAAGGGTTGGAAGGGGCCTTGGAGGTCTTCTAGTCCAACCCCCTGCTCAAGCAGGAGATCCTATATACATATAGACTGAGTGAAACCAGGCTTAATAGCAGTAACTGTGAGAGGGATCAGAAGTTGCCTTCAGAAGTTGTGGGAGCTTCATCACTGGAGGCTTTCAAGAAGAGACCGGACTGCCATCTGTCAGAAATGGTGTAGGGTCTGCTTGCACGAGAGGTTGGACTAGATGACCTACAAGGTCCCTTCCAACTCTGTTAATCTGTATCTATCTATCCTATTCCAGACAAGAGGCTATCCAGTCTCTTCTTAAAAGCTTCCAGTGGTGGAGCACCCACAATTTCTGAAGGGTAGATGTTCCATTCCTCACCATTAAGAAATTTCTCCTTAGTTCTAGGTTGTTTCTCTCCTTGATTAGTTTCCATCCATTGTTTCTTCTCTTGCTTTCTAGTACTTTGAAAAATAGGTTGACCCCCTCTTCTTTGTAGCAGCCTCTCAAATATTGGTACATTGCAGGGGTGAAATGTAAAATTTGTTACTACTGGTTCTGTGGGCGTGGCTTGGTGGGGGGTGGTAATGTGACTGGGTGGGTGTGGTCAACTTTTTTTTTTTAAACTTTTCAAAGCATTTTTTCTAATGCTTTGAAAAGCCTCTGCCGATCAGGCAACTCAGCTGGGATCGTCAGAGACTTTTCAAAGCATTTTTTTTACCACCTCTCCAGCCAAGAGGTTGCAGAAAAAAATGCCTCTGACTATCCCAGCTGAGCTGTGCGATCATCAGAGGCTTTTTTTTTTACTTTTAAAAGCATTTTTTCGTCGGAAGAGGTTGTAGAAAAAATGCTTTTAAAAGTAAAAAAAAAAACCTCTGATGATCATGTGGCTCAGCTGGGCATGGTGGTGGTGGGGGCACAGGGATTTTTGCTACTGGTTCTCCGAACCACCCACCACCATCGCTACCGGATCAGGCGAACCGGGAGCATTTCACCCCTGGTACATTGCTATTATGTCACCCCTAGTCCTTTTCACTAGACTAGACATACTGAATTCCTGCAACTATTCTCATATGTTTTCGTCTCCAGGCCCTTAATCATCTTAGTTCCTCTTTTCTGCACTCTTTCCAGAGTCTCTACATCATTTTTATAATATGGTGACCAAAACTGGATGCACTATTTCAAGTGTGGTCTTGCCAAGGCATTACTGTATGCATCTTTCCCTTCCCCCTTGGTAACATAGATCTTTCTTCTCGTGGCTCCATTGAGCCCAAACCTCACTCTCAAACAAGGGCTTGGATCAGGGCCAACAGGGCTTGGTGGGGGGGGGGGGGTAATGTGACTGGGTGGGCGTGGCCAATTTTTTTTTTCTTTTAAAAGCATTTTTTCTACAACCTCTTCGGCGAAGAGGTTGTAATAAAAATGCTTTCAAAAGGCTCTGATGATCCCAGCTGAGTTGCCTGACCAGCAGAGGCATTTAAAAGAAAAAAAGTCTCTGCCGATCAGGCAAATCAGCTTGGATCGTCAGAGGGTTTTTTTCTGTTAAAAGCCTTTGACGATCCCAGTTGAGCCGCACGATCATCAGAGGCTTTTTTTTTTACTTTTAAAAGCATTTCTTCGGCCAAAGAGGTTGTAGAAAAAATGCTTTTAAAAGTAAAAAAAAAAGCCTCTGATGATTGTGCGGCTCAGCTGCGCATGGGGGGGGGCAGAGATTTTTGCTACCGGTTCTCCGAACCACCCGCCTCCATCGCTACCAGATCGGGCGATCCGGTCCGAACCGGGAGCATTTCACCCCTGATTATTTCTTATAAAATCTATATAGCTTTTAACTCTACCTAAAACATTCTGCTTCTTCTGCAAGGAATGCATTTTTCTCAAGTTTAACTAAGAGGATCATGGCATAAATTTTAGCCATAATATCTGCTAGTCTATTTGGCTTATAATTGCTAGAGTCCTTTATATTCCACTTTTTAGATAGATAAAATGCTACTATTGCCAACTTCAATCCAAGTGGATAGGGCAGGCATTATTTATATGTGAAAATGAACATGCCAATAGAGGCCCCAACAACCAGGGATATTTTTTTTTAATATAATTTTTTATTTTTTAACACAAACGAACATAAAACACAAATACATATAAACACGTATACATTAATACAATACAAAGAAAAGAAGTCTATCGACTAACTCCTAAGAAACTATCACATCGGTGGTTGTTTTCTAATTCACCTGTTATTTCTTTATTTAACAATTTGCATATTTGCTTGTTTGCACTTTGACACGTTTATGCATATCCAAATGTAGCTTTCTACAAATCGTACTAACTATTTATATATACCGTCCTACAGTTTTCCTCATGTGCCAATTTCTGTGCTTCTTATTTAGGTTCTCCTAGCATCTTATTTTACTGGCCCTATCTTTCCCTCTAGCCATGAGTACCATCTTTGCCAGACTACGTAGTAATCGGTATCCTCCTTCTCTTGGAGCTCTTTAGTGAGTCTATCCATTTCTGCACATTCAGTTATTTTTGCAATTATTTTTCCTTCTGTTGGTAATAGTTCGGATTTCCAATTTTGAGCGTACACTATGCGTGCCGCTGTCAGGATGTGAATAATAAGGTATTTTATCTCTTTAGTATATTGTGGTGTGGTCATTCCAAATAAAAAAAATTCTGGTTTCATTTCGACCTTTTGTTTCATTATTTCTTCAATCATTCTCTTGATTTCTTGCCAGTAGTGTTGCGCCTTTCTACAAGACCACCAGAGATGGTAGTATGACCCCTTTTGTGACTTGAATTTCCAACACATTGGTGATGTATTTGGAAACATTTTAGCCAAGCGTGCCGGTGGGAGGTGCCATCTGTAGAATATCTTGTATAGATTTTCTTTGTATGGGATCGACATTGTCATCTTATGATTCTCTGTCCATAGCTTATCCCATTTATCCAATTCTATGTTGTGACCTATATTTCTTGCCCAGCTTATCATATTTTCTTTCACCGTTTCCTCCTCTAATTTGTACTTTATTAAATACTGTAAATTTTAGTTATCATTTTCTCATCCGTGCCTTTTAATATTTTATCCAGTTCATTCGGTTCGGTTTGAAATCCGTATTGTATCCGGTCTGCTGTGAATCTTGACTCTATTTGAAGGTATGGCCACCAATCGATAACTATACCCCGCCTTTCCAGTTCTTGTCTCGTGTATAAGTTCCCTTCACTGCTCAGTAATTCTTGATATTTCCTCATCTTTCCTATTTCTATGGTATTTGGGTAAATTAGGGCTTCCATGGGCGACAGCCATCACGGGATTTTACTATAATGTTGCTTTCTGATGCCTTGCCACGTTTTGTATAGTGAGCCTCTAATTAAATGTCTCTGGAAATACCCATGTTGCTTGTCTGTGCCTTCCCACAGAAAGGCATGCCAACCTCAACTCAGATCAAATCCCTCTAAATATAGCATTCTCCTGTTTGTTAAGTCTATCCATTCTCTGATCCAATTTAGCGACGCTGCCTTGTAGTATAGCTCCCAGTCCAGTAAACCAAGGCCTCCCTTCTCCCTAGTATCCTGTAAACATTTTATTTTAATTCTGGCCTTCTTTCCTTGCCAAATGTATTTCATTATTATCTTGTTGAGATCCTTGAAAAAATCTTTTCCTGGGCCAATTGGTATCACTTGAAAGAGGTAGAGGAGTCTTGGTAGTATGTTCTGTTAATTGTGTTCGAGGATCGTGCCCAATAACTCCATAGACAGGTTCTTATTAAATCAATTACTGTTTATTAATCATACATCTTATCGTTACAGGTACAAGTCTGGAACTGCAGCAGGACCGCATGGCTGACCCTTAAGTACCCCCGGGGCGTGGCTAAGGTAAGGAGGGGTTATTGGGCTAGGGTGGACCTTGGGGGCTGGCTTGTCCAGCCCCCCTGCTTCTAGCTCTGGGTCAGAGGCAAGGCATTTATTTATGACAAAACCCCCTCTAAATGCCTGGCCGAGATGTTTTTGTGTGGTGTGTACCTGAGGTGTCCTTTTCAGTAGGACGCCTAATTTTGATGTGAGATATGTGTGCTGTTTATTTTGCAATGGCTTTGTTAGAATGTCTGCTGTTTGCTCTTCCGTGTCACAGTGTATAACCTTCACAAATCCTATGTTCGCGAACTGCCTAACGTGCTTGTACTTTATGTCGATATGCCTCGACCTTTGACCCACCGCTTCAGCCTTAGATATTTCCATGGCAGCTTTATTGTCCTCGTGCATGATGATGGGGTAGTTTGGCTCGGCCCATATGTCAGCGAGCAGGTCATCAAACCAGACCAGGTTGTTGGCGGCTTTGGACAAGCAGATATATTCGGCCTCCGTGGTAGATGTGGCTACCAAGTCTTGCTTGCCTGTATACCAATGAACTGGGCTGTTGTTTAGAAAGAATATGTAACCCGAGGTGCTCTTTCTGCACTTTACGTGCCCAGCCCAGTCAGCGTCAGCATAGCACGTGAGTGTGGGTGTTGTGGTGTTCTCGGGCTCTAATGACAGGCAAGCCTCGGAAGTTTGCTTTAGATACCTTAGTACCCTTTTGATGGCCTCCCAGTGGTACACAGTGGGCTTACCCACATGTCTTGACAGCAAGTTAACTGGCAGGGCGATGTCTGGCCTGGTCCAGTTTGCAATGTATAGTAGGGAGCCTATGGTGGATCTGTATAATGTGTTGTCCTTGAACGCCTCAGCCTCATTATACATGTCCTTTAAGAAATCTGGTTGCATTGGCGTTTCACACCCCTTGGCGCTTGTCATGTTGCATTTATGTATTAGTTCCAAAATTTTATCCTTCTGTGACAGTTGAAAGCCCTTGCTTGTTTTCGTGATCTGCACCCCCAAGTATTTGTCTACCTTGCCCAATACTTTTAGTGTAAAATGTTTTCCCAGCTCATTGGCGAAGTTATTACATTTGCTGGCTTGATCACCGATATACAATATATCGTCTACGTATATCAAAACATATTCGAGGGAGTTGTCTGACTTCTTGGTGAAGAAGCAGTTGTCGGCTGAAGTGGCTGAGAATCCCATGGATTTCAATGTCTTGGATAGGCACTCATACCAACGTTTCCCTGATTGTTTGAGTCCATACAAGCTTCGGTTTAAAATCCAGGTTTCTCCCTTTTTGGTGCT
Source organism: Pantherophis vulpinus (assembly GCA_037215915.1). Lineage (NCBI taxonomy): Eukaryota > Metazoa > Chordata > Lepidosauria > Squamata > Colubridae > Pantherophis > Pantherophis vulpinus. The sequence goes on from JAXLNS010000038.1 coordinate 534,182, forward strand.
TTGGCTGGGTGGCGCTCTCACGTATATCTCTTTGTCGAGCTCAGCGTGCAGGTAAGCGGTTTGCACGTCGAATTGGTGCACTTCTAACCCTAGCAGTGATGCGATTACGAGTGCACACTTCACGCTCTCGGCCCTGACTGTGGGGGAGTACGTTTCCGTGTAGTCATCAGGGTATTTCTGGGTGAACCCCTGTGCCACCAGTCTCGCTTTGTAGAGCGCTTTGTTTCCCTCTAGTGTTTTAACCTTGTAGACCCACCTAGTGCCTATGGTTGTCTTTCCTGTTGGGACTTTAGAGGGAGTGTATACGTTTAGTTCCCTCAGGCTGTCCATTTCCCTTTCCATGGCTTGTTCCCATTTCTCTCTCTCCTCATCCGGTAACCCCAGTACGTCCTCATATGTGTTGGGGGTTAGTTGGTTAGTGTGTAGGGATAGTATGTAGTCCCCTAACCTTTCTGGCCTTTTGCCCCTGTTTGCCCTGACTGGTCTGTCAGGAGGTGTCTCTGTGTCATGCATGTACCTAGCTTCTCTCTCGGTGAGTGAGTCCACTTTAATGTGCGGGTGGTTTTCCTTCCATCCCTTCACTGGTATTTCCTGCCCCTTGGGTTTGTTCTTTCCCTGTTCAGTGCCCCTTCCTGCTTGGTGTTTTATCTCCCTTTGATCATCCCCTGGTCCGTCCTTGTTAAGGGACACCTCGTTGAGGTGTATTTTGGACCAGTTGGTGTTTTCGTGAAAAACAGCTGTTCGTGATATTACGAAATTGTTGCTGTTGTCTATGAACCTGTATCCCTTCGTCCCCGGCTCATAGCCCATGAACCTCAGCCTCCTGGATACCCTGTCCCCCTTACGCCTGAGTTGCTTGGGGATGTGCACATCTGCTGTGACCCCGAATATGTGTAAGTGTGACACCTGTGGTTTCCTTTGGTACATTAACTCGTATGGAGTTTTATTCAGTACGCTGGACCATAGTCTATTTAGAGTATAATTCGAATAAATGAGTGCTTCGGACCAGAAATGCTGCCCTAGGCCGGCATCATCCAGCGCGCACCTCATCATGGTCTGTAGCGTTCCGTTTTTTCGTTCTGCCACGCCATTTTGAAAGGCGGAAAACGGAGAAGTCGTGTAATGGACCATCCCGCGTGCTTTCAGCCATCGCGAGAAGTCACTTGATAAGAATTCAGACCCCCGGTCTGTCATTATTTGCCTGATTTTGGTGTTGTGCTGTGTCTCCACCCTCGCATAGAATTCCTTAAATTTTTGGAATACCTCATTTTTGTGTTTCAGGGTGTACACGAAGCCATAGCGGCTGAAGTCATCCACTATGGTCAGGAAGTACCTTTTCCTGTACTTGATGGAGGGCCTTAGTGGCCCCACTAGGTCCATATGTACAAGTTGAAAAATCGAATTAGTTGTGCGTACTGATTTCTTGGGTCTTGGTTTGGTTTTTAATTTGGAGCCCTTGCAAATAGAACACTCGAGATAGTTCTCACAATCCTTTATTTTTACACCTTCAGAGCATTCCAACATTTTCTGCACTACGGGAAAACTAATGTGTCCTAGTTTTCTGTGTAGTAGGTGGGCACAGTTGTCATGCATCGGTTTTCCTATCGCTGGTTTCTCCTTCCTGGGTGCCCCCTGTTCACTGGGTTCATCGGTGGTGTGTGTGTGCTTAACCCCCTCTACTTCCTTACTTGCGTTGTCTGTGCTACTGGGTCTAACCCCTCGGTGATTGTTTACTTCTGGCTGTTTGTCCTTGGTTGGGTGGAAGAATGGTAGTTCCCCACTGACTACTACTTTCCCTATCCTTTTACCCCCTCTGGTTACCTGTGCCTTTCCTTCTTTGAAAGTCACCTCGACATTGTTATCCTTGCTCAGTTTTAGGGTGGCAAGGATATTATATGGTATATTTGGCACTAGGAGTACTCCCTGTACCACACCTATTCCTGGCACGTATGCGTTACCTTTGCCTGTTACTTGTACGTTATTCTGGTTAGCCACTTTCACTACAAAACTTTCTCCTGTAAAAGAGGTTAGTAGATTGCGGTCATGTGTGGTGTGGTTTGTGGCTCCTGAGTCCAGTAGCCATGTGCCTTCCTCCTTGTCTTGGCCTATGTGTCTTACTTGATCCCCTATGCCATACAGTGATCCAGTGTGACTCTCCCTGGAACTGTCCCTGTGGTCTCTCCTGTCCCTAGGGCTAGGGGAATCCCTACGCCTGTGTCTGACCTCTGGTGAGCGTCCGCTAGTATGTCTTGCCCTTTGCTCTGGCCTATCTCTTCTATGTATCCTGTCTCCTGTATTTTTAGGACAGTCCCTTTTGTAATGGTTTCTTGACCCACATATATAACACTCTGTGTTGCTGTGGCTCCTGCCCTGTGGCTCAACCTTTCTGCTGGGTCTTTGCTCCCTGCGGCTTAGGGAGCGGTCCTTTCTGATGCAATCCTCTGATATTAGTTTGCTTGTTAGTAAGTCCAGTGAGAGCCTCCCTGTCCCTAGGTTGTCTATCTGCGTAATGAAGGTGTCCCAACTGGGGTCTAGGGAATTTACTATGATACTTATCATGGTCCTCTCGCTTATGACCTCCCCCCTTTGTGTCAGCTGGGCCCTAGTATTATTTAGGGATAGTAAATGCTCGCTCATGGGTGTCCCTGCCTTGAGTTTGGTGGCATAAAATTCCCTGGACAGCCTGGTGGTGCTGGCAACGCTTTGGCAGTAAAACAATTTGTGCATTCTCTGTATTATTTCTAACGCAGTCAGGTGGTGGCTAATACTGGGGTAAATGCTGGGGGTAATGCTGGCAATGACAATACAGTAAGCTTTGTGATGGATGCAATCTAATTCAAAAGTCCAGGGTTTTTCTGGGGGGTCTGTAACCATAGATAATAGGTCTTCCTTAAGCAGGGTGGCCTGGAGTTGTTGATTCCAGTCCAGGAAATTCTCCCCACCTAGCCTCAGTTTGGGAAAGTCACTGGGCAAAGTCCCTGAATTGTAAGTTAAATTACTCACATTATGTCGCTGTCCATGGTTCCTCACGTAAGGATACTCGCAATAAGGCAGAGGAACGACTGTGGCAAGTCTGAACTGACTTGTCTCTATGTGTCTGCGTCGGTGTAGCTCTATGTCCTGTTCCGTTTCTCTTACAGGGGCGTGCTGCGCATGCGTGAGGTTCATTTCTCCCCAGTCGCCGTGGAGTGAGGAGCTCGTCCATGCTGCTCCCGGGTGAAGGCCCCAATCTTCCGGATGGGCCTTCAGTTCCTCTCCGGTTGGCCTTGTCTGCTCGGGATCGTCGCGGATCGTCGCCTGGAGTCTCGGGAAGCGGTGAGGATCGCCGGTAGACGCTGGGAGTCCCGTTGGGGCCGCGAATGGTCCCGGGTGGCCCGGTCTCGTGCGGATGCCGCCTGTGGGTGTCGGACCGAGCCCCCTGCCCGCCGATGGACGTCCCCTGCCTGCGGATGGCCTCGCGGTCCACGGATCTGGTCCCGGTCGTCGGTCCGGTGAGTAGTCCCATCGCCCGTGGTGTCCCATTTTTGTGGGTAGGTTCCTTAGGGGCTCTGGGTGGTCCTGGGTCCACGCGATGGTGGCAGCCTTCCCAGGGTGGGCGTCGGTGCCGGCCCTCGTCGCGCTGGGGTCCCTTTTGCTTTTCGGCCTGGCACCGGGGTGTATGGTCGGTATTTTCACCTTGTTCCCTAGGGCCGCGGCGATTAGTTCGATGGCTTTATTGACCTCGGGCTCGGTAGGCGAGTCTGTAGGTTTGGGTTTTGGGCTTTTGTGTTTTTTGTAGTATTTTTGGTCGGTAGTTTTTGAGTAGGCCCCGATTCCCGCCATGGGATTTAAATCTCGGGAGTCTATTGGTGTATGGTCGGCCATCTTTGATGACGCCGTCTCCCAAGATGGCCACCGTGAAAAGGGCGCGAAGTCTCCTTCACCCTTTGCGGTAGGTTTTTGGTGGGGGAAATCTTCCCTTACCGGGTCTCCTTCGCTGTAATCGGATTCGTCCTCATCTTCCTCACTCGCTGCTTCGCAGCCTTTGATCAGGCTTCGGAGTTCCGCGATGAGGTCGTTGTTGCTTTGCGACGAATCTATCAGCTCGAGGAGTTTTCCTTTTAGGTTGTGCATCTCTTCCTTTGAGGTTTCGTGTTTCGTCCACCCCTCGTTGCTCCTGGCCGGGGTGGATGGGTGGTGGAGTAGGCCGCTCGTCTCGGGTGCCTCTCCTTGCGTGGTTTCGGGTTGGGCAGGTCGTTCTGCCATCTTCTTGGTGAATGCTCTGGTATTCACCCTGTCTGTCGTGGTCCCTTGCATGCTGTGGAGTATCAGGATTGGGCTATCCAACCATCCTCTGCTACCATATTGTTAATTGTGTTCGAGGATCGTGCCCAATAACTCCATAGACAGGTTCTTATTAAATCAATTACTGTTTATTAATCATACATCTTATCGTTACAGGTACAAGTCTGGAACTGCAGCAGGACCGCATGGCTGACCCTTAAGTACCCCCGGGGCGTGGCTAAGGTAAGGAGGGGTTATTGGGCTAGGGTGGACCTTGGGGGCTGGCTTGTCCAGCCCCCCTGCTTCTAGCTCTGGGTCAGAGGCAAGGCATTTATTTATGACATGTTCATTTTTACTGACGCTATTCTACCTAGGAATGACAGTTGTACCTTGTTCCATATTTCCAAGTCTTTTTTAATTTGTTTCATCTATTTAATATAATTATCCTCTCTAATCATTGTTACTTTTGTAGTAAGCCAAATTCCCAGATATTTTACTTTCTTTACAATTTGTATTCCTAATTCTTCTTCCAATTTTATCTCTTGTGTCTTTGTCATGTTTTTGGTCAAGACTTTGGTTTTTTGCCTGTTAATTTTGAGTCCCGCCACTTTGCCGTACTCTTCTATCTTCTCTAATAATTTGGTTCCTGCTACTTCTGGTTGTTCCACTATGAACACCACATCATCGGCGAAGGCCTGTAATTTATAGTCCTCTTTCCGTATCCTCAGTCCCTTTATTTCTTCTTCCTTTCTTCCTTCATTTAGTAGGACTTCCAATGATATTATGAACAATAGGGGTGATAGTGGGCATCCTTGTCTTACCCCTTTTTGTATATTTATTTTTTCTGTCATGTCCCCATTGATTGTAATTCTCGCTGTCTGGGAAAAATATACTTTCTTAACCATTTTTAAGAATTTATCGCCGAAATCCATAAACTCTAATTGTGCTGAGAAATTTCCAATTCAAATTGTCAAACGCCTTTTGCGCATCGAGAAAAATTAAGGCTACCTGTTTGTTGATTTTTTGCTCATAATATTCTAAGACGTTTATAATTGTCCTCGTATTATTTTTTATCTGTCTCCTTGGGACAAAGCCGTTTTAATCCGAGTGTATATAATTATGTATAATTGTTTTCAGTCTTTGTGCTATAATTGTCATAAATAATTTGTAATCGACGTTCAACAGCGAAATCGGGTCCGTATCTTCTTTGGGGATGAGTGAAATAATAGTTTCTGCCCAGGATTTAGCTGTTTCTGCTTCCAGAAATGCATCGTTGAGGACCTGAAGGAGTAGTTCATCTATTGTAGACTGACAGTTTTTATAAAATTCAGTTGGAATTCCATCTGGGCCTGGGACCTTGTTGTTCTTCTGTTTCTTTCGGGCTTCCGTCAACTCTATCATCGTGATCGGTTTATTTAATATGTCTCTGTGAGTTTCCTCCAATTTTAGGATGTTTGCTTTTTGCAAGTATTCCTTAATATCTTGGTCTTGTATCTCATCTTGTGTGTAGAGGTTTTGGTAGAATTCCTTAACTATACGCTTTTTATCTAGGTTCATACCAGGGGTTGCAGGGGCATGTTAGCCAGCAAGGGGGCGCTCAAAGAAGAGGTGGAGATAGAGATGCCCAGGATGCTCGGCCAGCGGCCCTGGGCCCCATGTGGGGCCCCGGCCCATGGCAAAACCCGCAGCAACAATGGGGGCCTCCCCCCATACAGGCCACATTTGATGGCAGCGCAGACAGGGTCTCCCTATTCTTGAGTCAAATACTCAGTTACATGGATTTGTATGGTCACCTCTTCCCGTCACAATGGGCTATGGTGGTTGCCATCACCACTGTGCTGACGGGCGAAGCAGCAGATTGGGTCGCTGACTTGCACAGCGACCATGCCAGGGAATTGGCTGAGGTTGGCCTGTTCCTGGAGGCTTTGCGCTGCCGCTTTGAGGATCAATCACGTACCCAGTTATTGGAGGGCGAACTGGTGGCGTTAAAGCAAGGGGGCCGGCCAGCCAGGCAATATGTTAAGGAATTCCGAGCCGTGGCAGGCCGACTACGTGCATGGCCGGAACGCCTGCTCATACATCAATTCCGTCTAGGATTAGATCGAGAGTTAAGACAGGCGTGTGTGTATAGAGGCCTACCACCAAAGATATCAGAATGGTTTAAGGCTGCGGTGGACCTGGACGTCGGTTTACGGGAGTTCCGGCCCCGGGGGGTGGCCAGTATGCCTCCCGCTACACGACGCAGTAGCGAGAAGCCTGTGGGGCCACGGGGCCCGGGTTTTTCCCCTCCTCGCTCCCTCCTCCCAGTAGGGAGGGGTATGATTCGCTGTTTCAGGTGTAACCAGCTGGGTCATCGAGCTGCCGAGTGCCCCATACCTCCTGTGACGGCTGCCGCGTCCAAAACGCCACCATCCACTGGGAAAGGTCGAGAACGAGTCCGGTCGTCATCGGAATGGTCCAAAAGCGCCACACCCGTGTTGACGTCGGTGTCCACCCATGAGTCAACAATGACTCCGAGACCCCCTCCGCTCCAGGGGAGCACTCCAATGCCCTCGGACAGCAGTGAGGACGACGCTACCGGAGACCCTATGGTGAGTGGTCCGATACGGCCTTTCGTAATACCGGTGGTCTTACGTCACCTACGCACATCAGCAATGGCGCACCGGGACGCCCTCATTGACTCTGGTTGTACCCGATGTCTCCTTCGAACGTCTGTAGCCATGGAACTAGGTTTACAGATGGTGTCATTGCGTACTCCTATACGTTTTGAACAAATGGATGGGTCATTATTGGGGGGTAGGCCAGCAACACAAGTAACCGAGCCGGTCCGGTTGGAAATAGGGGACCATTGGGAACGGATCCGTTTTGTAGTTGTTGACACTATGGTCGAACCCCTCATCCTTGGCCTAGCTTGGTTAGATAAGTGGAGGCCTACCATATGGTGGGAAAGCGGGGTACCGAAAACTGCGGTTGAGTCTTGGCCCTGAGCCAGAACCAGAGGAGCCGACCAATAGGGTGGAGGAGAAAGGGGAAGAGGTGAATAAACAGCCATCGACAGGGTATCCCGAGGAGTACAGTGACCTAGCAGCTGTTTTTAACGAAGAGGAATGCGAGGTGTTGCCCCCTCATAGGGCGACTGACAAAAACTTAGCCAGGGGATTCATTCAGCCTAGCAGATCCCACATGGCCGCGCCCGTTTTATTTCGGGAAAAGAAGGATGGCGGGTTAAGGTTATGTGTGGACTTCCGGGGCCTTAACGCTGTTTGTGTTGAACATCTATACCCCCTACCTCTCATGAAAGATCTATTGGCTACTCTATCAACGGGAAAAGTCTTTACAAAACTGGACTTGCGAGAGGCGTATTATCGAGTAAGAATCAAACCTGGCGATGAGTGGAAAACCACCTTTAACTGTCCTTTGGGTAGTTATAAGTTTAGGGTGATGCCATTCGGCCTGCAAGGGGCACCGGCCGTTTTCATGCAGGTAATTAATGAAATCCTGCATGATCACCTGTATAGGGGTGTTCTCGTCTACTTGGACGATATTTTGATTTACACTAAGACAATGGAGGAACACGTACAGTTAGTGCGACAGGTACTCCTAAAGCTCTTACGAGAGAAAATGTTCGTAAAACTCTCGAAGTGCGAATTCCATTGCACACAACTGGATTACCTGGGGTATAGGATCTCAGGGGATGGTGTTGAAATGGACCCGAAAAAGGTACGCGCGGTGCTGGACTGGCAGGCACCCAAAACACGACGGCAATTACAGAGTTTTCTTGGCTTTGCCAATTTTTATCGCCAGTTTATACCAGCTTTTGCACAGATAGCTCTCCCGTTAACAGACCTGCTGCGCACAAAGGAAACAGGCCTAAAAGCGCGTCCAGGGCAAGCGCTAGTGTGGTCCCCTGAGTGTCAGACTGCTTTCGATGGGTTAAAGACTTTGTTCTCACAGGCTCCAATCCTCCAGCATCCAGATCCAACCTTGCCGTTTGTAGTGCAGGCCGACGCCAGTGATGTGGCTGTGGGGGCAGTCCTGATGCAGAGAACCACCTCGGCCGATTTAGTCCCTTGTGCCTACACGTCCTGCAAGTTAACCCCCACAGAAAGGCATGGGGCCATATGGGAAAAAGAAGCATTTGCGGTAAGGTGGGCTTTGCTCACCTGGCGACACCTTTTAGAAGGCAGCGGGAAAAGGTTTGAAGTGTGGACAGATCATAAAAACTTGGAGGCACTCCAGACCCCAAGACGCCTATCACCAAAACAAGTAAGATGGGCACAATATTTCCAACGCTTCGACTTCGAACTTAAATATGTCCCAGGAGGTAAGAATTTTTTAGCTGATGCTCTATCACGTCTTCCCCAGTATAACAGTAAAAGAGAACAGATTGTACAGGCTTTGGTACCAGGGACTCAACAGGTAGGCCGAACGTCACATATGGCGCCATTTCGTTGGGAAAAAGAACTACAGGACGCACTGGCAGCGGACGCCTGGGCAACAGAACATAAGCCAATGTTAACATATTGAAATGAGCTCGCCTGGATGGGAACCAAATTATACGTTCCCCTGGTTCTCCGACAAAAAGTATTGCAAAAATGTCATGATACTAAGACAGCTGGTCACTTCGGATTCCTCAAAACATTACATCTGGTAAGGCGCCAGTTCTGGTGGCCCCGTATGAGAAGAGATATTGAGGCCTATGTGAAAGGATGTAGTGTTTGTGCAGGTGCTAAACCCTGGCCCGGAAAACCTCTCGGTCTCCTGCAATCCGTAGCAGAACCAAATCGACCATGGGAAGAGATCGCTATGGATTTCATCGTTGATCTTCCAGAAAGCAACGGGTATACTGTTATATGGACTGTAATAGATCTCTTCTCAAAACCGGCCCACTTTATACCATGTCGAGGGTTACCCTCGGCCCGTAAATTGTCCAAAATGTTCTTGTTGCACATTTACCGTTTACACGGTGCACCGCGCTGGATTATATCAGATAGAGGGGTTCAGATCACCTCGAAGTTTTGGCGTAACTTCATAACTATGATTGGTTCATCACAAGGGTTAAGTTCCGGGTTTCACCCGAGTACGAATGGAGCAGCGGAACGAGCAAACGCCATGATAGAACGCTATTTACGCTGCTATGTGTCATACCAACAAACAGATTGGTCAGAGTTACTCCCTTTCGCAGAAATAGCTTATAACAATGCGGTCCATGGAAGCACAGGGGTCACTCCATTCCACGCCGTGTCTGGGAAAGAATTCTCTGCCATTCCAGAACTTGAAATGCAAACCCAGGAACAAATGGCACCCAGTACCTGGGCAGTTCATATTGGGAAAGGATGGCCGCACATAAAAGAGGCCCTAGAAAAGGCGACACTCATGCATAAGCACCAAGCCAATAAGAAGAGGGCAGATCATAGACAGTTTATGGTTGGGGACCAGGTGTACCTTTCTACGAAATATCTTAAATTACGGACCCCTAGCTGTAAACTGAGTCCGAAATATCTCGGACCATTCCCTATTATAAAAGTGATAAATCCAGTCACAGTCGAGCTCAAATTACCACCGTTACTCGGTAAGGTCCACCCCGTCTTCCATAGTAGCCTACTAAAACCAGTAGACATAACCAGGGAAACAGTAGTTAAACCCGGCCCGGTAAGAGACAACCAATACGAGATAGAGCAAATCCTAGATTCAAAAATCAGTAGAGGAAAGCTCAAATATTTACTCAAGTGGAAGGGGTATCCTTTCGAGGAGGCAACGTGGGTGGCCGCTCCTGACAAAGAGGCTGACCGTTTACTCAAACAGTTTCATCGACAATATCCTCATAAGCCCGGGCCCTGAGGTAGAGACATGAAACCATGATGTAATGCTAACATGTCCGTTTATGTCTTCCAGGAGGGTCCCTGGTAGGGGGAGCCGCCTGTCGAGATCCGCTCGACACGTCGACCCGATGCTGGGATCATGGGCCCGACCACTGTACCGAACAATGGGAGCCAACTGAGGGGGGGGGGGTATCAACGACGAAAGCTTCGGGACCTGTTTACACTGGTGGTGGGGGTGTTAGGTTAATGGTAGGCGGCCGGACACAGTTGCGGATGAGCAAGGGTTAAACTTTTAGTGCTCACCGCCCTGGCAGCGCCTGCGCAATGGAACCCGGAAGGGCGGTGGTTATACATTGTTAGCGCGTTCTTTAAATTGCGTTGGGAGGCAGCCGCTCCCAACGCCGACTTTGTGTATCCTGCATACCCGTCAACCTTGCTGTGTGTCCCGTGGAGGAAGGTGCAGATCAATAAACCGTTGCAGCAAGCCGTGGCTGTGCGTCTTCCTTTCCTCACACACGGAGCCCGCATCGCAGCTTGACACTGTATATTTGTCCTGCTTCATCTTGTAATTGATATATTATTCTCCTCTCCCTCTCTTTCTTCAGTCTATACGCCAACCAACGACCTGTTTTGTTTGCGTGTTCAAAATATTTCTGCTTTGCCATTTTCATTTTCTGCGCGATTTCTGTTTGCATAATTAAATTCAGCTTATGTTTAGTAAGGTTCAATTTTGCCCTTATTGTTTTATCGTCGGGCTGTTTCTGTAATTGTAACTCGTATGTTAAGTTCTTCTAATAGGTTTTTTCTTTTTTGTTGTTTATCTTTATTTTATTTATTTTTGTTGTATACGCTATGGTGAGGCCTCTTATGTAGGCTTTTGTAGTGTCCCACAGATTCTGTAATGAGGTCTGTTCCTTTGTATTTATTTGGTAAAATATTTTGAGTTCGTTCTCCATCATCTGTACATACTCTTTATCTTTTATTATTCCAGTGCCCATCATCCACCTCTTTTGCTTACGATGTCCTTTCCATATTATTTTTATGGGATTGTGGTCGGCCCATGTATTCGGTATGATTTTGATATCTTGTAATTCCTTTCTAAGATCTGGCGTCATCCAGGCCATGTCAATCCTAGACCATGACTGGTGCGGATTTGAGTAAAAGGTATATTGTTTAGATTGTTTGTTGGCCTCTCTCCATCCATCATATAGTTGTAATTCTTCAGTCATATCTTTAAATGTATCCGGTAGAGTTCTCTTTCTAGTTTTACTTTGTTTATTACTTCGATAATCGTTTTGTAAATTCACAATTGCGTTAAAATCCCCGACAATGCAGATGTTCTCATACTCCAAATCTTTGATTGTGTCATGCAATTTCTTATAGAATTCCCTCTGGTTTCCGTTAGGTGCATATATGGATGCTAGTAGTATTATCTTTGTTTCTGTTTGTATTTCCATTATTAAGATACGTCCTTCCATATCTGTGTATATCTGTTTAGCTTTTAAGTGATTTTTGACATATGTTGCCACTCCTCTCTTTTTACTATCTCCTAAAGATGTATATAGTCTTCCTAATTTTTGGTTCTCCAAAAGTTTTTGATGCTGCCTTTTAATATGTACTTCTTGTAGTGTTACAATGTCAAATTTAGTCAAATTTTTAAGGGGTCCCAGGGAGGGGGAGGGTCAGATTGGAATTCGGGCTGTGGGTATGGGGGATAACCCACAAGGGGGAGGGTCGGGTCTGGCAGCGTGGGGGGTGGGGGACCCGGGGTCGAGGGGGGGGGTTAGAGCTTGTCCGGATGGTTTTTTGAACATCAGTACTGTAGGTGGGAGGGGTAGATATGGCGGGAGCAGGGGGCCATATCGTGTTAGGGGAGTGCGCACTCGCTGTCTACGAGCGGTGGCGTGCTCTGGCCCCCAAGGCTCTACTCGCTCCTCAGGTTGCATAGACCCTCAGGACCCAGGCCTTCGGCTGATGCTGTGCAATGCCAGGTCCGTAGTAAATAAAGCCCCCCTCATTTGTGATCTTGTTCAGGAGGGGGGTGCGGACCTGGCAGGTGTTACGGAGACCTGGTTGGGCCAGGAGGGGGGGTTCCCCTTGTTGAAATGTGCCCGCCAGGGTTCCAAGCATTCCATCAGCCGAGGTCACAGGGGCGGGGCGGGGTGGGGGGGGTAGCGGTTATCATTAAAGAAGGTCTGAGACCGAGGGAGGCCACTGTTCCTCAGACGGCCGGCTGTGAATCCCTTTTTGTGAAATGGGGTCATGGGGTTCAGATGGGTTTGCTGATCACGTACCTGGCTCCCTGCCACATGGCAACAGCCCTGCCCGAGCTACTCAACGTCATCGCCGCGGTGGCGGTTGATACCCCTAGGCTTATGGTCATGGGGGATTTCAACCTGCCGTCCGTGGGTGAGACGTCTGAAATGGCTCGGGAGTTCATGGCTTCCATGACAGCTATGGACCTGACCCAGTTAATTCATGGCCCTACCCACACAGGGGGAAACATGCTGGATCTGGTTTTTGTCTCTGGACAGTGGTTGAGGGATCTTGAGATAGGGGATATAGTTACTGAACCCTTGTCATGGTCAGATCACTCTCTCCTTCGTCTCGACTTTCGAACCGCTGCACCCCGCTGCAGGGAGGTGGAGCCGGTAAGATGGTTCCGCCCCAGGTGCCTGATGGAACCTGACAGATTCCAGACGGTGCTTGGGCCATTTCCTGAGGCTCTGGCACACGCCTCGACTGGAGACCTAGTGGCCGCCTGGGATAGGGCGGCTGCTGGAGCTCTGGATTGGGTCGTGCCTTTGCGGCCTCTGACCCGGCGCTGATCTCAATTGGCTCCTTGGTTTACCGAGGAGCTGAGGGAGTTGAAGTGCCGGAAAAGACGCCTAGAGAGTAGTTGGAGGGCCAGTCTTTCTGAATCTGACCGGACACTAGTAAGATCCCACATTAGGAATTACCTAGTGGCGATAAAAGCAGCGAAATGTAGCTATTTTGCTGCTCTTATTGCATCATCAGATAACCGCCCGGCCGGCCTCTTTAGGGTGACCCGCTCCCTGCTCCATCAGGAAGCGCGGGAGGACCCCTTGGAGGGTAGAGCCGAGGATTTTGTTCAGTATCTGTATGACAAAATCACTCAGATTCGGGAAGATTGGACTCCGACTGGGTAGTCTCAGGGGGAGAGACAGGGGCAGAATGAGAATGTTATCTGGGATGAGTTTGATCCTGTGACCCCTGAGGACGTGGACAGGATTCTGGGTAGACTGAACGCGACCACTTGTTTATTGGACCCGTGTCCTTCCTGGTTAGTACTGGCTTCCCGGGAAGTGACACGAGGCTGGCTCCAGGGGATTATAAATGCTTCGCTGGGTGAGGGTGACTTCCCCGCCGCCTTGAAAGAGGCCTTCCCTGGACCCGGCAATGTTGGTAAATTATCGTCCGGTCTCCAACCTTCGCTTCGTGGCGAAGGTTGTTGAGAGTGTGGTCGCGCAACAGCTCCCCCAGCACCTGGATGAAACGACGTATCTAGATCCGTTCCAGTCGGGCTTCAGGCCCGGGTACAGCACGGAAACGGCATTGGTCACATTGGTAGATGATCTCTGGAGGGCTCGGGACAGGGGATGCTCCTCTGTCCAGGTCCTGTTAGATCTCTCAGCGGCTTTTGATACCATCGACCATGGTATCATGCTGCACTGGCTGGAAGAGTTAGGGGTGGGAGTCACTGTGTTGCGGTGGTTCTCCTCCTTTCTCTCTGACCGGTCGCATTCTGTGTTGACAGGGGGGCAGAGATCAACCCCGAGGCCCCTCATATGTGGGGTGCCGCAAGGGTCGGTCCTCTTGCCTCTCCTGTTCAACATTTATGTGAAGCCGCTGGGCGAGATCATCCGTGGTTTTGGGGTGAAGTACCACCAGTACGCTGACGACACCCAGCTGTACATCTCCACCCCAGACCACCCCAATGATGCCCTTGAAGTGATGTCCCGGTGCCTGGAGGCCGTGCGGATCTGGATGGGGAGGAATAGGCTCAGGCTCAACCCATCCAAGACCGAGTGGCTGTGGTTTCCGACGTCCCGATATAGTCAGTTGGTGCCATCACTGACTATTGGGGGCGAATCATTGGCCCCCACGGAGAGGGCGCACAACTTGGGTGTCCTCCTGGATTCACGGCTGTCTTTAGAAGAGCACTTGACGGCCGTGACCGGGAGGATTTTTCATCAGGTTCGCCTGATTCGCCAGTTGCGTCCCTTTCTGGATCGGGACTCGTTACGCACGGTCACTCATGCCCTCGTCACCTCCCGCCTGGGCTATTGCAACGCTCTCTACATGGGGCTCCCCTTGAGGAGCACCCAGAGGCTCCAACTGGCGCAGAGTGCGGCCGCGCGGGTGGTAATGGGAGCGACATGGCGCTCTCATGTAACACCTCTCCTGCGCGAGCTGCACTGGCTCCCAGTGGTCTTCCGGGTGTGCTTCAAGGTTTTGGTTACCACCTTTAAAGCGCTCCATGGCTTAGGACCTGGGTACTTGCGGGACTGCCTACTACCACCAATAGCCTCCCACCGGCCGGTACGCTCCCATAAAGAGGGGCTCCTCCGGGTGCCGTCGGCCAAACAATGCCGACTGGTGGCCCCCAGGGGGAGAGCCTTCTCTGTGGGGGCACCTACTATCTGGAACGAGCTCCCCCCAGAGATACGGAGGATCCCGGATCTGCGCACCTTCCGCCGCACTTTAAAGACATTATTTCACCAGGCGGGCCTGGCCTAATTTTCTCCCTCTTTTATAGAAGACTTTTAATTTTTAAATATCTTTTAGTATTTTATATATTCAATTTTAAAATTGGTTTTAAATAGTTTGGGGTTTTAAATTTGTCGGGGCCAAAATTATTTAATTTGATTTTATTCTACTTTTAAATTTTGTATGTATGTGTTTTATTGTTTGGCTGTGCACCGCCCTGAGTCCTTCGGGAGTAGGGCGGTATAGAAATCAAATCAAATAAATAAATAAATAAAATAAAGTCCAATTTTTGCAATTTTGTGAATATATTTTTCCTTTTCCTTGGTGAATTGAGTCCGTTTATATTAATCGATATGATTTTTAATTCTCCTTCCATCTCTATTGGATTTATCTGTTTGTTATTTTCAACTTTGTTGTGTTTCTGGTAACTCTTTGAGTCTTTTCCCTCGTTCCCTCTCTCTCCATTCTTTCTCTCTCCAGTCTTCTTTTATCTTCCTGATCTTTTTCTTCTCTCTCCATCCGCTGTATCTCTTGTCTCTTGGGTTCCGTTTCTCCTCTCGTCTCCTGTTCTTCTTCACAGGTGAAATGTTGTTAGAAAAAATCTTGAGCCTTTTCTAAATTATCAATCCTATACTTTCTTTCCTCCCAAGAGATGATTAGGCCTTCCGGTAATAGCCAGCGAAATTTTATTTTGAATTTGTTCAGCTGAGTAGTCAAAAAATTATAATTTCTTCTTTGGTCTCTTGTTCTTCTAGGTATTTGTTTGAGAGTTAAAATTTCTCTTCCCTTATACATGGTTGTCTCTTCTCTCATTTTCCTGTAAATCTCTTCCTTGATAGATTTCTTCGTAAATCTTATGTGAATTTCTTTGGGTAGTTTATTGCTTCTTGCGTAGTTCGTGTACACCCTATATATCTCGTCAATTCTGTTTCGCAATTCTTCCTTATCCATCTGGGTTGCCTTTGCCAATATCTCAATCATTGTTTCGCCTAAGTCTTCATCCTTTTGTTCTTCTACATTTTGGAATCGTAGATAGAAAGATGCCTTCTCCATTTCGAGGTAGGTTAATGCGTCCTCAGTTTCCTTGTTAAATGCCCCTTGATCTTGTTCTATCCTTTCCATTCTGTTGGTCGTATGTTCTATTTTTTCTTCCACCTTATGGATCCTCTGCTCGTTTTCCACTATATTTTGTTGGATTTGTTCTATCTTCTCATCCATATTTTTGATATTATCCTTTATTTCACTTAAATCTGACCTCAATTCTTCGTGATTTTTTCTTGTTTCTTCATGGTTGTGTGCCATCGTTTCCTGCATTCTGTTCATACCTTCCTGGATCATTGCTAATGCAGAATGGATGTTCTGTATGTTAAGGGTGGGGCTCGTCTTTTCCTTTTCTGTAGTTTCAATTACTTTTTGTTGAGCTGGCGAGGCCCTGAGTATCATTCGGCTCGATGGTATTTTCTTACTTGTTTTGGTTGTTGTTGCTGTGCCTGTAGTTGCCATTAGTATTTCTTTTTTTATTATTTCCCAGAATTTCATATACTAATCAATATTTATAAATCTGATTCTTGAATTTGCACCCAGATTTATTTTTCACTTTTCAATATTCTTTCAATATTCCTCAGTGTTTATGAGACAACAATGAGGGAAACTAAGGAGGAGGGGTTGAGGGAAAAGTGTAGTATTCTAGCAATCCATCAACTAATTATCCTTAATATTTACTATAACTCTTATGCTATTAATTAAGAATCAATTGCTATTGGTTTCTAATTTGTCTAAGAAGGTAAGGAGGTATAATTTATATAAATATAGTTAATATGCTATAAACTAAATCTTTGACTCTAAATATATAGGAACTGTCTAACAAATTAATTATTCACTTAATCTAGATAAAATTATACTATGCAATCATATATAAAAATAAGTTTCCAGAACAGATGTATATATACATATACTCTTCTGCGCATGCGCAAGATGGCGACTTGCCTGTGATCCCGGTGATCCTGGGGGGTGATTATGGCTCCAGGGGGCCTTTGGAGGGCTGAAGTTCGATCGTTGCAGCCCTGGCCCAGCTGGAGGAGTGTTGGGGCTCTCCGTTGAGGGGTCTCCGGCTTCTGTGAGTGTCCTTGAGGCTCGCGGAGACCGTAGGACGGCGAGAGCGGCCCGAAGGAGGAGGGGCGGCAGCAGACTCTCTTGGCGAAGGTAGCAGAGCCAGGATGACGGCGTCAGAGCCGCGGCGGTGGCGGCGGTGCAGCACCCTCGCCGGGATCCTCGCCAGCCCAATCTGCCCTGGATATGTATTAGGGGCGGAGGGGGGGGCGAGGTGAGGGCGGGGAGGCTGGCGGCGGCGGCGACGGCGGTGCTGGCGGCGTGGAAATGGCGGCTGCCGGGTCAAGGAAGAAGCTGCCACAGTTTGGAGCGCGGGAGCGTCGGAGAGGTTGGCAGTTGCTGGCTTGCTTTGTTGGATCTCCTGGGCGACCGTGGGGCGTTATCTGGCCCCTTGGTCGTCCCAGAGGCCTCCATGAGGATTTATGGAGGCTGGGCGAGGCTGGACGAGGCAAGCAGCATGGTCCCAAGGAAGATCCGGGAGGGGTTTGGGGAGAGCTGGACTATGACTGAGGGGTTTTCCCCCCTATGGCATTGTTGCCTCTGCTCTCCTTTTTCACCCCCATCCCCCTGAATGTGGTGATGCCATGCCGTGTATGCCTGCTGAACAATCATCTCCGGGTCTAGATGCCATCTTGACCTCCCCGGAGGTAATGACGGTTATGATCTCCGCTGTCTGAGCCTGTCTGGACTATGTGGACTGACCTGACCCCATTCTTCCCCTCCGTTGAATGGAGGTTTACATCTGGGGATTCAAGTCTTGGTGGAGTGGGTCTATAGCTGCTGTCTCAATTCCGGCTCTTTGGATGATCGTGGTTGACCAGCCCCCGTGAGAGGAGGGCTGGGTCACCCTCTGCCGGACCGAAACAGCATTTTACTCCCGCCATTGCCGTGAGAGGGCACTGAGGTCTCACATGCTCCATTGGAACTCTATTGAAGCCTGGCATTTCACTCCTTCTGACTGTGATAACATCAAATTGGCCCCTGGTTATTGGCCATGGACTATCACCTCCCTTTGATGTTTGATGTACTCGGTGAATGACCTTCGTGCCCTGCGAGACTCCCCCCTCTCGCAGGTCTGGCCCTCTTCATTATCGAGGGCCTATCTTGATGACGGGCGTTGGAGCCCCGAGAGATGGCATGCGGCTAAGAAGAGTTTGAGGGGTTTTTTAAGTGGGTTTTTTAGTGAGTTTTTAACAAAAATTTTAAGGGGTTCGGGGGGGATTAGGGTGGGTTCTGGGGGAAATCCACCGGGTTCAAGACCAGCCTTAGCGAAGGGCTGCGACATTAGGGACGTAGAACCGGAGGTCGGGGAGGGGGTTGGAGTTCGATTTGAAGAGGGCTGTCCCATCAGCACAGTGAGTGGGAGGGGCAGATATGGCGGAAGCTGGGGACCATATCATGTGCGGGGAATGCGCACTCGCTATCTTAGAGCGATTGCGCATTCCGGTCCCCAATGCTTTTCTTGTTCCCCAGGTTGTCCAGATTCTCAGGGCCAGAGCCTCCGGCTGATGTTGTGCAACGCCAGGTCCGTTGTTAATAAAGCCCCCCTCATTCACGATCTTATTCAGGAGGGGGAGGCGGACCTGGCGGGCATTACGGAGACCTGGCTGGGCCAGGAGGGGGGAGTCCCCCTCGTGGATATATGCCCACCAGGCTTCCGTGCATTTCATCAGCCGAGGGCTCAGGGCAGGGGCGGGGGGGTGGCGGTTATTATAAAGGAAAGTCTGGATCCAAGGGAGACCACTGTTCCACAGATAGCCGGATGTGAGTCCCTCTTTGTGAAGTGGGGTCGTGGAGTACAGATGGGCCTGTTGGTCACGTACCTGGCTCCCTGCCACGTGGCAGCGGCCCTGCCCGAGCTCCTTAATGTTATAGCCGAGGTGGTGGTGGGCACCCCCAGACTTGCCATCATGGGGGATTTCAACCTGCCATCTATCGGTGAAACGTCTGAGGTAGCTCGAGAGTTCATGGCTTCCATGACGGCCATGGACCTTACTCAGTTAATTCATGACCCCACTCACACAGGAGGACACACTCTGGACTTAGTTCTTCTCTCTGGTCAGTGGTTGAGTGGCCTTGATATAGGGGATATAGCCATCGAACCCTTGTCATGGTCTGACCACTCGCTCCTTCGACTGGACTTTCTAACCGCTGCACCCTGCCGCAGGGAGGCGGGACCGACCAGGTGGTTCCGCCCCAGGCGCCTGATGGACCCTGATAGGTTCCAGATGGAGCTTGGGCCATTTCCTGAGATTCTGGCTCATGACTCGGCTGAAGACCTGGTGGCCGCCTGGGATAGTGCGGCTGCCGGGGCCTTGGACCGAGTCGTGCCTTTGCGGCCTCTGACCCGGCACCGAACTCACCTAGCTCCTTGGTTCTCCGAGGAGCTTAGGGAGATGAAGCGCCGGAAAAGACGCCTGGAGAGTAGTTGGAGGACCAGCCGCTCCGAACCTGACCGAACACTGGTGAGGTCTCATATTAAGACCTACATAGTGGCGATAAAAGCGGCGAAAACTAGCTATTTTGCCGCTCTTATCGCGTCATCAGATAATCGCCCGGACGCCCTGTTTAGGGTGACCCGCTCCCTCCTCCATCTGGAAGTGCGGGATGACCCCTTGCAGGGTCGAGCTGAGGATTTTGTGCAGTATCTGTATGACAAAATCGCTCAGATTCGGGAAGGGCTGGCCTCTGACTGGGTATGTCCAGATGGGATGACTGAGGCAGGTCTTGAGAGTGTTATCTGGGGGGAGTTCGATCCTGTGGCTCCCGAGGACATGGACAGGGTCCTGGGACGGCTGAACGCGACCACATGTTTATTGGACCCGTGTCCCTCCTGGTTGGTACTGGCTTCCCGGGAGGTGACACGAGGCTGGCTCCAGAAGATTGTTAACGCTTCTTTGAGTGAGGGGGTCCTGCCGGCCGCTTTGAAAGAAGCGGTGGTGAGGCCCCTCCTCAAGAAGCCTTCTCTGGATCCGGCTGTTTTGGCTAACTATCGTCCAGTCTCCAACCTTCGCTTCATTGCGAAGGTTGTTGAGAGTGTGGTGGCGCAACAGCTTCCCCGGTACCTGGATGAAGCTGTCTATCTAGACCCGCTCCAGTCCGGCTTCCGGCCTGGGCACAGCACGGAAACGGCATTGGTCGCATTGGTGGATGATCTCTGGAGGGCCCGGGATAGGGGTTGCTCCTCTATCCTGGTCCTGTTAGACCTCTCAGCGGCTTTTGATACCATCGACCATGGTATCATGTTGCACCGGTTGGCGGGGTTGGGGGTGGGAGGCACCGTTTTGCAGTGGTTCTCCTCCTACCTCTCTGACCGGTCGCAATCTGTGTTGACAGGGGGGCAGCGGTCAACCCCGAGGCACCTTGCTTGTGGGGTGCCACAAGGGTCGGTCCTCTCGCCCCTTCTGTTCAACATTTATGTAAAGCCGCTGGGTGAGATCATCCGTGGCTTCGGGGTGGAGTTCCATCAGTACGCTGATGACACCCAGCTGTACATCTCCACCCCAGGCCACCCCAATGATGCCCTTAAAGTGATGTCCCAGTGCCTGGAGGCCGTGCGGGCCTGGATGGGGAGAAACAGGCTCCAACTCAACCCCTCCAAGACCGAGTGGCTGTGGCTTCCGGCGTCCCGATATAGCCAGCTGACGCCATCGCTGGCTATTGGGGGCGAATCACTCGCCCCCACGGAGAGGGCCCGTAACTTGGGCGTCCTCCTGGACGCACGGCTGTCGTTAGAAGATCATTTGGCGGCCGTGGCCAGGGGGGCTTTTTATCAGGTCCGCCTGATACGCCAGTTGCGCCCCTTTCTAGATCGGGACTCCCTACGCACAGTCACTCAGGCACTCGTCATTTCCCGCCTGGACTACTGCAATGCTCTCTACATGGGGCTCCCCCTGGGGTGCACCTGGAGGCTCCAGCTGGTCCAGAACGCGGCCGCGCGGGGGATTTTGGGGGCGACGAGGCGCTCCCATGCGACACCTCTCCTGCGCGAGCTGCACTGGCTCCCGGTGGTCTTCCGGGTGCGCTTCAAGGTGTTGGTGACCACCTTTAAAGCGCTCCATGGCTTAGGGCCGGGGTACTTACGAGACCGCCTTCTGCCACCAATAGCCTCCCACCGGCCAGTACGCTCCCACAGAGTGGGCCTCCTCAGGGTGCTGTCCGCCAGACAATGTTGGCTAGCGACCCCCAGGGGGAGAGCCTTCTCTGTGGCGGCGCCCGCCCTCTGGAACAACCTCCCCCCAGAGCTACGTACAATAACAGACCTCCGGATTTTTCGTCGGGCCCTGAAAACCCATTTATTTCAACTAGCTGGGCTGGCTTGAGTCAAATTTTAAATGGATTTTAAATTGGAATGTTTTAATTACGGCCAAAATTATTTAATTATTTTAAACAGTTTTTAGATTTTGTATGTTTGTATGTATGTCTTGTTTTTACTTTGGCTGTTCACCGCCCTGAGTCCTACATTGGAGAAGGGCGGTATAGAAATTTAAACAAATAAATAAATATATATATATATATATATATCTTACTTCCAATAAATATCAATTACTAGTGGTTTCTAATTTATCTAGCATACATATATAAATATACTTTATGTGGTTATAATAAATATGCTGTGATCTAAATCTTTGATTCTAAATATATAAAGGCAAGCTGACAAAACAATAATCCACTTAATAAATACAAGGTTATACTGTGCAATCATATATAAGAATGAATTTCCAGAACAATGTATATATATATATGAATATTACTTCTTGATCACTGTTGGTAATTAATAGATAGTTTTAGTAACAAGTCTTTAATTTTTTTTTTTTGAGATTTCTTCCCACACTTGTTACTTTCTCCTTCTTCTTTAGATGTCTTGCGCCCCACCAATCCTTATATTGAATATCCGACTATGATCCAAATCAACTTCCTTTCAACTGTCAGTAATTCAAATATCTTTTTTTTTTAAATTTGATTTATATGCCGCCCTTCTCCGGAGACTCAGGGCGGCTTACAATGCGTTAAGCAATAGCCTTCATCCTTTTGTATATTTATACAAAGTCAGCTTATTGCCCCCACAACTGGGTCCTCAATTTACCTACCTTAGAAAGGATGGAAGGCTGAGTCAACCTTGAGCCTGGCGAGATTCGAACCTGCAGTAATTGCAGACAGCTGGTCTTAATAACAGGGTGCTTTAGACCACTGTACTACCAAGGCTCTACTTAATCTAAGTAGATTAAGATCTACTTAGATCTTAATATATCTAAGTATTATCCAATTATTCCATAGTCCTCAGTTCAAGTCTTCCCAGACGGGAAACGGTAGAAAAAACAATATTATAGATCCAGTATACTCCACGTTCGTTCGTACTTTTTCTTCCCTTTTATATATATCCAATACACACCGAGTATCCGCCAAGATTGTCAAAAGTCTGCTTCTCTAAGTAACTTAATCCAATTATCCAGTTATCTTATTATCCAATTATCCAATTGTCTTAATCTTATTGAAAAAGCCTTTGTCCGAGTTATCCGGTAGATAAAAGTAAAAGTATTGTAAATCCCAAGCTCGCCGTGTTCTCTCTGCTGTCAATCAATATGGCTTCTCCGTCTTTTCTTCTTTGGATATCCGAGGGTCTAGTAATCCTCCTGTCAAGTCTTTTCCACTTTCTGAAACTTTCACTTCTCACAGATTCTTGTTATAAAGTTCTAAATATCACCCACATGCTCAATTGACCAACTTCCCTCTGGATTTCTTTGGATTTCACTGACTACCAGATTACGCGCTGTCACTTTCAATATGGATTCCTCCCTCCACTCCATTTATCAGTTGCCGCTTCTCTCTCTTATCTCTTACTCGGGGGTTCCTTCCGCCCACTTTCTTTCGACAATTAGAAGATGTAAATGTACCTTTTCAATCCTTTATTCTCACTTTCTATTTCCACTGATGCTTTCTTTTTCGATCTTCACTTCCCTCTAAACAGCTGTCACCGTTTCTGGTCAGCCTGGGTGGCTGGTTCTTCCTCGGTCCGAGTTAAGGGGGTCTTCCTGAACCTTCGGGGGGATTGCTGTCCTCCCCGAGGTCCTTGGAAGTTTCCCTTTCTTCTATCAACCTCTACAGGGTTGATAGCACCTAAATCGGCGCCTGAAACGAGGATATTAGGGACTTTGGGAGCGGAGAGCTGTTCCTTTCGCCCCTAACACGCTGACATCACCGCCGGAAGTTAACCAGGGATATTTTTGATCAGTTAAATAGTTGGTAGAATGTCTTCTCCAGGGAATGTATTGCTTGCATTTCAGGCCTTTTATGATTAATTTCAACATGAACATAATGGGGTAAAATATTGACATTTTTCCTAATATGGAGAAAAGCAGCTCTTGAATTCCATGGAGAAGACATGATTGCATCTATTGCTCACCCACCAACACCCACCACTCACTTTACCAGAAGGAGAAAAGCACACACAAACTTGTGGTACTTTGTAGGTGCCTCCTAATGTTGACAACTGGATGGAGATCTCCCTCTGGGTTCCATCAAGAAGAGCCAGAAGGTTCTCCTTCCTTCCACAGCTGTAGTTGGGGACATTGGCTTCTCCAGTGAAGAGAATGTCCAGCAAGGCATCTGAAGTGCGTAAAGTGCTCAAATAGTTGTTATGGATGTTGTAGCCAAGTGTGAGATTGTGCAGGAACTGGGAATACTTGTTGACCATTTGAATGTTGAAAATGAATAGTAAGCCATATGAAAAACTATAAGCATTCTTATTGTAAAAAAAAGTGTTATTATAATCAACAGCAACAATAAATATTGTTTTTAATATACAGGTGAAACTTGAAAAATTAGAATATCGTGCAAAAGTTCATTTATTTCAGTAATGCAACTTAAAAGGTGAAACTAATATATGAGATAGACTCATTACATGCAAAGCGAGATAGTTCTAGCCTTGATTTGTCATACTTTTGGTGATTATGGCTTACAGCTCATGAAAACCCCAAATTCACAATCTCAGAAAATTAGAATATTGTGAAAAGGTTCAATATTCTAGGCTCAAAGTGTCCCACTCTAATCAGCTAATTAAGCCATAACACCTGCAAAGGGTTCCTGAGCCTTTAAATGGTCTCTCAGTCTGGTTCAGTAGGAATCACAATCATGGGAAAGACTGCTGAACTGACAGTTGTGCAGAAAACCATCATTGACCCCCCCCCCCCAATAAGGAGGGAAAGCCTCAAAAGGTAATTGCAAAAGAAGTTGGATGTTCCCAAAGTGCTGTATCAAAGCACATTACTAGAAAGTTATGTGGAAGGGAAAAGTGTGGAAGAAAAAGGTGCACAAGCAGCAGGGATGACCGCAGCCTGGAGAGGATTGTCAGGAAAAGGCCATTCAAAAGTTTTGGGGACTTTCACAAGGAGTGGACTGTCAGGGCGCTAATTAATCCCATTCTGCTTTTGGATAATCGCACCTTGATTTAGAGACGTGGATCGAGACTTTTCCCTTGAAGCATACTTTTGCAAGAAAATAAACCACGAAGATATTTTTTTCTAAGAAAAACTCATTTATTTGTTATAAAGAAAATAAAACATCTCACTATCTAAATAATTACATTTTGGCAACGTTCCTGCCGGCCACCTCTCTGCGGCCGGACCTCTTGGCAAGAGAACAAAGATAGTTAGAAGGAAAGAAAGAAGGAATGCGGACATGCGTAGTTAGCTTACTGATAAGAAACTTGGCAAGCTACAGAAAGTCTGACAGTCCAGAAATATGAGCTCATCTGGTAAATACAAAAACACAGTGACATGGACTGAGGCTGGAGTCAGTGCATCAAGAGCCACCACACACAGACGGATCCTGGACATGGGCTTCAAATGTCGTATTCCTCTTGTCAAGTCCCTCCTGAACAACAAACAACGTCAGAAGCGTCTTACCTGGGCTAAAGAAAAAAAGAACTGGTCTGTTGCTCAGTGGTCCAAAGTCCTCTTTTCTGATGAGAGCAACTTTTGCATCTCATTTGGAAACCAAGGACCCAGAGTCTGGAGGAAGAATGGAGAGGCACACACTGCAAGATGCTTGAAGTCCAGTGTGAAGTTTCCACAGTCTGTGTTGATTTGGGGAGCCATGTCATCTGCTGGTGTTGGTCCACTGTGCTTCATTAAGTCCAGGGTCAACGCAGCCGTCTACCAGGAGATTTTGGAGCACTTCATGCTTCCTTCCGCAGACGAGATTTATGGGGATGCTGACTTCATTTTCCAGCAGGACTTGGCACCTGCCCACACTGCCAAAAGTACCAAAACCTGGTTCAATGACCATGGGATTACTGTGCTTGATTGGCCAGCAAACTCGCCTGACCTGAACCCCATAGCGAATCCATGGGGCATTGCCAAGAGAAAGATGAGACACATGAGACCGAACAATGCAGAAGAGCTGAAGGCCGTTATCCTGGTCTTCCATAACACCTCAGCAGTGCCACAGGCTGATAGCATCCATGCCATGCTGCATTGAGGCAGTAATTGATGCAAAAGGGGCCCAAACCAAGTACTGAGTACATATGCATACTTATACTTTTCAGAGGTCCGATATTGTTCTATGTAGAATCCTTGTTTTATTGATTTCATGTAATATTCTAATTTTCTGAGATTGTGAATTTGGGGTTTTCATGAGCTGTAAGCCATAATCATCAAAAGTATGACAAATCAAGGCTTGAACTATCTCGCTTTGCATGTAATGAGTCTATCTCATATATTAGTTTCACCTTTTAAGTTGCATTACTGAAATAAATGAACTTTTGCACGATATTCTAATTTTTCGAGTTTCACCTGTATAATCCTCCCCAAGCCTACTGAGCCTTAAGCCAACTTTGATCCAAAAGCAATGATCAGTTACACAAATATGGAAATTGGCTTGAAATTGAATTCATTATTCAAGTGATAAATTAAGGATTGAACAGAGAGAGGAAAATAATCTGCAGCCCTTTCAGCTGTTTTTCAGACCCCTCTTTGAGTCTCTTTCACAAAATCAGACAAAAGAGAGAAGTCATGGAAATCAAAATCATTCAGGAAATTAGACATATTCCCCAATATAGTGTAGGAAGAAATATCCTTTTGGGTTCAGCTCCAAGTGGGGAAAAAGACACTGGAAACATGGAGACTGCTTGGAAAGATGGTTTAATGGTGGACAGGATCACATGGTTTGAGTTCCTGAACAGAAAAAGGGGCAAGATACAGTGAGTCCCCGGGTTTTATGCTCTCTCTGGCTTTGAACTTCCTGGGGCCCCGAAAGAGTATCCTGATTGGTTGTCAGACTCCCAGGGGGTGGGGGTCTTAGCTAGCCTTGCTGGCTGATGTAATCTTCCCAGGTGCCATGTGGTGAGTTTCTGTCCTAGATGGGTCCCATTGTGTTAGTTTCTGTTGCTATTGTGTTGCAGATGATGGTCCATTGACAAAGATTGAGTTTCTGCCTCTGGCCCATTGACAAAAGAGGGGAGGCAGGAAGGTGGGAGCTGCTTTGTCTTTAAAACATGCTTCTCCATTTCTCATGCAGGGAAACATAATATTCTGCCTTTTTAATATTTCCTAAAATATTTCATTCTTCCAGGAAAGGGGTGGGTGCTAACTTCCTACAATAGGAATAAATGAAAAATAAAAAACAGAAAAGGAGAGTGTTAGAATGGAGGGAGTGCAACTCCATTTCTCTGAATGACTTACAAATCATGGAAAACAAACTGAACAGAAGGAGCCACATTGAAAAGCAACTTTGTATGTAATCTTTCTGTTCCAGTGAGGACTATACCGATGAGATGGTCTCCTGGGCTGTAAAAGCTCTGTGGTTGTTTTCCATCCTGGTGCTCCAAACTCAGCGGGCATTTCATTCTCAGCTTCCCAGAGACTGGATAGGAAAAAAGCAGCATCAGAAGCAGAAGCAGGAGGTCCATAATTCATGGGGTGAATCAATCACTCCCTTTCCTGTTTCTAAACAAGAATTAGAAGAATCAAAGGACTCTCACAAGGTGGAACATCCAGTTGCTTTTTCTCAACACAGAGAAACACTCAGCTTCATCTGGAAAGGAGGGAGACGTACATACAAGAGCACAGACCCTGCCTGTCCCAAAACTCCATATTTATCTGCCCAAAGTCTCCCCTGGAGGATTCAGCTAAAGAGCAGAACTGAAACTTTTATCATAATTCTCCCTCTCAGGAGGGATCCCTGGATAATTCAACTAGTTCTTGGACTCAAAAGTTGTTGGGCATTTATCTGGAGGGAAGTGAAAGGGAAATAATCCCCATGTGATTCATAATAACAGGGGCAGAGATGGAATTAAATCAGTCATCTAGAATTGAGAGTGTCAGATGTAAATGCCTTATTCTCTAATGTGTAAATAGTATATGAATGGGATATCAGGGGTTAACTTATTCTTCAATCCTTAATGTATTCATGATTCACCACTCCCACTTATAGCTCCACCCATTGTATATATAAGGAGCCA
Source organism: Pantherophis vulpinus (assembly GCA_037215915.1). Lineage (NCBI taxonomy): Eukaryota > Metazoa > Chordata > Lepidosauria > Squamata > Colubridae > Pantherophis > Pantherophis vulpinus. The sequence continues at coordinate 561,566 of JAXLNS010000038.1, forward strand.
CCTTCACCCTTTCCTTGCTTCTATCTGTGAATATTCAGTGAATATAGAATGCCTATTGTAAATAAAAGGAAGTATATTTAAACCTTTAATTCTTACTATTATTATTGAGTCTGATCCAGAAAATATTGCAACAAGCTGGTAGCAGAGGATGGTTAATTGACTCAATAAAAACTTAAAAATGTCTAAGAAGGATAGGCCCAACACCAGGGCCTACAGCAAAGAAATGGAAACAGAACAAGAAATAATCAACGAATCCACAAACGCAATTTCAAGAGAATCCGAAGAATACACCACTGAAGACGAAGAAATAATAGATGAAAATGATGACCAGGAGGAAATCGAAATAGAGAATAACGAACTCAGGTCAGAGATATTAAAACTATTAAAAAGCCAGAAGAATGATGAAAGCCTCATCGCGAACCTCCAAGAAATGCTGAAGAACAGCGGAGCAGCGAGAGAGAAAAACATCACTAATGAGAAGCCTAAAGAACCAAAAATAGTGAGTGATATGACTACAGAGAAAGTCATTACGAAGAAGAAAAAATGTGATCCCGCGCGAAATTTTGAATGGCAGCCATCTTGGTTTCAACAGGCCTCCAAGGTGAGCGAAGCAGAGCCAATCAAAATGCTCAGTTCAAAATTTCTGGCGCGAAAAACGTTATCAGACAACGAAAATGAAAAAGAGGATTCAAACTCCTCAGAAGAGTCAGAATCAGAAAGTGAAGATGACTCAACGAAATCCCAAATAAAGTCAGCGATGAAAACGCTTTTTGCTGCATTTGGGCCAAAACTAAAAATTACCAAAAAGCCACCGAAGAAGAGAGCGAGCAAGCCGATACCTCAAGACCTGCCCGCTCCCATCCTGACTTCGAGAGCGACGACGCCTGAACCTAGAGAGCCTTGTCGATTCCGCCCTACACCAAAGACTGAAGCAAGTGACTACGCCCCCAAAAGAAAAAGAAGAGCAGCCGCCGTCGCCAGAACTCACAAGGCCGATCCAGAGACCGACTCGTCTGAAGAGGAGCAGAGCGAGCGAGCCGCGATGGAGAGAACCTTCCACGACGACGCCAAAGAAGAAATGGACAACGCGCATGCGCGAAACTACACAGACGGTCCGGGAAGACATGAACTGGTGAGAGAACCACGCAGACTCGTTGCGAGCATCCCCATGCCGTTTTGCAATTTTCTACACTTGCGAGACCACGGACTACCTCAGGTTGTAAGTAATGGACAAAATAATGTGGGAAATTTACCCAGTGACTTCCCAAAACTAAGGGTTGATGGCGTTAATTTGCAAGAATGGTATCAACAGCTCCAGGTGGTCTTTATGAAGGAAAACTTACTATTCTTTATCACTAGTCCCCCAAAAAGACCTTGGACTTTAAAAATAGATTGTTTACACCATAGAGCTTTTTTCTTAACAATATCTAGTGTGTCTCCTGCAATGTATCATAGCATCAAACCAAATCAGACTGTTTCAGAAATTATTCAATGCATGTTTAATTTGTTTCACAGCGACAGTGTAGCTACCACCACAAGAATGTCTAAGGATTTCTTTTCATCTAGGGTAAAACCAGGGGTTTCCATAAGTGAGCATTTAATATCTTTAAACAAAATAAGAGCTGAGCTGCACTTGAGGGGGGAGGTGATTTCAGACCAAACAATGAAAAGTGTTATTATCAACTCACTTGATCCATCATGGGATAGTTTTATGTCACATTTAGACACTATCAATCTAGGATATTTATCCATAGAAAGTCTATCTAACAAACTGATAGCAGAAGACAATTCAAGAAAAAATCGTTCTAGCAATCACACAGAACACAAACCTTTTAGGAAAGTAGCTTTCCAAGAAAAATATAATGAAACATACAAATGTCACAATTGTGGATCCAGGGAACACAACAGAAGAGATTGCCCCAAAATTTCAAAGGAAAGACATAGGTCAGAATATAGGAACAAATACAATTATAGACAGTCCTCCATAGATAGACATAGATATAAAAGCCCACCAAATTACAGAGAAAATAGAGGGGGCAGAGAAAATTCAAAGGATAGAAAATCTGGTTCACTGAATGGACTAAATAAACAAGACAACACAAAAATACAGCAAAATGAGAACAATAATTGGCTTATTGATTCTGGAGCAACTAATCACACCACTAATAACAAAAATATATTGTCTTCATTTACAGAAGATAAATTTGTAATAAAGGTAGCTAACCAAGAAAAGGTTCAAGTATTAGGCAGAGGGAATGTAACTTTGCCTGGTCTAGGAAAAATAGAGGGGGTATTGTTAATACCTGAAATACCTCATAACATACTAAGTGCCATAAAACTAAGTAGAGATTCTGACATTAATATAGTTTTCTCAAAGGGAAAAGCGACTTTGGAGAAGAATAAAACAAATGTAGGCACTGTAATGATTAAAGGAGGCCTACCTTATCTGATAACAAAGGAAGAATGGTTGCATAACATTGATTCAAATATAGAAGATTGTATTGAAGCAGATGATGAAAATATTAGCAACAGTGACAATGATGAATGTAAAATATCTCATGATCATACAGATGCACACGATAAAAAAAAACCAAAAATAGGTAAGCCAATTCATGATGAGTGTGCTCACATCTTACATAGGAAGTTAGGACATGCCAGTTTTCCTGTAGTACAAAAAATGACTGAACACGCAGAAGGTGTCAAAATAAAAAATTGTGAAAACTATTTGGAATGCTCAGTATGTAAATCTACAAAACTAAAAACTAGTCCCAGGCCAAGAAACTCTACTAGATCAACTAACAAAATTTTTGACTTAGTACACATGGACCTAGTAGGCCCATTAACTCCATCAATCACTTATAGAAAACGTTACTTCCTGACAATAGTAGACGATTATAGCCGTTATGGGTTTGTTTATACATTAAAACATAAAGATGAAACCTTTCAAAAATTTAAGGAATTTTACAAACGCATAGAAACACAACACAATATCAGAATAAAACAAATTATGACAGATAGGGGATGTGAATTCATGTCTAAAGAATTCTCCCAATGGTTAAAGGATAGAGGAATGCTACATTACACGTCTAGCCCATTTTCTGCGTTTCAGAACGGGATTGCAGAGAGGAAAAATTCCACATTACAAACCATGATTAGGTGCACATTGGAGGATGCTGGCTTAAGCAAACAATTTTGGTCAGAAGCCTTACATTATTCAAATTACACACAAAATAGAACCTGGTCCAGTATTGTAAATAAGACACCATATGAAGTAATGTATAATAGGAAACCAAAATTAGCACACATGCACATATTTGGAGTCACTGCAGACGTACACATACCTAAACAGTTGAGAAGAAAGGGAGAAAACGTATCCAGAAGACTCAGGTTTATGGGATATGAAACTGGCACCAAAGGGTACAGATTCATTGATAATAATAACAAATTTATAGTTTCCAGAACAGCTGTGTTCCATGAACAGGCCAACTGGTCTAAATTACATCTTAATGAAATATTTCCAAATAAATCCAAAGAAACAAAATCTTGTGAGGAAGGGACCTTAGAAAAACAAAATATCAACAAACACAAAAGCAAAACCAAAACTTGGACAAATAGCCAACACAAAATAAAGACAGACACACTAACAAAAAAGGAAGCAAGATATTTGCATGATAACAATAGCAAACCTGAAAGAGTCATTAGGAACAACAGGAATCAAATACCAAATAAATACAGGGATTACATAATGCATATGGATGGTGAACCAATAACACCTAATACATATGAAGAAGTGTTAAAACTTCCTCGTGAGGAAAAAGAAAAATGGGAACTAGCTATGAAGAAAGAGATGGAAAGTTTACAAGGATTAAATGTATTTACACCTGCAATTGCACCTAAAGATAAAACAATTATTGGTACCAGGTGGATATATAAAATTAAGAACTTAGAAGGAGGTAATACTCTATACAAAGCTAGATTAGTTGCACAAGGTTATGCACAGAAATATCCGGAGGACTATACTGACACGTATTCCCCCACAGTAAGAACAGAGAGTGTCAAAACAGCTCTAGTGGTAGCATCAGCACTCAACCTTGATGTATTCCAATATGACATACAGACTGCGTATCTACACGCGAAACTAGATAAGGAAATATATGTAAGAGCACCTCACAGTCAATACACCAACAAAAATGAAATTTGGTTGTTGAATAAGAGTTTATACGGATTAAAACAATCTGGTAAAAGATGGTATGATTGTTTAGTAAAGGTACTTAAGACCATGGATTTCAATGCTACCACTGCTGATAACTGTTTCTTTGTCAAAAAGGGTGATGATTACATTGAATTTGTATTGATTTATGTAGATGACATTTTATATATAGGAAAACACAAAGAGAGAAGAGAAACTTTTGTAAATAAGTTAAATGAACATTTCTCGTTGAAATCCCTAGGTAAAGTGAACAAATATCTTGGTGTCCAAATTAATAAGACTAGAAGGGGATTCAAACTTACTCAGAGAGATAAGATTATAGAACTTTTAAATAAATGTAATTTAATCAATGCCAAACCCTGTGATACTCCTATGCAAACTGATTTTCTTAGAAATACTGATGAATCTTCTCCTGAATTCAAGGATAACACATTTTATAGATCAATCATAGGTTCACTTCTTTATATATCTAATTGGACTAGGCCAGATATCGCCTTACCACTCAATTTACTATCCAGACACGTCAGCAAACCAACAATGTATCACTGGGAAGCTGTTAAAAGAATTTTAAGATATCTGAAAAGTACACTAGATTTCTGCTTAGTATTAGAACCTAGTGATAATAAAGAACCAAAGCTTGTATGTTACGCAGATGCAGATTGGGCTGGAGACACGTCATGCAGAAAAAGTACATCTGGCTATATTTTTCTCTTAAATGACTGTCCAGTTTACTGGTACACTGGTAAACAAGAACTAGTAGCCACTTCAACGACAGAAGCGGAATATGTTTGTTTATCCAAAGCTGCAAATAACCTTGTATGGTTTAACGATTTAATTTCAGATGTTTGGAAAAAACCTGCTTTGCCTTTTGTTATGCATGAAGACAATAAAGCAGCCATTGAAATATCTAGATCCGATGCCATTGGACAAAGGTCCAGACATATAGATATAAAATTTAAACATGTGAGACAATTGTCTCAGGATGGATTTATTAAAGCAGTACACTGTGATACTTCAGAACAATTAGCTGACATATTGACAAAGCCTTTACCTTCTAAACAGCACAAATATTTGACTTCTAAACTGCATATCTTATATTGTCCCGAATCTGAATGTAATTGGTGTTGTATAACGAATCGGCATTTAGAGGGGGATTTGTCAGATGTAAATGCCTTATTCTCTAATGTGTAAATAGTATATGAATGGGATATCAGGGGTTAACTTATTCTTCAATCCTTAATGTATTCATGATTCACCACTCCCACTTATAGCTCCACCCATTGTATATATAAGGAGCCACCTTCACCCTTTCCTTGCTTCTATCTGTGAATATTCAGTGAATATAGAATGCCTATTGTAAATAAAAGGAAGTATATTTAAACCTTTAATTCTTACTATTATTATTGAGTCTGATCCAGAAAATATTGCAACAGAGAGGTTTGGGAACTCCATGCTTAAAACTGACCCCAGAGGGAATACACGGCACCTGTGGCTGAAGAAAAAATAAATCTGAGATTTGCTTGCATAGTGATGACAGACAAAACTCTGGGGGCCAGTTAATGCCGCAGCATGTCACAGATCTGAAATAGCTGCCTGCTGAGTTGGAGCCAAAATTTACTTTATTTTGAAAGCTAATGCTCAAGGGCACCACACAAAAGGGCTGATGCAATAGTGTGGCCAGACTCCAAGAACAAAATCAATTTTAAAAAAATCACATTCAAAGAGAGAGAAAGAGAGGGAGAAGTTAGAAAAAACAAGTGAAAAGAGATGGAGAAATGAAGGCTGCCTCTCACCCCATGTGGGGAGGGGAGGGAGGGAAAGAGGGAAGGGGCGCTAAGGACCCTCATGTTGCAGACGGAAAGCTGATCTGCAAAATCCAACTTCCATCTTCAGGAACCTGGGAATGCAGAAGCCCATATCCCATGTTCCCTTGCCACCCTTTCCCATGCAGAGGCCAGGCAAGGGCTGTTCAGTCTAGACAGACCTCACATTGATCTGAACTAATTCAGTTCTGTTATATGAATGGGCCTTCTCCTTTTCATATCCTGTCTTATGATGGTTAGAAGGAGTCATTAGTCCGTTCCAGATCAAAATCGAGAGCAGGCCATTTTTGCGTGTGCTGGAGCACGGCTCAAATGCTTTTATTGACATGCTCACAAAATGTGTTTCACAGAGGTGACTTGCCCATTCTCAGAGTGGCTGGCATGGCAAGTTGGGTCAACTGTAAAACATTCATTTATCCACAAACAAATAGCCGAAGTTCTTCCCAATCACTTCTTCTTACCATGCCCTTTCTATTTTTATCCATTTTACATCCCCATTTTCAATTTAGGTAAGCACACTGCACAGTCTTCCAAGTAAAGACCTGGGCTGCAGCCATCTTCCCTGTTTTTGTAACAATGACTATGACTATGACTATGACTGGCATGGCCAGTCTGGTGAAAAGGACTAGGGGTGACATAACATCAGTGTACCTGTCAGATCCCTATCGTGAAACTGCCATTCAAGTGGGGAGGGGATCCCGGATCCTTTTACTCACTTATGGTTCTCATCCTGTTTTCCTATGTATCCTGTAATTCCCTAGTTTATAACTTTTACCTTGTCACCTATTCTGTCCTGTGCTTGGATTTACCTTGGGGGATGTACGGGGGGGGGGGGGGGGCGGCATCTGTTCTCTTTCAGTTTGGAAGCCTCACAGAAGAAACGCATGGGAAGGAATCTTCGCACTTGTGGATTGGCTCATTCAGCATTCAACTGAGAGGAGGGGTTTCTAACCACTTTATCCTAACGGAATTCCCTGGGGGGAACTCAGACCCTGCTTTGCTTTTGTCTTGCAATCACTTCCTTTCAATCAAAGGCTCCTTTTGAAATGCTGCTGTCTCAAGAGTCCTTGCTTCTTTCTTGATTTGGGGACTAGAGGCAGGACCTTACGGTACCAATATCTGAGGGACTGCCACAAAGAAGAGGGGGTCAACCTATTTTCCAAAGAAACCAGAAAGCAAGACAAGAAACAATGGATAGAAAGTAAGCAATGAGAGGAACAACCTAGAAATGAGAAGAAATTTCCTAATGGTGAGGAATGGAACTTCTTGCCTTCATAAGTTGTGGGTGCTCCATCACTGGAGGCTTTTAAGAAGAAACTGGACAACCACTTGTCTGGAATAGTACAGGGTGTCCTGCTTGAGCTACAAGACCTCCAAGGTCCCTTCCTGAGAGAAGAAAGAATTATTCCTGTAAAGAATATAGCCTGAGTGACTCCATATTTATCTTTTATATAACCTGAGTTAATCCTCTCTGACATTAAGCTGAGTAAGATATGGGAAATGCGTATGATGCCTGTTTTGAGGAAATAGATGTTTTGGTACATTCCAAGTTGGGTCAGGCTGACCCAAGCTCCATTGAAAAGGAGGAAGATACTAATTGACCAATTAAGAAGAACAATTAAGAACAATTAAGAACACATTAAGGAGGGTATTTTTGGAAGGGAACTCCAAGGTGGAACACATGAGAAAGCCAAAACGTTATGTAAAGACTGAAAAACAATATCTGGTGGGGGCGTTCTAATTGTTTTGCTGATTGTCTGAAACTGTATTTAAACCATGTAACCGGAGTGATAAGAGGTTCTCTCTCTTTCATGGGAGAACCCTTTTGCAAAAGTTTATGGGATACATATATCCTTACAATAGATCTGCTTTTTACTTGTTCATGGTCTCTGTTTCACTTTTTATGAGGTTTGCTGTTTTTTTTAAATCTAACACTTCCAAACCTTTTATTCTGTTATAAATTCTGTAATAGGTACACATGATCAGCATGCTAAATACTTATTGGAACAAACTGATTTACACTGATAATGTGATATTATCATACTTACACATTGGATTGTATACCCTGTGAAGAAGACTTGGATTGTTTTGTCATAATAATTACCTGATAATTAATAAATCAAGTTCAAAAGTTATGGTCTTTGGAAAACAACATCATAGCCATAGGTGCCTATTTGATGGTAATCCAGTAGAGCAAGTAACACCTTTCCTTAACTGGGGTAGTTTTCTCTGAGACTGAATCTTGGATCCCTCATCATCAAAGGAGGTCATTTGGAGCACGGACAAGACTGAATCTAGTGCTAAAAATTAAACAATCATAGCTCTCCAGCTTCCTCAGCCCCAATTATTAAGTATATGAGGCCCAGTTTTCCCCCATGTTCTTACATCAATCTAATGTTTGGGGCTTCAGAGAGAAACCACTAGCAGAACCAACCCAATCATAGCCTCTGAGGAGTATCTTGGGGTGGGTAAAAGGACTCTAGCTGCTGCCCTCAGAGCTGATTTGGGAATTTACACAATTTCTTCTTTATTTAAAATCAGAAAATATGGGTATTGCCATAATATTTAAAGCCAAAAAGAATCCTCCGCAAAGAATCTGGGATATAGTAGCAAAAAGAGATGCAGCAATCCTCAAAAATTATAATAGGCCCTTTGTTGGAATAGAATACTTCCATTGGCATTTCTATGTGTTAATCTAATTGTGGTAAATTGTAGGGTGATATAGTAATATTTACATTTTTAATAGTTTTTTAATTTGTTTGCTATTTTCCATTATTATGATACAATCTTGCTAATATTCTGTCTTTAATATTTTAAACAATGTCTAATTAGTAAACTATTCTAATACATTCATGAGAACCAGGTTGGATTTATTAAAAGCTAATATTTTGCATTTGATGTGACCTCAAATATAAAACAGCCTTCATTGCTTTTTCAAATCAGTTATGAACCTTCTTCAGAGGCTTTGAGTGATAAAAGCAAATTTTCCTTTTTCCACCGGATTCTTCCCAAACAAGGGTTCCAGACCAGCCCCAGAGGAGGAATATGCTGTTTTGCATTGGGGGGAGGAAGCCTTTATCTCAGACTTTGGAGATGAGAGGGGCCAGAACGAGGGGCAGTAGCAATGAGAATTATCCCTGCTTGAGCATCATCACTCTGAAATGGTATAGGGTCTCCTGCTTGAGCAAGGGGTTGGACTAGAAGACCTCCAAGGTCCCTTGCAGCTGTATTTTGATTCAAAATAAACTCAAAAAAATCTTCCCTCTGCAGATAGCTTTGTATATATCACCCCAAACTATGGAATTAAAGTAGGACGTAAAGTGAAATTTGAATATAAGAGTGAAATAATACGGGGTCAGCCTGGATGATCTCTGAAGGGCCCCTTTGACTTGAGACAGTTGCAGAGTTCAAGAAGTCAAACCGCAGGCAGAGAGACAGTTGCTGGGTTCAAAAAGTCAAACCACAGAGTTAGCTAATTTCTCTTGCCATGTCAATAAGGGAAGGGGGTGAGCCTAGCATGTAGGAGGTTTATTTCACATACTTCCTGTTTTCCTACTATTGAAGGTTATAAAAATGTGTGTTAATAACAGAATGTTGTTCAGATGTTAGAATTTATATTAAGCTGTCTGAACCATTTTTGGCCAAAAATAAAGTTTCTCTTGATTTCGAAATCCATCTCCATTATTTTTCTGCTACATTCTGGCGAGCCAGCCAGGAGGTGGAGCGAACTTTTGCTACGGATGGAAAAGAACACCTGGTGGATGGGGGACTGTCTTGCCCACCCTTCAGGTGCCGCTGAGAGTTTTTTCTCTGGAAGGAAGCAGACGGCCCTCTGGACACCCGTTGGCCTCCACTGGTCCAAGAACCTTACGAAATCAAGACAAGCTAACCAATAACGCCAGCAGAGGAAAAGAAGACGCCTGCAGGCAAGTATTGTAGGAATTGTAGGCCCACTCCTTGAGAGTGAAAGAGGGAGCCTGATCACCTCCCTGGGTCCGGGAAACGTCCCTTCCTAATGGAACCGGCGTGTCCTAATGAGACTCTAGAACTGTGTGGGTGGTTTATTTATTTATTAGTCGCATTTTTATGCCGCCCAACTCCCGAGGGACTCTGGGCGGCTTACAACAGAGAATAAAACAATGCGAACAATATCCCATACAAAAGTTTAAAAGAAAACATTAAAACCCATACATTCCAATTCATGGACGGGTCTCGCAAGATCACCTTAGCGAGATCAACGGCCCCAGGCCTGCCGGAAGAGCCAGGTCTTCACCGCTTTCCGGAAGGCCAATAGGGTGGGGGCAGTCCGGACTTCAGTGGGTAATTGGTTCCAGCCACAGAGAAGGCCCTCCCCCGCGGGCCCACCAGCTGACATTGTTTAGCTGACGGGACCCGGAGGAAACCGACTCTGTGGGATCTTACCGGTCGCTGGGAGCTATGTGGTAGAAGGCGGTCTTGAAGATAGCCTGACCCTGAGCCATGTAGGGCTTTAAAGGTAATAACCAACACCTTGAATTGCGCCCGGAGACCGATAGGGAGCCAGTGCAGCTCGCGGACAATTGGTGTAATGTGGGTGTATCTAGGTGCACCCACAATAGCTCGCGCGGCTGCATTCTGGACTAACTGTAGTCTCCGAACACTTTTCAAGGGTAGTCCCATGTAGAGCGCATTGCAATAATCCAACCGTGAGGTGGCAAGGGCATGAGTGACTGTGAGGAGAGCCTCCTGATCCAAGTAGGGTTGCAATTGGTGCACCAGACGAACCTGTGCAAAGGTCCCCCTAGCTACATCCGTCAGATGTTGTTCCAATCTGAGCTCTGAGTCTAGGAGGACACCCAAATTACGAGCCCGTTCTGAGGGGGGCACTTTCTCCCCCCCCAGAACCAAGGATGGACAATCGACATAGTCTTTAGGGGGCAATACCCAGAGCCATTCGGTCTTTTCTGGGTTAAGTCTGAGCCTGTTGACTCCCATCCAGATCCTCACAGCCTCCAGACACCGGCACATCACATCCACCGCCTCACTGAACTGACGAGGGGTGGAGATATACAGCTGGGTATCATCAGCATATTGCTGATATCCCACCCCATGTCGTCGGATGATTTCACCCAGCGGTTTCATGTAGATGTTAAATAGGAGGGGAGAGAGGACCGAGCCCTGAGGCACCCCGTAGACGAGGGGCCTAGGGGTCGACCTCTGTCCTCCTACCAACACCGACTGTGATTGACCAGAGAGATAGGAGGAGAACCACCACAACATGGTGCCTCCCACTCCCAACTCCCTTAGTCGCCCCAGAAGGATACCATGGTCAATGGTATAGAAAGCCGCTGAGAGGTCAAGTAGCACCAAGATAGAGGAATGACCCCCATCTCGGGCTCGCCAGAAATCATCCATCAGTGTGACCAAGGCAGTTTCCATGCTGTAGCCAGGCCTGAAGCCAGACTGAAAAGGGTCCAGATAATCTGTTTCATCCAATGACCGCAGGAGCTGAAGTGCCACCACTCTCTCTACAACCTTTCCCACAAAGGGTAGGTTGGAGACTGGACGAAAGTTCTTTAATTCTGCTGGGTCCAGGGAAGGCTTCTTGAGGAGGGGCCTTACAACCGCTTCCTTTAATGGTTGCGGGAAGGACCCCTCCCTCAAGGACGCATTAACTAAAGCCTGGAGCCAGCCTTGTGTCATCTCCCTGCTGGCTGAAACCAGCCAGGAGGGGCACGGGCCCAACAAACAAGTGGAGGAACTCATCACCCCTACAGCCTTGTCCACTTCCTCGGGAGTCACTGGCTCAAACTCCTCCCACACAATAGGACTAAGACCCGCTCCCATCATCTCAGTCAGTATTGCCCAATCAGAGTCCAGGTCCATCTGAATCTGAGTGACTTTATCCGACAGAAACTGCACAAATTCCTCAGCTCTACCTTGCAAGGGCTCCTCCGTTCCCCCTACCTTAAGGAGGGAGCGAGTCACCTTAAATAGGGCGGCTGGGCAGATGCAATCAGTGCGGAAAAATGTGAACATTTTGCCGCCCGTATCGCCACTAAATAAGTCCTAATAAAGGCTCTCAAAAGTGTTCGGTCGGATTTGGATTTACTGGTCCTCCAGTGTCGCTCTAGACGTCTCTTCTGGCGCTTCATCTCCCGGAGCTCCTCAGTAAACCAGGGAGCTTTCCTGGATCCACTGCCATTGAGAGGCCGCAAAGGCGCACTCTGGTCCAATGCCCCAGACGCCGCCCTATTCCAGGCAGCCACTAGGGTCTCGGCTGGACTGTGGACAAGGGAGTCAGGTATTTCCCCAAGCTCCTTCTGAAACCCTTCAGGGTCCATTAGGCGTCTGGGGCAGAACCAGTTAATCGGCTCCACCTCCCTGTGGTGGAGGAGTGGCGTCTTAAAGTCCAACCTCAACAGGAAATGAACTGACCACGACAAGGGAAAGACATCTATACCCCTTAATTCCAGATCCTGTCTCCACTGCCCCGAGAGAAATGCCAGGTCGAGCGTGTGTCCCCCCTCATGGGTCAGACCCTGGACTACTTGGGTCAGGTCCATGGTTGTCATGGAAGCCATGAACTCCTGAGCCACATCTGAGGATTCGCCAAGTGACAGTAGGTTGAAGTCCCCCAGTACCATAAGCTTGGGGAACTCCACCGCCAACCCGGCTGTTGCCTCTAGCAGCGCAGGCAGGGCTGTTGTCACGCATCTTGGAGGCAGGTACGTCAACAACAAGCCCAACTGAACCCTTGAGTCCAACCTCAAGAGGAGAGACTCACACCCAACGATCTCCGGGGCAGGGATCCTGCAAGGACAAAGACTCTTCCGGACAATAGCTGCCACTCCTCCACCCCTTCCCTGGAGTCCACCATTGCAGTTCCTGTTGGTGGCTGTTGGAACATCCGGCACCACAGGTCAGTGGCAGTGTCTTAGAAAATGGGTGGCAAATAGTAGTGAAACAGAACCCTGACTGACTTCACAAATGCCGAGTAGAAGTCATGCAAGTCTGCGTGGCTCGAGTGAGAGGAAATCCCAAATGTCAGGTCAGAAAGAGTCACCCTGAAAAGAAACCTATCTTAAAGACTGCAACCTATGGAGAGGAGAAACCACCCTGAAATGACAGCTTGTGTAGCATTGCAAATGCCAAGAGGACTGAGCCCCAGATATTCTAAAGCAGAAGCACTTCAGTGCATAGCTTACATCAATCGCCTCCACTCACTATGTGCCCATGCAAGTGAAAAAAGAAAATTTGTTGTTCCTTTTTTTTCTGTGAAAATCCCAAAAGCAAACCCCAGGATTTTTAGGAAATTGTGAAGCTGTGAAGTGTTGGGGGCAGCAGGTCCTCCCAGATTTCTGTTTTAAGAGGGGTCTGAAAATCAGTGGCAGAACTGATGTTGTGTAGCCCGGCTGAACCAAAGTGTGAAACCCCACATCGAAAGGGGAGACATGGGAAGTTGCAGCCTGAGGGTGGTAGATACCCCCTTCAGGAAACTTGTTTGAGGCATAGAATGAGAGGCAGATGCCTGTCCTGGCCAGCCTGAAGAAGAGAGAGGAAAACAGATGTAGGAAATGGGCTTTGCTGAGGGATGACACAGGAAAACCAATTTGGCTAAATAAAGGTCCTTAAAAGAAAAGTGGAGTTCAAACTTGCTCATGAGAGCCCTGGCTAAGTGCAAATGATGTGTGAACAAAAGTCTCTATACATTTTGGATCTTTAAAAATAGGCCAGCACCTGCTGGGAGATCCAAGCTAGAAAGAGCTAGACAGAACATCCCCAGGGCAGAGACAATCCAGTGCTTGAGGAGATAGAACAATGGATGTAACTGAGTAAAAAAAGTGAGAAGTTCACTAAAACAATTAGAAAGAATCCCAAACTGCAAATAGACCCGACTAGTCCTTAAAGGAAAAATATTTAAAAGTTGGGAAGCCCCACCATACAGTAAGATGATTCAGACGTTGGGGCTGACCAAAGAAGATATGGTTAGTTTATGCTGTTATGTGTGGTAGGAGGAACCCAGAGTAGGAGAAAAGAAATACTGCAGTATTATAAAATTTCTGATAATTTACCATTCTTAAAAGAGCCAGAGAACTCTGAAAGAACTAAGAATAGAGAAGAAATTGTTTATTGTTCTTCCCACCCGGGGTTTAGCAGGTAATAAAAAGGTAAAAGCCTGTCTAAATGGGAAGACTCAGATAATTTGAATTGATTAGTTTGATGAGATTTCTGTTAAAAATTATTTTGTTAAGATCTGTGCCTTCCCTAATTCAACTGAAATTTAAGGCAGGAATGACTAGTGTGTATGTCTAAGTCTTTTGTGTACCTTCAAGGTAATCACAACTGTTAAATGCCCGATCTCTAGAGGTATGAATTTTAAATTGTTAGAAAAGAGTTGAAGGCATCGAGAGGAAGGAAAATGACTCACCCAGTTTGGTCTGGCCATCTAGACGAGGTGAAGAACAGAATTCAACTTTTCTTTCTTCTCTGTGCTTCAAGATAAACTCAAGTTTATGAGGATATGTTTTAAGTTCACTTAACTACAATACTGATGTGTTGTTGTCTTTCATACTTGCCTACAAGCTATCTACCCCCCCTTTTCTAATTCTGCAACGCCTTTTCTCACCCAGAAAGGGGGGAGGGGACCTCGTTCTCATGTCTTTTAGCCCTGCAGGGATGACTCTGATCTGTGGTAGCAGAGCGTATGGTTCCGGATGCTTCCTCCAGTGGAGATAAGGAAAAAGGGCAAAGTCGCTTCCAAAAATGGACCCTCCCTTTCTTTTTCTTGGAGCATTGATGGACATTCTGTTTGAGTGAAAATGCATCTCTTCTCTGCGCACAACTTATAAAAAGACCTTTTAGGATATAAAAAGGGTTTTTCTTACACTCAAACAGGTTAGCCTCGGAATGCTGTGCTTGTATTTGTTTCTTGCCTGCCTTCCTATAAACAATGGACTAATTCTGCTCTCTAGCAGCTGACCTCCAATCATTTTGAAGTAATCTCCCAGCCGGGAGTTTTGAATTCAAGAAAAAAGGAAGCTCTGCCTTCCAACAATCCTTAAAGGGAAAGGCTTCTTTTTTCCTTCCAGCAAGTCATTATAAAGACCCACAATCCTACCTGGCAAGACTTGGAACAGCTGATGACCACTGTCCTTAATGGTGAAGAGAGAGAGAGATTAAGTAATGCCATTAGTAAGATTTTAAAACCCACGGACGGGGGAAACCTCCAGGCTATATTAGACCAAGGGGTTAATGGCTTCATAAATCGTCACCCCATGCTGAAACCCCTGACATGTTCCCTAGATGGAAGAAATATAGAACACCAGTTTCTCTATATGCCTGAGTGTCCAGTTTCCCTCCTGGGTCGTGACATCCTATGTGAGATGGGAGCTATTCTGTCCTTTGAAGAAGACAAGATGTCAACTAATAGGAGAGAGTTGTGAGGATTTTAGGAGCAGCGGAAGCTAATAAATTAACCTTTGGGCAGCCAACAACCATTAATAATGAGGCACCCCCCAGATGAAATATTGTGGGAATGCAGTGGCCATAGTACATGTATAGACCAGTTTAACTGGTTGGACACGTGTATGGAGCTTAGCACCGAAATAATCAGACTATGAAAAGCGGGTTCATATGGATACTCTCTGAAGGGCCCTATTCGTTCTCTCTTAGTTCATAACATAGACTGTATTTGCAAAGCCAGAGATATCTCCTCCTGCTACATTCCTGAGAGTTGAGGTAATCTCTGATAGCGGGGAGACGAGGAGATGGGCCTCTCGCCTGGTAGTAACTGGTACCAAATAGCCAGAGTTATGTTTCGTTTTTGCACCTTTAGTATCGCTTTCCTATCTCTTGTATGTAATATGAGATGTGTAGCCATAATAACGCCTTCTGATGACGCTGTATTTTGATGATTAATAAAAGAGAGGTCTGGAGTCAGCTCTGGGCTCTCTCATCCCGAGAAAACGCTTGTCCTGTGTTTTCCTAAACTGGACCTCCCATGAGAAGCCCGCCAGAATGAATGCAACAAATATGGCAAGTAATGTTGGCTCAAAAGGGTCAAATCCCCAATACCTGGCAGGAGTTTGAAGTACCGGAGTTATGGGCAGAAGATAACCCACCAGGACATGCGAGGAAGGAAGCTGTCTGTCGAATTGCAGAACCATTTACACCAGCCATGTGATTCAAGGAGTTTTAGAGACAAAGGGCCATTTATGGCTTACAAACCCCAGAATTTACAAGCATCAAGCTCTCCTCACTCAGAACCCACGAGTGACCCTAAAACAAACAAATGCTTTAATCCAGCCTTACCACCAAGCAGACATGAAAGAAAGGATAGTCAGAAATTATTTGCTTTTGAATAAAAAGGCTGAAAGAATGAACAGGACTATAATAGAAAAGGTGACAAAGGTGTGCCTTGAAAATCACCTTAAGTGGGTAGATGCATTACCACTAGCACTTTGGTCTGTGCAATGTACTCCACGTAAAGGAATTAGATTAACTCCTTTTGAAATACTTGAAAATCATATAGGGGACTTAAGCCAGGGAGTGGGCTATCTGTGGTGCTGCTCTAGTTCTAGGACTGTGGATATTGTATTTAACAAATAAGGGGTGGTTCTGTGGGATACCTAAGACTAATATTGCCTTTTCCCAAGTCACATATAACCCTAACCTACTTCCTGACGTGGTGATTTTGTAGATTAAGGGAATTGTGATTGGATAGGTTCTGTGTAGGAGAAAATTATGAATCTTTTGTGGCTTTGACTATTACTGGCAAAGGGCCTAATGAGTAATAACACACTGAACAGTAGTTCCCAATGTTGTGAGAATGCTTGAGTAACCCCCCCCTTACCCTTGAGGAAGGATCTGGAAAAGTTGAGAATCCCAAAGAACAGGGCAGGAACATGTCACAAGGTGTAGACACTTTGGAACGGGTCCACTCCCGCCAACGACGTATCATCAATAGGTGGGGTCGGTACCCTGAACCTAAGCCAACCCCAAAACCTAAAGACAAGCGTCTGACAATCCCAGAACAGAGTGGGGTAGAACGAAGGGAGAATGGACCCCTACAACAATTGAGGAAAGGGAACTGCATGTTAGGAGTACTGGAATTGAGTCAAAGCCTGGTTGATCGGTTTGACCCCGCCCTAGGTCCAAAATGCTGGTTGTGTTTGTCTGCTGGTCCTTCATCTTGTAATGCTGTTCCAGTTGAGCCAGATCTTTGGGTCAGGACCAGGGCCACAATAGTCCTTGAGAAAGATATTAGATGGAGAACCAAAGCGGCAGTGGCCAAATTGCAAGGGGACTTTTATAACGCATTCAAAAGGCTGGGGATGAGCCGCCTCCCCATTGTTGGCCCTATAGCTGTTGGTGTGGAAATCCTAGGGTCACCCTTCTTGTGTGTAAAGCGACATCAGGAACCAGGTATTCCTGTAGAATCCCTGACGGGAGAACAATGTCCATCAGAAATACACTTGACCCTAGAATGACACTTATGGATGTAAAACTAACTAGTGGTATTTCTCCTTCTGCCCACCACTTATTTCAACAAAAGGTCACTTTCACATTACCACCACATGTCTCCAGTAAGAAATGGGGAGGATGGAATATATCCCAGGAAAAGTGCCCAAGACCATTTCAGCCATCCCGATTTCCAGTCTGGCTCTCCCTTAGGTCCAGCACAGGCTTATGTGTCCTATTTCCCCCTGGAAATGCAAGCTCCCATTCTCCTTTTGAAGGCCAATTCTCAGAGATAAGCAAAAGGACCCTACACTAGAAGTCCCATTGCAGCCGCTGACTCATCTGGACTAATGAGAAAAACCAACGGACCCATGCCTTTTCCATGAATATAGGTGCTGTTGCTGCTCATCATCAGAAGAAATTAGACCATCTGATTTCCATCGCCACTTTACATCTGGGCCAGACACCATGAGAGGGTGGCTTGGATACTTTTTTCTTGTTGACTGTGGCGAATTGGCACGGGACTCCTTCCACTGCCGTGAGAGGAATTTAAGATGACCTTGCTATTCTGTTTAGGCAAAACATGTGTCTTAATTGCTGCTATCTGTCCCATCAAAGACAATTGTAAATTTTTCCACTTCTCCAGGTCTCTTGCAGTCTGATCATATAATTTAACAAAATTATCTTCCTTAATTGTAGAGCACCGGGCTGTTAGCCAAATTCCTAGATATTTAATTTTATTTACAATTTGAACATCCAATCTAGATTCTAATATATCCTTCTGCATTTTTGGAATATTTTTGACCAATATCTTGGTTTTATCCTTATTCATTTTTAACCCAGCCTCTCTACCATATTCTTCTATCATCTCTATCAACTCTGGGCCTGACTCTAGTGAGTCTTCTAGAATGAAGACAAGGTTGTCCGCGAATGCCTGTATTTTAAATTCCTGCCTTCGTACTTTAAGTCCTTTAATTGCTGGGTTATTCCTAATTTCCCTGAGAAGAGATTCCAGTGTCAGAATAAATAAAAGCGGGGAAAGCAGGCAACCTTGTCTCATACCCCTACTGATTATAACCTCCTTTGTTTTTTCCCCATTAACTAAAACCCATGCCACCTGGGAAGAGTAAATTGTTTGTATCGCCTGTGTAAACTTTTCGCCAAATTCCATTTTACGAAGCTGGGATAACATAAATTCCCAACTCACGCTGTCAAATGTTTTATAAGCATCTAAAAAGAGAAGTGCCATCTGTTTGTCCGAATGGTGTTCATAATACTCAAGACATTTAATACTACTCTCAGATTATCTCTCAACAATCTATGCGGTAAGAAACCATTCTGGTCTCTATGTATGAACTGATTTTTAAAAACCTGTAGTCTTTTTGCTAGGATGGATGCAAACAATTTATAATCAGCATTGAGCAAGGCTATTGGTCTATAATTCTTAATATAGGTCGTATCGGCCCCTTCCTTAGGAAGGAGAGAGATATACGTCTCTTCCCAAGACTTTGGTATTCGTCCATCATTCAGCACTTCGTTAAAGACATTGCGCAAGTGGGTCCCAATCACTTCCCAAATTACATTATACACCTCTACAGGCAGTCCATCTGTTCCAGGGGTTTTACCACTCTTCTGTTTTTTTCAGACTTTCCTCTATTTCCCCCTCTGAGATATTTCTGTTTAGCATATCTCTTATCTGATCTGGTACCCCTGGCAAATTCTCTAGGAAATTGAATTGCTTTCGACTGGTGTCTTCTCTTTGATATAACTCCTGAAAAAATTCATACGCCACTTCCTTTTTTTCCCCAGTACTGGCCACTAAATGACCCAATTTATCCCTTAACCATTTAATCTTTCTGCTTTCTAGTTCCTTTTTCAATCTGCTTGACAACCATCTTCCTGCTTTATTGGCATATTCAAAATAATTTTGCTTTGCTCTCCGGATTTTTTGCACTAACTCAGCTTGGTCCAATAAATTCATATGGTGCCTTGCCAATCTTCTTGCTTCTTTCGCTCTTATCTGTCAGTTCCTTTTGTAATCTCATTTCCCATTTCTCCAACCTGTCTGCCCACTCTAGTCTCTCCTGCTTATCTTCCTTCCATTTTTTGGCCATATATTTAATCACGACCCCTCTCACCACTGCCTTAGCCGTGTCCCATATTATTTGTAAAGATGTATCCTCTCATCTATTTTCCTGGAAGAAAAGAGCCAGCTCCTGTTTTAACAACTCCACAAAATCCTTATCCTTGCACAATTCTGCCCTCATCATCCATCGTCCTCTGCTGCACTCTCCTTTCCAGGCAAGCATTGAAGGGTTGTGATCTGCCCAATCATTCCTTAAAATTTCAACCTCCCGCACCATTTCTCCTAATTCCAACGACATCCATATCATATCAATGCGGGACCATGATTTATGCCTGGGAGAGAAAAAGGTAAACTGTTCCCTTGTCGGATAAAAGTTCCGCCACATATCCTGTAATCCAAATTCTTTCCTTAATTGATTCCAAATTGCCGGCAACATCTTCCTACCTTTCTTTTTCACTCCCCCACCCCCACCCCCTGCTTTTCCAGATTTATCATCCTTCTCTCTATCCATTATAGCATTAAAATCCCCCATAATACAAATATGTTCATACTCTAATTCTACCATTTTTTTATATACCTTTTTATAGAACTTCAATTACTATTAGGGGCGTAAATACCCACCAGCAAGATACGTCTACCATACATTGTTACTTCGACCATTAACAATCTTCCCTCTTCATCTGAGTATATCTTTTTAGATTCTATATAAGTTTGAACATAAATTGCCACACCCTGCTTCTTTTGGTCCACCAGAGATACGTATAACTCACCCAATCGTGAACATCTTAATATATCCATGTGTTTCTTCCTAATGTGGACCTCCTGGAGACATATTATACCAGTTTTTAATTTTTGTAATTTTGAAAAGATCCTATTTCGTTTTATTGGAGCATTTAGGCTGTTCACCGCCCTGAGTCCTATTGGAGAAGGGCGGTATAGAAATGGAAACAAATAAATAAATAGTCCATTAATATTAATCGAAATCAAATTTCCAATCTTCTCCATATCCTCACTTTGCTGTGGCTTTCGCCTTTGTTGTTTGTCTTGTTTCTCGTCAGGTTCCTGGGATTTCATCTTCACTTATATCACTCTTTCCTCCTTTCGTTGTCTCTTTCAGTTTCCCACCCTTTTCCGTTCTGTCACTCTTCTGGTTCTCACAATTCTTTTGTTCCAGTTCTTCTTCACTACCGGGTTTGCTTGCATTAAACTGGTTTTCATAGAAATCATGCGCATCTCAAAGGTTCTCAATCTTCACTCTCTTTTCTTGCCACGTCATCATCAATCCCTCTGGGAGCAAACACCGATAAGGAACCCTATATTTCCTTAATTGTTCTGTCAAGAACTGGTATTTCTGTCTTTGCTCACGAACACGTCATGGGACCTGCTTTAATATCACAATTTCTCGGTCCTTATAAGTAATCTTTTGATTCCTAGTGCTCTGATATAATTCTTCTCTTAACGATTTTTTACTAAATCGGATGTGTATTTCATGAGGTAATTTATTCCACCTGGTATAATTTGTATAGACTCGGTAGACCTCGTCTATATCGCGCTGTACCAATTCCTTCTCTCTCCCAAGCGCACCAGCTACTATTTCCCCAATTATATCTTCAAGCTGCTCGTCTTTCGCTTCCGTCACATTCTGAAATCTAAGATAGAAGGCAGTGCGATCCATCTCCAAATGAATTATCTCCCCTTCCAACTCTCGATTTACTTGCATTAATCGTGCTTCACATCTGTCCATTTTATTCTCTGATTTCTCCACTTTTGTTTCTACTCGGTCAAATCTTTGTTCATGAGCCACTAATATTTCTTGAACTTCCTCATATTTTGAGTGGATGTGCATGATTTCCTGTTTGATACTTGCCTTTTCCTCCTGCACATCTTCAAACTTTTTCATTGTCTGTTCCTGATTCTTTGTAATAGTGTTTTGTATCATCTGTAGCATATTTTGAAGTTCCTGTCCTCCGACCCCTTTTTCCGGGGGTCTTACATCATCTGCCGATCCTCTTAATGCTGGAGATGTTGCCGTGGGGGTGGGCACCGTTGAAAGGGTTAAGACCTTCTTCGTCACTGTCAACATAATTGCAAGCTTCCACCGCCTACCCCACTCTTGCATGCACTGGCTCTTTATCCAAAAGGATTACAAAGTAATTTCAGAGTCAAGAGCCAGAAATCCAATTTTTTACTCAATTCAATCCCCAAGAACCAGAAATCGAGTGCAATGTCTGAAAGTGAATCAGCCAAAAAAACCAACAACAACAACTTTCTCCTCTTTTCTTGCACAGTAAATTTCCAAGCCACCACAAGGTGGTGCTATTGCCTCAGTCTCAGTTAGATCAGCTCTTCTTACCTCTTGTCCCAGCGAAACTCTTACTATTCAGCACTTCCGGAGAAACTCAAAAATGCAAGTCACAATGGCTCCTTACTCACTATCAAGCCCAGGTAAGTCCAGCTAAGTCTGATTCAAGAATATAGAAAGTCCCAGGATTTTCCACAAAACACTTTAGTCACAGCACTCTTGAAAACACCCACGCCGATCTTCTCAAAAGGCAATCTTAACAAGTACAGCCTGTGCCGCTGCTTAATCACTCCAGCCTGTCAGTCGATTTGCCGCTTTCAATGGAGCCTCCCACGCTCCCTCTCGTCGGCTTTCCCTCGTACAGACACCTCTCCAAGCAGTCCGATCCCAGCACGGGTTCCTCCGCTTCACTTATCTCTGTGTTGTGGGCAAATCTTCCACTGGGTGCGAGCCTGGCTTCGGGGCTACCATCTGGAGCCTTCTTCCTCCACTGGCATCCCAAGAGGAGGGTTTCCCTTCGCAAACCCCCGCCGATCGCACTTTGGTGGGCTCACTAGAGCTTCCCCTCTTCTATACCCACCCCAACGAGATGGGCAGTGGCCAATTCACGCCGCTCGACGGGTAAAACCCAGCTAAAGGACCAGGAGTGATCCACCTTAGCTGTAGTCGCCAGTGACGTCACGCCCGGAAGTCCCTGTCTGAACCATTTTTGGCCAAAAATAAAGTTTCTCTTGATTTTGAAATCCATCTCCATTATTTTTCTGCTACAGAATAGCAAGGTCATCTTAAATTCCTTGAAACCCATTAAATGAATTACATGAAATTACATTCCTGAATAAAAATCCAGATGCTTTAAGTTTTCTATTTCACTTTGATTATTAGATTGTCCATTGTGTTCAGGTCCAGTCTTAGTAAAACCCTGTAACATTTGGGGAGGAAGATGCAGCCCAGCAGCCCTGCCCTGGAGGCCCAGATGGAGAAGACCTTCCCCAGATGACCTGCATTGGGCAACCAAAGGACCCAAAAGCATTTGGCAGACTTATTGCCTGGTTCAAAATTCAGGCCAATCCCCCCTCCTCAATTCTATTCACAGGCAGTCCTTGATTTACGACCACAGAGGGGACTGGAATTTCTGCCATCAGTCGTTGCAGTCATGGAGTCGAAACAGAGCCAATTTATGACAGTTTTTATTATATAGTGGGCTTCAGTAGGCAAGAAACAGACCAGCATAGATACAACAACATTTATTGACTTAAAACTGGAACTGAGGAACTGCAGGCAAATGCCTGTAATTGATACTCTGGGCCCACACAGGGCCTCAACCAATCACAATCCTTGAAAAAGCCCCCCCCCCAAATATGAATGTTCAAAGTTTCCCTCCAAAGGAGTTGGAGTTAACAGTGAGGCTCATCTAAAGGTTAGATTCACTTTGGCAGGGATTAACACAACTATATGTACCCAATACATGACAGACAGTCTACCTGGGAAGATCTAGGCCTCTTGGGTAAAAAGTCAAAATGGGATCTTTTGGCTCTCTGAATACAACTGCTCTGGGACTTCGCCCACCTGCCTGCAATCGCTAATCGGGCCCAGCTGCTTCCAGACCTCAGCTGCTGCTCCTGGGCCTCACCTGCTGCTTTTGGACCTCGCCTGCTACTCCCGAACCCTACCCGGTTGCTTGCCGTCGCTGATCAGGCCCAGCTGATTCCAGACCTTGCCCGCTGCCTCCGCCCCCTCCTGACGGCGAACTCTGGAAGCAGCAGGCAAGGTCTGGAAGCAGCAGGCGAGGTCTGGGAGCAGCTTGGCTCAATCGGCAACAGCAGGCAAGTGGGTGAGGTTCAGGAGCAGTGGGTGAGTTCTGGGAGCAGCAGGCAAGGTCTGGAAGCAGCTAGGCCTGATTGGCAATGGCAGGCAAGTTGATGACGTCTGGGAGCAGACCTCATTCGCTGCTTCTGGACCTAGCCTGCTACTCCCAGACCTAACCCGCTGCTCCCAGAACTCAACCGCTGCTCCCAGACCTCACCCATTTGCCTGACTTCACAGATCGGTGAAGTAGCTGTGAGTACAGGGACTGTGTGACCCCCCTCGCTTGCTTGCCATTTCCACTCGCCCTGAACCGATCGGCGACAGCAGGCAAGCGGGCAAAGTGCAGGAGCAGCAGGTGAGTTCCAAAAGCAGTAGGTGAGTTCCGGAAGAAGCAGGCGAGGTCTGGAAGCCATTGGGCCCGATTGGCGACAGCAGGCAAGTGGGTGAGGTCAGGGAGCAGCAGGTGAAGCCCGGACCTCACTCCCAGACCTCACCTGCCTGCTTGCCATTGCCGATTGGGCCCAGCTGCTTCCAGACCTCCCCTGCTGCTTCCAGACTTCACCCACTGCTTCCGGACCTCACCTGCTGCTCCAGACCTCACATGCTTGCCTGCCATAGCCAATCGGGCCCAGCAGCTTCCAGACCTCAGCTGCTGCTCTTGGGTCTTACCTGCTGCTCCCGGACCTCACCCGCTGCTCCCGGTCTTCACCTGCTGCTCCCAGACCTTACCCACTTGTCTGCCATCACCAATCGGGTGCAGCTGCTTCCAGACTTTGTCCATTGCTTCCGGACCTTGCCTGCTGCTTCCAGACCTTGCCTGCTTGCCAGGGCAGGTGGCTCGTGCAGGGAGGAGGAGGATGGTAAGGAAGGTTTTTGCAGAGCAGGATCATTGCTCAGGGAACCAGCCAGAGCAGGGCGCGGTGGGGAAGCCTTGTGGAAAAATGCACGGGCCAGGGAGGCAAGTTGGCAATGGAGTGATGGTGAGGCTCGGCTGCCTTTTTGGCTGGAATTGCACACAGCCCCCCCCCCCCTCCCAGGGGAGCAAAGCCTTGAACAGATTGTCCCAAAGGTCTCGATGGGCTCCAGAGTTTCCACGAGCCCACAGCAACCTGAGTTTGATCCGGGCGAGCGGTGATGGCAAGCAAGCAGGTGAGGTCCGGAAGCAGCAAGTGAAGTCTGGAAGCAGCTAGGCCCGATTGGTGACAGCAGGCAAGTGAGTGATGTCCGGGAGCAGCAGATGAAGTCTGGGAGCAGCGGGTGAGGTCTAGAAGAAGCTGGGCCTGATCGGTGATGGCAGGCAAGTGGGTGAGGTCCAGGAGCAGACCTCAACTTCTGCTCCCAGAATTCATGCGCTTCTCCCAGACCTCACCCACTTGCCTGCCGTTGCCTATCAGCGAAGTAGCTGTGAGTACAGGGACTGTGTGACACCCCCCCCCCACTTGCTTGCCATCGCCACTTGCCTGGACATGATCAGCGACAGCAGGCAAGCGGGCGAAGTCCGGGAGCAGCAGGCAAGATCCGCAAGCAGCAAGCGAGTTCAGGGAGCAGCAGGTGAGGTCCAAAAACAGCAGGTGAGGTCCAGAAGCAGCAGGTAATGACTGGGAGCAGCGGGTGAGGTCCAGGAGCAGCAAGTGAAGTCTGGAAGCAGCTAGGCCCGATTGGTGACAGCAGGCAAGTGAGTGATGTCCGGGAGCAGCAGATGAAGTCTGGGAGCAGCGGGTGAGGTCTAGAAGAAGCTGGGCCTGATCGGTGATGGCAGGCAAGTGGGTGAGGTCCAGGAGCAGACCTCAACTTCTGCTCCCAGAATTCATGCGCTTCTCCCAGACCTCACCCACTTGCCTGCCGTTGCCTATCAGCGAAGTAGCTGTGAGTACAGGGACTGTGTGACACCCCCCCCCCACTTGCTTGCCATCGCCACTTGCCTGGACATGATCAGCGACAGCAGGCAAGCGGGCGAAGTCCGGGAGCAGCAGGCAAGATCCGCAAGCAGCAAGCGAGTTCAGGGAGCAGCAGGTGAGGTCCAAAAACAGCAGGTGAGGTCCAGAAGCAGCAGGTAATGACTGGGAGCAGCGGGTGAGGTCCAGGAGCAGCAAGCGAAGTCTGGAAGCAGCTGCGCCTGATTGGTGATGGCAGGCAGGCAGGGCCTGATTTAGATGAAAAGAGGCCCTAGGCTATTCCACTTATGAGGCCCTTTCACCAGTGGTGGGATTCAATTTTTTTAACAACAGGTTCTGTGGGCGTGGCTTAGTTGGGGGTGTGGCTTGGCAATCATGTGACAGTGGGCGTGGCTAGCTGGTCACGTGACTGTGTAGGCGTGGGTAGCTCGTCATGTGACCGGGTGGGTGTGGCTATGTGCATAGACTTTTTTCAGAGGGCTGAAAAAAGTCATTTCTGACTGGGCCTTGCACTTTTGACCGGTCCTCACACTTATGACCATCCTCACATTTATGCCCGTGCAGCTTTCTTAACAACCATGTCACTCATTTCACAACTGCTTCTCTTCACCATGGTGACAAGATAGGACAAAAACGTAAAATGTGAGGAAAGTCGTAAGTTCAAGGACTGGTCAAAAGTGCGAGGACCAGTCAGAAATAACTTTTTCAGCCCTCTGAGTAGTCCATATGCATAAAAGGATACAGCAATAGAGAGGGATGAAGGAAGGGAAGGGAAATTAGAGTAGGAGGGAGGGTAAGAGAGGGAGGAAGAGAAAGTAAGAAGGAAAGAAAAGAGAGAGGTGGTAGGTTTGAGGAGAAAGATTCCTGTACAATAAAAAAGATGGAAGGGAAGAAAGCCAACCCCAAACAAATATAAAGATATTAAGATAAAGAATGAATTGTTAAACTTTAAAGAATAAAAGAGAACAAATATGAATAAATAGCAATAATTAGAAACACACATACAAACATACAATGTATTTTCTTTGAACAGAATATTTGGCTGGTTCACAAATTTAAACAGTGTTTAGTCATTTCAATTAAATTTACAATTTCTATATTTCCTGTTTGCCATATTTATTCCTCATCTATTTTTGTAAAAAACCAATATTACCCTTCATCCTCATCTCTAATCTTAATCAAATTCAATTTTTCCCTTCTATTCTATATTATACCCCTTCCCATTGTCATCTATTTTTATATCCATCCTCACATTGGTTAATTATGTAATATTAGTTGTTTAATATAAATTCAACATTTTAATATAAATCAATTAGTTATATAACTACCTTTTTTGTATATTAATCAATTTGAACATGAATATTCCAATTATTTCCAGGCAATCCAATTTCTTACAAATCCATTAATTATATTTACCAATAATAACAAACCAAATAATTTCCCCCATATATTCCTCCAAACCACAATTTAACCATTTCTGCTTTCAGAAATATACAATTAATAATATCTCAATTATTACAATTCCCTAGTTAAATAGAGCTTTTTTTCTTTTGTGTTTT
Source organism: Pantherophis vulpinus (assembly GCA_037215915.1). Taxonomy (NCBI): domain Eukaryota; kingdom Metazoa; phylum Chordata; class Lepidosauria; order Squamata; family Colubridae; genus Pantherophis; species Pantherophis vulpinus. The sequence goes on from JAXLNS010000038.1 coordinate 588,689, forward strand.
AAAATCTCCTCTTTTTCCCTAAATTTCCCGTTGTTTGCACCTACCTTTTTTGGTGAGGAAAAAGAAAAGAAATCTGCCTGCCTAATTTTCCAACGTGCAAAGCCAACAGCCTGCTTTACTTTCTCTTTCGTTTTTCAGTATAGCTAGGGGGAAAAAAATCTGCACTCTTTCCAAGCAAGCAAAAGAGCCCTGAGCAAAACAGCTGAGAGCAAATCAGCTGGGGGTCGGGAGCCGATCTAAGCAAGGGCTAATTAGCCTATGCTGAAGCTCCGGGGGCCAATAAAATTACAAAAAAACCACCGAACCCTTTGTTAAATTGCTGGCTCCCCCGCCCCTCGCCCACCACTATTTATTGGCAATAAATAGTGGTGCGGAGGGGCGAGGCAAGCCAGCAATTTAACAAACGGTTCGGCTGCACCACTGGCTCTAGGGCGGCCCTTTGAAGCCCCGCAGCAAGAATTTGCAGGTTTTTTTCCTCTAGCCATCGGAGGCAGCAATAGTTTGGGAGTGGGCGGGGTAAGCGAACGGCCGGCGATCCAACAGAGCAGAGAGTGAGGCGTGGAAGCTGCTTTCTCCATCCGGAGCCGGTGGGGAACCACGTGGCAGCCCACGTGGATCCCAGGCAGCGGAACTCAGGCTAGGGAAGGGGTGGGCAATTGTGGCTCTTTTACAACCTGTGGCCTTCAACTCCCAGAATTCCTGAGACAGCAAAGCTGGAAGTTGAAGTCCACAGGTTGTAAAAGAGCCACAATTGCCCACCCCTGTGTGGGAATGCGGTGGCCATAGTACATGTATAGACCAGTCTAACTGGTTGGACACGTGTATGGAGCTTAGCACCGAAATAATCAGACTATGAAAAGCGGGTTCATATGGATACTCTCTAAAGGGCCCTATTTTGTTCTCTCTTTGTTCAGAACATAGACTGTATTTGAAAAGATAAGAGACATCTCTTTGCGGAACATTCCTGAGAAGTGAGGCAATGACATAACAGGAGATGGGCCTCTCGCCTGGTAGTAACTGACACCAAATAGCCAGAGTTAAGTTTTGTTTTTACACCTTAAGTATCACTTTCCTAGAAATCACGTGATTTACTGTAATTGGGAAGAATGTGAAACTTATGGAGAATATATGGATGTTTTTCTATTTCTCGTATGTAATATGAGATGTGTAGCCATAATAACGCCTTCTGATGACGCTGTATTTTGATAATTAATAAAAGAGAGGTCTGGAGTCAGCTCGAGGCTCCATCATCCCGAGAAGCACCTGCGTTTGTGTATTCTCTAATCTGGACCATTCATGATGAGCCCGCCAAGTTGATTGCAACACCCTGGCTACAGTAGGCTGGCGCCGCGCGGGTGGGAAGCGAGGGGCGGGCGAGCCAGCAATTTAACAAAGGGCTCGGCCAAACCCCCTAGAACCCCCGGAATCCCACCACTGTGTAGGCCCCTCTTGATCTTGAGGCCCTAGGCTGAAGCCTAGTTAGCCTATAGGAAAATCCGGCCCTGCAGGCAGGTGGGTGAGGTCTGGGAGCAGCGGGTGAGGTTCAAAAGCAGCAGGCAAGGTCCGGGAGCAGTGGGTGTGGTCTGACAGAAGCAGGTGAGGCCCGGAGCAACAGGTGAGGTCTCGAACCAGCTGGTGAGGTCCGGGAGCAGCAGGCTCCAGGAGTGAGGTCCAGGCCTCACCTTCTGCTCACTTGGCTGTCGTTGCCAATTGGGCCCAGCTGCTTCCAGACCTTGCTTGCTGCTTCCGGACCTTGCCTGCTGCTCATGGACCACACCCGCTGCTCTTGGACCTCACCCCTTCCTGCCATCGCCAATTGGGCCCAGCTGCTATCGGACTTCGTCTGCTGCTTCCGAACCTCACCTGCTGCTCCTGGACCTCACCTGCTTTTCCCGGGCCTCATCTGCTGCTTCTGGACCTTGCCTGCTGCTTCCGGACCTTGCCTGCTGTTCCCAGACCTCACCCACTGCTCCCAGGCCTCACCCGCTTGCCTGCCATCACCAACCAGGCCCAGCTGCTTCCTGACCTCGTGCATAGCTGCTGTATGTCACCGGCTTTTCCCGGGTCTCACCTGCTGCTTCTGGATCTCACCTGCTGCTTCTGGACCTCGCCTGCTGTTCCCAGACCTCACCCACTGCTGCCAGACCTCACCTGCTTGCCTGCCATCGCCGATCAGGCCCAGCTGCTTCCAGAGCTCACCTGCTGCTCCCGGGGTGAGGCCTTAGGGTGGATCAAAGGATTCCAGCTGCTGCCCTCAGAGCTGATTTGGGAATTTACACAATTTCTGCTTTGTCTAAAATCAGAAAGTATGGGTATTGCCATAATATTTAAAGCTAAAAAGAATCCTCCGCAAAGGATCTGGGATATAGTAGCAAAAAGAGATGCCACAATCCTCAAAAATTACAATAGTTGGAATACTTCTGTTGGCATTTCCACGTGTTAATCTAATTGCGGTAAATTATAGGGTGATATAGTAATATGATTTACATTTTTAATAGTTTTTTAATTTGTTTGCTATTTTCCATTATTATGATACAATCTTGCTAATATTCTGTTTTTAATAGTTTATACAATGTCTAATTAGCAAACTATTCTAATACATTCATGAGAACCAGGTTGGATTTATTAAAAGCTAATATTTTGCATTTGATGTGACCTCAAATATAAAACAGCCTTCTTCATTGCTTTTTCAGATCAGTTATGAACCTTCTTCAGAGGCTTTGAGTGATAAAAGCAATTTCCCCCTTTTCCACCGGATGCTCCAGAGCAGTGGTCACCAACTGGTGGTCCACGGACCACTGGTGGTCCACGAGAAAATTTTCGTATTTTTGCATTTTTTATATTGCACTTATCCTCAAGCTATAGCCCCTGGGCCAGATATAGCCCAAGAGCAATTAATCTGGCCTGTGCGCGGGAACACACAGCTGCACCTCCCACATCACCCCACCCACATGCCAGCCCCTTAAGGCCGAGCATAAACCTCACCTCGAGTAGAGCGGTGCGAGCCACATGAATTGGAACTGGAAGGTAACTCTGAGCATAAGAGAACGAATAAGACCGTGTCCTTAAAAGCAACCCATGGATTCTGAATCCAGTCTTTCATCTAGGACTCTGTTTGTGTATTTCTGGTTGTCTTCCTTTCATCTCTGATTGCAATTCCTCTCATATGGGTTGAGGAATCATCCAATCAGGATGTTTTCTATACAATCCTACGGGTTCCTCTTTTCTTTTCAGGAATTGGTTTTGTAATCCTAGGGATGGCTCTGAATTATTTGTCCACTCAAGCAATGCAGGAAAGGGAGTATGATTTATGCAGTGCAGGTAAAGCATATTGCACCCCCTTGTATTTTGTACTACAAATCCCATTAACTCCAGCCAATGTGAGCAACATTGTGGATTCTGAGAATTGTAATCCAAAGCAAGGCTCCAGCTCCTATTCGCCTATTCCTATCCCTTCGAGGCTGCGCTGCATCCGGCTGGGGCCAAACGGAAGCCGGCTCTGTGCTCGGCTGCTGGCGGTTGGGCAAGGTCCAGAGCAGCTGCGGAGCCAGGGCCAAGTTGCAACTTCAGAAGTGGGGAGGAGGGAAGGAGGGAAGCGGATCTTCTCTTGGCCCCAGGGAAGTGGTCCAAGCCCCCCCTTTTTACCTGCATCCGGGTGAGGTTCCAAGAGCGCCGGCATCACTGCGGATGCAGCTCTCTCCATTCTCCCCACCCCCACAATGATCTGAAAGGATGCCATATTTCATTGCCCTCCATTAGTCTTCCCTCCCCAGTCTTTGTTCCAAGCAGCACCCCGAGGATGGCAGTCCTTCTACCTGGCAGGTGCTTCCTAAGAAGCCCGGGGGGGAGGGGCACCACCTCCCTGAAGACCAGAAATTAAAACCTCTTTCTGCCTCCACCTTTGTCAAGGGCAGCTGGGTGGAGGCCAAGGGGCTCCCGGACCCCACCAAGCCGGATCTTCTGTTTAGTTGAAAGTTCCAGGGGGAGGAGGGAGGAAGCTCCGCACTTCTTCGCTCCCCCAACTATAGAAAAGAGCATCTGGAGAAGGTGAGAGTTGGTCTCCCTTGAGTGGGGGGAGAGACATAAAAGTGGACCCCTCCAGAGGAGTCAGCTGACGCCGCGGCAACACGGACAGGGATTTCTGAGCTCCAGAAACCCCCGCCGACAGCCCCGATTCCAGACGGTCCCTTTGGGACCCCGCAGTCTAGTTTTGACTGTGGTAGTGGAGAGCACATCCCTGTGGTGTCAGGGGTACCGCAAACCCCCAGATTGATCCAGGGAAAGCTCTTTTTCTGGTGTCAGGGTAGCAGCCATTAATGGCTGCCAAGGCTGGGGCAGCTTGAAGAGCGAGAGAAAGTGACAGCGTATCGGATCGGTGAGAGCTTTCAATTTTTAAATAATACAAAGAACACCCTGAGGGCAAATGGTTTTGAAGATTGCATCTAAGATGAGATAAGCGGCGAATTTAAAGAAGGAAAAAAAATTCTTTTTACCCTATTCGGCTATTTAGCTAAAGGACTTAATTGTTTAATTGCTTCACTTTCACTATTGACTGAGACCGGGACTGAATTGAAAGAGAGAAGCTTAGTAGGACTTGTAATTTTTGTCTGCTTTTTTTTTTTAAAGAGAAGAATTGGTGGATATTGGCTGGAGTATTTGATTGGATTTGAAGTTTTTTCTTTCTTTTATTCCTTTTAAAACTTTTTTTTCTCTTGGTAATCCTTTTTAGTAGAAAGACAGGAGAGTGTACTGCCATCTGCTGGAGAAACTCGTTTTTATGTTTATTCAAGTTGACAGCTAAGAGCTACAGTGTAGATAAAACAAAGAGGCTGTATGTGAAGTTGATAAGACCTGTGAATAGCTGGAGAATGTGGTTTATTTGCATTGTTTAAACAGGTGCTTTGGCTGGTTCTTATTGAAACAGAAGCCTCAAAATAATATACAAGGTCACTGTGCTCTGTAGAACTGCTACTTGTTATTTTATTTTTTTCCTGAACTATTGCTCTCAATATTGTGGCTTGACTAAAGTATCACTCTCTGAATGCTTTCTTTTTTTCTTTTGATTCTTATATTTTTGAGCTTTCTCTCTCTTTTTTTTTCCTGCCCCTTCTCACTCTTTTAAAATTTGGATATAATTGTATTGGATTAAGGTAATCAAGTGCCTGAAGAATTTCTGGTTTTTGTTTTTGCTTTTTGTAATTTGTACCCTTATTTTTATTTTTCATTTTTCATTTTTTTTTTACCTTTTCTTTTTCTCCCCCCCCCCCTTTTTTTTTTTGCTGGATCCCTTTTTTTTGGTTTTTCTATTTTTCTATTTTTCTCTTTTATTTATTTATTTATTTTATTTTATTCAATTTGTATACCAGCCTTCTCCTAGTGGACTCAGGGCAGTACACAGCCAGAACTAAAACACATACCAATACAAAATTTAAAATTATTAAAAGAATTACATAACTTTGGCCCAAATTTAAAACAATTCGAATTAAAACCCATTGACAATTTAAAAGCTAAAAAACTAAAAAAGACTAAAAAGGGGGGGAGGGGTTCACGCCAGCCCTGCTTGATGGAAAAGAAAAGTTTTCAGGGCACGGTGAAAGACCCGGAGATCCGATATCCTTGGTATCCCTGGGGGCAAATTGTTCCAGAGGGCAGGAGCTGCCACAGAGAAGGCCCTCCCCCTGGGGGTCACCAGCCGACATTGCCTGGCTGACGGCACCCTGAGGAGTCCCTCTGTGGGAGCGTACTGGTTGGTGGGAGGCTATCGGCGGCAGAAGGCGGTCCCACAAATACCCAGGTCCTATGCCATGGAGCGCTTTAAAGGTGGTAACCAACACCTTAAAGCGCACCCGGAAGACCACTGGAAGCCAATGCAGCTCACGCAGGAGAGGTGTCACATGGGAGCGCCCCCTCGCTCCCATAATCCCCTGCGCGGCCGCATTCTGCACCAGTTGGAGCCTCCGGGTGCTCCTCAAGGGGAGCCCCATGTAGAGAGCATTGCAGTAGTCCAGGCGGGAAGTGACGAGTGCCTGAGTGACTGTGCGTAAGGTGTCCCGATCCAGAAAGGGACGCAACTGGCGATTCAGGCGGACCTGATAAAAAGCCCCCCTGGCCACAGACGTCATATGCTCTTCTAAAGACAGCCGTGCATCCAGGAGGATGCCCAAGTTGCGAGCCCTGTCTGTGGGGGCCAATAACTCACCCCCAATAGCCAGCGATGGCACCAGCTGGCTATATCGGGACGCCGGAAGCCACAGCCACTCGGTCTTGGAAGGGTTGAGTTACTCCCCATCCAGATCCGCACGGCCTCCAGGCACCGGGACATCACTTCAAGGGCATCGTTGGGATGGCCTGGGGTGGAGATGTACAGCTGAGTATCATCAGCGTACTGATGGAACTCCACCCCAAAGCCACGGATGATCTCACCCAGCGGCTTCACATAAATGTTGAATAGAAGGGGCGAGAGGACCGACCCCTGAGGCACCCCACAAACAAGGCACCTCGGGGTCGACCTCTGCCCCCCTGCCAACACCGACTGCGACCGGTCGGAGAGATAGGAGGAGAACCACCGCAGAACAGTGGCCCCCACTCCCAACCCCTCCAACCGGCACAGCAGGATACCATGGTCAATGGTATCAAAAGCCGCTGAGAGATCTAACAGGACCAGGATAGAGGAGCAACCCCTATTCCGAGCCCTCCAGAGATCATCCACCAACGCGACCAATGCCGTTTCCGTGCTGTGCCCAGGCCTGAAGCCGGACTGGAGGGGATCCAGATAGACAGCTTCATCCAGGTATCCAGGAAGCTATCGCACCACCATACTCACAACAACCTTCGCCAAGAAGGGAAGGTTGGAGACCAGACGGTATTTAGCCAAAACAGCCGGATCCAGAGCAGGCTTCTTGAGGAGGGGCCTCACCACCGCCTCTTTTAAGTCGGATGGCAAGACACCCTCACTCAAGGAAGTGTTGATAATCCCCTGGAGCCAGCCTCGCGTAACCTCCCGGGAGGCCAGCACCAACCAGGAGGGACACGGGTCCAATAAACATGTGGTCGCGTTCAGCCACCTCAGTATCCTGTCCATGTCCTCAGGAGCAACAGGGTCGAACTCCTCCCAAATGGCAGTCTCAAGACTGGCACCCATCATCCCGTCTGTACCTACCCAGTCAGAGACCAAGCCTTCTGAGTGATTTTATCGTGCAGATACTGGACAAACTCCTCAGCACGACCCTGCAAGGGATCCTCCCACGCTCCCAGATGGAGGAGGGAGCGGGTCACCCTAAACAGGGCGGCCAGGCGATTATCTGCCGATGCGATAAGAGCGGAAAAATAGTTACATTTTGCCGCTTTTATCTCCACTAGGTAAGTCTTACGACTCGGTCCAAAGCGTCAGCGGCTGCCCTATCCCAGGCGGCCACCAGCTCCTCAGCCGAGCCATGAGTCAGAGCCGCAGGAAATGGCCCAAGCTCCATCTGGAACCTATCAGGATCCATCAGGCGCCTGGGGCGGAACCATCTGGTCTGTTCCGCCTCCCTGCGGTGGGGTGTGGCGGTTAGAAAGTCAAGCCTAAGAAGGGAATGATCCGACCATGATAAGGGCTCAATCACTAACTCCCCTATCTCGAGATCATTTATCCACTGTCCAGAGACAAAAATCAAGTCCAGAGTGTGTCATCCCGTGTGAGTGGGTCCATGAATTAATTGGGTCAGGTCCATGGCCGTCATGGAAGCCATGAACTCCCGAGCTGCCTCAGACGCTTCGCCGACAGATGGCAGGTTAAAGTCCCCCATGACCATAAGTCTTGGTACTACAGTGGTTTAAAGCACCCTGTTATTAACACAGCTGCCTGCAATTTACTGCTGGTTCGAATCTCTCCAAGGCTCAAGGTTGACTCAGCCTTCCATCCTTTCTAAGGTAGGTTAAATGAGGACCCAGTTTGTGGGGGCAATAAGCTGACTTTGTATAAATATACAAAAGTATGAAGGCTATTGCTTAACGCACTGTAAGCCGCCCTGAGTCTCCGGAGAAGGGCGGCATATAAATCAAATTAAAAAAAAAAAAAAAGTCTGGGGGGTCTCCCCTGCCACCTCGGCAATCACGTTGAGGAGCTCGGGCAGGGCCACCGACACGTGGCAGGGAGCCAGGTACGTAATCAGCAAGCCCATCTGCCTCCCTTGTCCCCACTTCAAAAGGAGGGACTCACATCCGGCTATCTGAGGTACAGTGGCCTCCCTTGAGGCAAGACCTTCCTTTACCAGAACCGCCACCCCCCGACCCCTCCCCTGGGACCTCAGCTGATGGAATGCATAGAAGCCAGGAGGGCACATCTCAACAAGGGGGACCCCCCCCTCCTGGCCCAACCAGGTCTCCGTAATACCTACCAGGTCCGCACCCCCCTCCTGAACCAGATCACAAATGAGGGGGGCTTTATTTACCATGGACCTGGCATTGCACAACATCAACCGGAGGCCCAGGGCCTGAGGATCTGAACAACCCGGGGTGCGAGACGAGCATTGAGGGCCGGAGCACTCAATCGCCCGCAGACAGCGAGTGCGCCCTCCCCTAACACGATATGGCCCCCTGCTCCCACATCTGCCCCTCCCACCCACAATGCCGATGGAAACGCCCTCCCCAATATAGGAACTAGCCCCCCTCGCCCCCCCAACACCTGTGGGTTACCCCCCAAACCCACCCCGGTCGTTACATTCTCCCTCCCACCCCTTAAAAAATGAATTAAAAATGCATACAAAGAACTCTTAAAATCCCCAACGCCTTTGTGCCACCTCTCGGGATCCCAGGACCCGTCTTTGAGGTATTTCTTAGCCAGGCCAGTGGGCCACTTCCAGGTATGGGGGGTATTCCTTAAAGCCCATAAGTCCGATCTTGAATATAATCGTGGAGCCATAGACAACCATAGAAGAGGGTGCGAAGAATGGCAAACAGGATATATTAATAGTGGGCTAGGAACTGGCTAAGATTCTCCCAAACATCGGGAACTTCCTCGCCCAGGCGTCCCCTCACAACACCTGGGAAGCATAGCTGGTAACCACTGTCGTCCTCTCACCACGACGGCATCCCGAAGTCCACTGGGAGTTCTCTCCAGTGGTATTCTCAGCCATTTCAGAGCTCCCACCCCTGCATGGCCGGTTCGGTGTCATAGAACCACAACTGCCCTTTTTACTATCTAAAGGATTACAGTTTGGAAGAACCAGAAGAGCTTAATTCAATCAATTTTTTGTCTTTTTTCGGTTCTTGTTTTTTCCTCCTTTATTTTTTCTCCCCTTTTTCCTCCCTCTTTTTTGGATTTTTCTTTTTCTTTTCTTTTTTTTCCTTTTCCCCCTTTTTTTCTTCACTTGATTGGATTACAAAATGAGCAGAAAAGTAGCAACAGTGGGATCTGCTGCAACTACACCTGCATCATCACCATCTGGTGGGCAAAGATCTATTCAGACAATGTTGCAACAAGAAAAAGACAAAGATAAATAATCACCAATACAAACAATTCTACAAACAGTACAAAGAATGGAACAACAACTGACTGAAGTGGAACAACAGCTTCTTAAGACAGATGAAAAAGTGGACAATATCCAGCAAACAATGGTGAATTATGAAGAGAGACTGTCAAAACTAGAGAAGAAGGAAGACCAAAAAGAAGAGAAAATGAAAGAAATCGAGAATAGATTGGGAGACGTGGAGCTAGAAGCAAGTGGATTAATCGGATGGGAAATAGACAAAGCAGAATTTTATTTAAGATTTCAAAATGTGGAAGAAGAAAAAGGAGAAAACCTTCCAGATGTGATGATTGGGTTGCTGTCTGAAGCCTTAGAAACTACTAAAGAGAAGATGATGGAAGGAGTTGATGAGATTTACTGAGTTTACACTAGATACGCAATACGTCATAAACTCCCAAGAGAGGTACATATAAGATTTACTAAGAAATCGATTAAAGCACAAATTCTTCAAGCAGCAAGAGAAAAAACCTTGAAATACAAAGAAAAAGAAGTGATGGTTTTGAGACAAATACCAAGAAAAGTTAGAGAGCTGAGAAGAGATGCAAATGGTTGACCCCAGAAGGACTAACTTTTGTATGGCAACTTCAAAGATACAGACTGAACACAATTGATAAAGCAAGAGTTTTCTATGATCAATTTCTTAGAGGAAAAGAAACAGAAATGCAATTTGAAACCTAACCTGTAGTTCCAATAAAATTTACAGAGGAAGAACTGGCAATGCTCGAGTCGACAGAGGGAGAAGTTGGGGGAATTATCCAACAAAAGGAACAACGTGAAGTAAGATCTACTAGAGCAATAAAACCTACATATAAAGTATGAATATGGAAGAAAGGAAATTAATTTCAATAAATATAAATGGACTTAATTCGGCTATTAAAAGAAAGAAAGTATTTCACAAATTAGAGAAACTAAAAGCTGATATAATTTGCTTACAAGAAGTACATATTAAAAAACAACACGAATACTTATTGACACAACCAAAACTTGGAAAAACATTTTTATCCCTATCGCAAAGTAAAAAAAGAGGAGTCGTATTGGGGTGCAGTGCCATCTGTATGCTGATGACACCCAGCTGTACATCTCCACCCCAGACCACCCCAACAATGCCCTTGAAGTGATGTCCCGGTGCCTGGAGGCCGTGCGGGTCTGGATGGGGAGGAACAGGCTCCGACTCAACCCCTCCAAGACTGAGTGGCTGTGGTTGCCGGCGTCCCGATATAGTCAGCTGGTGCCATCACTGACTATTGGGGGCGAGACATTGGCCCCCACAGAGAGGGCATGTAAATTGGGTGTCCTCATGGATGCATGGCTGTCTTTAGAAGAGCATATGACGGCCGTGGCCAGGGGGGCTTTTTATCAGGTTCGCCTGATACACCAGTTGCGCCCCTTTCTGGATCAGGACTCCTTATGCACGGTCACTCATGCCCTCGTCACTTCCTGCCTGGACTACTGCAATGCTCTCTACATGGGGCTCCCCTTGAGGAGCACTCGGAGGCTCCAACTGGTCCAGAATGCAGCCGCGCGGGTACTTATGGGGGCGACATGGCGCTCCCACATGACACCTCTCCTGCGCGAGCTGCATTGGCTTCCAGTGGTCTTCCGGGTGCACTTCAAGGTATTGGTTCTCATCTTCAAAGCGCTCCATGGTTTAGGGCCCGTTTTTTTACGAGACCACCTTCTGCCACCGATAACCTCCCACCGGCCAATACACTCCCACAGAGAGGGCCTCCTCAGGGTGCCGTCGGTCAGGCAATGTCGGCTGGCGACCCCCCGGGGAAGAGCCTTCTCTGTGGGGGCACCCCCCCTCTGGAATGAGCTACCCCCAGGGATACGACTGATCCCGGACCTCCGGACCTTCCGCCGGGCTCTGAAGACTTTTTTATTTCAGCAAACTGGGCTGGATTAAAAATCTTTTAATTGCTGAATTTTATGGGTACGGGGTTTTAAATTGGGGGAAGCCAATATAAATTTAATTTTGTTTTTATAGTATTTTAATGTTTATATTGTATGTTTTTTAATTTTGACTGTTCACCGCCCCGAGTCCTTCGGGAGAGGGGGCGGTATAAAAATTTATAAAATAAATAAATTAATTAATTAATTAATTAATTAATTAATTAATTAATTAATTAATTAATTAATTAAAAATGCAATAGTGGCGGAACAAAAATATTCAGACTTAGAAGGTAGAATTTTGATGGTTGAAATAATTGATAACAATACGAAAATTCTTTTAATAGCAATATATGCTCCAAATGAAAATCAAAGTGACTTTTATAGAAGATTACATAATAAAATAATTGAAATGGAATATGATAATATATGTATGATGGGGGACTTTAATGGAATTGTGGATGAAAATTTGGATTACAAAATTTTTGCATCAATATTGGCAGAAAGACTTAAGAGATATTTGAACAACTTTATACATGGGGATCAAAATGGATTCCTACCAAAAAGACAAATTAGAGATAATATAAGAATAATTTTGGACACTTCAGAGTATTATGAAGCACATCCTGAAAAACAGATGGCTTTGGTATTTTTAGACGCACAAAAAGCTTTTGATAATGTTAATTGGCGATTTATGACACTCCAAATGAAAAAAGATGGGCTTTGGTAGGAAATTTATACAGGCAATTGAAGCTATTTATTTTAAACAGATGGCAAAAGTAATGATAAATGGAGAATTGACTGATCCTATTGAAATAGAAAAAGGCACTAGGCAAGGATGCCTGCTGTCCCCATTGTGGTTTATAATGACTTTAGAAGTTTTAAATAGACGCATCAGAGAAGAAAAAGAGATAAAAGGCATGAAAATCCAAAAAGAAGAATATAAACTTCAAGGCTTTGCAGATGATTTGGTTTTTATCATTGAAGAACCATTAACAACAATAAATAAATTGATAGAAACTGTTGGAGAATTTGGGAAAGTAGCTGGCTTGAAAATTAATAAAGATAAAACGAAGATAATGACTAGAAATACGTTGAAAAAGCAAAAAGAAGAATTGATGGAGGTTTCAAAAATGCAGGTTACAAACAAAGTAAAATATTTGGGGATATATTTAACACCAAGGTGTAGTGCACTTAAAGAAAATAACTATAATAAGCTTAAACAACAGATAGGGCAAGACTTGGTGAAATGGGGTAATTTGCAGTTATCTTTGATTGGTAGGATCTCAACTATCAAGATAAATATTCTACCTAGAATTATGTACCTATTTCAGACAATTCCAATCAAGTTGGGGAAGGAATTTTTCATAGATTTAAATAAAATGATACTGAAATATATTTGGCAAGGAAAAAAGGCGAGAATAAAACTAAAACTGTTACAAGATGCTAAAGCTAGGGGTGGTTTTGGTTTGCCTAATTTTGAATGTATTATCAAGCAGCAAGTTTAATGTGGATTAAAGAATGGATAACTTTGAGAAATACCAGATTATTGAATTTGGAGGGACATGATTTGTTGATGGGGCGGCATGCCTTTTTATGGTACAAAGGCACAAAAATACAAGGGTATTTTAGAAGACATCAGATACATGAAGCTTTATGGTTGAACTGTGAGAAGGTCAAAAAACATCATTATTTGAAGATTCCAATTTGGGTATCTACAATTGAAGCTTTTTCATATTCAGTAATATTTAAAAGGGAACAAATCATTAGGTATAGTGAATTGTTGGATGAAAAGGGTGAACTTAAATTAAAGCAGGAATTAGAAGATCAGGGATATAAGATGGACTGGTTTTCATATATGCAAATATTTTCTAGATATCAAGAAGATCTCAAACAAGAAGGTTTGTATAATGTCTTGACTAGTTTAGACAAGATCTTAATGGGCTCTGATGATCATATAATTAAAAAGTTGTATGGATATTTGTTAGAAGTAAAACTGGAAGAAGAACAAGTTAAAGAATCAATGATAGCATGGGGGGAAAATTTTGGTTATGGTATTGATTTAGAGAAATGGCAAAAATTGTGGTCACATAATTATAAAATGACAATGTTTACAGCATATAAGGAGAATTTGTATAAGATGTTTTACAGGTGGCATTTACCCCCGACGAGGATAGCCAGAATGTTCCAGAATAAATCGGAGAAATGTTGGAAGTGTCATCAGACTCCAGGATCCTATTACCACATGTGGTGGACATGCGGAGATGCAAAGAGATATTGGACCAAGATACACACGTGGGTGGAAAAAATGACAAAGAGACATATTGATTTTAAACCAGAGATATTTTTATTAGGGATCTTACCAGAGACATACAATAAAGAATTGCAATATTTAATTGTGAACCTTTTAACAGCAGCTAGAATTGTATTTGCAAAAAATTGGAAAGGAGAAAGGACACCTACTGATGAAGAAATTATTAAGAAAATGATGGACTGTGCTGAAATGAGTAAAATGACATTTGAAATAAGAGAGTAGGAAGATAAACAATATTATTTGATATGGGATTTATTTTATCAATGGATGGACAATAAAAAATGGAGATAAATATGAAATATGTGGATGCTGAGACAAATTAAGTGAGTTTTCTTTATATATATATATAAATATGTATTTTCATATATATATGAAAATAACCGTGAGATGTATAGTGATATTTTGAAGAGAGGAGGGAGCACAAAAGGATGCAAACCGATCAATATACTGTCTGTAACTGTTTGGAATGATGATGTTTTTATGTTTTATTTTTGTTTTAAAATAAAAAAAGTGTTTTTTAAAAAATAAATAAAAGTGGACCCCTCTGAGATCAAGGTGAGCTGAAACGTGCCTTTTTTTGGGGTGGAGGTGGAGCCTTGTTTGGGTGAGGCGAGGGGGGAGCCGGGAGGTGCAACTACAGAAGGTGCATTTGGGGAGGCGGCAAGGTGTGCATGGCGTTTGTTTGCGAAGGGCAGAGTTTTTTGGGTGTGAGTGTGTGTATCTTGGCAGGAGAGTGGTTGGTTGGTTGGCTGTGGATGGGAGGTCGGGTGTGGGGTGTTGTTTTTGTGGGGGGGGGTGTTGTGTGGGGGTGAAGGAGAGCGGTTGGAGAGGAGGGGGCTTAAAGCCAGGGAAGGAATGAAAGGGAAAGGGAGAGCAGCAGGTGAGCGAGCAAAGCGCCCGAGAAAGGCGGCGGAGGAGCTGCGAGAGAAGCAAGTGAAAGAGGCCAAAGAACCGCGGAGATTCTCCCAGAGCGGCTTCAACGGCTCGGCCGGCAGCGCACCTGGCTCAGGGCCCAGCCATCTCACCTTCGTTGCCAATAGAATGTGTGGGAGTAGGAATACAGAGGAGAAGCCAAACTTCAAACAGCCATGTTTATTAAAGACAATGACTCAGTAAAACCAGCATGCAATTTCCGGCTGATAGCCCCTTTTAAAGGAAAACTATCAGCCTTTAACCAATAACATTAAAATATGTCCCATACCTGTGTGGCAGAAGAAAAGTCTCTGCTCACGCCTGCACGGACATAACACCCCTTCCCCCTTCCTCGGGGAAACTTCGTATACCACAAACATAATCATCCAGATACATTGGTCTACGGTGGCTTCGCGTCGACTTGTGGCTCTCCTGTATTTCTGTTGGGCCCTCACACATCGACTGCATTCTCAATGATTCTTCAACTACATCAGATGGCTTACAAATACTCTCTGCCCCCCCCAACCCTTGAACATATCCCTCAGTTGGAGATGGGGAAAAACAAGATGAGCTCTGTGACAATGGACCCTCAATAACAGGTGTTTCATTCTGCACTGGCCTCAGCCCTTCAGATACCCTTTCACTGCATTGTTGTCCCACTCACTCTTCTGGATTCCCACCCCAATTTATTTCTTCCAGCTCCCTAATGGCTGTCCCCCTCACTCGGCTCTGAAGCGGATCGATATGTCGGTGGCACAGGCGCCCATCCTCGAGCTCCACCTGGTACGAACGGGGACCCGTAACATCTGTAATCTGTGCCGGCACCCATATGGGTTGACCTGTATAATTCCGGGCATATACTAGATCACCCTGCTTAAAGGTTCTGACTGTACTTTCCCAGGTTTCTGTCGAATAATCGGGGTGTATTCTATCTAAAGTTGTTCTCAGCTGGCGACCCATAAGTAATTCAGCTTGGCTCTTTCCGGTGGCTACACAGAGAGTGACGTGTTGGTTGAACAAATACTTATCAAGTTTCTCGAGTCAAGGCCTCTTTCATCGTTCGCACCATTTGCTCCGTCTGCCCGTTACTCGCGGGGTGAAATGGCACGACCAGGGCGTGACGTATTCCTCGGTTTACTAGGAATACTTCGAATGTCGTTGCCATAAATTGTGGCCCATTGTCCGATACCAACACGTCTGGCAACCCATGTGTCACAAACATTTTGTTTAATACTCTCAGAACAGCGTCCATCGTGGTTGATCTCATTATGGCCACCTCCAGCCATTTGGAATAGGCATCCACAACAATTAAGAAGGACAACCCCTTTATCGGCCCTCCAAAATCAAGTTGTATTCTAGACCAGGGCACTTTCGGTGTTCCCCAGTCCCGTGGTGGTGCTGCAGGAGGTGCCGGTCTTGATTCCTGGCATGCTTGGCACGATGTCACCCACTCCGCAATATCTCTATCTATATTTGGCCACCACAGATAACTACGGGCCAATGCCTTCATCCTTACAATTCTGGGGTGGCCTTCGTGTAGAGTCTCTAATAATGATTTCCTTAGCCTTGAGGGTATCACTACCCGATTCCCCCACAATAGGCAACCCTTCTGCACTGAAAGTTCGTATTGACTTGCCCGGAACGGCTTAAACTCTACACTCCCTGTCTCTTTAGGCCATCCCCTCCACACCCAGTTTAACACCTGCATGATTGTTTGATCTTTTCTTGACCGGGTTGCCACTTTTGCGGCCGTAACAAGAACAGACGGCATGGTCTCAATCAGCAGTACTGATGCTGCTGGAGCTGGATCCTCCACTAGATTAGGTAGTGGACATCGGCTTAGGCCATCAGCATGGCCCAGTTCTATGCCGGGTCAATGTATAAGTCAATAACTATATGCTGCTAAGAACTCTGTCCAATGCGTCATTCTTTGGGACAGGACCTGCAGTGTTTGCCGGTCCCCCACAATTAGTCCCAAAAGTGGCTTATGATCTGTCACTAAATCAAATCTCCTTCCATAAACATACTCGTGAAATTTCTTAATTCCAGCCACCGCAGCCAACGCCTCTTTATCAAGTTGCCTGTAGTTTCTCTCGGCAGATGACAATGTCCTGGAAAAGAACGCTATTGGAGCCTCACGATTGTCTGGAAGGCGATGACTCAAAACTCCCCCGACTCCAAACGGGGATGCATCACACATCAGGACTAATGGCAGACATTCATTAAACTGAACTAAGACACTATCCGAGGAAATTAATCTTTTTACCCCCACAAATGCAGCTGCTTCTCTGTGCCCCCATACCCACGGCACCTTTTTCCCCAATAGTCGATGTAGTGGTTCAGCGACAGATGCCTTTTGTCGCAAAAACACACTATAGAAATTGAGGAGCCCTAAAAAGGCCTGGAGTTCCATCTTATTCCTTGGTGTTGGCGCAGCCTGTATTGCTTGTACTTTCTCCTTGGTGGGGTGCAATCTGGATGCATCGATCAGGTATCCCAGGAACTCGACTTGATTTACTGCTACTTTACACTTTTCTTCCTTTACCTTTAGTCCAGCCTCTTGAAATCTTTGTAGCACTTGTCGTAGTCGTTCAAATAATTCTGTTTTATTGGTAGCGGAGATGAGCACATCATCAAAATAGGGCACAACCCTTTTTAATTACATGGTCATCAGAACCCATTAATATTTTATCTAAGCTAGTCAGAGCACTATAAAAACCTTCTTGTTTGAGATCTTCTCAATATCTGGAAAGTATTTGCATATATGAAAACCAATCCATCTTGAGTCCCTGATTTTCTAAATCTTGTTTCAATTTAAGTTCACCCTTTTCATCCAATAATTCACTATATCTAACAATTTGTTCCCCCTTAAATACCATTGGATAAGAAAAAGCTTCAATTGTAGATACCCAGACTGGAATCTTTAAATAATGGTATTTTTTAATCTTCTCCCAAGTCAAAAACAAAGCTTCACGTATCTGATGTCTTCTAAAATATCCCTGAATTTTGGTTCCTTTATACCATAAAAAAGCATGCCACCCCATCAACAAATCATGTCCCTCCAAATTCAATAATCTAGTATTTTTCAATGTTACCCATTCTTTTATCCACATTAAACAAACCGCATGATAATATAATTCAAAATTCGGTAAGCCAAAACCACCTCTCATCTTAGCATCTTGTAACAGCTTTAATTTTATTCTTGCCTTCTTTCCCTGTCAAATATATTTCATAACCATTTTATTTAGATCTGCAAAGAATTCCTAACCCAGCTTTATTGGAATTGTCTGAAAAAGGTATAAAATTCTAGGTAGAATATTCATCTTAATAGTTGCAATTCTCCCAATTAAAGATAACTGCAAATTTCCCCATTTCACCAAGTCTTGTCCTATCTGTTGCTTAAGCTTATTGTAATTATTTTCTTTAAGAGAACTACATCTTCATGTCAGTTGAATTCCCAAATATTTTACCTTATTTGTGACCTGCATCTTTGAAATCTCGCTCAATTCTTCTTTTTGTTTTTTTAACATATTTTTAGTCATTATCTTCATCTTTTCTTTATTAATTTTAAAACCAGCAACCTCCCCAAATTCTCCTATTTTTTCTGTCAATTTATTTATTGATAGTAATGGTTCTTCAATAATAAAGATCAGGTCATCAGCAAAGGCTTGTAATTTGTATTCTTCTTTTCTAATTTTCATTCCTTTTATCTCTTTTTCTTCTCTGACATTTCTATTCAGCACTTCCAAAGTCAATATAAACAGCAATGGGGATAAAGGACATCCTTGTCGAGTACCTTTTTCTATTTCAATAGAATCAGTCAATTCTCCATTAAAAAAGCCCATCTCTTCCATTTGTAGCGTCATAAATCGGCAATTCACATTGTCGAATGCTTTTTGCGCATCTAGAAATATCAAAGCCATTTGCTTTTCAGGATGCGCTTCATAGTATTCTACAGTGTTCAAAATTATTCTTATATTGTCTCTAATTTGTCTTTTTGGAAGAAATCCATTTTGATCTGAATGTATATTCAAATATCTCTTGAGTCTTTCTGCCAGTATTGAGGCAAAGATTTAATAGTCCGAATTTAGCAGGGATATAGGCTTGTAGTTTTTAATTTGTTGTGGGTCTGTATCTTCTTTGTGAATCAGTGTGATGTAAGCCTCAGTCCATGATTGGGGTATTGTTTTATTTATCAATACTTCATTCATAACATCAAAAACCGGAAGGCATAGAGTTTCTTGTAATGTCCTATAGCCGTGATGGCGAACCTATGGCACGCGTGCCACAGGTGGCACGCGGAGCCATATTAGTGGGCATACCAGCTCAGCTCTGGGGCGCATGCGTGCGCCGGCCAGCTGATTTTCGGGCCTTCTGGGCCCACCAGAAGTAGGGAAACAGGCTGTTTCCTGCCTCTGGAGGGCCTGGGGGGGTGGGGAAGGCCCGTTTTTCTTTCTTACCTGGCTCCAGATCCTCTCTGTGTATCTGGGAACGGCGAAAACAGCCTTTCCCACTCCCTTGGAGGCCCTACGGAGGCTCAAAGGGCCCATTTCCCCACTCCCGGTGGGACAGGAAGTGACGTTTTTTCCTGTCCCCAGCCTCCAGAGACTCCTAGAGAGGCTCCTACAGACTCCTAGAGAGGCTCCTACAGACTCCTAGAGAGGTTCTGGAGGCTGGGGACAGCAAAAAATGTCACTTCCTGGCTTCCGGGTTGGCTCCGCGGCGCCATGGACGGTCTTTTTAGACCGCCGCCCCCGCGATCCCGTTGAGCCGTTCTGACAGCGCTAATCAGCTGTCAAACGGCTTGAAAATCTCCCCTTTGGGAAAAGAAGGGGAGGAGAGCAGGTGGGTGAGGGTAGAGCTCCCCGAAAACCCCTGGATTAATTCCAGGGGTTAGGAGGGCGAGAGCTCCCCGTTCAGCCCACTGAAGCTCCGGATCCGGATGATTTCAAAAAAGCAGGCGGAACAGAAGCAGGAGGACAAGCTTTTTGCAAGTATAATACTTAACTCCGGGGATACAATGTTTCTAATTGGATTTTCTGAGCTGGAAGTAAAGATGGCGTTTTTTTTGTTGCGATTTTAAAAGTGAAAGTTAGAAAGGAAAGTGTCTGCTAATAGACTCGTGCTCAGAGACTGGCTTTAAGTTGCTGGAATAGATTTTAAAGAGCTATTTGGGAAAATATTATTTCGTTTGGTTATTTATAAAGAAATTGCTGAAAGTTGCTCAAGAGGATGGCTGTGACTTTATGACTTTATGGTTGTGGGAAGAAAGAAAATCTTTTTAAAATAAAATGGCTTCCAAGAAAGGAGATTTTGAAAGTGCTGGAAGCTATTTGGAGGTGTCAGAAATGAAACAGTTGTCTGATTTACAGAACTATAAGGATTTTCATGCAGAATTTACAGAATTTATAAAAGAAGCCATGAATAATCATACTGCAGCTATAAGTAATCAAATAGCAATTCTTAAAGGGATAACGACAGAAATGACTGAGGAGACAAAAGCAAGTAAGGAGCATGATGACAATTCAGGAGACATTTTGATTGAAGCAGAGAAGGTGGAAGAATCTTCTCAAGAATTTTTGAGCTTATTCTCTGCTCTTTTTGGAAAAATTGATAGAATCTTTCAAAATTACGACTTGGTTTGGAAGAAAGTAGTAAATGATCAGACTTCCGAAGTTTCAGAAGATGAAGGAGATTTGCCAGTGGTTATACATTTAATAGAAAAGAAACAACTGAACTTTTTTTCACAAACTCTTGACAATCTTTGGTCTTACAGACGAAGGAATGAACTGATTTATATAAGCAAGAAGAGGCGATATGGGGGCTCTAAATCAGAGGAAATCTTCTCAAAAAGGGGACAATCTTTGCAGTTACATCAACCTCAAACTAAAATGAAAAACGTCCTTAAAATAGAAGTAGGAGGGATGCAGAAAGACTGGAAAAAATATAAAAAGAAAGCAAGAATGGTTGTTCTACTCATGGTTAAAAATGATTATGTTTTAGGTGTTATAATTACTGAGGGGGAAAAAGTATAAATCTAAATAATGATTTTTAAATACGATGCATTAATGGTTAATTAAAATGATTATTTTTTTTTGTTTTTTTTGTTTTTTTAAATGTAGAAACCTAAATAATGATAATGGCTAAAAAAGATTATATTTTAGGTTAAAAGTTGGAGGGAGGAAAAAAGACTGAGGGGGTAAACATACAGATTATGATTAATTAAGGTTTATTTTTTGTTTTAAGATTTTTCAAGAGTAAGAATGTAAGAATATTTTTTTTTTGGTTTTCTAGTTTATGTATTAATGGTTAATTAAAATGTTGATGATTATGTTTTAAAATTTTAAAAGTTGGAGGGAGGAATAATGAAGGGGGAAAATTTAGAAACTTAGAAATTGTAGAAATTTAACTATTGAATATCCAAGGTTTATTTTTTGTCATAAGATTTCAAAATATTTGAACTTTGAGAAAAGTAGGAGGGGGAAAAATGTTTTTGCAAATGAATTGAATACTTTATTGATATATTAAGAGAATTTTTAAGGTTTGAATGCTTAATATTTGTTAATGGTTTAAAAATTCTTAGAGTTATTGGATTATACGCTATTTTGAGTCTATAAAAAGGCAGGTTGATGAAATTGTAAAAGGGGAGTTAAGGGGTCTTGGGAGCTATTAAATCTTGAAGTTAGCTAGTTTACTTTAGCGAATGTTTGGTGAAATCTATGCCCTGTTTTTGTTCTGGGAAGTCGGGGGTGGTGGGTGGTGGGGAGGGGTTGAAGATTGAATTTAGTGATGGATTATGGATTGATTTTTTTTTCTTCTTTCTTGATGATAGTTTGAATGATTGTTTATATTGTATACTATTTTGATCAGAAAATAAAAAAAAATTTGATAAAAAAAAAATGTCACTTCCTGTCCCACCGGGAGTTGGGAAATGGGCCTTTTCAGCCTCCGTAGGGCCTCCAAGGGAGTGGGAAAGGCTGTTTTCGCCGTTCCCAGATACACAGAGAGGATCTGGAACCAGGTAAGAAAGAAAAACGGGCCTACCAGGCCATCATGTGCCAGGAGCGGGGGGGAGGGGGGAGGGGGTTGCGCACACATGCGCGTGGGCACGTGCGCGCGTGACCCTCCCCCGCCCCCCCCCTCTCCTGGCACGCGATGGCAAAAAGGTTAGCCATCACTGTCCTATAGTATTCAACAGGCAAACCATCTGGTCCTGGTGTCTTCCCATTTTTTTGTTTCTTAAGTGCTTCTGTTAATTCCATCATCATTATACGTCCATCTAGCATTTCTTCAATGTCTTTAGGAATCAAAGGTAATTTTGCATTCTGTAGATATTTTTTGACTTTCCCATCTTCAACCAGCTCTCTTTTATAAAGTTGCCTATAGTATTCTTGTATTATTTTTCCCATTTCTATATTTCCAAATTTACTTTGTCCTTGATCATCAGTCAGTTGCATCATTGTTTTTGATTCCCTTTCTTTTTTCAATTTATAAGCTAGCCATCTTCCTGGTTTATTCGCATTTTCAAAATAGTTCTGTTTAGCACTTCTTATTTTTTGGGCTAGCTCTTCCTTCTCCAGTAAGTCCATTTTATGTTTCAACATGTCCATTTTCATTTTTACATCTTTCTTGTATGGATCTTTCTGGAGTTCCTTTTCAAATCTCTTCTATTCATCCAATAATAATAATAATAATAATAATAATAATAATAATAATAATAATAATAATAATAATAATAATAATAATAATAATAATAATAATAATAATAATTTTATTTATATACCGCCCTTCTCCCGAAGGACTTGGGGCGGTGTACAGCCAGAATTAAAACATAAATATACAGATATCATGGTTAAAATTAATTAAAATCATTAAATAGTTTTGGGCAAATTTTAAAACCCAAAATTAAAACCCAATTTAAAATCATTCAGTTAGACAGCCCCACCTGTCGGAACAGTAGGGTCTTGAGGGCACAACGGAAGACCCGGAGGTCAGAGATGTTACGAATGTCTGGGGGCAATTCATTCCAAAGGGCAGGAGCTCCGACAGAGAAGGCTCTCCTCCTGGGTGTCGCCAGCCGACATAACTTGGCCGATGGTACCCTGAGGAGTCCCTCTCTGTGGGAGCGAACTGGTCGGTGGGAGGCTGTTGGTGGCAGAAGGCAGTCCCGTAGATACCCTGGTCCTATGCCATGGAGCGCTTTAAAGGTGGTAACCAACACCTTGAATTGCACTCGGAAGACCACTGGGAGCCAGTGCAGCTCGCGCAGGAGAGGTGTCACGTGGGCACAATGGCTTGCGCCCATAACCACCCACGTGGCCGCATTCTGGACCAGTTGGAGCCTCCAAGTGCTCTTCAAGGGGAGCCCCATGTAGACAGCATTACAGTAGTCTAGACGGGAAGTGACGAGGGCGTGAGTGACCGTGCGCAAGGCGTCCCAGTCCAGAAAGGGACGCAACTGGCGGATCAGGTGAACCTGATAAAAAGCCCCCCTGGCTACGGCCGTCATATGCTCTTCTAAAGACAGCCGTGAGTCCAGGAGGACACCCAGATTGCGAGCCCTCTCTGTGGGGGGTAAAGATTCACCCCCAATAGTCAGCAATGGCACCTGCTGACTATACCGGGACGCCGGAAGCCACAGCCACTCAGTCTTGGAAGGGTTGAGTTTGAGCCTATTTCTCCCCATCCAGACCCGCACGGCCTACAGGCAGCGGGACATCACATCAAGGGCATCATTGGGGTGGTTTGGGGTGGAGATGTACAGCTGGGTGTCATCAGCGTACTGGTGGACTCTCACCCCAAAACCATGGATGTTCTCACCCAGCGGCTTCACATAAATGTTGAACAGAAGGGGCGAGAGGACCGACCCCTGCAGCACCCCCCAAGCGAGGCACCTCAAGGTCAACCTCTGCCCCCCTGCCAACACAAACTGCAAGCGGTCGGAGAGGTAGGAGAACCACCGTAACACGGTGCCTCCAATTCCTAACCCCCTCAACCGCTGCAGCATGATACCATGGTCGATGGTATCAAAAGCCACTGAGAGATCTAATAGGACCAGGACAGAGGAGCAACCCCTGTCCCGAGCCCTCCAGAGATTATCAACCAACGCGACCAATGCCGTTTCTGTGCTGTACCCCTGCCTGAAGCCCGACTGGTACGGGTCCAGATAGACAGCTTCCTCCAGGTACCGGGGTAGCTGTCATGCCACCACACTCTCGACAACCTTCGCCACAAAACGAAGGTTGGAGACCGAACGGTAATTTGCTAATACAGCCAGGTCCAGGGATGGCTTCTTGAGGAGGGGCCTCACCACCGCCTCTTTCAAGGCGGCAGGAAAGGCACCCTCACTCAAAGAAGCATTTATAATCCCCTGGAGCCAGCCTCATGTAACCTCCCGGGAGGCCAGTACCAACCAGGAGGGACACGGGTCCAATAAACATGTGGCAGCACTAAGCCTACGCAGAATCCTGTCCACGTCCTCGGGAGCCACGGGGTCAAACTCTTCCCAGATAATATTCTCAAGACTCACCCCCGTCTCCCTCCCCGGACTCACCCAGTCGGAGTCCAAGCCTTCCCGAATCCGAGCAACTTTATCATGCAGGAATTGCACAAAATCCTCAGCTCGACCCTGCAAGGGATCTTCCCGCAATCCCCCCCGAAGGAGGGAGTGGGTCACCCTAAACGGACCAGCTGGGCGGTTCTCTGCAGATGCGATAAGAGCGGAAAAATAGTTAGATTTTGCCGCTTTTATTGCCACTAGGTAGGTCTTGATATAAGACCTCACCTGTGTCCGGTCAGATTCAGATTGACGCTCTCTAGGCGTCTTTTCCGATGCTTCATCTCTCTCATCTCTCTCGGAGAACCAAGGAACCAATTGAGGTCGGCATCGGGTCAGAGGCCGCAAAGGCATGACGCGGTCCAAAGCCCCTGCGGCCGCACTATCCCAGGCGGCCACAAGGTCTTCAGTGGAGTCGTGTGCCAGAGTCTCAGGAAACAGCCCAAGCTCCATCTGGAACCTTTCGGGATCCATCAGGCGCCTGGGACGGAACCATCTGGTCGGTTCCGTCTCCCTGCGGCGGGGGGAAGCGGCTTGAAAGTCTAAGTGAAGGAGTGAATGATCTGTCCATGACAAGGGTTTAATGTCTAGGTCCCCTCTACCAAGATCATTCAGCCATTGACCAGAGATGAAAATCAAGTCCAGAGTGTGTCCCCCTGTGTGAGTGGGGCCTTGCACTAACTGGGTCAGGTCCATGGCCGTCATGGAAGCCATGAACTCCCGAGCCACCTCTGACGTCTCACCGATGGATGGCAGGTTGAAATCCCCCATAACAATAAGTCTGGGGGTATCAACCGTCATCCCGGCAATCACGTTGAGTAGCTCAGGCAGGGTCGCCGCCACGTGGCAGGGAGCCAGGTACGTAGTCAGCAGACCTATCTGCACTCCACGACCCCACTTTACAAAAAGGGACTCACATCCGGCTATCTGAGGAACAGTGGCCTCCCTCGGACAAAGACTTTCTCTAATAATTGCCGCTACTCCCCCACCCCTCCCCTGAGCCCTTGGCTGATGAAATGCACGGAAGCCTTTGTAAAAGTTTGTCTTTTTTTCACATTTCTTTTCTTTATATAATCTATTATTATGCCTCTAGCGTAAGCCTTCATTGTATCCCAGCGATTTTGTATCGATGTACAGTATCTTCCTTTTTATTCTCCTTAAAAAAAACTTCAGCTCTATCTGCATTTTCTGTATAAAATCTTTTTCTTTTAAGATTGTATTATTCAAAGTCCATCTAGCTTTCCTTTTTTGGCCTTTCCAGGTTACTATTACTGGATTATGATCAGCCCATAGATTAGTGTCTATTTCCACCTGCTCAATTTTTGAAATCAAGTCCATTGTTATCCATATCATATCTAACCTGGACCAAGATGAATGCCTATTTGAATAAAAAGTGTATTGTCTATTCTTCCCATTTCTAACTCTCCATATATCTTTCAAATTTGTTTCCTCTATCATTTTAAAAAATGAATTCGGCAGTGTCTTTCTATTATATCTTCCTGTTTTTGATGTTTTATAATCCAGTTTTTCATCTACTATTCCGTTAAAATCTCCCATCATACATGTATTATCATAGTCCATTTCAATTATTTTCATATGTAAATTTCGATAAAAATCACTTTGATTATTATTTGGCGCATATATTGCAACTAGTAGTATCTTCCACCATCAAAATTCTGCCCTCTGAATCTGCATGTTTGTTCTGCTTTTATTGAATTTTTGATGTATAAAAAGACGCCTCTCTTTTTACTTTGCGATAATGATGAAAAAATTCTTCCAAGTTTACGTTGTGCCAATAATTGTTCATGTTGCTTTTTAATGTGAACTTCTTGCAAACAAATTATATCAAGTTTTAGCTTCTCTAATTTATAAAAAAACCCTTCTTTTCACAGCCAAAATAAGTCCATTTATATTTATTGAAATTAATTTCGTAGCATCTATATTCATATTTTATATGTAGGTTTTGTTGTTCTAGTTGATCTTACTTCCCATTGTTCTTTGAATTCCACAATCCCACCAACAGCGCCCTCCGTTGGTTCAGTCATTGCCATTTCCTCTTCTATAGGTTTTGTAGACACCAGTGCAGCTTGTGTTTCTGTTTCCATTGCCACTTCCTTTTCCTTTAAAAAAATCTTCATAAAAAGGTCTCACTTTATCAATTGTATCTAGCCTGTATCTTTGAAGTTTCCATGTTAAAATCAATCCTTCTGGTATCAGCCATCTAAAATTAACACCCTTTTGGATTAGTATCTTGGTCAGAAATTTATACTCTTTTCTCATATCTCTCACTTTTCTTGGAATTTGTTTCAAGACCACCACTTCTTTCTCCTTGAATTTCAATGTTTTTTCTCTCACCACTTGAAGAACTTGTGCTTTAATCGATTTCTTAGTAAATCTTATGTGGACTTCTCTTGGTAATTTATTACACATAGCGTATCTAGTGTAAACTCCATATGTCATCTCCTCTCTAGATATTTCCAAAGCATCTGCAAGCATCGAAATCATGACATCCGAAAGATTTTCTCCTTTTTCTTCCTCCACATTTTGAAATCTAAGATAGAATTCTGCTTTATCCATTTCCAGTTCCACTACCCCACTCCTTTCGCTTTCCACCTCTCTCAGTCTATTTTTTTTTTAATTTGATTTATATGCCGCCCTTCTCCGAAGACTCAGGGCGGCTTACAGTGCGTTAAGCAATAGCCTTCATACTTTTGTATATTTTGTACAAAGTCAGCTTATTACCCCCACAATCTGGGTCCTCGTTTTACCTACCTTAGAAAGGATGGAAGGCTGAGTCAACCTTGAGCCTGGTGAGATTTGAACTTGCAGTAATTGCAGGCAGCTGATGTTAATAACAGTGCTTTAGTCTGCTGCGCTACCAGGGCTCCTGGTATTGTCAAAGTCTTTCATTTCCCCCCCCTTTTTGTCATCCTTCTTCTCCAGCTCTTGTAGTCTTCCTTCAAATTTTGACATTGCCTGTTTGATGCTGACCACTTTTTCATCTGTCTTTAGTAGTTGCTGTTCCATCCTTTGGACATTCTCGTCTGTCTTAAGTAATTGTTGTTCCATCCTTTGAACTGTATTCAAAATTGTTTGTAGTGATGCTTCTTTGTCTTTGTCTTTCTCTTGTTGAATCATGGCCTGGATTGTACGTTGTCCTCCAGATGTAGATGCAGAAGGTGTGGTTGCAGCTCCCACTGTTGCAGCTTTTCTACTCATTTTATTATAATCCACTGGTGCAAAAACCAAAAAATTTAAAAAAGAGGGAAGAAGGAAAGAGAAAAGAGAAAAGAAAAGCAAAAAAAGCAAAAAAGCAAATATGGAAAAAGAAAAGGAAAGAAAAAAAACAAACCCCAACTCTTCAGGTTCTTCCAGACCCTAATCCAACTAAAAGTCCATTAAAAATAAGGAAGGAGAAAGAAAAAAAAAGATTCAAAAAAATAAGTAATGAAAAATATAAAAACCCAAAATCAAAAATCCACAAAAGGGATCAAAAAAGAAAAAAAAAGACCCAGAAAAAATAAAGGGGGGGAAAAAGAAAAAAAAGAAAAAAAACCTTCAGGCTCTTGAATGCCTTAATCCAATTCAATTTTAAAAAAATCTCAAAATAGAGAAGATCTTTGACTTATGTTTATATCTGGAAAGCATACAGAGAGTTCTCTCGCATACAAGCCTCAAAAAGAGAGAATAACAGTGGCTACCCCAGAGGGTTATAATAATAAAAAGGAAATTCCCCTCCACACTTTTCCAAGGCTCCTACTTCAAAGCCACCAAGAACACCTGAATAAACAATGCAGATAATTCCACTGCCTCAAATGTTCTCTTCACTTAAGCTAAACAAGCTAGAGCTCGGAGCCACTTTGTTATTATTTTGGCTACAATGTATCCTTCATTTTTCTGCCTGGATACACATTGCAACAAAGTTTCTTCTCTCTTTTCTTTTCCCAGCAGATGGCAGCACTTTCACTCTCTTAGCTTTCCTACGTTAAGAGTCCCAATCTTCTTTATTGGAAGTTAATTATAAAAAAAGGAAAAGTTAAAAGGGAAAAATAACCAGAGGAAGAAAATAGAAAAGCTTCACAATAAATCAATCTTAAATCAAACAAAAAGAATGTTTTAAAAAGGCACAGTCCCAAAAAACAATGTCTTCCCCTTTCTTCTCTTTCAATCCAGTCTCAGTCTTAAAAAGCAATTAATTTATTCCAATCAGCAATCGGATTTCAGATAGTCTATTCCAAAATAGATTCGCCACTTAACTATCTTTAATTGATCATCCACTCACTCATCTCTCAAGGTGAACTTTTCTATTTTTTAAAAAAGGCTCTCTCACCGCGTCGGATAGCTGTCATTCCTCTTTCTTCCTCCAAAGCTGTCCCAGCCTTGGCAGCCACAATGGCTGCTTCCCCACTGCTGGAAAAAGGGCTTTTCTGGATCAATCAGGGACTTTGCGGTGTCCCTGAGATCGACAGAATGTGCCCTCCACTACCACAGTCAAAACTAGACTGTGGGGTCCTGACAGGACTGTCTAGCAGCGGGGCTGTCGGCGGCGATTCTGGAGCCCCAAAATCGCCCGTCCGTTTCGCCGTGACGTCAACTTCCGGTGGAGTTATATGGATACTTACTAGAAGTAAAATTGGAAGAAGTAAAATTGGAAGAAGAACAAGTCAAAGAATCAATGATAGCGTGGGGGAAAAATTTTGGTTATGGTATTGATTTAGAGAAATGGCAAAAATTGTGGTCACATAACTATAAAAGGACAATGTCTACAGCATATAAAGAGAATTTGTATAAGATATTTTACAGGTGGCATTTACCCCCAACGAGAATAGCCAGAATGTTCAAGAATAAATCGGAGACTAAGAAAAAAAAGATCTCTCCATCTCCAAAAAAATTATTTCTTCCTCTAAGTCCCTATTTATCGTTATTTGTCTCTTCTCCCAGCTGTCCATCCGCCCTTCGCATCTCTCCGTCTTCTTCTCCATCTCTTTCATTTTTTTCCTCTTGTTGTATTAATGTCTGTCGTATATCTCCCAATTCACTTCACATCTGTTTAATTTCTTCCTTAACCCCTCTCATTTCCGCTTTCACGTCTGCTCCCAAGTCCTCACAATTCTTAGATGTTGACTCCTGATTCTTAGCCATCGATTCCTGGATGGTTTGTAAAATATTTTGAAGAGCCTGCATAGAGGGCGTCTTCCCCGTCACCGACATATCTTCCAATGCTCTTCTAGAAGCTGAATGTGTTGAACTTGGGGTTACGGAGGTAGGCAGGGAAATAACTTTCTTACTTGTTGTAGTAATAGTTGAAGATGTAGACATAACTGAAGACAACCACTGTTCCTCTACTCTTTATTAAATAAATATGTCAATCAAGTCATTTAGATCAAATAGGTTAACTCATCAGATCTTGATACATCCAAATTATTCAATTTTCAATGTTTACTATGAGGCAGTGTATATATATCTTTTCCCCCCCTCTTTTCCTTTCTTTTCCTTTCCTTTTTAGTTGTAGTATCCAAATCAGTCACTAGGTGGCAATACAAGACCAACCAAGGGCAGTCTCAGTCTTCAACAGTGGGGAAAAAAATGTCAAGTCACGATGTAGTAAAAAGTTCACCTTCTGATAATGTAGCAAAGAGAGAAGTAAAAGAGAAAATCTCACTATGTCTCCGATCGCAAATTCCAACAAGATCAAGCAATTATTCCTCGTCCAACAGACAATATATTCAAAAAAAAAGAAAAAAAAGGAGGAGGTGAAGTTTTGATAATATCAGAGTCCAAGGGGAGTTCAATGGCCACTTCTAAGGGGCGAATAGCAGCTAGCAGCAAGAAGTTTACAAGACAGCCGTTTCTCCGTCTCAGCCGCTCCCCCAGTAAATGGCAAATCTTATATGTTTCTTAGGCAGGAGGCTCAGTCAGCTCGGAGCTAACTTAGAAAAACAGAGTTCTTACACCACGCTGGCAGGCTTCCCTCTCCAAGCGGCATAGTCACGATTTTGGGGCGATCCCACGCCGCCCTCTTTCTGCGCTGGCACCCCGAGAAGAAATCTGCCGGCATGCGGGAGAGCCACCTCCTCGCATGCCCCGATGCCTCCCCTTCTTCGCGAACCTCTCCACGGCTCACAATGGCACAGGAACAACCACCAGACACAGAAAAGGGAAAACTAGGATCAGTAGCTTCACCATTCCTAGTCCTCCATTTACCGTGACGTCACCGGAAGCCTCTGGATGACATTGTAGGAGAAATAGTTGCAGAAACTTTAGAGGCGGATAGATGCATGATCCAACGTGATATTGATGAGACTTTTAGAGTATTCACTAGCTATGCAAAAAGGAACAATCTCCCTCGGGAAATTCACATTCGTTTTAATAAGAAAGCCTTGTGCGAGGAATTTTATAAACGAACAAGGGATCAAACTATTACATATAAAGGCCAACGGATAATAGTTTTGAAACAAATTCCATGTCGGGTAAGAGAACAGAGACGTAGATATCAATTTTTGACGACTTTCCTGAGGAAAAACGCAATTTCGTATCATTGGCTGTTACCTGAAGGCTTATTGATGACATGAAGGGATAAGAAAGTGAGGATTCGGAGTCTTCAAGAAGCAAGAGAACTCATGGAACAACAATTCAATTTGTCAGAATTAGATGTTGAAGGAGAAGGGGAAACTAGAAGCCTGGAGGAATCGCAAGAGGAAGAAGAGGTAGAGGAGAGGAGAGAAGGAAAGGTGGGAAAGAAGGGCAGGGGAACACGAAAAGTTGAGGAATTAATAGCGCCTCAGAGGGAGACAAGACGAACAGCTAAGAAGACCACAACAGCGGGAAAGTAAAAACTTAGGTGAGAAAAGGAGATGGGGGAATTAGTACGTTTGATATCTGTAAATATTAGTGGTTTAAATGCCCCTAATAAGCGTAGTAGGATTTTGAACAAATTAAGAAAGGCTAAGTATGATATTGTCTGCATGCAGGAGACTCATATAAAAAAAGATCAAAACCATTTGTTAGAATGCCGGGCGTTGGGTAAAACTTATACCTCATTAGCAGGACAAAAAAAAAGAGGGATAGTGGTATATGTATGACATCATTTGAAATCCCAACAGGTATTTGCTGACCAGGAAGGCCGGGTTCTCATGCTCGAAATAGAAATAGCCCAGTGGAAGTCTTTATTGGTTTGTATTTATGCCCCTAATGACAATCAGAGGACTTTTTATCAAAACTTATATGTTAAACTGGGTGAGCTAGAATACGAACATATCTGTTTAGTTGGGGATTTCAATGCTGTAACGGATAGAATGCAGGATTATGTCCCGGGAAATATACAAGGAGGGTTGAAGGATATTAAGAGAACACTACCAAAAATATGTAATGATTTAAGGGAGGAATTTGGACTGCAGGATATATGGAGGTTGAGAAATCCCAATAAAAATCAATATACTTATTTCTCTCCTAGACACCACTCGTGGACCCAAATAGATATGATATGGATGTCCCTTGAGTTGAGGGGGTTGGTCTCAGAAGTGGAAATAGGGCCCAACCAGTGGGCAGACCATAACCCGCTAATGGTAACTTGGAAGATCCCACATTGTAGGAAGGGTAAATGGAGAATGAATATAGGTATCTTGAGAGATGAAGAATTTATGAGTAAATTTAAGAAGGAGTTACATCTTTTTTTTCCCAGGAAAATAAGAAAGAGGATACTTCAATATACAATACATGGGATACGGCTAAGGCAGTGATGAGGGGATGGCTAATCAAATACATGATTGATAAACGCAGGGCTGGTAAGAAACATCGAGACTACCTCTTGAATAAATTACAACGGGTGGAAGAAAGGATGCAAAATGGATTAACCCAGACAACATTGATAGAGGAAAGGGATTTCTGGCAACACCAGATTAAATTATTAGATCAAGAGGAATTAGCAAATAAAATAAAGTGGACTAAACAACATTTTTTTGACAGGGCGAACAAAACAGGAAGATGGCTGGTTTACCGGCTTAGGAAGGAGCAGGAACAATGGAGAATAGAAGGGATGAAAGATGTAATTGGGAATCTTCATTGTCAGGGCATTTATTAATCCCATGTTTGGTTCTGGGACTAATTACCCTGGTTTAGAGGAGATGGATCGTGGCTTAGTCCAAGTTGCAATATTCTGAAAAGAAACACGAGGAAGAGTTTCTAATAAAACTCATTTATTTGTTATAAAGAAAATAAAACACCTCACTAACTAAGAAAAGTAATTGCTACATTTTTGAAAGTAATTCGGGCCGGCTATCTCTCAGCCGGACCTTGCTGGAAAAAGAACAAAGGAAAGAGTGTGAAGCAAGTGAAGGAATGTGGGTGGATACGGAAACACGTAGCTTACTGATAAGAAGTTGGCAAGCTACGGAGAGTCTGACAGTCCAGAAATAATGAGCTCAGCTGGTAAATAAAATAACACAGTGACATTCATTGTACTAAGGAAGGGAAGAGAATGGTAGCCCAGGATTTCTTTACACAGCTTTATCAGAAAGGGGAGGAAAATATTTGTGAAATTTGGAAATACTTGGAAAAGACAGACTTGCCTATAGTCTTGGAAACAATGAAGGATATTCTTAATGGGGAATTTACGATGGAGGAAGTAGAAACAGTTATGAAAGCACAGGCGAATGGCAAAACCCCGGGTAGAGATGGCCTCCCAGTTGAACTATACAAAATAGTGTTTGATGTTGTAGGGAAACACATGCCGGATTTATTTAATGCGGTTATGAAAGAGGCTCAGGTCCCAGTATCTTGGATTGAGGCTTATATTTCTATTATTCCAAAAGAAGGAACTGATTTATCTCTTATTAAGAATTATAGACCTATATCATTACTAAATTCCGATTATAAGATGTTTGCAGGGGTCCTTGCAGCCAGACTTAGCTGTTTCCTTAACCAATTCATTCACTCAGATCAAAACGGCTTCCTTCCTAATAGATACTTACGAGATAATCTTAGAATTATCATGAATACATTAGAATTTTTCAAAAATCGCCCGGATAAACAATTAGCTTTAATTTTTGTTGACGCCCAAAAGGCGTTTGACAGAATCAGTTGGGAATTTATGATTTCTCAATTGGAATATATGGAGTTTGGTGGGAATTTTATTCGGGCAATTCGAGCTATCTACCGGGAGCAGACTGCAAGAGTTTTCATAGATGGAGAGGAAACGGAGAGGATTCAAATTTGTAGAGATACAAGACAGGGATGTCCCCTTTCCCCATTGCTATTTGTATTGACTTTAGAACCCCTGCTTAGAGAAGTGAGAGGAAATATGGAAATAAGAGGAATGAAGATTAGACAGGAGGAAGTTAAAGTCCAGGCTTATGCAGATGATCTTGTATTTATTTTGGATCAACCACTGGACTCGGGCCTGAAATTATTATGCTTGATTAGA
The DNA here is from genome assembly GCA_037215915.1 of Pantherophis vulpinus. Classification (NCBI taxonomy): domain Eukaryota; kingdom Metazoa; phylum Chordata; class Lepidosauria; order Squamata; family Colubridae; genus Pantherophis; species Pantherophis vulpinus. Next base: position 622,291 of record JAXLNS010000038.1, read on the forward strand.
GAGTATGGGAAGGTAGCGGGATTATTGATGAAAGAAGAAAAAACTAAAATCCTAGCGAAGAATATGACTCAGATGCAAAGGCAACAGCTGGAGCAGTTAATGGGTTTAAAAATGACAAATAAAATTAAGTATCTGGGTATATGGTTGACTGCCAGATGTTCCTCCATAAAGGAGGATAACTATCTTCCTCTTTACAACCAGATGCTCAGAGATCTAGAAAGATGGAAAAATCTCCAGCTATCAATTTTGGGAAGGGTGGCAACCATTAAGATGTGCGTGTTACCCAAATGGCTATTTCTATTTCAAACAGCCCCGGTAAGGTTGAACAAAGAGTTTTTTACAAATTTGGATAGGAGTATATCCAAGTTTATCTGGCAGGGAAAGAAGCCGCACATTGGACTTAAAATGTTACAAGAACCTAAAAACAGAGGAGGACTTGGACTCCCAAATTGGGAGCTTTATTACCAAGCAGCAAACTTGATTTGGGTGAAAGAATGGATGACCCTACAAAAGAGACGACTTCTGACATTTGAGGGAGCTGGTCTTCAACATGGCTGGCACTATTTTTTATGGCCGGGAGTGTCCGGCCGCCCCAGACACTTTGACGATCAGTATTTACAGTCAGGTCCAGAAATATTGGGACATCGACACAATTCTAACATCTTTGGCTCTATACACCACCACAATGGAGTTGGAATGAAACAAACACAATGTGTGTTAACTGCAGACTGTCAGCTTTAATTTGAGGGTATGTACATCCAACTCAGGTGAATGGTGTAGGACTTACAGCAGTTTGCATATGTGCCTCCCACTTGTTAAGGGACCAAAAGTAATGGGACAATTGGCTTCTCAGCTGTTCCATGGCCAGGTGTGTGATATTCCCTCATTACCCCAATTACAATGTGCAGATAAAAGGCCCAGAGTTCATTTCAAGTGTGCTATTTGTATTTGGAATCTGTTGCTGTCAACTCTCAAGATGAGATCCAAAGAGCTGTCACTATCAGTGAAGCAAACCATCATTAGGCTGAAGAAACAAAACAAACCCATCAGAGAGATAGCAAGAACATTAGGCGTGGCCAAAACAACTGTTTGAAACATTCTCAAAAAGAAGGAATGCACCAGTGAGCTCAGCAACACCAAAAGACCTGGGAGACCACGGAAAACAAGTGTGGTGCATGACCGAAGAATTCTTTCCCTGGTGAAGAAAACACCCTTCACAACAGTTGGCCAGATCAAGAACACTCTCCAGGAGGTAGGTGTATGTGTGTCGAAGTCAACAATCAAGAGAAGACTTCACCAGAGTGAATACAGAGGGTTCACCACAAGATGTAAACCATTGGTGAGCCTCAAAAACAGGAAGGCCAGATTAGAGTTTGCCAAACAACATCTAACAAAGCCTTCACAGTTCTGGAACAAGATCCTATGGACAGATGAGACCAAGATCAACTTGTACCAGAGTGATGGGAAGAGAAGAGTATGGAGAAGGAAAGGAATTGCTCATGATCCTAAGCATACCACCTCAACAGTGAAGCATGGTGGTGGTAGTGTCATGGCGTGGGCATGTATGGCTGCCAATGGAACTAGTTCTCTTGTATTTATTGATGATGTGACTGCTGACAAAAGCAGCAGGATGAATTCTGAAGTGTTTCGGGCAATATTATCTGCTCACATTCAGTCAAATGCTGCAGAACTCATTGGACGGCGCTTCACAGTGCAGATGGACAATGACCCAAAGCATACTGCAAAAGCAACCAAAGAGTTTTTGAAGGGACAGAAGTGGAATGTTATGCAATGGCCAAGTCAATCACCTGACCTGAATCCCATTGAGCATGCATTTCACTTGCTGAAGACAAAACTGAAGGGAAAATGCCCCAAGAACAAGCAGGAACTGAAGACAGTTGCAGTAGAGGCCTGGCAGAGCATCACCAGGGATGAAACCCAGCGTCTGGTGATGTCTATGCGTTCCAGACTTCAGGCTGTGATTGACTGCAAAGGATTTGCAACCAAGTATTAAGAAGGGAAAGTTTGATTTATGATTATTATTCTGTCCCATTACTTTTGGTCCCTTAACAAGTGGGAGGCACATATGCAAACTGCTGTAAGTCCTACACCGTTCACCTGAGTTGGATGTACATACCCTCAAATTAAAGCTGACAGTCTGCAGTTAACTCACATTGTGTTTGTTTCATTCCAACTCCATTGTGGTGGTGTATAGAGCCAAAGATGTTAGAATTGTGTCGATGTCCCAATATTTCTGGACCTGACTGTATGTAGGACTCTTGGGTACACTTGGGAAAAGATTAGAAGAAGAGTATATTCAAAAGTACCATGTTGGATTTTGGCGCAGGAAGCTCAGATCTACCCGACATTGCATAAAGGGAGGAAAACGTTGACTTATGAAGTCTTTTTGGATGCTCAGGGTAATCCGAAGACACGAGAATTATTAACTCTCCAAGGATATAAAATAGACTGGTGGTCTTATTCCCAAGTGCACTCCAGGTATAAAAAAGATTTATATAGTGAAGGAATTTACCGTAAAAGACAAGAATTGGATAAGATCTTATTAGAAGGAGGGAAAGGGGTACTATCTAAATGTTACGCATATTTATTGTCTCTGCAGATAGGACAGGATGTAGTGAAGGATTGTATGATAGCGTGGGGGCGAAATTTTGGATATCCCCTTGACTTCCAGCAATGGGAACAGATTTGGTTGAAAAATATGAAATTAACCATGGCCTCCTCATATAAAGAAAACATATATAAAATGGTCTACCGTTGGCATCTCCCCCCTGCGAGACTAGCTAAAATGTTTCCCGGGACATCTTCCTGCTGTTGGAAATGCGGTTACAGTAATGGAACTTACTTTCATCAATGGTGGACCTGCCTGCAGGCGGTTAAATATTGGAAAAAAATACAGCAGTGGATTTTGGAAATTACACAGATCAATTTGGAATTGAGGCCCAAGATTTTCCTGTTGGGGGCAAAACCTTTGAATGTTAAATCAGGTATATGGTTCTTGTTGATTCATATTATTACTGCAGCAAGATTAGCGTTTGGGCAGGAGTGGAAAAATCAATACTTACCGATGGATTTGAAAATAATATATAAAATTAATGAGTGTGCGGAATCAGATAGATTAACTAGATTGATCAATGGTAAAAAAGATTCAGAATTTTATAACAGTTGGAAATTATGGTATGATTGGGTCCAGAAAAGGTGGGATAGAATAGATATATGATGGCAAGTATGTATGTATAAAGGAATGACTTTATATTTATGGACAATGTACTCACATTACACCATGGTGGCAGAATTGTATATTTCATTTGTGTATTGATGCATAGAATATATTAATAAAATAAAAAAAAAATTTTTTTAAAAAGAATAAATCAAAGAAATGTTGGAAGTGTCATCAGACTCCAGGATCCTATTACCATATGTGGTGGACATGCGTGGATGCAAGGCGATTTTGGACTAAGATACACACATGGTTGGAAAAAATGACAAAGAGACATATTGACTTTAAACCAGAGATACTTTTATTAGGGATCTTACCAGAGACATTTAATAAAGAATTACAATATTTAATTGTGAATATTTTAACAGCGGCTAGAATTGTATTTAGAGTTTAGAGTTTAGAGTTTATTGGATTTCTATACCGCCCTTCTCCCAGGGGACTCAGGGCAGTGTACAGCCACATTAAAACACATGAATTTATAAAATTTAAAACCAATTAAAACAAATATATACAATTTGGCCCTCAAATTAAAACACACATACACCCACTTAAAATTCATATTAGGCCAGTCCGGCTTGCAAAAAATTGGAAAGGGGAGAAGATAATTACCGATGAAGAAATTATTAAGAAAATGTTGGACTGTGCTAAAATGAGTAGATTGACATTTGAAATAAGAGAACAGGAAGATAAACAATATTATTTGATATGGGAGATATTTTATCAATTGTTTGACAATAAAGTATGGAGATGAGATAGCATATATGAAATGAAATTTCGATGAAATATTTAAATATTTATCTTCTGTTCAAGTAAAGAATAATTGTCGTATGATGAGATTTGGAAAATTGTAAGCACAAAATGATTTTAACCGATCGAGATGCTGTCTATAATTGTTTGTAAGGATGATACTTTTATGTTGTTGTTTATTTTAATTCAAAATAAAACTTTTTTCAAAAAAAAAAAAAATAGGGCAGAACCCCAGGGATGCCATATAACAAACGTTCCATCAGGCTTTGAAACAACCCTGGGGCCACGCTCACCCCAAACTATAGGCAGCAACAATGGAACGCCCCCCGATGCGTTATGATTGTTTGGGCTTCAGCAGTGGCATCATCTACAGGGAGCTGCTGATACGCTTGAGCAAGATCTAACTTTGCGAAGATCTTACCCTCCCCCCAACGAATGTAACAAGTGCTGCACCACTAGTAACGGATAAGTATGTTCTGTCCCCGTCTCCACACACACACACAGTCAGCCGAGGGTTAAGAAAGCACTTGGCACGCACACAGGTTGTTATCTAAAACTTGGCAGCTATACGAGCATCGACTGCCAAGGGCTTTACTTCATCAGATAAACAGAAAATACATACAAATTGCAAATAGTCCAGTTCCAAACAAAAAACCTTTCGGCAGCTTTAAGCGTTGTTCAAGTGACTAGCCAGAGTTAGTTTTTGTCCGTCACAGAGTCTTAAATGGCCACCACACTCTCTTATATAGTCTCTGGGGTGTGGTCCAGTGACTCAGTTATAATCCCTGGCACGCCTCCTTAACTGCTGCAACCGTTTATCACGCCTTCGTTGACGTGGATCCAGGAACGACAGATCACCTCCCTCGCTCTCATCGGAGACACCTGGCTCCTGACTAATCTCCTCTTCCTCGGCCGGCACTTGAGGCAGTGCCAGAGGAGAGGGGCCTGGAGAGGGAGGCCTGGCCGACTCCTCTTCTTCATGTTCGGAGCCTTCTTCCTCCGATGAGATAGGCTCGGAGGGCGGGGCCACAACAAAGTATTATGTTGAAGAGCCCTATTCAATGTACACTTATAATCCGCACAAATTTGGACCGACCCGTCTGGTTTCACTGGCATCACGATAGGGGTCTCCCACTTGGCGTGGTCCACCAGTTCCAGTGTCAGCATTCCAAATTATGTTCTCCTCCAGCGCTGACATGAATGAAAGAAGGGAGAAGCTTTGCTCTAATGCTGAGATGAATTTTTACCTAGTTCCCTGCTCTTTAGTAGATAGCGTTACCTGGGCGACAGAGGGAGGGGGGAAATTCCTGTGAAAAGAAAGTGCTTGGGACGAAGAGATGGATCTGCACGATGGCCAATGAGACATTGGGGTTGAAGAACAGAAAGGGAGGGTTTTGGAAGGAGGGGCCAGTTTTGGCTTCACAAAGAGTTCAGGGATGTCATTCTCCTATTCTTAAATTAAAAAAAAGATTCATTAGAGACCTTGCATTTGAGAATGAAGTTTATTTAAGATAGCAACGAAACCTGACAGAGGTCAGGCAGACAAGCACCGAACTCCCCAAAGACCATTTCAGTTGGGAGAGAAAGTCTACCTTTCCACCAAGTACTTGAGACTTAGACTCCCGAGCAAGAAATTAGGCCCGAAATTTATAGGACCATTTCCTATAGTAAAAATAATCAACCCCATTACAGTACAACTGCAGTTGCCACGGCTTTTGGGGAAGATTCACCCCGTTTTTCACAGTAGCCTTCTGAAACCTGTAGTGGGGTCTACTTTATTTTTTTTTAAAAAAAAATTTTATTAACATAAACAAACGTAAAACACAAATACATGTAAACACTTATACATTAACAAAAAGTCCATCGACTAACTTCTAGAAAACCTTCGCATCGGTGATTAATGTCCATTTAACCAATTTTCCTTAATTATACTATTTACAAATTTACTTGCTTATACCTTAATGCATTCATAGAAGTTCAGCAGTATCTTTCTACAATCATATTAACCATTTATTTATACAATCCTACGGCTCATCTCATGTATCTATTTCTGCGATTCTTGAGTTATGTTCTCCTAGTGTCCTATGTTGTTGGCCCTATCCTTCCTTCTAACCATGTGTACCATTTTTGCCAAACTAAATAAAAGTCAGTGTTCTCTTTATCTTGGAGCTCTTTTGTGAGCCTATCCATCTCTGCGCATTCATTTATTTTTGTTATTATTTTTTCTTCTGTTGGTATTATCTCGGATTTCCAATTCTGAGCGTACACTATGCGTGCCGCTGTCAATATGTGGCTGGTAAGATATTTTATCTCCTTGGTGCACTGTGGTGTAGTCATTCCAAATAGAAAGAATTCTGGTTTCATTTCTACTCTTTGCCTCATTGTTTCTTCAATTATTCTCTTAATCTCTTGCCAGTAGTGTTGTGCCTTCCTGCAAGACCACCAGAGATGGTAATATGTCCCCTTTTGTGTCTTGCACTTCCAACACATTGGTGATGTGTTTGGAAACATTTTAGCCAAACGTGCCGGAGGAAGGTGCCATCTATAAAATATCTTGTATAAATTTTCTTTATATGGAATCGACAGTGTCATCTTATAATTTTCTGCCCATAGCTTATCCCATCTATCCAACTCTATGTTGTGACCTATATTTCTTGCCCAGCTTACCATGTTTTCTTTCACTGTTTCCTCCTCTAATTTATACCTTATTAAATATCCATAAATTTTAGATATTATTTTCTCATCTGTGCCTTTTAAAATTTTATCCAGTTCACTTGGTTGGCTTTGAAAATCATAATGTCTCCGGTCTGCTGTATATTTTGACTCAATTTGAAGGTATGGCCACCAATCAATCATAATGCCTCGTCTTTCCAGTTCTTGTCTCGTAAGTAGGTCTCCCTCACTACTCAACAATTCTTGATATTTCCGCATCTTTCCTATTTCTATAGTATTTGGATAAATTAGCGCCTCCATAGGCGACAACCATCGCGGGATTTTACTATAGTGTTGCCTTCTGATACCTTGCTACGTTTTATATAGTGCACCTCTTATTACATGTCTCTGGAAGTACGGATGTTGCTTGTCTGTGCCTTCCCACAGAAAGGCATGCCAACTTCGACTCAAATCAAATCCCTCTAAGTATAGCGTTCTCCTATTTGATAGATCTATCCATTCTCTGATCCAATTCAACGCCGCCGCCTTGTAGTATAGCTCCCAGTCTGGTAGACCTAGGCCTCCCTTCTCCTTTGTGTCCTGTAAGCATCTTATTTTAATTCTAGCTTTCTTTCCTTGCCAGATGTATTTCATTATTGTCTTGTTGAGATCCTTAAAGAAATCTTTTCCCGGACCAATTGGTATCACTTGGAAAAGATATAGGAGTCTTGGTAATATGTTCATCTTTACAGACGCCATTCTGCCAAGAAATGATAGTTGTACTTTATTCCATCTTTCCAAGTCTTTTCTAATTTGCTTCATCAATTTAGTGTAATTGTCCTCTCTAATAGTTGTTGCTTTTGTAGTAAGCCAGATTCCCAAATATTTTACTTTCTTCGCAATTTGCATTCCTAATTCTTCTTCTAATTTTTCCTCTTGTGTCGTTGTCATTTTTTGGTCAAGACTTTGGTTTTTTGTTTATTGATCTTAAGCCCCGCCACTTTGCCATACTCCTCTATCTTCTCTAGTAATTTGACTCCCGCTACTTCCGGCTGTTCCACTATGAAGACCACATCATCCGCGAAAGCCTGTAATTTATACTCCTCATTCCTTATCTTCAGTCCTTTTATTTCTTCTTCCTTTCTTACTTCCTTTAGAAGAACTTCCAATGAGATTATAAACAGTAGAGGCGATATCGGGCATCCTTGTTTTACCCCCTTTTGGATGTTTATTTTTTCAGTCATATCTCCATTAATTATAATTCTTGCTGTCTGGGAAGAATATATTTTCTTAATCATTTTCAGGAATTTGTTGCCGAAATTCATAATCTGCAGTTGTGCTATAAGGAATTTCCAATTCAAATTGTCGAACGCCTTTTGCGCGTCGAGAAAGATTAGCGCTACCTGATTATTGATGTTTTGCTCGTAGTATTCCAGAACGTTTATTATTGTCCTCATGTTGTTTTTTATTTGTCTCCTTGGGACAAAACCATTTTGGTCGGGGTGTATATAATTATGTATAATTGTTTTCAGCCTCTGTGCTATAATTGTCATGAATAGTTTATAATCTACATTTAACAGCGAGATGGGTCTATAATTTTGGACTTTAGTCGGATCCGTATCTTCTTTGGGGATGAGTGAGATGATTGTTTCGGCCCAAGATTTAGGTGTTTCTGCTTCCAGCAGTGCCTCATTGAGAACTTGTAGTAGTAGTTCGTCTATTGCAGACTGGCAGTTTTTATAAAATTCCGTTGGAATTCCGTCCGGACCTGGGACTTTGTTGTTCTTCTGTTTCTTTCGGGCTTCCATCAACTCCATCATTGTTATTGGTTTATTCAGTATTTCTCTGTGGGATTCCTCTAATTTCTGGATGTTTGTTTTTTGTAGGTATTCCATAATACCTTGGTCTTGAGTCTCTTCTTGTGTGTAGAGGTTTTGATAAAATTCCCTTACTATACGTTTTTTATCTAAATTCATACTATATAGTTGTCCTGTTTCATCCTGCAGTTGGTATATTATTCTTTTTTCCCTCTCTTTCTTCAGTCTGTATGCCAGCCAGCGACCTGTTTTGTTTGCATATTCGAAGTATTTCTGCTTGGCCATTTTCATTTTCTGTGCGATTTCTGCTTATGTAATTAAGTTCAACTCATGTTTAGTACGATTCAATTTTTCCCTTGTTTTGTCGTCAGGCTGTTTCTGTAATTGTGACTCATATATGTTGAGTTCTTCCATTAATTTTTTCCTCTTTTGTTGTTTATCTTTATTTTTTTTTGCTGTGTATGCTATTGTGAGGCCTCTTATATAGGCCTTAGTGGTGTCCCACAGATTCTGTACTGAAGTCTGCTCCTTTGTGTTTATTTGATAAAATATTCTAAGTTCGTTCTCCATCATCTGCACATAATCTCTATCTTTTATTATTCCGGTGTCCATCATCCACCTCTTCTGCTTTCGCTGTCCTCTCCATGTTATTTTTATAGGATTATGGTCGGCCCATGTGTTTGGTATAATTTTGATGTCTTGTAGATCCTTCCTGAGGTCTGGCGTCATCCAGGCCATGTCAATCCGAGACCATGACTGGTGTGGATTTGAGTAGAAGGTATATTGTTTGGTTTGTTTGTTGGCCTCTCTCCATCCATTATGTAATTGCAATTCTTCAGTCATATCCTTGAATGTATCCGGTAAAATTCTCTTTCGAGTCTTACTTTGTTTATTACTTCGATAGTTGTCTTGTATATTCACAATTGCATTGAAGTCTCCGACAACACAGATATTTTCATACTCCAAATCTTTAATTGTATCATGTAGTTTCTTGTAAAATTCCCTCTGGTTTCCATTAGGTGCATAGATAGAAGCTAGCAATATTTTCTTTGTTTCTGTTTGTATTTCAGTTATTAAAATACGTCCTTCCGAATCTGTATATATCTGTTTAGCTTTTAAATGGTTTTTGACATAAATTGCCACTCCTCTCTTCTTATTATCTCCTAGGGATGTGAATAATTTTCCTAATTTTTGATTCTCCAACAATATTTGTTGCTGTCTTTTAATGTGTACTTCTTGTAAAGTTATCACATCTAAGTCCAATTTTTGCAATTTCGTAAATATATATTTCCTTTTCCTTGGGGAATTGAGTCCGTTTATATTAATTGATATAATTTTTATTTCTCCTTCCATCTCTATCAAGTTTATCTATTTGTGATTTTCAGCTTTGTTGTGTTTCTGGTAACTCTTTGAGTCTTTTCCCTCGCTCCCTCTCTCTCCATTCTTTCTCTCTCCAATCTTTTTGCCTCTTCCTGGTCTTTTTCTTCCTTCTCCATCCGCCGTGTCCCGGATTCCGTTTCTCTCCTTGTCTCCTGTTCCTCTTCCATTGTAAAGTGCTGGTCAAAGAATTGTTGAGCCTTTTCCAAATTATCAATCTTGTACTTTCTTTCATCCCAGGAGATGAGTAGGCCTTCTGGTAATAGCCAGCGGAATTTTATTTTAAATTTATTTAGCTGGGTGGTCAGGAAATTATAATTTCTTCTTTGATCTCTTGTTCTTCTTGGTATTTGTTTGAGAGTTATGATTTCTCTTCCCTTGTGCATGATTGTCTCTTCCCTCATCTTCCTGTAGATCTCTTCCTTAATAGATTTTTTCGTAAATCTTATGTGGATTTCTTTGGGTAATTTGTTTCTTCTTGCGTAGTTCGTATACACCCTATATATTTCATCCATTCCATTTCGCAGTTCATCCTTATCCACCTGGGTTGCCTTTGCCAATATCTCAATCATTATTTCACTTAAATCCTCATCCTTCTGCTCTTCTACATTTTGAAACCGTAAGTAGAATGATGCCTTTTCCATTTCCAGATACGTTAACGCGTCCTCAGTTTCCTTATTAAATGCCCCTTGATCTTGTTCCATTCTTTCCATTCTATTGGTCGCATATTCTACTCTTTCTTCCACCTTTTGGATCCTCTGCTTGTTTTCCGTTATGTTTTGTTGAATTTGTTCTATCTTCTCATCCATATTTTTGATGTTATCTTTAATTTCACTCACATCTGACCTCAATTCTTCGTGATTTTTCTTGGTCTCTTCATGATTATGTGCCATGGTTTCCTGCATTCTATTCATGCCTTCCTGGATCATTGCTAATGCGGAGTGGATGTTCTGTAGGGCAGGGCTCATCTTCTCCTTTTCTGTGGTTTCAATTACTTTCTGTTGAGCTGGTGAGGTCATAAGTATCATTTGGCTCGATGGTGTTTTCTTACTTATTTTAGCTGTTGTCGTTATACTTGTGGTCACCATTATTATCTCTTTTTTTATTCTTTCCCAGATTTTCATATACTGGTCAATATTTCTAGGTCTGTTTTAAAATTTCACCCAAATTTATTTTTCGCTTTTTTCCAGGCTCCTTTATACTTATGAATCAATCAGCATGGGAAGCTAAGTGGGAGGGTTGAGGGAAAAATGTAGCGTTCTAGCAATCCATCAGCTAATTCTCCCTGGTATTAAGTATTTGAGTAACTGTTATATTAGTAAGTAGGGAATAAGTGCTATGTGATTTCTCTCAGAAGGTAAAGGGCTGTGGTTAATATAAATATATCTAATATACTATGGACTAAATCTTTAACACTAACTATATATAGATCAAGTTAATATATCACTTAATCTATTAATATACACTTCTTATAAATAAGGTCATACTATGCAATCATATGTCAAACGTAGATTCCTTAAGCAATTGTCTAAATATATATCTTACTTATCTAATTTATCCAATTTATTTTAATTTATATAACATACGTATATGGATATACTTTTGTAATTATAATATAGCTATGATAGGTATAATATAATCCGGATCTTTGATTCTAATTGTATTAAGACAAATTAACAAATCATTGAGATTCTAACTATATAAAGACAAATTAATAGAAATTATATTTAGCTATAATAGAGTCTATATCTTTGATTCTAAATATATAAATATATAAAAACAAGTTAATAAGGCAATAAATCACTTAATGAGTACAAGATAAGTATAAGGTAATGTTATGCAGTCATATAAGTATAGATTTCCAAAGCAGTAAGTATATATACACCAAATATTACTTCTTAGTCACTGTTGGTAATTAGTAGTTGGTCTTGGTAGTATCTTGTATTCTGGCAGTCCTTATATCAAATATCCAGTTATAGTTCAAGTCCACTTCCTTTCAACTGTCAATAGTTTCAATATAATATATCCATGTATTATCCACTTATTCCATAATCCTCGGTTCAAGTCCTCACCGGGATAAGCTGTGGCAGAAACAAAAATTATAAATCCAGTATATTTCACGTCCGATCGTACTTTTTTATTTTTTTTTCCTCCCTTTACTTTTTGTCCAATACACACCGATCATGCGCCAAAAGTATCAAGCGTCTGCTTCCCCAAATAGCTCAATCCAATAGTCCCGTTGCTTTATTATCCAATTAACTCGATCGGTTAACTTGATCCTGTTAAGGAAGCCTTTATCTGAATTGTCCAGTAAGTATCGGCAACAATGTTATAAGTTCTAAGTTGACTGCGTTCTCCCTGCTGTTACTCAATATGGCTTCTCCGTCCTTTCTTCTATGGATATCCGGGGCTCTAAAAATCCTCCCATTAAGTCTTTTAAATTTTCTGAGACCTTCGCTCTCGCAGCTTCTTGTTATAAAGCTCTGGTTATCAATCACACACTTCGTTCAGCTGTATTCCCTCTGGATTCTTTCGGATTTCACTGACTACCAGATTACGCGCTGTCACTTTCAATATGGATTCCTCCCCTTCACTCCACTCATCGGTCGCCGCTTCTCTCTCTCCCCTTTTACTCAAGGGTTCCTTCCACCCGCTTTCTCCCAACCGTTAGAAAATGCAGATATACCTTTTCAATCTTTAATCCTCACTTCTGTTTTCACCGATGCTTTTCTTTTTCAATCTTCGCTTCCCTCTTAACAGCTGTCAGCGTTTCTGGCCAGCCGGGTGGCTGGTTCTTCCTTGTTCCGAGTTAGAGGAGTTATCCTGAACCTTCGGGGGGATTGCCGTCCTCCCCGAGGTCCTCAGAAATTTCCCCTTTTTCTACCGACCTCTACGGGGTCGGTAGCGCCAAAATCAGCGCCCGCAGCGAGGATATTAGGGGCTTTGGAAACGGAGCGCCGTTCCTTTCGCCCCTAACATGTTGACGTCACCGCCGGAAGTCTGTAGTGGGGTCTACTTTAAGGCCGACGGCACGTGAACCCCCTGGGCCCCTGGTTGTTGGGGGCCAAACTCACTACAAAGTGCAGCGAATTCTTGACTCAAGATGGCACAGGGGGCGCCTCCAGTACTTAATTAAATGGAAGGGCTACCCATTGTCAGAGGCTTCCTGGGTGAAGAGCTCAAACATCCAAGCTGACCGCCTTATAGCAAAATTCCATGCAGACCACCCGGGCAAGCTGGGAGGGGGGGTTCGCAGCCAAGGAGGGGATAATGATACTTATCTTGTTGTGTTTTTTTTCCTATGGGGCAGGTTACGTCGGAGAAGTGAAGGGAGAGGGGCCGGATGTCAGCGTTCCAAATTATGTTCTCCTCCAGCGCTGACATGAATGAAAGAAGGGAGAAGCTTTGCTCTAATGCTGAGATGAACTTTTACCTAGTTCCCTGCTCTTTAGTAGATAGCGTTACCTGGGCGACAGAGGGAGGGGGGAAATTCCTGTGAAAAGAAAGTGCTTGGGACGAAGAGATGGATCTGCACAATGGCCAATGAGACATTGGGGTTGAAGAACGGAAAGGGTGGGTTTTGGAAGGAGGGGCCAGTTTTGGCTTCACAAAGAGTTCAGGGATGTCGTTCTCCTATTCTTAAATAAAAAAAAGATTCATTAGAGACCTTGCGTTTGAGAATGAAGTTTATTTAAGATAGCAACGAAACCTGACATCCAGTACGCCTTGCTGAATCAATTTATCTAGTTGTTTGTCAACTTTGGGCTTTAGTGAAAATGGCACCCTCCTCGGTTTCATTCTTATTGGTGCCACCTTGGGGTCCAAACTGAAGGATATCGGGGTACCCCTATATTCTCCCAACTTTCCGTCAAACACATCGGCAAACTCTTTACTCAACTCTCCGATGGTTTCTCCCTGGATTTTATGAACCCCGGTAATCTCTAACCCCAATGCTGCAAACCAATCCAGTCCCAGGAGGTTAGGCAGTGCACCCTCAACAACAACCAATTTAAGTGGCCCGGAGAAGTCTTTATATTCTACGTGGAATGTTCCGCTACCCTTAACGGGGATGTTATTTCCTTGATAATCTCTCAAATGAATACGACTACGTATAAGCTTCCGCTCGGCTCCATGTGGCACCAATTTCTGTAGAGTCTGCCAGGATACAATTGTTGTTGCCGATCCTGTATCCACTTCCATCCGGCAAGGAGATCCCACAATAAGGACAGTAATGTAAATTTTACTACTTCCCGGAATCCTGGTTTGATTGCTCACCCTCGCTGAACAACAAGCGTCCATATTAATAGTAAAACACTCATCCTCTGGGGTTCTTAATCTCGGTGGGCCATGCTTCCCCCTCCCATTTTGAATTGAAGTCTGTCCAGTTGGGGGGGCAAGTAACGCGGCACAGCAAACTTGTGCTAAGTGACCCTTCTTCCCACACCGTCTACAAATGGTGTTTTTATGGTGACACATAGCTCTTGGATGGTTTCCACTGCACCCTATACACGAGAACAACATTCGATCCTCTGTCCATCTACGCTCTTTGCTAGCCGCTCTCAACCGATGGACATCATCATGATTATTTCCCTCATCTTCAGTGTCCTCCCATAATTCCACCTCTCCCCAATGGACGGTTTCCCCCCTTCTAGCCGCCAGGGGGCTGCCCAACTTCTGTAACTCTTCCGTTGATCTATTCGATGATTCAGCGGCTTGCGCCTCCTCTACTGCTGTCTGTAGTGTTAATGTTGGTTTCGCCAATAATCGCCTCTGTAACCGAACATCCCGAACTCCACAGACCAATCTGTCTCGAAGGGCTTCATCTAAGTTGCTAAATTCACAATAGATAGCTGCTTTCCTGAGGGCTGCCATATAACAACTGATAGACTCACCCTCCGCCTGGTCCCTATGGTAAAAAGCATGTCTTCTAGCAATACAAGATGGTCGAGAAGCATAATGTTCCCTCAATTTGCTTAATATGTCCCAAGGAACTGTCTGCAGGGGTTGGGGTGCAATGAGGGCCCTCGCCGTCTCAAACACTTCTTTTCCACAAATGCTCAAAAAAAGTGCTCGTTTACAATTGTCTGTGATATTGGTATAGTCATTAGCTTCCAATATACAGTCAAAAAGGATTAGATAAGAACCCCACGTCTGTGTTTCAGGATCAAACGGAATAAACTGTAGTGAGTTAGCCATTCTCTTTCCAAAACAGTCTCCACTCACGCGTGCCTCTTTTATCTCTACGTTGGCTCAGGGCCCAGCCATCCCACCTTCATCGCCAATAGAATGTGTGGGAGTAGGAATACAGAGGAGAAGCCAAA
This sequence comes from Pantherophis vulpinus, assembly GCA_037215915.1. NCBI lineage: Eukaryota > Metazoa > Chordata > Lepidosauria > Squamata > Colubridae > Pantherophis > Pantherophis vulpinus. Next base: position 637,443 of record JAXLNS010000038.1, read on the forward strand.
CTTCAAACAGCCATGTTTATTACAGACAATGACTCAGTAAAACCAGCATGCAATTTCCATCTGATAGCCCCTTTTAAAGGAAAACTATCAGCCTTTAACCAATAACATTAAAATATGTCCCACACCTGCGTGGCAGAAGAAAAGTCTCTGCTCACGCCTGCACGGACATAACAGCTCGGCCGGCAGCGCGCCTGGAGGGGGGTCTCACCTGGATGGGCGACCAGGGCGAGCGCTGCGGAAAAGCCAGCCAGCAGGGAAGGATTTTCTTCCCCCTTTCACCCCAAAGAATAAGAGAGCCCTTTACTTACTACGCTGCCAGGATCGCAGCTCCTCCTCTCCCTTCGCTCTGCCCGACAGTCTCATAACTCTAACAGCTCCGAGGCCTCTTTGCCTCCACCTGCTATTCTAGCCCTTCCCACAGGGGGGCTCTTCCTACCCATTAGCCCAATGATTCAGCCCCTTTGTTGCTCTTTCTGCCGCCCCTGCTGCCTCCCCCCAAAAGACTCCACAGCCCCGGAGACACTCCGGTTGCAGTGCCCTTTGGACTTCAGCCAAGCGGGGGGGGGGTAGCTGAAGGGCCAGAAGGGCCCCTCTGTGAAGGTGCAGGTGGCTCCTTCATGATGGAAATTCAGCTCCACCGTCATAGGAGACTCTTCCTTCCTCTGCCAAACTTCTCAAAGTAGCTGGTATCCCACTAGATCCCTTTCTCTTCAACTGTGGGACCGACCTCAATTTTCCTGGGCCTGATTGATGCTCCCAGGGATTTTGGGTTGGTGGTTGAGGTAGTTTGGCTGTGTGGGTTTTGCTCTGCTGTGTAAGAGCTGTGTAATAAGAGGATGTCACAATTAGGCTCCAGACACTTTGTGGCAGCTGATCAGGGAGGAAAACTCCATGGAAGGACAAGACGGGAGAGAGAAAGAGGGAGAGAGGGAGGGAGAGATCAAGGAATGCCCAGGAGCCAAGACTTGGGATCCCTTCTGAAGAAGGCAACGTTCTCACTGGTTTAATCTCTGAAGTTTCGAGGTTAGGCCAACACTTATTCAGTTATTTGTCGTTACAAAATTATTACAACTGAAGGGAAGGTGAAGGGATTATTCACATTCCCTTTCCCTTTTTCCCTTTCCTTTCTTTTTCCCAACCCCCTTCTGCTTCGTCCTTCCCTTCCTGCCTCCATTTCCATTTGACTGTTTCCCTTTCCATTCAGAGGACACAGTTAATGCAAATTCCACATCCATTGGGATCAGCCTTGATGCGATGAGGCTCGCACAAAAACACCACCGCCTCCTGCCCCTCCTCTCGCCTTGCATGTATATACAGCCGTCGCGCCTGCCCCACTCCCTTGAGCCGGGAGGGACAGCAGGAAGAAGCCGCACCAGGCCCCCCGCTACCCACGACTCCCCCTGAAGTCCTTGCCCCGGACTGCCATCCCCCCTCGCCACTCCTTGCAGGGGAGCCTTCTCTCCCAGTCGCCCTTCCAGCCTCCCACCCACGGAGGACGCCACCCCCCGCATTTTCTCCCCCCCCCCACTTCGCCCAGAGAAACAGGCTTCCTTTTAGTGATAAGGTCAGACAACTCTGAACAGGGCACGGGTCTCTAAATAATGGGGGGGGGGGGTGCTGCTGAATCCCACGGTGGAAAGTCCTTCAGGGTGGCGGGACTGCTGTGGAAAGCTGGGTCTCCACCTTGGTCTCACCGGAGACAATATTTATTTATTTATTTATTTATTTATTTTTTAAAAAAATTTGATTTATATGCCGCCCTTCTCCGAAGACTCAGGGCGGCTTACAATGTGCTCAGCAATAGCCTTCATCCTTTTGTATATTTATACAAAGTCAGCTTATTGCCCCCACAACTGGGTCCTCAATTTACCTACCTTAGAAAGGATGGAAGGCTGAGTCAACCTTGAGCCTTGGCGAGATTCGAACCCTGCAGTAATTGCAGGCAGCTGGTCTTAATAACCAGCTTAATAACAGGTTGCCTTAAACCCCTGTACTACCAAGGCTCTTGGTAGTATTATTTATTTTATTTATTTATTTATGTAATTTATATGCCGCCCTTCTCCCGAAGGACTCAGGGCGGCTTACAAGAACGAACAAAAAATTACATAAGCATTAAAATCAATTAAAATTATTTAAAATCACCCCTACGGATTCAGCCCATTTGGTGAAAAAGCCACGTCTTCAATTTGCAGCGGAAGAAGAGGAGGTCAGGGGCTGTCCTGAGGCTGGTGGGCAGCCCATTCCAGAGGGTCGGCGCTCCTACAGAGAACACTCTCCCCCTGGGGGCCCGCTCTGTGTGAGCATACCGGACGTTCGGAGGATGGCAGGAGATGATCCTGCAGGTACCCCAGGCCTAAGCCATGTTGGAAGGAAGGGGAAGACCTGGAGGTGCCCACCCTCCCTGGCTTGGGGAGTGTTGCCGTAATTCGAGGATCAGACTCAATAATAAATTCAGACTTCTTATATTCAAACAGAAGATAGTTTATTTACAGAAGGCATTCTTTATTCACAAAGTGTTTGCAGAAAGAAGCAAGGAAAAATGAGTGTGCATCATCTTTTATACCAGGGAGGCGGGATTAGAAGTGGGGAGTGGTTAATGAGGAATACATCAGAAAGAGGAGAATGAGTTAACTCTTGACATTCCTGGATATATGTTTCTTTCATTCAAGAATGAGGCATTTATACATGACAAATCCCCCTCTAAATGCCGATTTGACACACAACAATAATTACATTCAGAATTAAAATGATATTGAACACACAGTTTTGAAGTTAAATATTTATGTTGTTTGGATTGTAAAGGTTTAGTCAATATATCAGCTATTTGTTCTGTAGTATCACAATGAATAGCTTTGATGAATCCATTTTCAGATAATTGTCTTACATGTTTGTATTTGATATCTATATGCCTAGACCTTTGGCCAATAGCGTCTGCTCTTGATATCTCTATCGCGGCTTTATTATCTTCATATATAGTGATGGGTTGTGATGGACTCTTCCAAACATTAGTCAACAAATCATTGAACCAGATGAGATTGTTAGATGCTTTTGACAGACAAATATACTCTGCTTCAGTGGTTGAAGTGGCTACCAAATTCTGTTTCCCAGTATACCAGTAGACTGGGCAGTTGTTAAGGAAGAACACATAACCGGAAGTGCTCTTCCTACTCTTAGTGTCACCTGCCCAGTCAGCATCAGCGTAACAAGTGAGGATAGGTTCTCTAACATTGTTTGGTTCTAATAGTAGACAGAAATCTAAACTGTGTTTCAAATATCTCAATACTCTCTTAACTGCTTCCCAATGGTAAACTAGAGGTCTACTGACATATCTAGACAATAAATTAAGGGGTAGAGTAATATCAGGTCTGGTCCAATTAGCAATATACAAAAGAGAACCGATAACTGATCTATAAAGCGTATTGTCATTAAATTCAGGAGATGATTCATTCATGTTCTTTATGAAATCAGTCTGCATTGGTGTGTCACAAGGTTTTGCATTATTCATATTACATTTGTTCAAGAGCTCAATTATTTTATCCTTTTGTGATAAGCTAAATCCTTTCTCGGTCTTACTGATGTGTACTCCAAGATATTTGTTTACTTTCCCCAATGACTTTAATGAGAAATGTTCTCCTAGTTTTGTTACAAAAATATCTCTCTTGTCTTTGTGTTTGCCAATATACAAAATATCATCTACGTAAATTAATACAAATTCTAATGATTCACCTTCTTTTCTAATGAAAAAACAATTATCTGCCGTTGTGGCATTAAAGTTCATAGTCTTGAGTACGTTGACCAAACATTCATACCAACGTTTGCCGGATTGCTTTAATCCATACAAACTTTTATTCAGCAACCATGTGTCATTTCTGTTTGTATTTTTGCTGTGTGGAGCTCTCACATAAATTTCTTTATCAAGTTTGGCATGTAGATATGCAGTTTGTATATCATATTGAAAAACTTCTAGATTAAGAGCTGAGGCTATCACTAAAGCTGTCTTAACACTTTCAGTTCTCACTGTGGGAGAATATGTGTCGGTATAATCCTCAGGGTATTTTTGAGCAAAACCTTGCGCTACTAATCTTGCTTTATATAGTGTGTTACCCTCTTCTAAATTTTTAATCTTAAATATCCATCTAGTGCCTATAACTGTTTTATCCTTTGGGACTGGTGCTGGAGTGAATACGTTAAGTTCTCGTAAGCTGTCCATTTCTTTGGCCATGGCTAGTTCCCATTTGTTTCTTTCCTCTAAAGGGAGTTTTAATACATCTTCATAAGTGTTTGGTGTTGGTGTTTCATTATGTATGTGCATTATATAATCTTTAAATCGTTCAGGCACTTGATTTCTGTTACATCTGATTGTTCTTTCTGGTCTATCATTATTATCATGTAAATATCTTGCCTCCTTTTGTGTTAATGAATCTATTTTGATTTTGGGACAATTTCCTATCCATGTTTTGGTATTGTCCTTTTGTGTGTTACAAGTTTGTTCTTCTTGTTTTGTTTTACCTTGTGTTTTAATATTGGGCCTTGTTATTGGGAGTATTTCATTGAGATGTATTTTGGACCAATTGGTTTGTTCGTGAAATACAGCTGTCCTAGAGATTATGAATTTGTTGTTACTGTCAATAAATCTATATCCTTTTGTACCTGTTTCATAACCCATGAATCTAAGCCTTCTGGACACATTATCTCCTTTACGCCTTAATTGTTTTGGTATATGTACATCTGCTGTAACTCCAAACACATGCATGTGGGCTATCTTAGGTTTTTTACTATACATCAGTTCATATGGTGTTTTGTTTATGACACTAGACCAAAGTCGGTTGAGTGTATAATTGGAATATAACAGGGCTTCTGACCAGAAATGCTTACCTAACCCTGCATCCTCTAATGTACACCTAATCATGGTTTGGAGTGTCGAGTTTCGTCGTTCTGCTACTCCATTTTGAAAAGCAGAGAAAGGACTAGAAGTGAAATGCAACATTCCCTTTGATTTTAGCCAATGAGAGAATTCTCTTGACATGAATTCAGACCCCCTGTCTGTCATGATTTGTTTGATTTGTATGTGATGTTGTGTTTCTACACGTTTATGAAATTCTTTAAATTTTTGGAAAGTTTCATCTTTATGTCTTAAGGTGTAGACAAAACCATAACGACTGAAGTCATCTACAGTAGTGAGGAAGTAACGTTTTTTGTATGTAATTGATGGGGTTAATGGACCAACTAGATCCATATGTACTAGATTAAAAATATGATTTGATGACCTTGTTGCCTTTTTGGGTCTGGGCTTAGTTTTCAGTTTTGAAGACTTACATACTGAACATTCCAGGTAATTTTTACAGTCCTTTATTTTAACACCTTCAGCATGTTCACTCATTTTTTGTATTACAGGAAAACTGGCGTGTCCTAATTTTCTATGTAATATATGTGCACATTCATCATGAATTGGCTTTCCTATTATGGGTTTTCTGTTTGTGTGTGTATTGTTGTCAGATGCAGTTTCATCATCATGTTCTTCATTGTCACTATCTATATCATTTTCTGTTTCTGTGTTAGTGTTAGTTTCTGTGTTTGAATTAATGTTGTGTAACCATTTTTCTTCTGTAATTAAGTATGGTAGGTCTCCTTTGGTAATTATACTACCTATGTTTATTTTGTTTTTCTCTAGAGTTACTTTTCCCTTTGAGAATGTTATATTTATGTTAGAGTCCCTGCTTACCTTTATTGCACTGAGAATGTTGTGAGGTATTTTGGGTATTAATAGTACCCCCTCTATTTTCCCTAGACCGGGTAATTCTACATTTCCTCTTCCAACAACTTGTACTTCCTCTTGGTTTGCTACTTTAATTACAAATTTATCTTCAACGAAGGAAGATAATATTTTCTTATCGTGTGTAGTGTGATTTGTTGCTCCGGAATCAATGAGCCAAGCATTGTCTTTTGAGTCTTGATTTTTGATTACTGTGTGTTTATCTATTCCGTACAATGATCCGGACTTCCTGTCCCTTGAGTTGTCTCTGCCCCCTCTATGTTCTCTAAAGTTTGGTGAATTTCTGTGTCTATATCTGTTAATGGATGATTGCCTATCGTGATACCTGTTTCTTGTATCATGTCTTTGTCTCTCTCTAGGAGGTTTTGGACAGTCTCTCCTATAATGTTCTTTAGACCCACAGTTATAACACTCTATTGTGTCCTGATGCTTGTCTTGGAATACTACCCTTTTGATCTGTCTATGCTCTTTATGTGTATTGTAGCGGTTTCTTCTCAAATTATCTTCAGCAATTAATCTGTTTGATAAACTTTCTATAGATAGATAGCCTAGGTTAATTGTATCTAGATGTGATATGAAGTTATCCCATGATGAGTCTAATGAATTAATAATAACGCTTTTCATTGTCTGGTCAGATATTATTTCTCCCCTTAAATGAAGCTCTGCTCTAGTTGTGTTTAGTAATAGTAGATGTTCACTTATAGTAGTCCCAGGTTTTATCCTGGCTGAGAAAAAGTTTTTAGACATTCTAGTTGTGGTTGCCACACTTTCACTATGAAACAATTTAAACATACAATGAATTATTTCTGAGACAGTTAAGTTATGCTTAATACTGTGATAAATAGCAGGTGAGATACTAGAGATTAGTAAATAAAATGCTCTGTGATGTAGGCAGTCCAATTTTAGTGTCCATGGTTTTTTAGGAGGGTTAGTTATGAAAAACAATAAATTTTCTTTTAAGAAAACAACCTGGAGTTGCTGACTCCATTCCTGTAAGTTAACACCGTCTATTCTCAATTTTGGAAAATCATTAGGCAAGTTCCCAATGTTATTTGTTGCATTACTTACAGCTGGTGGCTGTCCATGGTCTTGTATATGCTGATAATTGCAGAATGGTGTAGGGATACTCGCGACTAGTCTGAATGGTTCCCTCTGTTCTTTATTGTCTCTATGTTCGTCTGGGCGTATTTGCGCATGCGTGTAGATCATTTCGTTCCTGAAGCTGTCGGGGGAGGGTCTCGCTGCTGCAGCTCCCTCGTAGTGCTCTTCCTCTGAAGATTCGCTCTCTGGCTCGACCTTAGGTGTCCAGATGTGGATCGGGGTTTGTTTCTTCTCATCGTAGTCGTCTCGGTTGAGGTTTCTGGCTCCCGGAAGTGTCTGTGGTGTGGGCGAGTACTTGCAAGGCTCTCTGGGTTCGGGTGTTAGTGTTCTCGTCGGTCGGGTCGGAGTGGATAGATGCTGGGACGCTTGCGTGTTTACTTCTGTATCTTTGCTTTTGGATCGTGCAGTTTGTCTTTTCTTTGTTGTTTGGTCGACTGTCTTTGATACTTTCGTTGATTTCTTTGAGATTTTTAAATTCGGGCCGAAGGCTGCGAAGAGTGTTTTCATAGCTGTTTCGATTTGTAGTTCGGTTAATGTTTCTTCGGTGTCTGTATCAGATTCTTCTGATGAGTAGAATTTTTCTTTTTTATTTCTTATGCTGTGTAGAGCTTTTCGCGCCAGCCATTTTGAACTCTGCTTCCTGATTGGTTCTGGGTCAGTGATTTTGGCGGGCTGACAAATCCAAGATGGCTGCCATTCAAAATGTTGCGCGGGATCGCTAGTCTTTCTTTTAGATATATTTTCATCTATGGGTAATTTGCTTACCATTTTGTGGTCTTTTGGTTCTGATGTGCTGATGTAGTTTTCTCTCGCTGCTCCGCTATCTTTTATGATGTCTTGGAGGTTCGCGATGAGATTTTTGTCGTCTTTTTGGCTTTTCAGCAGTCTTAGTATTTCTAATCTGAGCATGTTGTTTTCTGTCTCATTCACTTCTTGGTCGCTGGGTTCATCGATTACCTCTTCGTCGTCTGTAGTGAGGTTTTCAGATTCTTTTGTTGTTTGTATTGTAGATTCATCGATCATTTCTTGATCTGTTTCCATTTCTTTGTTGTGTGCCCTGGTGTTGGGTCTTTCTCTTTTGTTTCTGGAGTTTTCTTTCTTTGGCATGTCTGTTTCTTATTGAGTCAGCCAACCATCCTCTGCTACCAGATTGTTGCCGTAATTCGAGGATCAGACTCAATAATAAATTCAGACTTCTTATATTCAAACAGAAGATAGTTTATTTACAGAAGGCATTCTTTATTCACAAAGTGTTTGCAGAAAGAAGCAAGGAAAAATGAGTGTGCATCATCTTTTATACCAGGGAGGCGGGATTAGAAGTGGGGAGTGGTTAATGAGGAATACATCAGAAAGAGGAGAATGAGTTAACTCTTGACATTCCTGGATATATGTTTCTTTCATTCAAGAATGAGGCATTTATACATGACAGGGAGAAGGACGGAGCTTAATGGGCCTAGGCGCAACAGCCGCTGTGAAAGGCATAGACAGAAAGAAAGGGGGCTTTTCTGTCCTGGGGGGGAGGGGGGAGTTCGGCTGACCCTCCAAAGGCTTCTCAGCAGGAGCTGCCAGGAAGAAGGACCACCGCCCTAGTGTTGCAGAAAAATAAAGGAGATGAATTTCGAAATCAAGAGAAACTTTATTTTGGCCAAAAGGTTCAGACAGATTAATTAATCTGTTAGGTTCTGAACAAAGACCTTGTTTAAGACATGCGTTCTTATACTCTTCAAAAGTAACAAAACAGGAAGTATGTGAAATCTGCCTCCTACGTGCTAGGCTCACCCCCCTCCCTTATTGCTTAGGCAGGAAAGCCAATTCATGCTGATCCATGTGGTTTAGTTCTGCATTTTGACATGGTACGAGAAAGTTAGCTAATTCTTGTGGTTTGACTTTTTGAACCCAGCAACTGCCTCTTACAATAACAAGTCAAGGGATCCTTTAGAGATCATCCAGGCCAACCCCGTATCATTTCACTCTTATATCCAAATTTCACTTTACGTCCTACTTTACTAGGAGTGCTGGGTCGGACGAAGACCGAGGAAGGGATTAATGGGGGGGGGGGGGGGAGGCGGTGTGCCCTTTCATATGAGAGGGGGCAGAATTGAGAGACCTCAAATCTGCAGCTGATGAAAAGCTCCAGGTGATGCCGGTGCTCTTGTAAACTTACCTGGACGCAGGTTAAAAAAGGGGGGACGCTGACACCTTTACCCCCCCCAGAACCTTCCCTTCCCTCCCGAGGTCCTCCCCCCTTCCAAGAGCTTCCAACTTTGCGCCGTTGCTGCCGCTGCCCTTCGCCTCTCCTTCCTCCTGCCGTTTCTCCCCAGCAGCCTGACGGCTGCAACCTCGAAGGGAGGGAAATTTATCCCTGGAGCCCGGCGGTGGCCGATTCGCTCCTCCCAAGAACGGCTTCCCCGCCGCCCGCCTCCCCCAGCCCCGGCCCCGGCCCCGGCCGCCTCGCCTGCCCGCCTTGCAGAAGTCTCAGATCTGGGGGGGGGGGGAGGAGAATGCTCGCCCACCACGGCTCCTCTGCCACTCTCCTCGATGGAGCCCCTACGTAGCCTGGGAGGGAAGGGCCTCAGGAAGCCCTCCCCTCCATCCCTGCTGCAAAGCTGGGAGGAAGCCCAAGCAGGCGCCCTCCTGCTCCGCTCCTCGCTCGCTGTGTTCAGCCAGCCCCAGGGGAGAAAGGCAAGGCCACAGTCAGGAGGCCGGAGCGGAGCTGCCGGAGGCGGCGCTGGGTGAGCTGGGTGCGAGGGAGCGGGGCAGGTGAGGGGCGGCCGCCACGGCTGTCTGTTTGGGCGAGGCGAGAGGGGAGCAAGGGGGCAGCAGCAGAAAGCAGCTTTTGTCTGTGGGAAGAGATCAGTTGTGCCTGGTGACGATACGGGGAATCAAAGCCAGATGAGGGACTTTGTGCCAATCACTGGAGTTTTAATTCCACCTTCAAACAAAAGCCAAATGGGGGACTTGGAGCCAATCATCAGGGGGCTTTGAGTTCTAATCCTATTTTAGGCATGAAAGCCAGCTGGCTCTGAGTTCTAATCCTCCCTTAGGCATGAAAACTTCCTGGGCACTTTGGGCCAATCACCAGGAGACTCCTGAGTTCCAGTCCCGCCTTAGTACTTATTGATTGGGGGTGTGAAACTTGGAAATATTTTCTCATATGAATATTATCATATTAATGTTCTCATATTAATTAGGAGCCTTGGTGGTGCAGCGGACTAAAGTGCTGTTAAGTAGCACTTAGCTGCCAGCTGCCTGCAATTACTGCGAGTTCAAATCTCACCAGGCTCAAGGTTGACTCAGCCTTCCTTCCTTCCGAGGTAGGTAAAATGAGGACCCGGATTGTGGGGGCAATAAACTGACTTTGTATAAAAAAAGAACACCGCTTAGGGGGGAGGCCAAAAGCCCTACTAAGCAGGTATATACAAAAGTATGAAGGCTATTGCTTAACGCATTGTAAGCCGCCCTGAGTCTCCGGAGAAGGGTGGCATATAAATCGAACCAATAAATAAATAAATAATGTTCTCATATTAAGTCATTAATATTCTCATATTAATGACTTATTGCTTTGCCCAACACGTAACGGGTGTTTCCCCACAACTGAACTTTCGTTCATCACCTCAGACAGTGTTGGACACTGAGACATCCCTCCATCTAGGAATCCCCAGTTCTTTTTTTTTTTTTTTATTGAAAAAGTTTTCAAATACAAATTTTTCCCCCTTTTTTTTTCTCCCCCCCTCCTCCCTAACCCCCCCTCACCACCCATCCCCCCTGTGACTTCTTCAAAATAAAAACCTAATACATAACAGATTATATAATATTTTACCATCCCCTTACTCCCTCCTCCAAATACTGACCCTTACTTTCTAATGATATTATTAATATTATTACTTCCCCCTTTTACCATACACTTCAAAATAACATTCTACTATAACATTGTATAATAACTTCTGATTTAGCACAGTAATATTATTATGACTCCCAATTTAGCAATAATCTGCCCTTTTTTCTCCTCCCCCATACTTATGTCTGTATATTAATATAACATTTCAAAACAACCTTCCACTTTAAGACTATATAATAAATCCTACTTTAACATTTAATCTTTTGTGTATATTAATATAACATTTCAAAGCAGCCTTCCCCATAAATTTTAATTTTACATTTGTTCAACTCTATCCATTTCCTCCACTCCCATAAATATATCTCTTAAGCATCCCTTTTCTTAAACTATACAATCGATAAACTAGCCTGTCTCCACCCACTTTCCTACAAAATTACCTACACAACAATTCTTAATATCTTTGTTCTTCTGCCCACCCTACTAAAAAAATATTCCCTTATATAGATAAAATCAATGACTTTAAACTTATAATCCATATAATGTCTTCTTTGATGTCTTTCCACTGGATTGCTGACTCCATCACCCATATTAGGGTAACATAACATCCCGGTTGCAACAGAATGTTCAAAATCCTCAGTTATCATCTGCCCCCATCAATAATAAATATCTTCGTATATATAAAAAAAGAAAACAACCACCCGAGTGACATTATAATTGTATTCCATATAATATCTGTAATAGTGGCTTTCTTCAGGATTATTAATTTCCACCGTCATAATGGGGTAACAACCAGATCTTCTGCATGCCCAGAATCCCCAGTTCTGATATCCCAGATATTCTGATACCAGAATTGGGGATTCCTAGATGGAGGGATGGCTGAGTGTCCAACGTTGTCTGATGTGATGGAGGAAAGTTCAGTTGTGGGGAAACACCCGTTACGTGTTGGGCAAAGTCTCTGCCTTCTGCCTGTGAGAGAACCAGAGGCCTCTCTGTGCTCATCGTGAATCTTAGGCTGACCTCAGTCTGATCCATCAGAGCTTTCTTGCTTCCTGAAAATGGAATTTGCAAGGGGATTCCATTCAGAAGTAGAAGCCATTCTTAGCCAATCTAAGCATTGATTCCCAATTAATTAGCAAACTCTGTGGTTGGAAAGCAGAATAGCTTCCACGGGTGCCTCTTCCTAGAAACCCAACTGTTCCCACCCTTATTCACCCCCTTCTTGGACCTGGATGAATACACAGCATTGAACGTTTGTGACCTGGTCAATGATGCAGCTGCCTTTAGACAGGATCCCTCCAACCTCCTCCTTGGGAGAGTCTCAAGGTCCTCTTTCTCTGGACATCTTCTCCAGCCCTTCACAGACAAGACAAACTTGGAAGAGGAGCAGAGAAAATGCTTTAGATACAAGTGGTAGAGTGGACCATTAAAGGACCTGAACATTGTTAGATATTGCTCTTTTATTTCTTGAATAAGGAAAGAAACAAAAACAGAGCTAGACAAAGTGAACTCCAAAGTGAAATCACAGACGGCTGTTGTGATCCACAGTTTCTGTAGAGTAGGTTTCATCAGGACATCAAGAAGGAGCCATTTAGTAGTTGTGCAGATATACTGCTGGTATAAATTGGCCTCTGTGATTAGAAACCTAGTTAAGTGAGCGGTGGATGGTATGAGAATTAAGTGGATCAAACCTGTCATAAAAATGGTACTCAAATAATTCTTAGTTTTTTTCAACTTTCTCATGAAACTCAGTAGTTATGAAGAACAATAACAACACTCGCGGCACCAGCGTGCCGAGCCTCGTGGTGTCCTGCCGTTCGGGATGTCAGGACAACACGGTATATAAGGGAGCCAGTTTGGTCTACCCCCTAGCACTGGGCTAGAAAGCAAGACGCTGTGAGTTCAAGTCCTGCCTTGGTCATGGAAGCTAGCTGGGTGATTTGGGGCCAGTCACTCTCTCAACCCAGCTCACCTCACAGGGTTGTTGTTGTTGTTGTGGGTAAAATGAACACAACTACTACTTGGTGCTCAGCCTGGGATCTTACTCCTCTTTTACTCCTCTGGAAAGGGTGCAATCCAAATTCCTAGGAGCCATATTTCAGGCAGCACCCTACATCCCAAATGTAGCACTAAGGAGGGAGTGAGGACTAGCCAAAATAAAAACAGCTGCATAGATTTACATTTTTCCACCTTGGTTAAACTCCTCTCTTCCCCTACAGGTTTGAGTTCTCTCCTTACAGAACACAATTTTGATTCAGGAGAATTCAGGGCCATGTTACAAAAACTCCGATATCGTGGCTTCTCCAGGGAAGGGCTTTTAATGATAGGGGATGACTTAGTGCACTTAGTGAACATAAACAAGGGATCAAAGATCTGGAAATCCAACAAGATCGGGCTACTCTTTCCAATAATGTTTATTTGAGCAGCCAAACTCCCCCCATTTAAAGCAATGAAATATTTATATCGAATAACCCTGCCAAAAATCCGAAGGGCATTAACCTTAGAGACCTGCAACAGAGTTCCCAGAGCAGTTTTAGAGGGTCGATACAAAGAAATAGCGCATGAGCTGAGACTGGGTCCCTGTGGACAAGGGGCCACTAAAACTGCAGCTCATGGCCTCCTCTTATGCTGCATCTTCTATCAGGACTCACAGACTCACTTTATAATGCCTCTCCTAATAAAATATCTGGGAAATGCTGATGTCTTTTATGTGCAACTGCTATTATCAGATCAGTCCAAAGTAGTTTCTCTGAATGGAGCCAAATTCTGTTATGCTGTATGCAAAATTAGGTAGACTCTAACTGCCCATTGACTGTCTTTTATTTTCATTTTGTTTCTATTATTATTATTTTAATGCTTTTATTTGTAATGCTGGTCTGTGATTGTAATAAAAAATGATTGTTTGAAGGAGGAAGATGTGTTGGATACATAGAATGAATGAGCTGGAAGGGACCTTGGAGGTCTTCTAGTCCAGCCCCCTGCTCAAACAGGAGAACCTATACTATTTCAGATAAGTGACTGTCTAGACTCTTCTTAAAAACCTCCAGTGATGGAACACCCACAACTTCTGGTGGCAAGCTGTTCCACTGGTTAATTGTCCTCACTGTTAGGAAATTTCTCCTTAATTCCAGGTTGCTTCTCTCCTTGATTAGTTTCCATCCATTGTTTCTTGTCTTGTCCTGCCCTCTGGTGCTTTGGAAAATAGGTTTTTTTTTTTTTTTTTTTTTTTTTTTTTTTTTTTAATTTGATTTATATGCCGCCCTTCTCCGAAGACTCAGGGCGGCTTACAATGTGCTCAGCAATAGCCTTCATCCTTTTGTATATTTATACAAAGTCAGCTTATTGCCCCCACAAACTGGGTCCTCATTTCACCTACCTTAGAAAGGATGGAAGGCTGAGTCAACCTTGAGCCTTGGCGAGATTCGAACCCTGCAGTAATTGCAGGCAGCTGGTCTTAAGCAGCTTAATAATAGGGTGCCTTAAACCCTTGTACTACCAAGGCTCTTAAGGTTGACCCCCTCCTCTTCTTTGTGGCAGCCCCTCAAGTACCGGAATACTGCTATCATGTCACCCTAATTCTTCTTTTCTTTAGACTAGCCAAACTCAAATCCTGCAGCTATTCTTCATATGGTTTAGTCTCTAGGCCTTCAATCATCTTAGTTGCTCTTCTCTGCACTTTTTCCAAAGTCTCAACCCCTTTTTTGTAGTATGGTGACCAAAACTGGCTGCAGTATTCCAGGTGTGATCTTACTAGGGTTTTATAAAGCGGCACTAATACTTCATGTGATTTTGATTCTATGCCTCTGGTTTATACAACCCAGGATTGTATTAGCTTTTGTGACTGCTGCTGCACATTGCTGGCTCATATTCAAGTGATCATCCACTAGGACTTCAAGGTGCCTCTCTCAAAGTTACTGTTTTTGAGCCAGATCTCACCTAATCTGTAGTTATACCTTTGATTTTTCCTGCCTAAATGTAAAACTTTGTTTTTCTCCACATTGGAATTCATTTTTTGGACCATTGTTCAAGTTTGTCAATATCTTTTTGGATCCTGAACTTGTCTTCTGGGGTGTTGGCTATTCCTGCCAGTTTAGTGTCATCTGCAAATTTGATGAGTTCCCCTTCTATTTCCTCATCCAAGTCATTTATGAAGATATTGAAGCGTACTGGGCCTAAGACGGAGCCTTATGGTACCCCACTACTTACTTCTCTCCATGTGGATGTAGTACCACTAAAGACTGCTCATTGAGTACGTTTTGTCAGTCAGCTATAAATCCATCTGGTGGTGATGATGTTGTCTATTCCACATTTTTCTAGCTTACCAAGAAGTAAATTGTGGTCTACTTTGCCAAATGCCTTACTGAAATCTAAGTATACTATGTCCACAGCATTTCGCTGGTCTACTAATTTAGTGACTTTATCAAAGAAAAAGAGCCTGTAGTACAGTGGACTAAAGCACTGTTATTAACATCTGCTGCTTGCAATTACTGCAAGTTCAAATCTCACCAGGCTCAAGGTTGACTCAGCCTTCCATCCTTTCAAAGGTAGGTAAAATGAGGACCCAGATTGTGGGGGCAATAAACTGACTTTGTATAAATATACAAAAGTATGAAGGCTATTGCTTAACGCATTGTAAGCCGCCCTGAGTCTCCAGAGAAGGGCGGCATATAAATTAAAGCAAAAAAAAAAAAAAAAGAGAGATAACATTGGTTTGGCATGATCTGTTTTTAACAAACCCGTGCTGGCTACTAGTTATAACTTTATTTGCTTCTAGTTGTTTGCAGATCTATTTTTTTTATTATCTTTTCCAGAATCTTCTCAGGTATTGATGTTAGACTGATTGGTCTGTATTATTTATTATTATTATTTATCAAATTTCCTGTAGTTTCCTGGGTCTGTTTTTTCCCCCTTTCTTGAAGATGGGAACTACATCAGCCCTTTTCCAGTCCTCAGGTACAGTACTTCCCCTGTGCTCCAGGATTTTTGAAAGATTTGATACAATGGCTCTGAGATAACATCTGCCAGCTCCTTCAGAAATCTGGAATGATGGGGGGGGGGGTTGCATTTTTATGGAGCTGTAGCTATTTCTTATATATAGTGCAACTCAGACCTTTATTAGGTCTTTTCTTTTGAACAATTAAAATCCTTCTAGCTGTACAGGGCTTCCAGGTTGGCTACGCAGCGCCATGGACGGTCTTTTTAGACCGCCGCCCCCGTGATCCCGTTGAGCCGTTCTGACAGCGTTAATCAGCTGTCAAACGGCTTGAAAATCTCCCCTTCGGGAAAAGAAGGGGAGGAGAGCAGGTGGGTGAGGGTAGAGCTCCCCGAAAACCCCTGGATTAATTCCAGGGGTTAGGAGGGCGACAGCTCCCCGTTCAGCCCACTGAAGCTCCGGATCCGGGGGGACTCTGTTTTTTTTTTACAGAGCTAGGCGTTGCGTCCAATTTCTGCTGTCAAACAGAAGATTAAATGATTTCAAAAAAGCAGGCGGAACAGAAGCAGGAGGACAAGCTTTTTGCAAGTATAATACTTAACTCCGGGGATACAATGTTTCTAATTGGATTTTCTGAGCTGGAAGTAAAGATGGCGTTTCTTTGTTGCGATTTTAAAAGTGAAAGTTAGAAAGGAAAGTCTTTGCTAATAGACTCGTGCTCAGAGACTGGCTTTAAGTTGCTGGAATAGATTTTGAAGAGCTGTTTGGGAAAAGATTATTACGTTTGGTGATTTATAAAGAAATTGCTGAAAGCTGCTTAAAAGGATGGCTCTGACTTTATGATTTTATGGTTGTGGGAAGAAAGAAAATCTTTTTAAAATAAAATGGCTTCCAAGAAAGGAGATCTTGAAAGTGCTGGAAGCTATTTGGAGGTGTCAGAAATGAAACAGTTGTCTGATTTACAGAGCTATAAGGATTTTGATGCAGAACTTACAGAATTTATAAAAGAAGCCATGAATAATCATACTGCAGCTATAAGTAATCAAATAGCAATTCTTAAAGGGATAACAACAGAAATGACTGAGGAGACAAAAACAAGTACGGAGCATGATGACAATTCAGGAGATATTCTGATTGCATCAGAGAATGTGGAAGAATCTTCTCAAGAATTTTCGAGCTTATTCTCTGCTCTTTTTGAAAAAATTGATAGAATCTCTCAAAATTACGACTTGGTTTGGAAAAAAGTAGTAAATGACCAGACTTTCAAAGTTTCAGAAGATGAAGGAGATTTGCCAGTGGTATTTATACATTTAATAGAAAAGAAACAACTGAACTTTTTTTCACAAACTCTTGACAATCTTTGGTCCTACAGACGAAGGAATGAACTGATTTATATAAGCAAGAAGAGGCGATTTGGGGGCTCTAAATCAGAGGAAATTTTTTCAAAAAGGGGACAATCTTTGCAGTTACATCAACCTCAAATTAAAATGAAAAACCTCCTCAAAATAGAAGTAGGAGGGATGCAGAAAGACTGGAAAAAATACAAAAAGAAAGCAAGAATGGAAGATTAACCTTTCCTTTTGGTTTTGCAGCTGTTCTACTCATGGTTAAAAATGATTATGTTTTAGGTGTTATAACTACTGAGGGGGAAAAAGTATAAAGTTAAATATTGATTTTTAAATACGATGCATTAATGGTTGAATGTAAGATTAATCCTTTTTGGTTTTCTGGTTTATGTATTAATGGTTAATTATGTTGATCTTTTAAAATTTTAAAAGTTGGAGGGAGGAATAATGAAGGGGGAAAATTTAGAAACTTAAAAAATGTAGAAATTTAACTATTGAATATCTAAGGTTTATTTTTTGTTATGAGATTTCAAAATATCTGAACTTTGAGAAAAGTGGGAGGGGGAAAAATGTTTTTGCAAATGAATTGAATACTTTATTGATATATTAAGAGAATTTTTAAGGTTTGAATGTTTAATATTTGTTAATGGTTTTAAAACTCTTAGAGTTATTGGATTATACGCTACTTTGAGTCTATAAAAAGGGAGGTTGATGAAATTGTAAAAGGGGAGTTAAGGGGTCTTGGGAGTTATTAAATCTTGCAGTTATTAGTTTATTTTAGCAAATGTTTGGTGAAACCTATGCCCTGTTTTTGTTCTGGGAAGTCGGGGGTGGGGGGTGGTGAGGAGGGGTTGAAGATTGAGTTTACCAAGGATTGATTTTTTTTTTCTTGATGATAATTTGAATGATTGTTTATATTGTATACTTGTTTGATCAGAAAATAAAAACTTTTTTATTAAAAAAAAAATCCTTCTAGCTGTACAATGTACATTATACATCTTGACAACTATTAATTGTTGAAACAGCTCCTGTATAGAGAGCAGCTTGGACCATCTTCTATGGACCATTTGGCCTGTTCGAACATATTAACATTTGAAATTCCTCTGTCTCCGATTTGTACATTTCTTCTGGTCGTAAGGTGCTCTTTTGTATTCAGGTCTGGCCTCAGAAGGATAATGTAGCACTTGGGGATGAAGATGCAGACCAGCAGATCAGTACTGGAGGCCAGGATGGAGAAGACCTGAACAGCCACCATGGATTTCCCTTTGGTGCTCAGGTAGGTGGGCACAAAAGTCACCCAGACACTGCAGAAGACCAGCATGCTGAAGGTGATCAGCTTGGCTTTGTTGAAGACCCCAGGCAGATTCCTGGCCAGGAAAGCCACCGTGAAGCAGATGGCAGCCAGGAAGTGTCGAGCCCTATCCTCCCGCTGGGCGCCGAACCGCTCGACAACTCACCTGGCTCCGCTCGCCTGCGCGGCAACAGAGGCGCTTCGGTGGGGGTGTGTGTGTGGAAGTGTCGGGGCTAGGGTTTCACAGGGTCGGGTAGCTTTTGCTCGGGAAGTTTCTGACATGCAGCAGCTGCCTCCTATCACCGCCCCGCCCGTTTCCAGCCTGCTGATTCGCCACTGGCGGGGCGTTGTTCCGGGCTCCGCCTCACAGCTGGCGGGCGCGGGATGGATTTAAGTGCTACATGCCGTATGCATGGAGCGCCAATTGTACATTGTTACGACTGCAGCGTTTTCGGGACGGACAAGATTAAACCAGCATTACATTCCAACGTTGTTCTTGGTGGTTTGTCCTTGTTGCGCCTGAGGATTCTGAGAGGAAGCCCATGTAGCTGAGGGTGACGTGGAACATGACAACAGCCCCTTCGTTGCATTGCAGGATGATCTCTCCAGGCTGGGAGTGGAGGTCAGAGTCAGGGAAGGGGGGAGAAACTCCCAGCCAGATGGAGCAGATGGTAATTTGGACAGCAGAGCAAGAAAGGATGATGGAGTTGGCCAAGCTCTTTCCCAACCATCTCTTCACTCGGTTTCCTGGTTTTGTGGCAAGGAAAGCCAGCACCACCATGATGGTTTTGGCCAAGAGAGAAGAAACGGCAACTGAGAAGTTGAGGCTGAAAACCGTTTGTCGGAGAAGGCAGGTGGCTTTCCTTAGTTGACCAATGAAGAGAAAAGGAGACAAGAAGCAAAGCAGGAGGGAGACCAGGAGGATGTAGGAGAGATCCCGGTTGTTAGCTTTGACAATGGGAGTTTCTCGATATCTAATGAAGATGAGTAAGACAAGGTCTGTGGTTAGGAACAAGACTAGGGCAAAAGAGACCAGGATGATGCCCAGATGTTCTTCATAAAACAGGAAGGTTATAAATCTGGGGATACATTGGATTCTGTCCTCATTTGGGTATTTATCATCCAGACATTTGGTGCATTTTTCTGTATCCGAGAAAAGAAAAAATCAATATTTATTTACATTTCTGTCCTTATCCATCTCAATAAACACTTTCTGGAAACAACAGCTGATACCAGGAGTATTTTCCAATATGTATTTGTTAAAAATCTCACCAAAAAAGATAGGAAGAATATAATTGGGGAAGTCTTAGGATGTTAATTATTTCCTCTGTAATGAGAAGAATCTTCATAGGAACCTCCATTATTAGAGGAAAATAAGGAATGAGATAATATTTATAGGCAAAACTCCTGAGTTCTGATATGTGGCACTTCTTAATAAAGGTAGTCCTCAATTTAGAACACACTGTTTAGTGAAAGTTCAAAGTTACAACGGCACTGAAAAATGTGACTTATGACCGTTTTCCCAGTTACAACCTTTTCAGCATCCCCATGATCAGGTGATCAAAATTCAGATGCTTAGCAAGTGACTCATATTTACGACGGTCGCAGAGTCCCAAGGTCATGTGATCCCCTTTTGCGACCTTCTGACCAGCAAAGTCAGTGGGGAAGCCAGGTTCATTTAACAACTGGGTTACTAACTGTGAAGGAAAGGTTATATATTCAAATGGACCGTGACCCGATACGCACACAAACGCACTAAAGCATGGAAGTTGACAGAGGAGTCTTGAGAAAGTAACTGGTTTAATAATAAAACACATAAAAACAAAACCTATAAGAAGGCACCAACGGCCTAAAAGATTCTCCTCTCAGCAAAGTCCATTAGCTCTAATCTTCTTCCCAAGCGTGGGAGGCTCTCTGTGTTCTTTGTCAGTCTTCTCAGGAGCAAGGCAGTGACTCAGCTCTTTGTAGCAACTTCAGCTCTGGAGTAAGGTCTCAGGTGAGGTCTCTGGCCATGATCTGCTGCTCTCTGTTGGGCTCTGCAGAGATCTCAGCAGCCAACTCTGGTGCTGCTTATATACTGATCAACTGTCCGTTGGAAAGTGTGGGAAACTCAGAGCCAGGAAGCTGTGCTCTGATTGGTTCATTCAAACTGTTCAAACCAATCAATCAATTAGCTGCAGCAATATGCTGAGAGGTTTTTCCTCTCACACTAACATATCAATTGCAGTGATTCACTTAACAACTGTGGCAAGAAAAGTTGTAAAATGGAGCAAAACTCACTTAACAAATGTCTCACTTAACAGAAATTTTGGACTCAATTGTGGTCGTAAGTTGAGGACTATCTGTATAATGGACTCCGAGGATACCTATCTTGTGATATCTAGTTGGCAGGCATAATATTTGTGCAATGAGAGTGCCCCATAACTGTCTACACCACCTCATTGTAGACTAGCAACACTTTCTAAGGGGGAGAACTATGTACAACACATTGCAATAATCCTTTCAGGTAGGGCATCTAAAACAATTCCTTGAGTTTCAAAGAACAAAGAATGTTCCTAGAGAGGTAAATGTGGCAGGAAACATCCAAACTAAAATGCAGTAGAGGTATTTTATCTGGCAGTAGTAAAGCTTGCCCAGCCTTCCACCTCCCTATCTCTTCCCTTCCAAGGGGTAACTAAGGCCTGGGTGACTGAATAATGTCTCTTGATCTATGAATTGGCTGCTTTCATCTCATTGGATGGGGAGAAGGTCTTTGATGTGGTTCAGTTGGAATTTCTGAAGTGGCATCTAAGAAATTGTGGTTTCCACACTTTTGTGTCTTTTGGATTACAACTGAAATCCCTACACAGAGGTTTTTCTTATGTGAAATTAAATATGTCTAAATATATTGATACCATTTCGGGAGAACAAGTCTGTAATATAAAAGTTACACTGAATCTATGAGGTAGGATTCAGGATAGTAGAATGAAAGTTGTAATGTAAAATTTGTATATAATTTGTATGTATATACCTCTATCTCTGTCTGTCTGTCTGTATCTCTATCCCTGTCTCTCTCTCCTGCCCCCGCCCCCCCAACTTACCTACCTACCATCTATCTGTTGCAATATTTTCAGGATCAGACTCAATAAATTTAGTAAGAGTTAGAGGTTTAAATATATCTCCTTTTATTTACATTAGGCATTCTATATTCACTGAATATTCACAGATAGAAGCAGGGAAAAGGGTGCAAACAGCTCCTTATATATACAATGGGTGGAGCTAGGTATGGGAGTGGTGAATTATGAATACATTAAGAAGTGAAGAATAAATTAACCCCTGATACCCCGTTCATATACTATTTACACATTAGAGAATAAGGCATTTACATCTGACAAATCCCCCTCTAAATGCCGATTCGTTATGCAACACCAATTACATTCAGATTCAGGACAGTACAAAACATACAACTTAGAAGTTAAGTATTTATGCTGCTTAGCAGGTAAAGGTTTTGTCAATATGTCAGCTAATTGTTCTGAAGTTTCACAATGCACTGCTTTAATAAATCCATCCTGAGATAATTGTCTTACATGTTTAAATTTTATATCTATGTGTCTGGACCTTTGTCCAATGGCGTCAGATCTAGATATTTCAATAGCTGCTTTATTGTCTTCATGCATAACAAAAGGCAAAACAGGTTTTTTCCAAACATCTGAAATCAAATCATTAAACCATACAAGATTATTTGCAGCTTTAGATAAACAAACATATTCTGCTTCTGTCGTTGAAGTGGCCACTAATTCTTGTTTACCAGTGTACCAGTAAACTGGACAGTCATTTAAGAGGAATATATAACCAGATGTACTTTTTCTACATGAGGTGTCTCCAGCCCAGTCCGCATCTGCGTAGCATGTAAGCTTTGGTTCTTTATTATCGTTAGGTTCCAACATTAAACAAAAGTCAAGTGTACTTTTCAAATATCTTAATATTCTTTTGACAGCTTCCCAGTGGTACATTGTTGGCTTGCTGACATGTCTAGATAATAAATTGAGGGGTAAAGCGATATCTGGTCTTGTCCAATTAGATATATAAAGAAGTGAACCTATGACTGATCTATAAAATGTGTTATCTTTGAATTCAGGGGATGATTCATCAGCATTTCTTAGAAAGTCAGTCTGCATAGGAGTATCACAAGGTTTGGCATCACTTAGATTGCATTTGTTTAAGAGCTCTATGATCTTATCTCTCTGAGTAAGTTTGAATCCTCTTTTAGTCTTATTAATTTGAACACCGAGATATTTGTTTACTTTGCCTAAAGATTTCAATGAGAAATGTTCATTTAGCTTAGTTACAAAAGTTTCTCTTCTCTCTTTATGTTTTCCTATGTATAAAATGTCATCCACATAGATCAATACAAATTCTAAGCAATCATCACCCTTTTTGACAAAGAAACAGTTATCAGCAGTGGTGGCATTGAAGTCCATGGTTTTAAGTACTTTTACTAAACAATCATACCATCGTTTACCAGATTGTTTTAACCCGTACAAACTCTTGTTTAACAACCAAGTTTCATTCTTGTTTGTGTATTGACTGTGAGGTGCTCTTACATATATTTCCTTGTCTAGTTTTGCATGTAGATACGCAGTCTGTATGTCATATTGGAATACATCGAGATTGAGTGCTGATGCTACCACTAGAGCTGTTTTGACACTCTCGGTTCTTACTGTAGGAGAATACGTATCAGTATAGTCCTCCGGATATTTCTGTGCATAACCTTGTGCAACTAATCTAGCTTTGTATAGGGTATTGCCTCCCTCTAAGTTCTTAATTTTATATATCCACCTGGTACCAATAATTGTTTTATCTTTTGGTGCAATTGCAGGTGTAAATACATTTAATCCTTGTAAGCTTTCCATCTCTTTTTTCATTGCTAATTCCCATTTTTCTTTTTCTTTACGAGGGAGTTTTAACACTTCCTCATATGTATTAGGTGTCTTTGACTCACCATCCATATGCATTATATAATCTTTGTATTTATTTGGCATCTGATTTCTGGTGTTTCTAATTGTTTTTTCAGGTTTGCTATTGTTATCATGCAAATATCTTGCTTCCTTTTTTGTTAGTGTGTCTGTCTTTATTTTGTGTTGGCTATTTGTCCAAGTTTTGGTTCTGTTTTTATATTTGTTGATATTTTGCTTTTCTATAGTCCCTTTCTCTTGAGATTTTGTATCTTTGTTGTTACTCGGAAATATTTCATTAAGATGTATTTTAGACCAGTTGGCCTGTTCATGGAACACAGCTGTTCTGGAGACTATAAATTTGTTATTACTGTCAATGAATCTGTACCCTTTAGTGCCTGTCTCATATCCCATAAATCTGAGTCTTCTGGACACGTTTTCTCCCTTTCTTCTTAGTTGCTTAGGTATGTGTACGTCTGCAGTAACTCCAAATATGTGCATGTGTGCCAATTTTGGTTTCCTATTATACATTACTTCATATGGTGTCTTATTTACAATGCTGGACCAGGTTCTATTCTGTGTGTAATTGGAATAATGTAAGGCTTCTGACCAGAATTGTTTGCTTAAGCCAGCATCTTCCAATGTGCATCTAATCATGGTTTGTAATGTTGAGTTCTTCCTCTCTGCAATCCCGTTCTGGAACGCAGAAAATGGACTAGACGTGTAATGTAACATTCCTTTGTCCTTTAACCATTGGGAGAATTCTTTAGACATGAATTCACATCCCCTATCTGTCATGATTTGTTTTATTTTGATATTGTGTTGTGTTTCTATGCGTTTATAAAATTCCTTAAATTTTTGAAAGGTTTCATCTTTGTGTTTTAATGTATAAACAAATCCATAGCGGCTATAATCGTCTACTATGGTCAAGAAGTAACGTTTTCTATAAGTGATTGATGGAGTTAGTGGACCAACTAAGTCCATGTGTACTAAATCAAAAATTTTGTTGGTTGATCTAGTAGATTTTCTTGGTCTGGGGCTAGTTTTTAGTTTTGTAGATTTACATACTGAGCATTCCAAATAGTTTTCACAATTTTTTATTTTAACGCCTTCTGCGTGTTCAGTCATTTTTTGTACTACGGGAAAACTGGCATGTCCTAACTTCCTATGTAAGATGTGAGCACACTCATCATGAATTGGCTTACCTATTTTTGGTTTTTTTTCATTGTGTGCATCTTTGTGATCATGAGATATTTTACATTCATCCTTGTCATTGTTGCTAATGTTTCCATCATCTACTTCAATACAATCTTCCATATTTGAATCAATGTTATGCAACCATTTTTCCTTTGTTATTAGATAAGGTAGGCCTCCTTTAATTATTACAGTGCCTATATCTATTTTATTTTTCTCCAAAGTCGCTTTTCCTTTAGAAAAAACAATGTTAATATCAGAATCTCTACTTAGTTTTATGGCACTTAGTATGTTATGAGGTATTTCAGGTATTAGCAATACCCCCTCTATTTTTCCTAGACCAGGCAAGGTTACATTCCCTCTACCTAATACTTGAACCTTTTCTTGGTTAGCTACCTTTATTACAAATTTATCTTCTACAAATGAAGACAATATATCTTTGTTATTAGTGGTGTGATTAGTTGCTCCAGAATCAATAAGCCAATTATTGTTCTCACTCTGCTGTGTGTTAGTGTTGTCTTGTTTATTTAATCCATTCAGTGAACCAGATTTTCTATCCTTTGAATTATCTCTGCCCCCTCTATTATCTTTGTAATTTGGTGGGCTTCTATATCTATGTCTATCCATGGAAGACTGTCTATAATTGTATTTGTTTCTATATTCTGACCTATGTCTTTCTTTTGAAATTTTGGGGCAATCTCTTCTATTGTGTTCCCTGGATCCACAGTTGTGACATTTAAATGTTTCATTATATTTTTCTTGGAAAGCTACTTTCCTATATGGTTTGTGTTCTATGTGATTGTTAGAACGATTCCTTCTTGAATTGTCTTCTGCTATTAATTTATTGGATAGACTTTCTATGGATAAGTATCCTAGATTGATTGTGTCTAAATGTGACATATAATTGTCCCATGATGGATCAAGTGAGTTGATAATAACACTTTTCATTGTTTGGTCTGAAATCACCTCCCCCCTTAAATGCAGCTCAGCTCTTATTTTGTTTAAAGATATTAAGTGCTCACTTATGGAAACCCCTGGTTTTATCCTAGATGAAAAGAAATCTTTAGACATCCTTGTGGTGGTAGCTACACTGTCACTGTGAAACAAATTGAACATGCATTGAATAATTTCTGAAACAGTCAGATTTTGCTTAATGCTGTGATACATTGCAGGAGACACACTAGATATTAATAAGAAAAATGCTCTATGGTGTAAACAGTCTATTTTTAGAGTCCAAGGTCTTTTTGGGGGACTAGTGATAAAAAACAGTAAATTTTCCTTCATAAAGACAACCTGGAGCTGCTGATACCATTCTTGCAAATTAATGCCATCTATCCTTAGCTTTGGGAAGTCACTGGGTAAATTTCCGACATTATTAGGTCCATTACTTACAACCTGAGGTAGTCCGTGGTCTCGTAAATGCAGAAAGTTACAGAACGGCGTGGGGATGCTCACAACGAGCCTGCACGGTCTCCTCGTCAATTCATGTCTTCCCGGACCGTCTGCGTAGTCTTGCGCATGCGCGTTGTTCATTTCTTCACTGGAGTCGTCGTGAGAGGTTCTCCTCGTTGCGGCTCGCTCGTTCTGCTCCTCCTCAGACGAATCGGTCTCTGGCTCGATTTTGGGAGTCCTGACGATGGCGGCTGCTCTTCCTCTTCTTTTGAGGGCGTTGGTGCTTGTTTCGGTCTGTGGCGTGGGGCGGTATCGGCAGGGGTCTCTGGGTTCGGGCGTCGTCGCTCTCGTAGTCAGGATGGGAGCGGGCAGGTCTTGAGGCATTGGCTTGCTCGCTCGCTTCTTTGTTAGCTTTTTAGTAATTTTTAGTTTTGGCCCAAATGCAGCAAAAAGCGTTTTCATCGCTGATTTTATTTGTTTGTTTGTTGAATCATCTTCACTTTCTGATTCTGATTCTTCTGGGGTGTTTGAATCTTCTTTTTCGTTTTCGTTGTCTGATAATGTTTTTCGCGCCAGAAATTTTGAATTGAGTTTTCTGATTGGCTCTGCTTCGCTCACCCTGGAGTTCTGTTGAAACCAAGATGGCTGCCATTCAAAATTTCGCGCGGGATCACCGTTTTTCTTCTTCACGATAATTTTTTCTGCAGTCATATCACTCACTATTTTTGGGTCTTTTGATTTTTCATTAGTGATGTGCTTCTCTCTCGCTGCTCCGCTGTTCTTCAGCATATCTTGGAGGTTCGCGATGAGGCTTTCATCATTCTTCTGGCTCTTCAATAGTTTTAATATCTCTGACCTGAGTTCGTTATTCTCTATTTCGATTTCCTCCTGGTCATCATTTTCATCTATTATTTCTTCGTCTTCAGTGGTGTATTCTTCGGATTCTCTCGAAATCGCGTTTGTGGATTCGTTGATTATTTCTTGTTCTGTTTCCATTTCTTTGCTGTATGCCCTGGTGTTGGGCCTATCTTTCTTAGACATTTTTAAGTTTTTATTGAGTCAATTAACCATCCTCTGCTACCAGCTTGTTGCAATATTTTCAGGATCAGACTCAATAAATTTAGTAAGAGTTAGAGGTTTAAATATATCTCCTTTTATTTACATTAGGCATTCTATATTCACTGAATATTCACAGATAGAAGCAGGGAAAAGGGTGCAAACAGCTCCTTATATATACAATGGGTGGAGCTAGGTATGGGAGTGGTGAATTATGAATACATTAAGAAGTGAAGAATAAATTAACCCCTGATACCCCGTTCATATACTATTTACACATTAGAGAATAAGGCATTTACATCTGACACTATCTTTCAATAAATGCTTTCTTAGGACATTTTCCAAGATGCATAGCTTAACAATTCCACTGAATAATTTGAGAATATTGTTTTCTAAAACCTACATAGCTAAGTCTATGAAAATGGAAGGTGTCCTAATAATTTGTACATTTTGAATAAACAAGAAAAAAACTGAGTTTCAATCTTTTTTCAAACTTCCTCTTTCATGAAAATGTTCTGGATGGATCCAGTTCCATAAAGCCTTCCACTTTCCTCCGGTGTCACCCACCTTCCTGAGTGGAGAAGGTCCCCTGCGGACAAGGAATGCAGTCATAGCAGCAAACTGGCTCTCCTTCTCGAGCCCTCTTGACAAATCCAGGATGACAATTTTCCACACATTTGGACTGAGGCAGAGGCTAAGCAGAAGAAAAGGAATGCCAAAGAAGAGATGTTAAGACTCTCCGTCCATGGAAAATGGGGATATAAGTAGACATTAGTTTCTATGCTTCACTTAGATAAATATGAAATCTCTGATTCATTCTAAACAGATGTGCAAGGTATACAAACTGGAATATTCTTTAGTTATTGCCTTTTCCTTTTGCAAGAAAGTTGTTTTCTGCTTAATAAAGTCTGGAGGAAAGGAATTGAGAAAATGTTTAAGCATACAGTGACAATCAGTGGCTTCCTCCTCATAGCCACATTCCACCAGTCTTCATATAGCCATGATTTTTAAGTAGGATAATCTACTCATAGTGAATTTGAAAATAAAAATGATTGTAATTGTAATCTACTACATTTATTAAGATTTATTTATAAATGTGATGAGAAAAGAATCCTCTAACCCAGGGGTGTCAAACTCGCAGCAGCATGTCGTCACATGACGTTTCGTGACATTTTCCCCCTTCGCTAAACCGGGGGTGGATGTGGCCAAAGCGTGACACATCCAGTCCCCGGCCCATGGGCACGAGTTTGACACCCCTGGTCTAACCAGTAGGATCCAGAAAGTTTTCTTCTGGAGTTAATTAATTAATTAAATAAATAATTAATTAAATTTATAGGCCACCCATCTTACCTCAAGGTAATTTCAACATAAATTGAAAACCTGCTCAGGTGCTTTGAAAGGAGTTCAAAACCATTGCCCAGTTAAAATAAAAAGAAAAATTCCATACAAATCAGGTGTCAAGTTTCTGAAAGATGCCCTAATTAATTCATGAGCCATGATCCAAACTTCAAAGGAAATATAGTCATTTATTAGGAGCAACATTCCGGCAATACTCAGATGCAGTTAGGACTGATCCTACGTAGATTTACATTCCCCTATGACCCTGTCTCTCCCCTCCTCTCTTGCCATGTCATAAATCACATTCTCCAATTAACCACTTTGGCTGGCTGTGAAACCTAACACCCTCCTTCTAATTGCGGTCAGAAAGAATGTATGGAATTCACTTCAGTTCTCCCTCCCTCCTGCTCATGGCAACTTGAAAGCTTTGCAAGTTGACATTAGGGCTGTCAACTTTAAAGGAAATATTTTTTTTTATTGATTTGTATATTTATTTGTTCAAGTTGTGTGTCTGCATACTGGAAAAATGAGATCAAAACTTACTGGAATACTGGAGTGGGAAGAGATGGAGGTGAGGTCATGAGAACGTGTCCCTCAAACAGGGCAAGTCAGGGATCTGTTGCTGCAGCTGATGGGACATGAGGATGAACCCTGTGTCAGAAAAAGTTATTTCTAAAGCCCAGCTAGTTATCCTAGAAAAGATCCTTCCTGTTGAAGAACTCCAATTAGAGGGCACAAACAGGCATGGATAAACAGTCCCACAATTTTCTCCTACCTTGTTGAGAAACTTTAGCCTTGAAAGAGTATCTTGGATGATGAACAGTCTCTGTCTTTCAAAAGTTGCCAGATCCTCTTTCCTGGGATCCTCCTTGGGGAGAACCACAAAGCCCCAAACACCCAGATCTGCTGCTAGATCTCCATTTTGGTCCATGTAGAGTTTCAAGATGGAAACATTGCAAACCTCATTCTTCTCCAGGAAAGGATGGAACTAGAATGGGAACATTCTGTTTCAGCTACAAATTTTCACAGTTTCAGTCACAAATTGACTTCCGTGGACCTTACATCATACTTAAGTGGTCAGTAGAGGGGGTGTGCATAAGTGCACCAATGTGCCTATCGTCCCTGTCATTGTATTTTTTTTCTTTTATTCTTGTTCTCATTTTTGTTTGACAAATTTTAATAAATAAAAATAAACATCCAGGAATTTAAAAAGCAGAAAACTTTGTTTCTTATCCCACATGGTTTAAATCGAATAATAGAAAAAAAGAGATTATTTATAAACTTGAAAAAAACAGGTGGATTACCAGAAAGCATGTTTTCAAGAAGAAAATTGTCAGGCCAATCTTACCCCTGGTGAAACATAGCCAGTTGAGCTAAATCTACTTTATTGTAATGCTACATTAACAACATTTTATAAATCTGAAAGAAAAAATCTCCCACCAACTCTTTTTTCAGCCTGAAAAGTTAGTGAGGATCCTTTCTGAGTTTCTTTCTCTTTCATTATGCAGCTGCAGGATTCTCCCCTCTTATCTGATCCTTCCCTAGGCAGCCTCTCTTCTCCTCATCCCAAAAGTCTTTCTCACATATCATTACACTTCCTAAATAGATTATGGGAACACTGGTGATATCACTGGATTTCAGTAAAGTACTAATGATTTTGTGATGTGATTGAAAATCTAATTAAGTGGGGGTGGATGGTATGATAATTAAGGGGATAAAAACTGTCTTAAAATGGTATTCAAATAATTTTTAATTTTTTAATGTTTCCCATAAAACGTGGAAGCTATGGATAACAATTTGTCCTTGGTCATTAAGTTTTCTATATTGTCATTAATGAAATAGAGTTGATACATCTCTGTGATATAAGATTTGATGCAAGATTTATAATGATTCTTACATGAAACTAATTTCCTCTGAATACCAAGTTTCCAGAAAAATATTATTTCCTCATAGATAGAGGTGTATGAGTAAAATGCAGTAGAAAAAAAATCTCATTTTTAGTAACTACAACTTGACAAACTATAATATCTCATATAAGAACATTAACGATGCACTGGAAGAAGGATGAGGGATACCAAACTTTATAAGGATATTACTGAAAATGATCTCAAAAATAGAGGTTGTTTGCAAACCGAATGTGAGTCGGCAGGCAGTTGCTCATGGAAAGAAGGCAAATGCAGCCATAAGAATCTCAGGAAGTGAAAGTTCTGGTTTGGGGAGACCCCAACTCAAGGACCAGGTCCCCTTGCAGGCACCACACTTGGAGGAGAATTTGCATAAAATCTACGTGAACTTCAGGGAAGGACAATGAAGCCAAGGAAGAGTTCAAAGGAGCTGCTCTTAGTCTTGAGGAAAGACCACAAGGAGAAGAGCTGAAGATCAGGAGGAGTCTGGGACCCCCTTTTCCAACTAACACAATCTCTTGGTTGGAGAAGGGAGGATACAGCCCTCTTCCAATCACTGACGCATGTTACACACAAGTGTAAGATCTGCTCACTATTATTCCAGAGTGTCTGAAATGGAAAAATGAATTCAGTCACAAGAGAGGAGATTCTGGCTGAATGAGAGGGAAAACATCCTAAAAGGAGGAACAGTTTTAGAGCTGAGCCAATCTATCCTTCTCTGAGTGTCTTATGCAAAGACCGAGCAGCCATCAATCAGAAAAACTGATAGACAGGAGGGGTTGGGCTAGATGGTCTCAGGGGTGCCTTTGAATATAAAATTCTAGAGTGCTAATCACAAACCCACAAAGACAGGAATTTACTTTATTTTTATTTTATTTTTTATTTTTTATTTGATTTATATGCCACCCTTCTCCGGAGACTCAGGGTGGCTTACAATACTTTAAAATGCACTCATTGTTTTTAAAAATTAATATATTAGTATCATTTTTGGATACTTTCTAAAAAGTAACTAAGTTTGATGGATCCTAGTTGGTTCTTCATACCTGCCATGTCTGCAGCCTTGGAGGGGACCATTCTTCGGCCTCCTTTCTTCTCCTCGATCTGGAGGAATACGCAGCATTCAAGGCCTGGGCCAGAGTCTTCATGATACTGTACAAATGGTATAAATTTGTGATCCTTCTTCTGTTCCATTTCTCCTGGGTCTCCAGTGGGGCTTTCTGGGTGCATCTTCTCCGACCTTTGACAGAAAAGATGTGCTTTGAAACTGAACAGCAAAAGTAGCGATCTTGAAAATGGGGTTCCACAAAGAAATGGGGTTCAAACGCATCATCTTTTAACCTTTTTTTCTGCAAAGAATCAAACACCCAAATACTATGGATATATCTCAGTAGTCTATGCCTTTTAATTATGAAATTACCCACAAGTGTGAGGATCCAGATTTTCCCTTCAATGGGTCCCGGCAAATCTTCAAATGTTAAATGGAAAGGAAGAATTCTGTCCCGGATGGAAACAAATTCTATGAAGTGAACAAAGACATTGACTTGTCTCCACTTAGAGAGGGCATCCCTGAGGAGTGTTGTATGACCACTCGTTGAGAACCATTGTAATATAATATAACCACACAAATTCCACTCCTGACAAGCATAGGAGGGAAAGTCCTCATGAAGTTCTCTCCATTCTCTGTGTCTGAAGCAAAGAGACCAATCAAGGTCCATCTGAAGTGGAGGAGCAATTGCACAGTTCTTGGGTAATGGATCCCTTCTTTGGGGGCCATTGGGTAGAAAAAGGGAAATCAACTTTTATCACTCAGAGCCTCTGAAGCGATGTCAATCCTAATCTGAAAAAGCAGTGAAGAATGCTGTGTTATATTGTGTTCCAGATCAAGTCCAGAATATTAGCTTTTAATAAATTTAAGTTGGTACTCATGAACATATTCAAATTATTTACTGTTGATTAGCCATTAAGCCATATCAAGATGCATACTATAGAATACAAAAAATTAATAAATCCATGCTTAAAAACAAAATGCAAGAAAAAAATAAGTAAAAAGAATAAGAATGAAGAATGTAAATCATTTCCATATCACCCCTACAATTTCTAAAATCAGACCCATATACCCAGATCTCAACTGAACTGTTTTGCTCAAATAAGAGGCCAAAACATCTATAATTTTTGAATTCTGACTGCACAGGAAATAAGTTTTTCAATACATGGATTCCAATAGGTCATTTGTCTAATGTACAGTCCAAGATGCTGATACCTTTCTTAGACAATTTAAATTATAATAAATGTGTGACATTTTTCTCTAGATCTCAAAAAAAAAATAATACATTCATTAACCAAGGGATTTGGTTAAATCTTCAGTATTTAACAATTGCTCATCCATTTCAATGCCAAATTTACTGAGGATGGCTGTATTGGTATCCTGATTCTTTCTGCAGCAATCTTTTTATTTTTTACTTAGTTTTTAATTATTTGTATCCTGCCTTAATTATTTTTTAGCTCGTCCAGTTGTACTTTGTACAATCCAAGAGGTCTTTAATTGAAATGTTGTCGATTCTAATAGAGAATTTTGGGAGTCTGTCAGATTCCATAGCTTTAAATTTATAGCAATAGTTATATACCTTGTGTTGTGTCCTTATATGGGCATCCGTCGGTGGTTGGCTAATCCACCGGCGGGAAGTTTAAATGGATGTCATTGGCCGGCTAGCTTGCCGGAGCTGTGTATAAGGAGGGCTCAGCAGCTCAGCCGGCAGCTCCGCATGAGATGAATAAAGTGCTGAACAGCCCTCTGCTGAGTCGCGTCTTCTTTTCCCTGTGCCAATCTAACACTGGCGACAAAGGACACAAAAGAACCAACAGCATACCTTGTGGCACGATCGCCACCATCTACCAAGAGCTGAGTCACTTGAGCGAAGTCACTGAAACTGAACCACAGAACCATGTCTGGACCACAGATCTCGCTGGCTCCATTCGATCCTAACCAGGAGAAATGGAAGTCCTTCATGGTCTGGTTCAGACAATTCCTGGCAGGCAGCGGTTTCACCGACCTGGATGACAACCGAAAGCGAGCCCTGTTCCTGGCTCACTGCGGCTCCGGGGTCCTGGAAATGGCCATGGATCTCGTGGCACTGAGGGACATTGAGCTGATGCCTTGGACCGAACTACAGGAAGTCCTGCAAGAGCATTACGCTCCAACCAGCACCCCGTTGGCCAACCGGTTTGATTTCCACCAGCGGAATCAACTGGATGGCAAATCTGTTAAGGACTTCGTATCTGCGCTCCGGACAATCGCAGCCAGCTGTGAGTTTGAGAACGTGGACATCCAACTGAGAGACCGGATTGTCTTCGGGATGAGGGACGTTTCTGTCCAGAAGAAACTCCTCAGCCATAAGAAGGTCTCACTGAGAGATGTGATAGAAGAAGCTACAGCTGCAAAATCGTCAGAGAGAGCAGCAGCCGCTATGAGGAGGTCTAAGGGGATCCACAAGATCTACAAGAATCCCCAACCTTCATCAGACGAGACCACCACGGGGTCAGAGTCCAAAGCCGAAATGGCCGTCCACAAGGTTCTCAGACCCCAACGGCGGGAAAACCCTCAAGATGGCGGACGAGAGGAACGCTGTGCCAGCTGCAACGGGGATCACGTGCGCGCCAGATGTCGCTGGCAGGATGCGACCTGCAGGCGTTGCAGGAGGAAGGGCCACATCGCCGAGGCGTGCAGAGCGGCAGAACCGGTCATGGAGGCTCCCAGAACCCGTGACCGCGAGAACCAGAGGTCATCCAGACAGTCCCAATACCCCAGGCGTGAGGGAGAAGGCTACGCAAAGAGCAGAGGGGTCCATCAGACCACCATAGCGCACGCCGCTGCTGAGGGATCCAACAAGTTCCACGTGACTGTCCACGTGGAAGGGACACCATGTCCCATGGAGATCGACTCCGGATCGCCCTATTCTATTGTAGACTGGGTTCAGCTCAAGAAACTCAAGCCGCAGATTGCCAAAAGCCACCTCAAGCTGCTGCAAGCGAGATTGGTGGATTTCAGAGGCCATCCAATCGGAATCCTGGGAAGGACCAAGCTCAGAGTCCATTACAAAGACTTCTCCGGGGACCTACCCATAGCAGTCGTCAAGGAGACCCGATCAACCCTTCTTGGAGTGGAGTGGTTCAAGCCTCTAGGGCTCACCATTGGCGGGATTAATCAGATCAGACAGAGCGAACTCAACACGCTCCTAGAGGACTTCCAGGACATCTTCAACGGGAGCCTAGGTAAACTTTTGGGGAAACCCATGTCATTCAATTTAGATCCAACAATTACCCCAATTCGGCTAAAGCCCCACAGGGTTCAATTCGCCCTCCGGCCTAAAGTTGATGCCCAACTGGACAAATTAATTGCCCAGGGCATATTGGAGCCGATTGATCATGCTGCATGGGAGACCCCCATTGTGACCCCAATGAAGCATGATGGATCTGTGCGCATCTGTGCTGATTATAAATGCACCATTAACAGGGCGTTACAGCAGAGCACATACCCAGTCCCAGTGGTGCAACATCTGTTGCATTCGCTAGGGAGTGGAACCATATTCGCAAAACTGGACCTGGCCCAGACTTACCAGTCGATGAAAAAACTGCGGCGGCTCAGACTATTGTCACTCACCGGGGCGCATTCAAATGCAACCGCCTCCAATTTGGAGTCAGCGCTGCCCCAGGCATCTTCCAATCGATGATGGAACGCCTTCTGCAAGGCATTCCAGGGGTGGTGCCATACTTCGATGATGTCTTGGTCTCCGGCCACTCAGATGCCCAACTACTGGAACGGCTCAGGCTTGCCCTGCAGCGGTTTCAGGCGAAGGGTTTAAGAGTCAGGAGAGACAAGTGCGTCATTGGGGTCCAGGAGGTCGAGTTCCTGGGCTACCTAATTGATAGCAAAGGCATCCACCCCACCAAAAGTAAAGTAAAAGCAATTCACGAAGCTCCAGCCCCCAAAAACAAAGCAGAGCTTCAGGCATTCTTGGGACTACTGAACTTTTACAGTGTCTTTTTAAAACAGAAAGCCACAGTTGCTGAGCCACTCCATCGACTTTTAGGGAAGGCGACCCCTTGGAAATGGGGAGAGGAAGTAGAGTCAGCTTTCCGGAACATCAAAAGACTACTCTCTTCGGACAGCGTCCTCATGCAGTACCATGAGACACTCTCCCTGTTTCTGACCCGTGATGCCTCACCATATGGAGTTGGGGCTGTCCTCAGCCACCAACTTCCCAACGGATCAGAAGCTCCCATTGCGTTCTTTTCTAAAACAATGTCCACGACTGAGCGCAACTACAGCCAGCTGGACAAGGAAGCCTTGGCCATCGTAGCTGGCATCAAGCGCTTCCATGAATACCTATACGGAAGAGCGTTCACCATCGTGATGGACCACAAGCCGCTGCTGGGACTCCTCGCAGGAGACAAACGTCCACCTATATGTCGCCCAGGATGACACGCTGGGCCATCTTCCTCTCCGGCTACTTGTATAAGCAGATACACAGACCTGGCAAGACCATCTGCAATGCCGATGCCCTCAGCAGATGCCCCATCCAAGAGCCAGTGGAAGACCCAGCACCCACTCTCAGACTGTTCCATATTGATGATGACCAGTTGTGCCCAGTTTCATCCTCCACCGTGGCGAAGCACACCCAAAGAGAAAAAACCCTCAGGCAA
Organism: Pantherophis vulpinus; assembly: GCA_037215915.1. Taxonomy (NCBI): domain Eukaryota; kingdom Metazoa; phylum Chordata; class Lepidosauria; order Squamata; family Colubridae; genus Pantherophis; species Pantherophis vulpinus. The sequence goes on from JAXLNS010000038.1 coordinate 673,240, forward strand.
GTCATGTCCTGCATCTTGACGGGCTGGCCAACTGGGAGAGTGGGCGAAGAGTTCAGTCCGTTCATTCGGAAACAACAAGAACTCTCCACAATGAAAGGATGCCTCCTCTGGGGCAACAGGGTGGTGATTCCCCACACCCTACAGAAGAAGACCTTAGAGACACTGCACAGCGGGCATCCTGGCATCGTCAGGATGAAGGCCCTAGCACGGAGCTATGTCTGGTGGCCAACGCTGGACAAGGACATTGAGGAATGGATCGCCAGATGTGACCCGTGCCAGAAGGTGAGACCGGCGCCACCGCAAGCTCAGCCAACGGAGTGGGAGATGCCCAGCAGCCCCTGGTCAAGAATACACATCGATTTTGCAGGACCAATAGATGGCAAGTCTCTCCTCATCGTGGTGGATGCTTTCTCAAAATGGCTGGAAGTAATCGCGATGCCCACCACCACGACGGAGTCCACCATCAGGGCACTCCTCCGGCTGTTCACCACGCACGGCCTTCCAGACGTCCTGGTCTCAGACATCGGCCCCCAGCTCACTTCCAAGACCATGGAAGCCTTCTTAGCAGAGCTGGGTATTAGGCACGCCCTCATCGCCCCTTACAGGCCGGCAGGAAACGGGCAAGCGGAGAAAATGGTGAGACTCACCAAAGACACACTCACCAAAATGGGCGCAGGGGACTGGCAGGAGAAAATTGATAAGTTCCTGTTCGCCCAGCACATCACTCCGCACACCACCACAAAGAAGAGCCCGGCAGAGCTCCTGATGGGGAGAAGACTACGATCACCTTTGGATCGGCTACACCACCAGTACAATCCGCAGTGCCAACAAAACAATTCCCAGCTGCCGCGGACTCTCGGAATCGGAGATCCGGTCTTCACGCTAAATTTCCAGGGCCCTCCGAGGTGGCTGAAAGGACTGATCGGGAGAGTGACCAGCCTGAGATCATACGAAGTGGAGCTTCGGACGAACCTGCAGACGTCACATCGACCAGCTCCGGAAAAGGTGGAGGGGAGTTGAGGAAGACCAGCCAGACGAGGTAGGCCTGCGCCACCCTGACCGAGTCGACCCTCACCACCCCGACAAGGAGGGCCGCCTCTGTAGCGAGAGGGACCTGCACCCACCAGGCGAGGGAAACCCGCACCACCCCGACAACGCCAGCGACCACCGCCCCAGTGAAGAGGGTCCCCGCCACCCCTGCGAGGATGGCCACCGCCACCCAGATGAGGTAGGCCTACGCCACCCCGGCAGGGTCAGCCGGCGACAAACACCGCATCAACCGCAACCACAGCCGCAGGGACGCCCCACCACGACAGTCCTCCAGGGGCCCGGAGTGCAAGCCGAAGAAAGGAGGAAAGAACCCAAGGACCTACCGCGGTTCAGCTGCCCAGCCCGGGTCCAAGGCGAACTTTAGCAGCCGAGTCTCCGTCATCCCGGCCAGGGAGAGGGACTTCGCCACCTGCAGGACAATCCAACAAACCCAGCTGGAGGTGCTAGGCAGGACCCAGTGCACTCGACGGCCGAGTTCCAGGCAATTCCACGTCAGGAACTGGAGAGGGCAGGAGCCCGACCCATCCGGATCAACAACGAACAACGTTGTTCTCTTAATCTCTCCTCTTCTTGCGGTCTCAAATATTCGTCATAAAATTGTTCTGCCTTCTCTACTGAATCAAACCTATGTCTTTGCTACTGCCAAGTCACCAGTACTCCCTCTGGTATCAACCATCTAAAATTCACTCCCTTTTTGATCAAACACTTTGTCAAAAATTGGTATTCTCTTCTTAAATCTCTAACTTTCCTCGGAATTTGTTTTAACAGTAGTATTTCTCTACCTTTATACGTAATCAGATTGTCTCTTGCTTTCTATAGAATCTCATTTTTTATTGCTTTCTTGGTGAATCTAACATGTACCTCTCTAGGTAACTTACTTCTCATTGCATACCTAGTATGCACTCTAAATATCTCGTCAATCTCATTCAAGATTTTTTCCTTATTTTCCTCCATTGCTTCCACCAGCAAGTCAGCCATTATCTCTGTTAAATTTTCTCCTTTCTCTTCTTCCATGTACTGGAATCTCAAGTAATAATCTGCCCTGTCCATTTCTAAAGAGATAATTGCTTTATCTTTATTTCTATCTGCCGCTGTTAATCTATAATCCAGCTCTCCCACTCTTTTTTCTGTTGCTTCAGCTTTTTTTCCTACTTTTTGTACTCTTTGTTCATGTTTTTCCATAATCTCTTAAATGTTTTCTAATTTGCCTTCTGCTTTCTCCATTCTCTCATCTATCTTGCCTATTCTTTCCTTCAAATCCTCGTGGAGAGCTTGTATCATGGTTTTCAATTCTAGTTGCATGGCATTAGATTTTTATAATTTTTCTTCTTGTTGTATCATGGCCTCCAATGTTCTCTGACCCACAGGGCTAGAGGTTGCAGACAAACTTGCTGAAGCCGGCGCTGATTTTAATTTAATTTAATTTAATTTAATTTAATTTAATTTAATAATTTAATTTAATTTAATTTAATTTAATTTAATTTAATTTAATTTAATTTAATTTAATTTAATTTAATTTAATAATTTAATTTAATAATTTAATTTAATTTAATTTAATTTAATTTAATTTAATTTAATTATTTAATTTAATTTAATTTAATTTAATTTAATTTAATTTAATTTTTTAATTTAATTTAATTTATTGCATTCTATGCCGCCCAACTCCCAAGGGACTTTTCTTCATTTTGCAATGCCTTATATCTTGTAATCCACCAAGTGTAAAAAATATAATTCAAATTCAATTTACAATCTAAATATAGGTCCTCCAGCAAAAAGACAGGGAGAAGAGATTAAAAAAAAGAAAGAAAGAAGAGAGGGGAAAAAAGTGAAAAAATAATAATCCAATTCCAATCCAAGTCCAAAACCCAATCTTTGATGTCCTTCTCAGAATTTTTCCAACTTCTTTACTTCAGGTTCTTCTAACCTTAATCCAAATAATCCAAATAACCTCTAAAAGAGGAGTTTATAAAATAATTTTTTTTAATCCAAATCAGCCCACCAAGTCCAAAAAATATCATTATCCAGCATATATATTCCAGTAAGCAAATTCACAATTCAACCCAAAACAACAATGAAAAACAAAAAGAGACTCAAGAAAAAACCACAAATCTCAACCACAGGAACAACAAATATATATATAAAAAATATATGTATATGTATATGTATATGTATATGTATATGTATATGTATATGTATATGTATATGTATATGTATATGTATGTGTATGTGTATGTGTATGTGTATGTGTATATGTATATGTATATCTATATGTGTGGTAAACAGGGAAATAGCGTCCCACATAAAGTAAAATAAACAGAGACCATGAACAAGAAAAAAAGCAGATTTATTAAAAATATATATATAAAGCTATAGCTCAGCCCCTCTGGAGCCACCGGGGCTTCGCCAGGCGTGAAGGAACACACACACAGATACGCACCCATGATAGAAGCTGCGGTTCAAAACCTGGTTTAATGAAAGCGACTACAGTGATGAACAGTAGACACTGAGCTACTTAGCAAAATTAAAGTCGGAGACGCCCAAGCTTCCCGCCCGGTTGGTTTTATAGGGCCTCATTAACTCATTAACCTCATTACCTGTCCCCAGGCAATCTCTCTCAGCTGTTACACTCGAATCTGCCGCTTGTTTTTCCCTTCGTTTGCCGTTGGTCGCAGCCCCTTGACATCAGTCTCCTTTTCACTCTCAATCCCTCAGACGTATGTCCACCCCCCCCTTTTCTTGTGTCCCGTCCATCACCCACTATCAGTGTGTATGTTGTCCTAACGCAACACCCCCCTCCACCGTGATCCATTGCTGGAGTTTGTTCAGATGTTCTGGATCCTCCAACGGTATTCCCCCCCTCATGGTCTTCCATGCTGTTAAGGTGTGTGTGGTGTCGAGGGTTATTTGACACTCGAGAGGCACCCCCCCCACCAGGTCTTGTCCTGTAGAGACAAGAAAATATAGGGTTAGTAACTCCATTTTCTTAGGGATGGCTCCCAGGTTTTTGTGGATGTTCTCTATTGAACCGTTTTAGCAATCGAGGGGCGTTCAGGTCTCTTGGTCGTACCCACGTTGCGTCTGTATCGGGGTATCCCTTCCACCGTATTAGGTATCTAAGTGTCCAGTATTTTTTCCACTTCATACATATTTCCTGCCACGGGCCCTGGACGTGTTCCAGGAGATCGCACTTGGATAGCTGGTTTCAGGAGACTACTATGGAATACAGGATATATTCATTTTAGCAGAGGTGAAAGCCTTAACGAGACAGTAACGGGGTTTATTGTTAAAGCGAAAAAGCTACCTTGATACTCCCCTGGGATAATTGCACTTAATTAGAGGCAGATGGATCTTGTTTTCCATGCTGTATGCTTTAAAGAAAGAAAACCCAAATATATTCTAATAAACATTTTATTATAAAGAAAAGAGACAAACGTACCAACTACATCTTTATCAGCAGCTTACCACATAGACGAACAGAGAAAAAAAAACATGCGCAACAGCTCAAAAAACATCACAAGGCTAGTCCTATCTCTGTTGCTATAGGGACATAATAAAGGTCTCTGGCAGGCTATCGTAAATCTTAGGACAGACGCTCGGCTGACAAACACATAATGCAGTGACAACCCCTTCTTTGTCAGTTGAGCGGACATCAGGTAAGGCACATCAGGTAAGGCACATCATCTTACGCAGATACTCGTGCTGAGCTGCTGGAAGTGGTTTGTTGATCATATCAGCAATCTGATCATGTGTAGGCACATACTGCAATTTAACAAAACCTTGTTTAACTAATTGTTTTATATTTTTATAACGGATGTCAATGTGTCTGGACCTAGAACCCGTGAAACGGGTTTCAGAAATATAAACCGCAGATTCGTTGTCTTCCATCATGGTGATCGGTCGGATCGGGTGTGTCCAGATATCTGTGACTAAAGCATCAAACCACGTTAAAGAATTACATGCATCTGAAACACAAGCATATTCCGCTTCAGTAGATGAACAAGAAATAAAATTCTGTTTACGCACATACCAGTAAACAGGACATCCATTTAAAAACATCATATAACCTGAAGTACTTTTACGTGATTTCTAATCACTCGCCCAATCGGAATCTGTATAACAACATAAGTGTCAGGTTTCGTTGCTATCTTAAATAAACTTCATTCTCAAACGCAAAGTCTCTAATGAATCTTTTTTTCTTTATTTAAGAATAGAAAACGACATGCCTGAACTCTGGTGCAGCCAAGATTGGCACCTCCTTCCAAACCCCTCCCTTTCCGTTCTTCAACCCCAATGTCTCATTGGCCACCATGCAGATCCATCTCTTCGTCCCATGCACTTTCTTTTCACAGGAATTTCCCCCCTCCCTCTGTTGCCCAAGTAATGCTATCTGCTGAAGAGCCGGGAACTAGGTGAAAGTTCATCCCAGCATTAAAGCAAGTCTTTCTGTGTCTTTCATTGATTTCATGTCAGCGCTGAAAGAGATCATAATTTGGAACGCTGACATCCGGCCCCTCTCCCTTCACTTCTCCGACGTAACCTGCCCCATAGGAAAAACACAACAAGATAAGTATCATTATCCCCTTCTTTGCTGCGAACCCCCCCCCCCCTTCCCGGCTTTCCCGGGTGGTCTGCATGGAATTCTGCTATAAGGCGGTCAGCTTGGATGTTTGAACTCTTCACCCAGGAAGCCTCTGACAACGGGTAGCCCTTCCATTTAATTAAGTATTGGAGGTGCCCCCTGTGCCATCTTGAGTCAAGAATTCGCTGCACCTCGTAGTGAGTTTGGCCCCCAACAACCAGGGGCCCAGGAGGCTCACGTTGCGTCAGCCTTAAGGTAGACCCCACTACAGGTTTCAGAAGGCTACTGTAAAAAACGGGGTGAATCTTCCCCAAGAGCCGTGGCAACTGCAGTTGTACTGTAATGGGGTTGATTATTTTTACTATAGGGAACGGTCCTATAAATTTCGGGCCTAATTTCTTACTCGGGAGTCTAAGTCTCAAGTACTTGGTGGAAAGGTAGACTTTCTCTCCCAACTGAAATGGTCTTTGGGGAGTTCGGTGCTTGTCTGCTTGTTTCTTATAAGATTGAGCCGCCTTGGCCAACGCCCTCTTAACATTCTCCCAAGTTTCTCTCAACATTGCCATCCAGTCGGTCAAGCTGACTGAGGAAGGGGGCTCCCTCGGGTACTCTGGCATGGGGACAAAATCCATGCCACTCACTACTTTGAACGGGGTTAGCCCCGTGCTGCTGTGGACAGCATTATTATATGCGACCTCCACAAAAGATAGGAGGTCTGCCCAATTGGACTGCTGGTAGTCGACGTAGCATCTTAAATACTGTTCTATCATAGCGTTCAGTCTTTCTGCCCCCCCATTGGTGCTCGGGTGAAATGCTGAGCTGAGCCCTTGGGATGACCCTATGGATCGTAGGAACTCCCTCCAGAACTTTGCTGTGAACTGGACCCCTCGGTCGGAGATGATTCTCCTGGGGACTCCATGCAGGCGGTAGATGTGTTTCAGGAACAGTTTGGATAACTGGTGGGCTGAGGGCAGTCCGCTACAAGGAATGAAGTGTGCCTGTTTGGAGAATAAGCCTATTACAGTCCAGATCACTGTATTCCCACTGCTCCTCGGTAGGTCTACTATGAAGTCCATCGCAATCTCCTCCCATGGTCTTGTTGGCTCAGCTACTGGTTGCAACAGTCCAGGCGGGCAACCTGGTCTTGTTTTCATCGTGGCACAAATGGTGCAGCTTTTTACATAACTGTCCACGTCCTTTCTCATGTGGGGCCACCAGAACTGCCTTCGTACTAGGTGCAGAGTCTTTAGGAACCCGAAGTGTCCTGCTGGTTTAACGTCGTGACTCCTCTTGAGGATCAGGGTGCGTAAAGTCTGTGGGACATAGAGCTTTGTCCTTTTCCATGCTAGGTCGTCTCTTTTTGTCAAGAGATGTTGATTGTCTCGGAACCAGGGGTCTGTCAGTGTTTCATTTTTTAATTTTGCAGTTAAGTCACTTGCAAGTTGGCCCTGCTGGTCACGTTGTTGCCGTCTGGTGATCACTTGGGCCGCTGCTTGGGTGGATGGGATGATGGCATTCACTACTTGCTCCCGCTCACTGTTGTATTGGGGCATTCGGGAGAGGGTGTCAGCCAGGAAATTCCTCCCTCCTGGGATGTGCTTAAGCTCGAAATTGAAACGATTGAAGTATTGAGCCCACCGGACTTGCCTGGGTGACAGTTTCCGTGGGGTTTTTAGGGCCTCCAGGTTTTTATGATCAGTCCAGACTTCAAACAGTTTCTGGCCTCCCTCTAGTAGGTGCCGCCAGGTCAACAACGCCCATCTTACTGCGAATGCTTCCTTCTCCCACGCCGCCCATCGCCTCTCTGTGTCGGTGAGTTTGCGGGAGGTGTAGCCGCAGGGTTGTAGATCACCTTGACTGTTCTTTTGGAGTAAGACGGCTCCTACTGCCACATCACTTGCGTCTGCTTGGATGATGAAAGGTTGTTCAGGATCAGGGTGTTTTAAGACAGGTTCTTTCGCAAACATTCCCTTTAGCGTCTCGAATGCCTGTTGGCAGGTCAGGTCCCACTGCAGGGGTTGTCCCGGGCGGGGTTTCGTCGCTGGGCTTCCTGTCTTTAGGAGGTCCGTCAAAGGTTTGGCAATTTTCGCAAACGAGGGGATGAATTGTCTGTAAAAGTTCGCGAAGCCTAGGAAGCTTTGCAGTTGTCTGCGGGTGCGAGGGGGCTGCCATTGTAGAACTGATTGGACCTTGGCTGGGTCCATTTCTATCCCCTCATTTGATACTCGGTAGCCTAGGTAGTCTAGCCATGATTGGTGGAAATCGCATTTTGACAGTTTGACATACAGGTTTGCCCTCAGCAGTTTTTTCAGTACTTGGCGGATGAAGGGTATGTGTTCGTCTATGGTCTCCGTGTAGATGAGAATATCGTCCAGGTAGACGAGGACCCCTTTGTATAGGTACTCATGTAGGACTTCATTTATCAACTGCATGAACACTGCCGGGGCTCCTTGCAATCCAAAGGGCATTACCTTGAACTGGAAACTACCCAGGGGGGAGTTGAATGCTGTTTTCCATTCATCTCCTGCCTTGATGCGTACTCGGTAATAAGCTTCTCGAAGGTCTAGTTTGGTGAAAACTTTTCCTTTAGCTAGGTGGGCTAGCATGTCCTTCATGAGGGGGAGGGGGTATAAGTTTTGTACGCAAACGGCATTGATACTTCGAAAATCGACTACCAGTCTCATAGAACTGTCCTTTTTCTCTTTAAACAGGACAGGCGCCGCTACCCTTGGTTTTACTGGCTCAATAAATCCCCTTCGTAAGTTCTTGTCTATGTAGTCCCGCATTTCCTGCATTTCACGGGGCGTCATGGCATACATTTTAGGTTTGGGTAGTTTCACTCCCGGGATAATCTCAATGGCACAATCGGTCTCTGATTGAAAGAGATCATAATTTGGAACGCTGACATCAAGTCTGCATAATCAGTATGTGTTGGTTCCAACAATAAGCTCCTATTTTTAGTGTGCTTTAGGTATTTCAATAATTTCTTAACACATGTCCAATGAAACTGTTTCGCCTTACCTACGTGTCGAGACAAGAGATTAACGCTAAGTGCAATGTCAGGTCTAGTCCAACTACTAATATACAGCAGTGACCCAATAACTGAGTGATAAAGTGTTTGATCCTCGAACTCAGGACTTGGTTCATGTGCCAAGTTGTGAAAATCTGTGTTGTGGCTCCGTCCTCCGAGCCTATCTTATCGGAGGAAGAAGGCTCCGAACATGAAGGAGAGGAAACGGCCAGGCCTCCCTCTCCAGGACCCTCCTCTCTGGCAATGCCTCAGGTGTCTCCCGAAGGAGAAGAGATTGGCCAGGAGCCAGGTGTTTCCGAGCCGTCGGATAGTGACGAAGAAACATTGTGGTTGGACCCACGCCAGCGTCGGAGAGACAAGCGTGCGCAGCAGAAAAGGAGGCGTGCCAGAGATTAAGCTGAGTCACTGGACCACACCCCACAGGCTATAAAAGGGAGTGTGGTGGCCATTCGGACTCTGTGACGGACAAAGCTAATCTCTGGCGAGGCACTTTGCACCTTTGGACACAATGCCTATTTGCTGTGGATTTAATTACAAACTGGACTATTCAAACTGTGTGTATTTTTGTCTGTGTTATCGGAGTAAAAGTTCTTGGCAGGCAGTCACGGAGTTGCTGCCAAGTTCTTTATCACTGACGTTGTGTGTTTGAAGAGTTTATTTAACCCTCAGCTGGCTGGTTGGGTGTGTGCATGGTACGGCGACAGAACAATCTGTTTGCAAGGGTATACTTACTGCATTAGCATCCTTCATGTTGCACTGATGCAAAAGTTGCTCAATTTTATCCTCTTGTGAGAGACTAAACCCCTTCTGAATTTTGGCAACCTTAACACCTAAATAAGTGTTAACATAACTTAAAGATTTCAATGTGAAATATCTCTGCAAAGCTTTAGCAAAATTCACACTCATCTGCTCATTTGGACCAATATAAACAATATCATCAACATAAACAAGAACTATCTCATATATATTGTCAGATCTTTTTGTAAACACGCATTCATCAGTTTCGGACTTAATAAAGCCCATTGAATTTAGTTTGTCAGTAAGACATAAGTACCACATTAAGCCAGACTGTTTCAGACCATAAAGACTTTTGTGTAGAAACCAGGTATCCCCTTCTTGCTGTCGGAACCCTGAAGGACCTCTCACGTAGATCTCTTCATCTAGGTCAGCATGTAGATAAGCCGTGTCAACATCGAACTGGAAAGCTTCTAAACCAAGGATAGTGGCAGTGGCTAAAGCAATTTTTACACTTTCAGTCCGGACTGTTGGTGAGTAGGTATTTGTGTAGTCCTCAGGATAACGCTGAGCGAAACCCTGAGCTACAAGTCTAGCTTTCTACAATGACTCACCATTTGGCTTCTTTTTGATTCTGTAGACCCATCGAGTGCCAATGACTGTTTTGTTTGCTGGAGGGTTTTCAGGCATAAACACCTTAAGTTTCTTTAAACTGTCCAGTTCAGCCTGCATTGCCTCATACCATTTCTCTTGTTCTGAGTCAGAAAGATGCTTGATTTGTGCGAACTTATCAGGAGGAAGTATAACAGTACAAATCAAAGGCAAAGGTGCTTTTGTCAGTTGCCACGAATATCGTTTTGGAGGGATCCCCTTTGTGGCTCTCTTGGAACGCCTCGGAACAACCATCCATTCTTCTTCCATTTCATCCTCATCTTCATCATCGTCGCTAGTGTCAGCATCGGCGACTTGCGAAGAGAGAACATCAGGTTGAGAAGAACTAGTGGATGGAACATTTGCCTGTGAATCTTGAGCATCAGGCTGCGAGACATCAGCAGCAGCATCTCTAGGAAAATAAACTCCAGTATCATTGGAATGAATCCTGGACCAGTCAGCATCTTCTTCAAAAGTAGCGGATTGGGAAATCACTATTACACATGTGGAGTCTACAAATATGCTCCATTTTGAATTATCATCAATACCCATAAATCTCATCCTCTTTGCTGCTGGACCTCCTTTCTTTCTTTGAGCTAGGGGAATGTTCACCATAGCGTATGAACCAAAAATATAAAGGTTTTTGAGATCGGGCTTGTACCCATACAACATGAAGAAAGGAGTCTGATTTATTACACTACAAGTATGATTGACAGTATAATTTGCATATTTAATACCTTCACCCCAGTATGGGATACTGAGGTTGGCGTCTTCTAGGAGACAACACATCATGGTTTGCAGAACTCCATTTTGCCTTTCTATCAACCCATTGTCAGCCGGCGTATAAGGGGCTGAGGTTTGGTGCAGAATTCCATTTTTACGCATCCAGTCCTGAAACCGGTGAGACATGAATTCAGCACTGCGATCACTTTGAATTCTGGCGATGCTAGACTTTGGCTTTATGTAATAAATACCACCAATTAACATGGTTTCAGCAACAATAACCCCATTTTTAACTATATAACTTGCTTTTCGAAGTGATGGACCTGGAACTTTGATACTCTTGACAAGTGACTCTGACTAAGCAAACTACTATTTGCTGTTGGTATATAATAAACATCAGGAATAAATAAATAATAAATTTTCCCATGACCTGACAAGGATGATTTGAAAAAGAATAAAGTTCACGTAGTTCAGGTTCAGGCTGGTGCATCTCTGTATAAAGTTCCTTTCTGTAGGTAACATGCAATGCTGCGCCACTATCCAAAGTCCACAGAGGTCGTCTGTCATACTCTGGATGAGGTTGTGAATCGTTGGTTACAGCCAATGTGGCGAGTGGAGCTTGCGGACCACACCTGGGACTACAATGACCTTGTCTTCCACCACTGCCTCTGCCTCCTCTAGAGTCTGTTCCTCTGGGCTGGTACATGGCAGGAGCTGTAAATCGTTGGGGACAATCCCGGGTGACATGTTCCACACGATTACAGATGTAGCATCTTGGCATCCTTGGAACGTAGGCTCTTCCTCGGAAGGGACGCCTCGCTGGAGCTCTTGATGCAGGTGGTCCTCTCAAATGTGGCGTGACTAGCATAAGTGCCTCTTCTTCAGTCAACATTCTGCATACATGATCCACTGTGCGTTGGGCAATAGGCACTTGATTAATCTTTGTAATGGCATCTTTCCATTCATAATTCAATGAGTTAATAAAAATGCTAATCATTTGAAAATCATCAATAGGATAGCCTCTTTCGCCCAATTCTTTTCTCATTCCCTTCATTTTAGTTAAATGTTCTCCAATATATTCACCAGGTTTTAATCTCAACCCATGGAACTCAGACAAGAGCCTGGATAGCTCTGCAGACTAAAGCACTGTAATTTAACACCAGCTGTCTGCAATTAAAGTAAGTTCAAATCTTGCCAGGCTCAAGGTTGACTCAGCCTTCCATCCTTTCTAAGGTAGGTAAATTGAGGACCCAGTTTGTGGGGGCAATAAGCTGACTTTGTACAAAATATACAAAAGTATGAAGGCTATTGCTTAACGCATTGTAAGCTGCCCTGAGTCTCCAGAGAAGGGCGGCATATAAATCAAATTTAAAAAAAAAACACATGTAGATTCGATCGAAACAGGCCGGTAGCATGACTTTGGTAATGGTGAAGGGGCCTATATACTTTGGGCCTAACTTCTTATTGGGTATACACAATTTTATATATTTGGTAGATAGGTATACTTTCTCCCCCACCTTGAAAGGTGGGGTATCCCTCCTCCTCTTATTGGCTTGCTGTTTGTATGCTTTTGCAGCTTTCGTTAGTGCATTTTTAATATGTGGCCAAACCCGGGTTAATTTTTCTGTCCATTCGGCTGGAGTGTGTGGCGCTTGTGTCTGTATGTCAAGTTCTGGGATGGCAGGGAATTCTTTCCCTGACACCACCTGAAATGGGGTATATCCTGTGTTCCTATGTATGGTGTTATTGTAGGCTGATTCAGCAAATGGTAGTAAATCATACCAATCATCCTGTTGGTAGGATACGTAAGAGCGTAGGTATCTCTCCACCATTGCATTAGTCCGTTCGGCCGCCCCATTGGTACTTGGATGAAATGCGGAAGTCCTTGGTCTGTTCCTATTTGGCGTAGGAACTGTCTCCAGAAGTGGGATGTAAACTGGGGACCCCTGTCGGATATAATCCATTTAGGTACACCATGGAGACAATATATGTGCTGAACGGACAGTTTTGCTAAACGCCTGGCAGAAGGCAGGCTTTTACATGGGAGGAAATGTGCCTGTTTAGAAAACAGGTCAATGACAGTCCATATTACAGTATGTCCCTTGCTTCTGGGTAACTCAACAATAAAATCCATAGCCACTTCATCCCATGGTCTACATGGATCAGCTACTGACTGTAATAGGCCGAGTGGCTTCCCTGCCAGTGGCTTGGCTGCTGCACAAACCGGACAACCCCATATATATATTTCTACTTGGTTCCGCATTTGCAGCCACCAGAATTGCCACCGTATTAAATGTAATGTTTTGACGAATCCAAAATGCCCTGCCGTTTTTACATCGTGACATTGTTTCAATACTTTATCCCGTAAAGGGGGTGGAATATATAACTTATCCCCTCTCCACGCTAGCCCTCCTCTCTGTGTTACTAATTGGCGATGGGTTGCTAACCAGGGGTCCGTAGCTACTGCCTTTTGTAATTCCGCTATCCAGGGAGACAATGCCTGGGGTATATCCCTTACTTGGTTTCCTGTTTGTTGAGGAAACAGCAAGGCTTGTGGTGAGTCGTCCCGCTTACTCTCGTACTGGGGCATACGAGATAGAGCGTCTGCCAAATGATTTTTACCTCCTGGTATGGTCTTTAGAGTAAACATAAAGCGGCGAAAATATTGTGCCCATCTTGCCTGTTTAGGCGATAACCTACAAGGTGTCTGCAGGGCTTCCAAGTTCTTATGATCTGTCCATACTTCGGATTGCACATTGGTGCCTTCTAATAAATGCCTCCAGGTCTGAAGAGCCCATTTGATACCGTACACTTCCTTTTCCCACACAGTCCAATTCCTTTCTGTGGGAGTCAGTTTTCGGGAAGTGTAAGCACATGGGCACAGTATACCCTGAGCGTCCCGTTGTAGGAGGACTCTGCCTACCGCCACCTCGCTTGCATCCGCCTGGACCACGAATGGCTTTGTTGTATCAGGATGCTGGAGTATTGGTTCTCTGGCAAATAGAAACTTCAGGGTCTCGAACGCCCTCTGACAGGACTGCGTCCATTCTAATATCTGTTTTGGCCTTTGTTTTCCTACACCCAGATCCCGTGTTCACAGGAGGTCTGTTAACGGTAATGCTATCTGAGCGAAAGTGGGAATGAATCTCCTATAAAAATTTGCAAACCCGAGGAAGCTCTGCAACTGCCTTCAGGTCTTTGGAGCTTGCCACTCCACCACTGTTTTAACCTTGTTAGGGTCCATTTCTATTCCCTCCCCTGTAATCCTGAACCCCAGATAGTCAATCTCTGTTTTATGAAACTCACATTTTGAAAGTTTCATGAATAACTGAGCATTCAATAGTTTTGTAAGAACCTGTCTAACGAGTTGGACATGTTCTTCCATGGTGGTGGAGTATATCAGGATATCATCTAGATATACTAGGACTCCCCGATACAGATGGTCATATAGCATGCTGTTGATAAGTTGCATAAATACCACGGGAGCCCCCTGCAACCCAAACGGCATGACTTGGAACTTATAGCTACCAAGAGGGCAGTTAAATGTGGTCTTCCACTCATCTCCTTCACGAATACGGACTTTGTAATATGCTTCTCGTAGGTCGAGCTTGGTGAAGATCTTACAGGTTGCTAGGGTGGAGAGCAGGTCTGTCATAAGGGGCAACGGATACAGTGGTTCCACACATACTGCATTCAAACCCCGAAAATCAACACATAAACAAAGGCCACCATCTTTCTTTTCTTTGAACAGTACCGGTGCTACCATATGGGATCGGCTGGGTTTTATGAAGCCTCTGGCCAAATTGCTATCGATATATCGCCGTAGTTTCTCCAGTTCCTGGGGAGTCATCGCATACATACGAGGCTTGGGCAACCGAAGACCTGGCTTCAATTCTATTACACGGTGGGGTGGTGGGGCGGGAGAGATTCACATTCCTTTTCACTGAAAACTCGCCTCAGATCCCTGTATATCTTTGGGACCCCTTCCAGTAAGGATGACGGTATCTCCCTCCCCCCAGCTCCCATATCAGGACCATCCTCTGGGGGTGTAGGACCCATTACCATTCTCAGTTTGCGGTAACCCCCCTCCCACCAAATGGTGGGCTTCCACTTGTCCAACCATGATAGCCCCAGAATAACAGGTTCTATCATTGTCTCCACTACCACAAACTGCACTAACTCCCAATGTTGTCCAATTTCAAGCCTCACCAGTTCTGTCGTATGTGTAGCAGGCTGTCCACCCAGGGTTGAGCCATCCATTTGTTCAAATTTAATGGGAGTCTGCAGAGCTATGATATGGAGACCCAGACTTTCTGCCACTGATTTCCGTAATAGACATCGCGTGCACCCAGTATCAATCAAAGCCCCTAAGTATTTCACTATACCCATTTGTGGATGTTTCAATGCCACCTGGACTATGAATGGACGTATAGGGGCACATACCATGGGGTCCCAGGGATCTGTCTCGTCTTTGGTAACCTCCAACTCTTCTGGCACTCGAGCAATTCCCGGGCAACTATGGCTTTCTTCACGTCTACCAAGGCTGCTATCTGTTGTTTGAGTTGCAATGCGGGAGTGTTCCGATGCCAATTGTGATTGTGGTTTGGTTCTCTCCCCAACAACTGATGGTCGGGGTGTCGATACCCGGAGTGGTGTAATCGGACATTCTATAGCTCTATGGCAGCGGTTCTCAACCTGGGGGTCGTGACCCCTTTGGGGGTCGAACGGCCATTTCACAGGGGTCGCCAAAGCCCTCTCTCGCCCCATGCCCCACGCCCCACGCCTTCACTCACCCTCACTCTCTGCCTCTGTTGGATCGCCGGTAGTTCGCTTACCCCGCCCACTCCCAATCTATTGCTGCCTCCTGAGTCCCAGCTGATGGCTAGAGGGAAAAAAAACTGTTTAAATTCTTGCCGCGGGGCTTCAAAGAGCCGCCCTACAGCTGATCAGTGTTAAAAGAAAACAAATGAGTAAACCGGTGCCTGCAAAAATAGAAAAAACAGCCCCTTTCAGCTTCAGGATAGGTTAATTACCATAAGTTGATTAGATCAGCCTCGACTCTCAGCTGATTTGCTCTCAGCTGTTTTGCGGAGGGCTCTGTTGCTAGCTGCAAAAAAATCTCGAGCAGATTTTTTCCCCCCTAGCTATGCTGAAAAAACGAAACTGAAAGTAAAGCAGGGTCTTTGCTGCAAGGTGACAAAATGAGGCAGAGAGAGATTTCTTTTTCTTTTTCCTCACCAAAAAAAGGTAGGTGCAAAACTGCAAACAATGGGAAATTTAGGGCAAAAAAGGAGGTTCAAGATTTTAAAACACAAAAGAAAAAAAGCTCTATTTAACTAGGGAATTGTAATAATTGAGATACTATTAATTGTATATTGTGTTGAAAGCAGAAATGGTTAAGTTGTGGTTTGGAGGAATATATGGGGGAAATTATTTGGTTTATTATTATTGGTAAATATAATTAATTGATTTGTAAGAAATTGGATTGCATGAAAATAATTGGAATATTCATGTTCATATTGATTAATATACAAAAAAGGTAGTTATATAACTAATTGATTTATATTAAAATGTTGAATTTATATTAAACAACTGTATTACATAATTACATAATTAACCAATGTGAGGATGGATATAAAAATAGATGACAACGCGAAGGGGTATAATATAGAATAGAAGGGAAAAATTGAATTTGATTAAGATTAGAGATGAGGATGAATGGTAATATTGGTTTTTTAAAAAAAATAGATGAGGAATAAATATGGTAAAAAGGAAATATAGAAATTGTAAATTTAATTGAAAGGACTAAACACTGGTTAAATTTGTGAACCGGCCAAATACTCTGTTCAAAGAAAATACATTGTATGTTTGTATGTGTGTTTCTAATTATTGTTATTTATTCATATTTGTTCTCTTTTATTCTTTAAAGTTTAACAATTCATTCTTTATCTTAATATCTTCATATTTGTTTGGGGTTGGTTTTCTTCCCTTTCATTTTTTTTATTGTACAGCAATCTTTCTCCTCAAACCTACCACCTCTGTCTTTTCTTTCCTTCTTACTTTTTCTTCCCCCCCTCTTCTCCTCCCTACTTCCTCTTCCTTTCTCCTTCTCCTCCTCTCTTCCTCCCTCTCTTACCCTCACTAGTACTCTAATTTCCCTTCCCTTCCTTCATCCCTCTCTATTGCTGTATCCTTTTATGCATATGGACTACTCAGAGGGCTGAAAAAGTTATTTTTGACTGGTCCTCGCACTTTTGACCAGTCCTCGAACTTACGACTGTCGTCACATTTTACGTTTTTGCCCTATCTTGTCACCATGGTGAAGAGAAGCAGTTGTGAAATGAGTGACACAGTTGTTAAGAATGCTACAATGGGCATAAATGATGACCAGTCATAAGTGTGAAGACGGGTCAAAAGTGCGAGGACCTGTCAAAAATCACTTTTTTCAGCCTTCAGGGTAGTCCTTTTGTGCACATGGACTACTCAGAGGGCTGAAAAAGTTATTTTTGACTGGTCCTCGCACTTTTGACCAATTCTCGAATTTACGACTGTCCTCACATTTTACGTTTTTTGCCCTATCTTATCACCATGGTGAAAAGAAGCAGTTGTGAAATGAGTAACATGGTTGTTAAGAATGCTGCACGGGCATAAATGTGAGGATGGTCATAAGTGTGAGGACCAGTCAAAAGTGTGAGGACCTGTCAGAAATGACTTTTTTCAGCCCTCTGAGTAGTCCCTATACACATAGCCATGGCCACCTGGTCACATGACCAGCTAGCCACGCCCACCCAGTCACATGACCTCCAAGCCACGCCCACAAAATAAGCCATGCCCACAGAACCAGTAGTAAAAAAATTTAGAACCCACCCCTGGTTGGGGGTCACCACAACATGAGGAACTGTATTAAAGGGTCGCGGCATTAGGAAGGTTGAGAACCACTGCTCTATGGCCTTCCTGGTCACATCGGTAACATCAAAGCGGATGTCTTGGAGGAGCATCAGCCCTAGTTCCTATAGACATGTTCGGTCTCACTACTCCTTGGCCCATTTGCGGTCTCTCCAACAGTTTACGTGGTTGGCCCAGTCCCTCACCTCATGTACGAAACTCCTTTAAGCCAATATCTAGCTCTACGGCCGCTTTATACCACTCCACTATATGAGGACCAAGTCCCCTATAAACACAAGCTTGTCGTAGCTCTCTCTGTCCAGACCCATGTGGAACTGGTGCACAAGTAAACGCTCAGGCCACCCCCTCAGTCGTCCTGCCAGTTTCTGAAAGTCCTGGATGTATTCTTTAGCTGCCCTACCCCTCTGCCGCAATGAGACCAGATCACCTTCAACAACTACTTGGGTACTAGCATCGTCCTTGAACCTACACCTCAAAGCTTCCAGAAAACGACCCAAATCCACAAGCTCCTGGGTATGCAGGTTGTGTAACCCAGCTACCCAGTCAGCCGCATCTCCAGTTAAGGCCATGGTAACAGCCACCAGTCTCGCCCATGGAGAGGGATAGAACTGTCCATAGGTATCCATGTAACTGATTACTTGGCTCAAAAAGAGAGCCACACATTCTGGATTGCTGTCAAAAGTAGCTTGCAACAGAGGGGCCACCCAGGGGATTTGCTGTGGCCATAGGCTGGGCACCCAAACGGGCCCTGGATCCCTACCCCTTGCAGAGCTTTCGCCTCCCTGATGGCTCCTCCGTGCCTCTGTCTGTGGATGCCTGGCAGCCGGTTCCCTTTCCCTGTCTTATGGGACCCTCCCGTGGGGTTGGGCTCCTCCCTGCATGCCCAACGTGGTTATCGTCTCGGGGTTGGTGGACTCCTCCCCCCTCCCCCGATACTGCTCCTTCTCCACCTGAAATTTGGGACTGGCCAGCCTGAACCTGCTATCAGATGTTCCTACCGACGGCGGGCCACCCCCTACCTGCCAGGCAGCCGACGAGTCCAACCCTGGGGCCCATGGCTGCCAGGAGGGAGCATCCCTAAAGCTGGCCTCCCCAAACCTCTCCCTCAACAAGTCCATAGTGGTCACTCCTGGTCCAGTAGAGTAACCCCACTCTCCCTCTTCCTCGTCGTCCATTGACGTTCTCTCCAGCCTTGGTATTGCGGGCCTGAGGGGGGAGGAGTCGGCGCCCGAAACCCCAGTTTGCCCCACAGAGCCGAACTATGCCACCAATGTCCTGAAGAGGGCTGGGTATTCTCTGCAACCGTACTACCCTGGCTCCCTTGTTTCTCCTCTGGTTGAACTGTTTTCTGTTTGGGGCGTACCACCAGCTGTTCACATTCCCCCTGCTCTTCTTTTCCATCCTTTGTACCTTCAGGCACTTCCAAATCCAGCATGGTAATCCCCTCTTCCGTCCCTTCTGCCATCACCCCTTCAGTTCATCTTACTAAAGTCTTGAGGATGAAAGGTCTCCGACTTCCTCTCAACCCCTCTGGAGCTGCCGGTGCTTCGCCAGGCGTGAAGGAACACACACACACATGCGCACCCACGATAGAAGCTGCGGTTCAAAACCTGGTTTAATGAAAGCGACTACAGCGACGAACAGTAGGCACTGAGCTGCTTAGCAAAATTAAAGTCGGAGACGCCCAAGCTTCCCACCCGGTTGGTTTTATAGGGCCTCATTAACTCATTAACCTCATTACCTGTCCCCAGGCAATCTCTCTCAGCTGTTACACTCGAATCTGCCGCTTGTTTTTCCCTTCGTTTGCCGTTGGTCGCAGCCCCTTGACGTCAGTCTCCTTTTCACTCTCAATCCCTCAGACGTATGTCCAACCCCCCTTTTCTTGTGTCCCATCCATCACCCACTATCAGTGTGTATGTTGTCCTAACGCAACACCCCCCTCCACCGTGATCCATTGCTGGAGTTTGTTCAGATGTTCTGGATCCTCTGACGGTATCCCCCCCCCCCCCCATGGTCTTCCATGCTGTTAAGGTGTGTGTGGTGTCGAGGGTTATTTGACACTCGACACTATATATATATTTCAAGCTTTTGCAAAAGGGTTCTCCCATGAAAGAGAGAACGTCTGATCACTCCACTTCCATAGTTTATATACAGTTTTCACAGGACAGCAACACAATATGAATGTCCCCTTAGGGACATATGGCTAGGTCTAATATAACACATTTGGCTCTCTACACATGTTCCGTTCTGGAGTTTCCCTCCAAAATTCCCCTCCATAAATTACCCAGCACAGATGTTTCCATACCCAGTGGTATTGTTCTTCTTGATAAATCATTAGGCACTCTTCCTCATTCAGGTCAGTGTGACCCCACTTAGAATGTACCCAAAACTTTCTCCAGACCAAGCATTTTAGTGTTACAAAACAAGCGTCATAGGAACATTACCGTTCCCCTTTTCTGTTCCAAACCTTACCGCCTACTCATGTCCTGATTATGAGGTTACATCAGGATACATGAGATATATATAAAGGTTAAATATGACGTTACTCAGGCTATGCTTTGTACAGGAATAATCCATTTTCTCACAATATGTATATGTATATGTATATGTATATGTATATGTATATGTATATGTATATGTATATGTATATGTATATGTATATGTATATGTATATGTATATGTATATGTATATGTATATGTATATGTATATGTATATGTATATGTATATGTATATGTATATGTATATATGTATATGCAAGTCTTGGCGTATTCGGGTGTTTTCCCGTGTAAGATTGAGAGTATCTTGGCAATGTTTTGACGAGGTCCCACTCCTCATCTTTAGGCTGGTGTCTTCGGCTTCGTGCTTGTGCGAGCAAAGCATGATCGGAGATGTCGTCTCTCTATAAATACTGGTGGGGAGGTGTGGAGTACTGGCTTTGTTGTTGTAAGCGGGTTGGTTGGCTGTGTTGTTACATCTTGATTAGTTGATGGAGTTGATGTTTGCAGATTAGTCGGCTGTTTCATAACATCCTGTGTGGGTGAGGTCCTAGCTGTGTGCCCATTAGTCTTTTGTGTTTTAACGACTTGGGTAATGGGTTGTGTGGTAGCATCCTGAGCTCTAGTGTTGTGACATCCTGAGTTCTGTGATCTATTGTCTTGAGCAGATGGCTGTGATGCAACATCCCGGGCTTTGGTTTGACTCCGAGTCTGAGGTCTTGTTATGTGCTCATGGCGTGTGTTAGTTTGCTTTGTGTGGGGATCGGAGGGGGGGGGCAGCGGCTGGCGATGCCGCTGTGGTCCGGCCCCTGGATGGTGGTTGCATTTCGTCTATGGGATGGCATTGGGTTTGAATCTGGTGAGGATGATTGGTGGTGGCGTCATGTGTTATCCTGGGTCTGGTGTCAATGTTTGTGGCTGGGGCTCGTTTGTTGACTAGGGCTAGTTTCCAGATGTCTGGTAGGCGGGAGGTATCGTCACATTTATTCATGTTATGGGGGTGTTTCTCTATTTCAATGGCTTCCATAATTATTCTCTTGTTGAAGTGTTCAGTTTTGGAGATTAATTTGGTTCCTTCAAAATCAATTTCATGTCCTGTTGTTTTAAGGTGCTGGAAAAGGGAGGAAGTTTTTTCTTCTTTTCTGACTGCGTTCTTGTGTTTTGCGATGCGTGCATTTATTCTCCTATTGATTTGTCCAATGTATGTGGTGGGGCAGATTTTGCATGGTATTTCATAGACTCCTTGGTTTTCTAGCTTGATCTTGTCTTTGGGGTTTCTTAAGATGTTGGCTATTTTTTTTGGTCAGGGCAGAAGGTAGTCTTGATGTTGTGTTTGTGGAGAATTTTGCTGATTTTATCTGTGGTGCCTTTGATGTAAGGGAGGAGTTCACTGTGGAGGAACCAGCCATTTTAAATGGACAATAAAATCTGTCACCACTTCTTAGACACTAGCTTTTGCATACTTACCTTTCTTTTTTAAATGACGCTTCCTTTGGCTACAGCCTGCTTTTCCTTTTTGTAGAATTATTGCCATTTCTGAGGCTTTGGGATGTTAAAATGGCAAGGGGGAGGAGTTAATGTATCTGAGCCAAACTAAAGAAGCTGGAAAACACTATGGAAACTATCTCTGAAACTTTCGGACATAAATCTTTAAAAGATGATTTACTCTTAACAGACTCTGCTGAACGCTTTCACCTTTGAAACAAAGCTTGTCCGAACTGTGTTTTGTTTTGGCTGGAAGTAGGGGGGGAAACAGTTTCAGTTTCTTTCATTTTTGATTGGTCTAACTCAGGGGTGGGTTCTAAAATTTTTTACTACCGGTTCTGTGGCTGTGATTTATTTTGTGGGTGTGGCTTGATGGTCATGTGACAATGGGCGTGGCCAATTCAATGTCACTCACGTCAAGGGGTGCCTCGCCTGGCCCCTCCCTTCTCAGCCATTCCTTGTCACACCCAGCCTCAACATATCTATAGTTCTCTAAAAATGTTGTTCACCTTTTTTCAACTTTCCGGTGGCAGCGTCGCAGCAGTGCGGGGGAAGGAAAACAGTCTCTGTTCTCAGACTCCAAATTTTTCATGTTTTGGTGAACCTTCGGGGCACAAAAAGCCTGGAGGGCATTGCGGACTAGAGGGGAAGTCTAGAGTGCGGCGAAGTGAAGGGCGATCACTCGTTGCATGAATGGACACCCCTGTCAAACCAACGTGAAAGTGTCTGACAGCTTGCTATGGCAGACCCGAGGCTGCGATGAGCCACTGAGTACAGGGAGGAGAAGATTTTTACATCAGACGGTGTCATTTCAAAGTGATTGATTACTCTGAAAACCGCAAGGTTAACGATCATTTTGAAGAGTGATTTCTGCTTTCTCTGGTTTAAAAGATCTCCAGTGGAGAGAGTGAGCAGTGATTTGGCGGAAGGAGTAATGAGTCAGCATAATACATTCAACCATTAAGGCGGCAATGAGGAGGAAGGGTGTTTAAGATAGCAGTATTTCGGCAAGATGGTAGACATCTGGTGAGAACCGAGAATTGAGGGAAAAGAGAAAGCTAAGGAGAAGAGAGACTTGGCATATTAGAGTGACAAGAAAGGAAAGGGGAAGAAGAAGCGAGGACAGACATTGGCTGAGCTGGAAAGAGAAAGGAAAGAACTCTCCACTTTAATTGAATTTTTGAACAGAAGAACCAAAGGAAATTCAAACAGAATAAAAGTGAAGGAGGGAAAAAATTGACTTAAGAGACTATAGAAAAGGTATAATACTATATATATAACTGAGGCACAAGAGACTTGGGAGGAGTAAAGAGCTGTAACTGGGAGAAGACATAAAGATCTACACTCCTCTAAAATTAGCTGTCTAAACTTTGCACTTAATGTATATTTACAATTCTTTAGTGATTAATTGATTAACAGCAAATTAACTAAGAAGATTTAAATATTTAAGATTTAAATATACTTATATTTCTAATTAACTATTTTATTAATTACTAACTTTATTAAGTAACAACATCGATAGAAATTGTATTTCATAGAAAGTTAAATTATATTTATAGATATTCTGAATCTACTACATATTGATAAATGTAACGACTTTGCCTAACGTGTAACCATATTTTGTACAAATTGATAATTATAATTATAAATTAGAATTAATCTGAGATATATATTTAATTGACTCCCAATATTTATCCCAACCCTAATTTCTAACCTTGATCCCAATTTCTATACATATATAGACTTGTTTATTGATATAAGATAGTCTGATTAATTAACATAGAATATTGGTATTGTTATATATATTTATCTGTATATTTACATTTATATATTTTTTGATAGTTAATTGTTATATATAATTTGCTAGGTTGGATCAAGAACCAGAGATAGTTATTTTCAGTTACTTATAGTGAAGGTGATTAACTAATATTTAATAATTAACATGAGGGTAAAAAAAGGGGACGGGAAAAAAGATAAACAAATAGATAGTAATTGGTGGATGATAGTGTGGAAAAACATCTATAAAATACTGGGAGAGCAAAGTAGAGTATTGAAAGAGATGACTAGTCTTACAACAACAACCTTAAAAGCAGGAGAAAAAACAGCATCAAACCCAATGACAACGATGGCATCCCCTTCAAACCAACGGTCGACAGAGCGGTTATCAAAGACGGAAAAGGCTAACACAGTCCCAAGTATGCAAACAATGCAAACCACCCTGACATTGATTCAGGAAACAATGGTAAAGATGCAAGAAACTATGTCCAATAATCATGGAGAAATGAAATTTGATATTCAAAAACTAGATAATAAAATGAACTCAATCCAGGAAGCAATTCAGAATAACGAACAAAAAATAAAACTAGTAGAAGCCAAAGCTGAACAAACCGGAAAAAAAAATAGATCTGGTAGATCAGAAAATGATGGCATTAAATAAAGACCTTGAAGACTCAGTAATCCAGTTAGAAATGGACAGGGCATCGTTCTATCTGAGATTTCAAAATGTGATAGAGGCAAAAGATGAAGATCTAGGACAGATAATGGCAGAGATCATAGCAGAATCTTTACAGAGGGACAAACAAGAAATTATGAATGAAATGGACGAAATATATTGAATCCAAATGAACTATGCTAGATGCCATAAACTGCCCAGAGAGGTCCATATTAGATTTGTCCGAAAGAGGATCCAGGACATAATTTATAACATTACCCAAGAAGAACCTATGATTTATAAAGAGAAGGAAATTATCACACTGAAACAAGTTCCCAGAAGGGTTCGAGAACAACGTAAGGACTATTGTTTCTTGGCCCTACAATTGAATAAACGAAACATTATGTTTAGGTGGATACTCCCGGAAAGGGATGCTTGTCTCATGGTGAGGTAAGAAGATAAAAATTGATAGTGATGGCACAAGATTTTTTTGACCAATTGATGGGAAACGAAGAGGAGCAGAGTACTAAGGAGGAGGTGGAGACTGTAAGCCAAGAAGAAGAACCGATGCAACATCAGGAAGCTAAAGGAGGAGCCCGGGAAAAGAGAAACAAGGAAGAAAAAGAAAGCCAAGAAATAAGAGGTAGTAAAACAAGAACCCAAAGAGTTAATAGATACTAACACCTGGTAGATAGACAAAAGAATGGAAGATTTGAAACTCATATCAATAAATGTTAATGGACTAAATGCAGTGGCAAAAAGAAGACAAATATTCACAAAGCTAATTAAACAAAAAGCAGACATAGTATGCCTCCAGGAGGTACACATCCAAAAGCAGGATGAAAAATACTTGGAATACAATAAACTAGGGAAACTTTCTACAGCATTGGCAGAGAAGAAGAAAGGGGTGGTTATATACATTAAGGAAGGAATAAAGGCTACCCAAATTTATGTGGATCCAAAAGGAAGAACTTTAATGATGGAAATAAAGAGAGGGCATACACTAATTCTGTTGGTAGTTATTTATGCGCCTAATAAAAACCAGGGGGAATACTATAAGAAATTACATGAAAAGGTAATTATGACAGGCTATAGGAATATATGCATTGTGGGCGACTATAATGGGATAGTGGATACCAACAAGAGCCGAGGTGGCGCAGTGGTTAGGGTGCAGTACTGCAGCTACTTCAGCTGACTGCTAGTTCAGCAGATCAGCGGATCGAATCTCACCGGCTCAAGGTTGACTCAGCCTTCCATCCTTCCAAGGTGGGTAAAATGAGGACCCAGATTGTTGGGGACAATATGCTATTTAGTATACTGTCTTTGGTGTAAGCCGCCCAGAGTCCTTGGAGAGTGGGCGGCATAGAAATATGAATAATAAAATAAATAAAAAATAAAAAGACTATGCCAGCGACAAAAATAATAAGAAAAAAAGAAACATATTACTGAAAACTTTTTTTAATATGATAGATGAACTAAACTTGATAGATATGTGGAGAACTCTACATCCAAAATAAAATAAATATACCTTTTACTCCAATCCCCATGCATCTTGATCCAGAATTGATACGATGTGGATGAATAAGGAACTAGGTTTAGAAATAAAAAAAATCGAGATCTCCCCAAACATGTGGGCAGATCACAATCCCCTTGAGATAATATGGAGAGGTCAAAAAAAATATATATTAGAAGATGGATGTTAAACCCCCAAATCTTAAAGGAAAAGGAATATATTGAAAAGATAAAGAAGGAATTGACATTATTTTTTAAAGAAAATAAAAAACACCACACTTCTTTAATAAATTTATGGGATACTATGAAAGCTTATATAAGGGGAACAACAATAGCTTACAATTGCTCACGATGTCAACCCTGAAGCTGTTTGTTTGCAATGGGATTATTAATTGGAACCCTGACACATGATATGTAAATCTCACTCCCTCAAGCTTGTCCCAACGAAAGGGAACTTTTCTCTTCTTCAAAATTTCAGTAAGGAATGAGTAAGCATTACTTTTTCTCAGAATTCTTACAGGAATTTCCTTCAAAACAATTATGTCTACATTTTCCATTCTTAGTTTAGATTTGAAGTGGCAATCCAGAACACGATCTCTTGTTATTTTTCTTACAAAATGGACTAAGACCGTGATGGTGAATCTATGGAACGCGTGCCACAGGTGGCACGCAGAGCCATGTTACCTGGCACGCATGGCAGCACCCATTCCTCTTCCGGGTTTCCGGCACACGCATGTGCACCAGCCAGCTAGTCTTCTCGTTACTAGCGTGCATGCATGCATGACGATCAACAGGCCTTCATGCATGCGGCTGTGCCAGAAACCGGAAGATCAGCCAGCCAGCCATGCCATCGATGCCCGCTGCCCGGGATCCACATTGGAGGCTGTTTGCGCTGACAAAGCAGCGCTGCCTCTTTGCCTGTGCTGCTGCCTCTTTGCCAGCCTCCTCCTGCCAGCCTCACTGTAAACCTCGGGGGGAACGTCCATGGTGCCAACGACTGCAGCCACGCTCCGGAGAAGCCCCATTGGAGTGCCGATCAGCTCTGTGCATGGCGGTAGCCAGCACAAGAGAAGCGGAATGCCAGATGCTCAGCTCTGCAGCCCCGCGGAGCCAGTTGGGTGATTTCCGACATGCTGGTGGGGCGCGGGGCTTACCTACATAACTTTGCAGGCACCGCTGCCTCTTTGCCGGTGCGAACGGCCTGCCGCCACTGCCTCTTTGCAGAGTTATGTAGGCAAACCACCGGCAAACTTATGTAGACAAGCCCTGCGGCCCGCCGGCGCAGGTCATGCCAGAAATTGCCTGACCGGCTCCAATGGGGCTTCTCCAGAGCATGTCTGCAGTCACTGGGACCACGGACTTTCCCCCCCACCAGGACCTTTCTCCACCCCCCCCGTAAGGCAAACCCCAAGGTTTACAGTGAGGCTGGCAGGAGTCGGAGTCGGAGGAGGAGTCGCCGCTGACTCTTTGCAGAGGCAGCAGCACAGGCAAAAAGCACTCGAAAGCAGCCAGTGGAGCGCAATGTTAATTAACCATCTCAGAGAGATCTCGCCTGTTGCAATTTTTCAAGCCAAAGGCGCTTAGGAGGCACATGCGCACCCAGGAAGGGAAAAGGTGGGATGGAGAAAGGGGCAAAAGAGCGATGGCCATTGTCCCCCTCTCCTCTTTCTGGAAAACAGCCCCCCGCTTCTTGCTCTTCTCTGGACCTACGTCGCCAGACGGACAGCTCAAATTCAGGCAGCTTGCAAACGCGCTGTTAGGAAATGGCTATTGTCTAACTAGTTGGTCAGGCAATATATAAACTATCAATACATGTTTGTCAAAAGGTATTATATTGCTTTAAGACTGTATTGCATCATCCTGTATCCTGATTGGCTAAGCTTTGTAGCCAATGTAGTTAAGGGGAAGCCTGAATCACGGCTTGTGGACACTACACCATTTTATCTGCTTATTTGCTGTTACTCTCTACTTGTTCTCTCTGTATGGTTATTGTTTTTATTTTTATTTTATTTTTAAACTTTTAAATTACTGACATTACAAACAACATATACAATATTTCACCCTGTGCTATACATAAGAAAGGAAGATTTGGTTCTTCGGATATATCCTCATGATCGCCAAAATCCACGTTCTCGGGGTACAGGTACCGAAGCATCCAATTTTCCCAGCGCATAGTCCACGAATGGTTTCCAAATTTTCCAGAAAATATCTTCTTTATAGTCACCATTTCTAATTTTAATATCACATGTCATTTTATCGTTTAAAGCTAATTTCCACATTTCACAATACCATTCTTCTATTCTAAAATTCACATCTAATTTCCAATATCTGGCTATTATAATTCTACCCATTATAATCATAATTCTAATCAATTCTTTCTCATATTTTGTTGGTTCTATTTCCTTAATTATCAACAGTAATATAATTTCTGGTCTCAATATTATTGCTTTCCCCATCATTTCAAATATCATTTCCTCCAATTGTTGCCAAAACTTTTTAACTTTATCACATTTGTACCACATATGTTCATAAGTCCCTAATTCCATATCACATCTCCAACATTGTTTACTAATTTTGTTATCCATTAATGACAATCTTAATGGAGTCAAATACCATTTCCAAACAACCTTATAATTATGCTCTTTAATCCTTACAGATAAAGTCTTCATAATTCTACTCTTCCAATTCACGTTCCAATCTAAATCTGATATTTTAATATTAAGTTCTTTTTCCCAATTCGTCTTCATCACCCTTTGTGGTTTTCCATCAAAATTTATAATCTTATATATTTTACTAACGAGTCCCTTTAGCCTAATTTCATCTTTCATAATTTGGAATACTAAATGTTCAAATTCAGTTTTACTTCTACTTATCGAACAATTGTCCCTTACCTTCTTAGACCATTTTTCTATCTGTATTTTTTCAAACCAGCCTAAACCCAATTTTTCAATGATTTCTTTTTTCCTCCTTTCATTTTCTGAAGTTTTTAACCAATCTATTATAGTTTGTATATTTTCATCTTCCATTACCCTATCACGACTTATATTAGTTTTAATCGGCCAATTTTCAATTGTCTTCCCTAAGAAAATTATATCTGGAATTAAATTTTTAACAAATTTATTCCAAATTTTACTCAGTCCCTTTAACCAATAGCTATTAATTACACATTTTGATTTTGCTTTATCTAAAAACCATGTTGAGCCAAATCTCTTGATGTCTTTTAATTCTAAATCTCTCCAATGACTATCTTCACCTTTAAATATTTTTACCACAGTCCGAATAGCATAAGCCCAATAATAATTGAGTAGTTTGGGGATTCTTAATCCACCTTCCTTTTGATTTTGATACCACATTTTCTTCACTAATCTAGGTCTTTTCCCACCATTGCAAAATTTATCCAATTTCTTCTGATATCCTTCAATATCTTTCTCTGTCAAGTTTAACGGTAACATCTCAAATAAAAAAATGAACTTTGGCAACAACATCATCTTACACATTGCAATTCTACCAAACCAAGACAACTTTATCATTTTATATTTATCTATCTTTTTCTCAATTTCATTCATCACCACATCATAATTTAGTTTTTTCATTTCTTTAACTTTGAGTGAAAGTGTTATGCCCAAATATTTCAATGTTTTTTTAATCCTTATCCCAAGTTGTTCTTGCATATTCTCCCACTCCTTACCATTATTATTCATTAATAGTTCAGATTTTGACCAATTTATTTTCAAACCTGTCATTTCCTCAAATTCTTCCAAATGCTTATGTATCTTTTTCAAATCTTTCTCTATATCTTTCAAAATAATCAAAGTATCATCTGCATACAGATTTATCTTATATCCCTTATACCAGTGGTCCCCAACCTTTTTATCGCCGCGGCCCGCTGAGCGCGCGCAGGGGTGGGGCCACGGCCCAGGAGCTTTTGCGCACGGCCCATTGCGCACGGCCCAGGAGCCTTTGCGCTGCAGCGTTCCTGTCCCTCGGCCGCTGTGCGACCCGGTGCCAGGTACTCCACGGCCCGGCACCGGTCCGCGGACCGGGGGTTGGGGACCACTGCCTTATACCCTTCCAATTCTTCATCTTTTTCTATCATTTTAGTCAAAATTTCCATAACTAATAAAAATAATGTTGGAGACAGGGGACATCCTTGTCTCGTACCCACTTCCAATCTTATCTCTTCTGTCAGCCTTCCGTTCACCTTCACTCTTGCACTACTTTTTTGATACAGTTTTGAAATAACATGTATAAACTTATTACCAAAACCTAGTACCTCAACAATTGTTTTAATAGTTTCCCATTGTACAGAGTCAAAAGCTTTAAAAATATCTAATGATACTATACCTATTTTATCAGCATTATATTCAGCAACATCTATAATATTTAATACTCTTCTGACAATATCACTCATGTATCTACCCTTCACAAAACCTACTTGGTTATGATTTATATATCTATCTATAAATCTACTTAATCTATTACTTATAATGGCAGTAAATATCTTTGCATCTTGATTAATTAAGGAGATGGGTCGATAGGACTCAATCCTTTCTAAATCTTTATCTGGTTTAGGGATTATAGATATCACTGTTCTGTTCCATGACAACGGAACTTCTCCACCATGTAAAATTCCGTTAAATAGTTTTTGCAATTTTGGTATTATTATTTCCTTAAATTCTTTATAAAACTCAGCAGGTAATCCATCTTCACCTGGAGCTTTCCCTAATTTTATTTTTTGTATTACTCCATTAATCTCGTCTTGTGTTATATCTTCTTCCATCAAGTCTTTATATGTTTGGTCAATTTTCACAACATGTTTTTCTAAATAACTTCTCAGTTTTTCCCGATCAATTAATTTTTTCGAATATAAATTTTGAAAAAAGTTCCTGACCACTTCACATTTTTCTAATTTTTTATAGCATCTTATACCCTTATCATCTATCAAGGCTCCAATTTCTCTCTTCTCTCTTTTATTTTTCGCCATCCTTGCCAATAACTTAGAGTTTTTATTGCTAAATTCAAAAAAATTCCTATTTAAATATCTCATATTCTTTTCTACCAATTCTATATCTTCTTCTATCAATTTATTTTTTAGCAAATTTAGTTCCTCCAAAAAAATTTTTTCTTTAGTAAGCAAAAATTGATTCTCCAATTCCTTAATCTGTCTTTTATCTTTTTCAATTTTATTTTTATAATTTTTATATTTTCTGCTTGATAACTTGATACTTTCCCCTCTAAACACTGCTTTCATCGCATCCCAAACAATTTCAAATTTAACCTCTCCATTATCATTCAATCTCCAACATTCTTCCCATTTTTTAAATATCCATTTTTTATCCTCCTCATTTTTATACAGTTTTTCATCATATCTCCAACAACTTCCTTTTTTCTCAAAATTAAAATCTATTTCCATCGTAACTTCTGCATGATCAGAATCCTTAAAAATTCCCACATCTATCTTATCCACATTATTCAACAAATCTTTAGAAACTAAGATATAGTCAATTCTTGAATATGTATTATGTATCTTAAGAGTAAAAAGTGTACACTCTTTCAGTTCCTTTCACTTCTCTCCAGGCATCCACCACACCGTTTTGAAACATCCATTTATTTAAGGTCCCCATTTTATTTGTTCCTCCACAACGAGTGGGGTTAGTACTATCTATTTTATCTCTAATTAAATTAAAATCCCCAGCCACAATTACTTTCCCTACACTTTCAATTTCCAAAATTTTAGTTATTTTTTCAAGAAATTCTTTTTGCTTCTCATTCGGTAAATATAAATTAACCAGTGTCACTTTTTCCTCATTAATATTTCCCACAATTATTACATATCTTCCTTCTTCATCCACAATTACTTGTTCTTTTTCAAAATATACCCTATCTGATATCAATGTTGCAACTCCTCTAGCTTTTGAAGTTCCAAAAGATTTTTTATAAATTTGCATACCCTTTATATACATTTTATTTGAGTCTTCAGATTTCTGATGGGTTTCTTGCAAAAATAATATATCTGGTAGATCTCTTTTAATTTTAAGTTCCAATTGTCTTCTCTTGATCTGATTCCCTGTACCCTTCACATTCCATGTCATTATTTTTATTAAACCCATTTAAACTGTAACTTTTTTAATCCTTTCCCCTCCTCTTCCTTTCTGTGCCCAGATCCCAGCACCAATCTCCCACATTCCAAACAACATTCAACATAGAAGAAAAAAAAATAAAAAATAAAAAGGGACAAAAGACACATCAAACATTAAATAACAAACAATCTTCATCCCCCACATCCTCAATTGGTTTCCGCCTCTATAAAGAGAGTGGGGGAGAGGGGACGTGCTAATGGTCGGGTCACTTCTTTTGGGTAGTCTACTTAAATTCATCTCTCAGAGAAAAGGGTGGTAACTTCTCCCCGCACTCAGCTTCCTGCAATTCTTTTTCAAGATCCTTCAATTTCTTATCCGCTCCATCTCCCATTATATCATCACGACTTTTCTTTTGTTCAACCATCACAGGTGAGATTTCCTTCCGCTTTAATCCTTTAGGGTCTTGTCCTCCAGCAGCCCCTTTTTCTTCTGGTGTTGATGTTTTTGCATATGTTCCACCCATCTTGAGCATTTGATCTTTTATCTCTGTTATGTCCTCATACTTTACAATCAATCCAAGTTCATGTAAGTATAACACTGCATCTGTTTCCAAAGTAATTATTTGCATTCTTCCTTTATAAAAAAATTTTAGTTGCTGTGGCGGCCTCCAGTTATATTTAATTCCATTGTCTCTCAGAACCTTTGTAATTGGCTTCAAAAAAAATCTCCACGCCCTTTCTTCTCTTGATATATCCGGAAAGACTTGAATAATTTTCTCCTCAAATTTCAAAGCTTCACCCATCTCTCTCACTTTCACCATCACTTCCAGTTTGTCACTAAGATTTGCAAATCTGACAAGTACATTTCTATTTAAGCCGTTTTGTCTTTTAAACCCAATTCTAAAAACACTTGCCAGATTTGTTGCTGTAAATGTGATTTGTGTATCCAGGTCATTGAGCCATTTTAAAACTCGTTGTTTCAAATTGTCCACTTTTTCTTCTTGAATTCCTTGAATAACCAGATTATATTTCCTCGCTTCTTCTTCCAAAAGACAAATTTTTTTATCTTGTTGTTCATTTTTAAAAAAGATTTCTCCAATTTGCCGATCTATTTTTGCATCATGTGTATGAATCTGCTCAATTTCATCTTTAATTATTGTCATTTCTACTGTTTGCTTTGCAAAATTTTCATTCATTTCTTGCTTTATTCTTTTAATTTCCAATATCATATTATCCATACTATCTGACAGTCCTGATATCTTTTCACCAATTTTAGTTAAGGCCACAGCAACTTGTTGCATTTCTAAAGATTGTTGGGTCGCCATTTTTTAATAAGTTTTAATTATCCACTTTTGCCAAGAGGGTCTGTAATGAAGATTAAGGGACAGCAATCCACAATTGAAGCTGAGACAGCTTATTATTGCACTCAAAAGGACCAGCAATAAAAGTTTATAGTTCTCAATTCAGCTTACGTAATTTCCCTAAAAAAAAAAAGAAAAAGCTAACATCCGTTGGAAGGCACTGCCCAGAAATGCATTTTGCTGCTTCAACTCAGGCACTTTCACAAACAAAAGATCAACTTAAAATTCACATATTCTTCCAAGAAAAAAAAAAAACCCTTTCCACCGGTCTTTTGATGTTCCGTGCCTTTATCCCCCAGCAAAAACAAACACAGATCGCGGTAATAATGAGAACAAAGGCAGCTATTTGCTCCAAATACGCAATCGCGACTGTCTATCTGGTCACCCCTCGCTCCTTCCACTTTCCCACGCTATGAAAAGCTTCAAAATTCGAGTCGTTCAGGGTGACCTACCGATTCCAAAGTCAGTCTGCTGGGCCAGTAGCTCTTCCGATACAATTTATAAATTTTTGGTCCTTATTGGTGCATTTCAAACACTTTAATCCACATTTATCTTCCGTAAAATGCCCTGCGAAGTGGAGAAAACGTCATCACACCACCATGGCCATAACCACACACCCCTGTATGGTCATTGTTTGATCATTGCTACTTGTTGCTTTCTACTATTTAAAATGTAAAAGACTACCACAACTCAGTGTGTCAGTATATTAACTGTGGTTATTCACTCTCAGCCACTTTCATATGCATACTCAAGGGGTACTCTGCTCAATAGATTGGGGCATGCCAGTTTCCGTGTTCTTAGGAAGATGCCAGAGTTCGCAAAAGGTTTGGATCTAAAGGGGTGTAAGGTGTTTTTGGATTGTGCTGTCTGCAAGAAAGCCAAATCCAAAGTAGTGGCCATTCCCAAACATGCTACACGCCTGTCAACATGCATTTTTGATTTGGTTCACACTGAGATAGTTGGTCCTTTTCCGCCAACACTTGGTGGTAGAAAATATTTTCTAACAATTGTTGATAATTACTCTAGATATGGATATGTATATCCTATGAAAGAAAAATCTGAGACTTTTCAGATCTTTAAAGACTTTGCTGCTCTTGTTTCTACCCAACACCAAGTTCGCATCGCCAGAATCCAATTACGTTGTTATGCAGAGTCTGATTGGGCGAGTGATAAGAAATCACGTAAAAGTACTTCAGGTTATATGATGTTCTTAAATGGATGTCCTGTTTATTGGCAAGTGCGTAAACAGAATTTTGTTTCTTGTTCATCTACCGAAGCTGAATATGCTTGTGTTTCAGATGCATGTAATTCTCTAACATGGTTTGATGCTTTGGTCACAGATATCTGGACACAGCCGATCAGACCGATTACCGTGATGGAAGACAATGAATCGGTGGTTTATATTTCTGAATCACATTTCACAGGTTCTAGGTCCAGACACACTGACATCCGTTATCAAAACATAAAACAATTAGTGAAAAAAGGTTAAATTGCAGTATGTATCTACACATGATCAAATTGCTGATATGCTCAACAAACCGCTTCCAGCAGCTCAACACGAGTATCTGCATAAGAACATGTGCCTTATTTGATGATGTACTTGATGTCCGCTCAACTGGCAAAGAAGGGGATTGTCACTGCGTTTTTGTATTTGCCAGCTGTGCTTGAACTCTAAGACTTACCGTAGCTGATCAGAGCTCTTATCTCTAAGCTAACTGCGCATGTCCACATTCTTTCACTTTCTTCTACTTTTCTTTGTTCTCCGGCCAAGAGAGGTGGCCGGGAAAGCTTTGCCAAGATGCAGTTAATTAGATTAGTAAGATGTTTTATTTTCTTTATAACAAATAAATGAGTTTTTCTTAGAAAATGTATCTTCGGGTTTATTTTCTTAAAGTATACTTCAAGGGAAGGTCACGATCCATTCTCTAATCAAGGTGCAATTACCCAAAAGCAGAATGGGATTAATTGCCACCCTGACACCAATGAGTCAGGATTTTAAACATGGTAATATTCAAAGTCCTGTATTTGACAAGGAAATATATCAGTCCTTGATTGGTAGTCTATTTTATATTAGTAATTGGTCTAGGCCGGATATATCCTATAGCTGTGATGGCGAACCTATGGCACAGGTGCCACAGGTGGCACGTGGAGCCATATCTGTGGGCACGCGAGCATTGCCCTAGCTCAGCTCCAGCATGCATGTGCATGCTGGCCAGCTGATTTTCGGGCCTTCCGGTTCCACCAGAAGTTGGGAAATGGGCTGTTTCTGACTTCCGAAGGGCCTCCGGGGGTGTGGGGAAGGCTGTTTTTGCCCTCCCCAGGCTCCAAGAAAGCCTCTGGAGCCTCGGGAGGGTGAAAAACGGGCCTACCAGGCCCACCGTGCCATCACGTGCCAAAAGCAGGGGGAGTGGGGGGTGTCACACACACATTGAATTATGGGTGTGGGCACACGCATGCGCGGCCCCCCCTGTGCTCCCCCCGCTTTTGGCACACGACAGCAACAAGGTTAGCCATCACTGTCCTATAGTATGAATCAATTAGCTAGGTATAATGCTGAACCAACTGAAAGACATTGGCAAGCTGCTAAGCGAATACTAAGGTATTTGAAACAAACAATGCATTATGTGTTATATTTAGAGCCTAACAATGATCTTGTATTAACTGCATATGCTGATGCTAGTTTTGCTACTGATTTACCCACACGTAAATCAACATTAGGTATTGCAATAATGTTTGGAAATTCATTAATAGAATGGAAATCTATCAGGCAAAAGCACATTAGTTTATCAACTATGGAAGCTGAACTTTCCTGTCTATCTTTAATGTGCACAGAACTAATATATTATAAACAACTGTTAATTGATATAGGCTTAAATGTAAATGATCCATTTGTAGTTTTTGAAGATAATCAAGCTGCAATTAAGATGGCAACTAATTTAGCTGTGAAAACAAGATCTAAGCACACTGATATTAGGTACTTAAATGTAAGACAATGTGTACAGAGTAAAATGATTCAATTAGTATATTGTATGACTGAAAATAATATCACTGATAATTTTACAAAAGCTCAGGGTGCAATTAAGCATAGAACATGTTGTGAATGTTATGGTTTAAGAATGTAAGCTATTATATATTGTCCTGCCCAAAGGGGAGAATGTTAGGAAATGGCTATTGTCTAACTATTTGGTCAGGCAATATATAAACTATCAATACATGTTTGTCAAAAGGTATTATATTGCTTTAAGACTGTATTGCATCATCCTGTATCTTGATTGGCTAAGCTCTGTAGCCAATGTACTTAAGGGGAAACCTGAATCATGGCTTGTGGACACTACACCATTTTATCTGCTTATTTGCTGTTACTCTTTACTTGTTCTCTCTGTATGATCACTGTTTGATCATTGCTACTTGTTGCTTTCTACTATTTAATGAATGTTTTAATACTGAACTTGTTCCTGTTTGAAACTCAAGAAGAACTGTTTTATTATGTAATGACAACAACTGGTAAGAAGACTTTGTACTTGGAATATCCCTGAATTGATATTTTAACTATCGCCTTATCTGTGTATGACTTGGATTGTTATTGGACTTTGCTTTACTTTTTTCTAAAAAGTAAAAGACTACCACAACTCAGTGTGTCAGTATATTAACTGTGGTTATTCACTCTCAGCCGCTTTCATGTGCATACTCAAGGGGTACTCTGCTCAATAACCCATAACATCGGTTATGAGCCAAGAATATCCTTAACACGTGCTGCGACCAAGCGCTGCCACCTTCCTGGCCCCTTTCTTGGCAATTCCCACTTGGGGGTGGGAAGAAGAGGCAAGCTGGCTTTTTAGGGAGTTATCCTAACCCGGCAGTGGCTGAGAGAGCCCGCCCATCTCTCCACCTCTCCTCCAAAGGAATGGGAGGGAGAACTCCCAATCCCTTTCCCAAGTAGCCGAAGGGAGCGTGTGATTCATAGTGCTTGGAATATTTTAGTTTAATAGCTTGGGGATGGCTTTGGCTCCCTCTTTTAGGCCTCCCCCCCCCCCTTTGAGTGGGGCAAACTCATTTGGGGAATGAGGATCCGGAGCGGCTCCCCACTTCAAGTCAATGTTGGGTGCTGATCTTCTCCCGTTAGGAGAGAGCCAAAGCCATCCCTATTTTTGGTCCCAGAAGGCTCTTGGCCCTTCAGAGGTCCTGGTCCTGTGGCCTTGCGTTCCTTAGGCCTAACCACCATGGGAATGCCCTCTGCTGGTTCCACAGCTTCTAGCACAGTCCCGTCTGTTGTTGCCACGGACTCCTCCAGGTCCGCAGCCTCCAGCCCTGGCACCGTACCTTCAGCCATGGTAGGTTGTGAGAGCTCCAACAAACTGTCAGTTTCCGGAATAACAGACTCCCACACTGATGATGATTGAAAGGTTCTTTATCTTTCCTGGTACAGACTGACATCCATTAATCAGAAAAGAAATTATTGTTGGAGCTATCGCTCCCTGCTCCCCACCACCTTATATAATTATGTGCATGATTATCTTAATTATCCTAAGTAACTCAGCCTCACCCCTCCCACACATGCTCCTTACCCACTGGATACCCACCTACATCTGGATTACCCCTCAGCTCCTCTCACAGTGAAACTAGGTTTTGGCAGCAGACCACAATCATTTTCTTCCCGAGTCATGTCTGGCTGCCTCTGTTCTCTCAAGCAAGTAAGTAGCTTTATGGTTTGAGTCTGGAGAAGTCAGAGAGGGCTGCCGGCCGCTGGGTGATGTCATTCAGTGGCGCCTGGCACAGCACCTCTCAGCTGTTCAGCAGGGAGCCGGCTTGGACCCGCCGCGAGCCAGTAAGGTGCTGGCATAGTGTTTGGCGTCACATCACGTTTGGTGGCATCAGAAGGGCACGGGCGGTAGCGGCGGCTGTCTGGGTGGAGGAAGGGAGAAGGAACAGGGCACCTGGTGAGATCCGAATGCCGTAATGGCGGCCCTGGCGCGGCAGCTGCGCCGGGGCTGACGCTAAGAACCTTACTAAAATAATCAAGCCCGCAGATTACTATCCCTTTCTTCTCTTTCATCATTCATTGAGAAATGAAATGACAATGAACCTGAAAACAATATCAAGAGACTATGAGCAGCTCAGTAAGAAATTCAAAGAGTTAGGAGCACAGGTGGTGTTTTCATATGTACTTCCAACAAAAGGTCACCATCCAATGAGGGAACAAAGGATTTTAGAAATAAACCACTGGCTTGAGGGATGGTGCCATCAAGAGAACTTCGGATTCCAAGACCACGGTCTGCATTACCTACATGAAGGGCTTCTGGCAAGGGATAGGCTGCACCTAACAAGGACCAGAAAGAATTTATTTGGAATAACAGCATAATAGAATAACAGAGTTGGAAGGTCCCTCAAAGGTCTTCTAGTCCAACCCCCTGCTCAAGCAGGAGAACCTATACCATTGAAATGCATAAAACCAAGGATGAAAGCCTCCTTTAATGCATATGGGTTAATATAAAAGGAGAAAAAATGACAATGCCATAGGTCAGGAGTTCGCAACCTTAAACAATCAAAGAGCCACTTGGACTTGTTTCCCACAGAAAAAAAACACACCGGAGCCACAAAACCTGGGTGGCTGTGGCCAACTCGATGTCACTCACTCCCACCCAGTCACATGACCCCCCCTAGACATGCCTACCCAGCCACAAAACCATTCTGTCTCTCCCTATCTCCCCCTCTCTTCCCGTTGTCTCTCTCCCTCTGTCTCTCTCCCTCTCTCTCTCTCCCCCTCTCTGTATATATGTGTGTGTGTCTCTCCCACACACTTCGGGTGACCGTCCTCCTCCTCCCCCCTCCTCTCGTGATGCCCTGGCCAGCCGTGGCTGAGCCAGGAGCGTGCTCATGCATGGGGAGACCCTCCCCAAGCAAGCGCCAAAGCGGCCGCTCGCTTAGGAGGGTCTTAACAGGACGCAGCTTCTCTCCTGAGCTAATGCTCCGGCCATCGCCTTGCCGTTTCATCCCCCACCCCGGCGGCTCTTCAGCCGAGTGCAGAGGGTGCGAACTCCAGCTCAAAGCGGCAGGAAGCGAAGGCTGCCTTACGTGCAAATGTGGCACGAAGGCAGATACAGGGAAGCTTCACTCCTGCACTCTCCTCCTCCTCCTACTCTCCGTGGCTGTGGCTGAGCCGGGAGTGTGCGCACACGTGGGGAGACGCTCCTTAAGCGAGCTGCTGCCCACCCCGTGCGCACCTTTCCTGAGCTTCGGAGCTTGCTTGAGGAGGGTCTCCCCGCGTGTGTGCACGCTCCCAGATCAGCCACAGCCAGGGCGTCACGAGAGTGGGAGGAGGAGGAGAGTGCAGGAGCGAAGCTTCCCTGTACCTGCCTTCATGCCACATTTGCACGTAAGGCAGCCTTCGCTTCCTGCCACTTCGGGCTGGAGTTCGCACCCTCCGCACTCGGCTGAAGAGCCGCTGGGGGTGGGGGATGAAATGGCAAGGCGATGACCAGATCATTAGAGCAGGAGAGAAGCCGCGTCCTCCTAAGTCCCTCCTAAGCAAACGGTCGCCCACCCCACACACACCTTTGCTACGCTTTGGCGCTCGCTTGAGGAGGGCCTCCCCGCACGTGTGCACACTCCCAGCTCAGGGGGGAAGGAGAGTGCAGGAGCGAAGCTGCCCTGTACCTGCCTTCGTGCCACATTTGCGTGTAAAGCAGCTTTCGCTTCCTGCTGCTTCGGGCTGGAGTCCAAAAAAGAAGTAAGAGGGGCAAGGGGCGGGGACAACCAGTGATGGGACAGGGAGCCGTGGCAGAGGGCCCAAAGAGCCACATGCAGCTCCGGAGCCGCGGGTTGCCGACCCCTGCCATAGGTGTATACTAAAGGCCACCCAACCAAACAGAAGAAATAAATGAACTTTTTGCTAATCAGTTAACTAATGTGTGCAGGAAACAAACCACAGTAGTGATGGGGGACTTTAACTACCCCACCATCAACTGGGAGACAAACTGCAGCAAGTGGAAGATCAAACAAGTTCCTGACAAGCCTATCTGACAACTTTGTCATCCAAAAAGTAGAGGAGGGAACACAGATGCAATGGTAGAGGGAGTTGAAGTTGCAGGAACGTGGGGGGGGGGGGGGAATGACCATGGCATACTGGAATTCACTATAATGCAGACAGAAGCAATAAAGCAAAATCAAAATAATGTGTTACATTGTAAAAGAGCTAATTTCAACGAATTTATAGAGAGCTTGGAAAAGATTAAATGGATGAAAATGTTAAAGAGGAAAACAAGAAGCTTGGGAAACTCTGAAAAATGTGATTGTGAAAGCCCAGTCCAGTACAATACCACTGAAAAAGAAAAATAAGAAGAAACCAGCATGGTTGCATAAAGAACCCTCCAATTAACTGAAGGACAAAATGGACAAGTATAAAAAGTATAAACCAGCAGTGTGCTGCAGCCACCAAAAAAGCCAATGCAGTCCTAGGCTGCATTAACAGAGGGATACAATCAAGATCACATGAAGCATTAGAGATTATAATGAGAGTGAGGGAGGGTCTCAGGGAAGTCCTGCCTTAGCAATTGGCCACCATGGGTGCCCCTGTCACGAGTCCCCTGTCACACCCACCATGGCCACGCCCACCATGGCCACGCCCACCCCCAGCCCTCTGAGGTCAAACACAACTCTGATGCGGCCCGCAATGAAATTGAGTTTAACACCACTGTTCTAGATGTATGAGTGGAATAATTGTGAACATTAGTTACCCACACTCCCTGAAATAAACATTTATTACACACATACATACAAATACAGAGAGAGAGAAAGAGGAAGAGTGTGTTTCAATATTTTGGATATAAATATGTCTTAAAAATATGTTCTAGATCTGATGAGACATTTCATGAATTAAGGAAATGCCAGATACATAAAAAGGAAACCAGACAGCCATTTGAGAATTCATCCCTCTGGGTTTGGAGACTTTCCTGGAGCTGCTTCTTCTTTTCAGGTACTTCTTGGTGATTTATCTGATGACAATGACTGGAAACCATCTCATCTTTCTGTTAGTTGTGGTAAATCAACATCTTCATAACCCAGTGTATTTTTTCTTGGCAAATTTTTTTTGGCTGGATGCTTGCTATAGCTCCACCATCTTGCCCAAACTGTTGGTCAATTTGTTGACTGGTGATAAAACTATAAATCTACATGGATGCCTAGCCCAATGACATTTATTTGGGATTTCTGTGTCAGGGTGGCAATTAATCCCATTCCGCTTTGGGTAATTGCACCTAATTAGAGACGGACCGTGGCTTTTCCTTGGAGTATACTTTTAAAGAGAATAAAACCTGAGATTCATTCTAATAAAACACATTTTATTATAAAGAAGTAAAAAAACTTACTAGCTATAAATTACATCTTGGCAGCGTTCCTGCCTTACCTCTTGGCAGGCGAACAAAGGAGGTTAGAAGAAAGTGAAAGAATGTGGACATGTGCAGTAGCTTAGTGATAAGACTCAGACAGTCTACCGTAAGTCTCAGAATGGGAGCCCAGCTGACAAATACAAAAAAACGCAGTGACAATCCCCTTCTTTGTCAGTTGAGCGGACATCAGGTACATCATCAAATAAGGCACATCTTCTTACGCAGATACACGTGTTGAGCTGCTGGAAGCGGTTTGTTGAGCATATCAGCAATTTGATTATGTGTAGATACATACTGCAATTTAACAAAACCTTTTTTCACTAATTGTTTTATGTTTTGATAACGGATGTCAATGTGTCTGGACCTAGAACCTGTG
The DNA here is from genome assembly GCA_037215915.1 of Pantherophis vulpinus. Lineage (NCBI taxonomy): Eukaryota > Metazoa > Chordata > Lepidosauria > Squamata > Colubridae > Pantherophis > Pantherophis vulpinus. The sequence goes on from JAXLNS010000038.1 coordinate 715,039, forward strand.
AAATGTGATTCAGAAATATAAACCACCGATTCATTGTCTTCCATCACGGTGATCGGTTGGATCGGACGTGTCCAGATATCTGTGACCAAAGCATCAAACCAAGTTAGAGAATTACATGCATCTGAAACACAAGCATATTCAGCTTCGGTAGATGAACAAGAAACAAAATTCTGTTTACGCACTTGCCAGTAAACAGGACATCCATTTAAGAACATCATATAACCTGAAGTACTTTTATGTGATTTCTTATCACTCGCCCAATCAGAATCTGCATAACAACATAATTCTGCATAATCAGTATGCGTTGGTTCTAACAATAACTTCATATGTTTAGTGTGTTTTAGGTATTTCAATAATTTCTTAACACATGTCCAATGAAACTGTTTTGCCTTACCTACGTGTCAAGACAAAAGATTAACACTAAGTGCAATGTCGGGTCTGGTCCAACTACTAATATACAACAGTGATCCAATAACTGAACGATAAAGTGTTTGATCCTCGAACTCAGGACTCAGTTCATGTGTCAAGTTGTGAAAATCTGTTTGCATGGGTGTCTTTGTTGTGTTAGCATCCTTCATGTTGCAATGATGCAAAATTTGTTCAATTTTATCTTCTTGTGAAAGACTAAACCCCTTCTGTGTTTTTTCAATCTGAACACCTAAATAAGTGCTAATATGACCTAAAGATTTCAATGTGAAATATCTCTGCAAAGCTTTGGCAAAAATTTCACTCATTTGCTTATTTGGACCAATATAAACAATATCATCAACATAAACAAGAACTATCTCATATGCATTGTTAGATCTTTTTGTGAACACACACTCATCAGTTTTGGACTTAATAAAGCCCATTGAATTTAGTTTGTCAGTAAGACATAAGTACCACATTAAACCAGACTGTTTCAGACCATAAAGAGTTTTGTGTAGAAACCAGGTATCCCCTTCTTGCTGTCGGAACCCTGGAGGACCTCTCACGTAGATCTCTTCATCTAGGTCAGCATGTAGATAAGCCGTGTCAACATCGAACTGGAAAGCTTCTAAACCAAGAATAGTAGCTGTGGCTAAAGCAATTTTTACACTCTCAGTTCGGACTGTCGGTGAATAGGTATTTGTGTAGTCCTCAGGATAACGTTGAGCGAAACCCTGAGCTACAAGTCTGGCCTTGTACACTGACTCACCATTTGGCTTCTTTTTGATTCTGTAGGCCCATCGAGTGCCAATGACCCTTTTGTTTGCTGGAGGTTTTGCAGGTGTAAACACTTTAAGTTTCTTTAGACTGTGTAACATTGCAAATCAAAGGCAAGGGTGTGTTTGTCAGTTGCCACGAATATCGTTGTGGAGGGATTCCCTTTGTGACCCACTTGGAACATCTTGGAACAACAGTCCATTCTTCTTCTGCTTTGTCCTCGTCCTCACTTTCGTCGCTAGCGTCAGCATCCGTGGCTTGCGAAGACGGAACATCAGGTTGAGAAGAACTAGTGGATGGAACATCTGCCCGTGAATCTTGATCATCAGGCTGTGTGGCATTAGTAGCATCATCTCTAGGAAAATAAACTCCAGGATCATTGGAATGAATCCTGGACCAGTCAACATCTTCCTCAAAATTAGCAGATTGGGAAATCACAATTACATGTTTGGAGTCAATAAATTTTCTCCATTTTGAGTTATCATCAATACCCATAAATCTCAGTCTCTTTTCTGCTGGACCTCCTTTTCTTCTTTGAGCTAAGGGAATGTTCACCATGGCGTATGAACCAAAAATATGGAGGTTTTTGAGATCGGGCTTGTACCCGTACAACATGAAGAAAGGAGTCTGATTTATTACACTGCTCCAAGTACGGTTGACAATGTAATTTGCATATTTGATAGCTTCACCCCAGTATGGGATACTAAGGTTGGCGTCTTCTAGGAGACAACGCATCATGGTTTGCAGGACCCCCTGTCGTCTTTCTACGACACCGTTATGAGCCGGTGTGTAAGGAGCCGAGGTCTGATGAAGAATTCCATTCTTATGCATCCAGTCCTGGAAACGCTGAGACATGAATTCAGCACCATGATCACTTTGGATTCTGGAGATGCGAACTTGGTGTTGGGTAGAAACAAGAGCAGCAAAGTCTTTAAAGATCTGAAAAGTCTCAGATTTTTCTTTCATAGGATATACATATCCATATCTAGAGTAATTATCAACAATTGTTAGAAAATATTTTTTACCACCAAGTGTTGGCTTAAAAGGACCAACTATCTCAGTGTGAACCAAATCAAAAATGCGTGTTGACAGGCGTGTAGTGTGTTTGGGAATGGCTGCTGCTTTGGATTTGGCCTTTTTGCAGACAGCACAATCCAAAAACACCTTACACCTCTTTAGATCCAAACCTTTTGCGAACTCCGGCATCTTCCTAAGAACACGGAAACTGGCATGCCCCAATCTTCTATGCCACTTATGGATACACCTGGAATGCAAAGGTTTACCAGTTAGTGAATTCTCAATATTAACAGTTTTATGAGGAACCTCAGGCTTGCTCTGAGCAACCTGTTTCCTAACTTTCTTTTTGTTGGCTTTAGGAGCCTTTGGAGTAGCAACAGGATCTCTCTCTGGAGCATCTCTCTGGGCCTGTGCTCTCCTCTTTTGGAGTTTGTATACTTGCCTGTGCTTGTGATTTAGGCTTTGGCTTTAAGTAATAAACACCACCAATTAACATGGTTTCAGCAACAATATCTCCATTTTTAACTATGTAACTTGCTTTTTCAAGGTGGTGAACCTGGAACTTTAAAACTCTAGACAAGTGACTCTGACTAAGTAAATTACTATTTGCTGTTGGTATGTAATAAACATCAGGAATGAATGCATCGAGCTCTTCAACATAAACAGTTCCTTTTCCTTTGACCTGACAAGGATGATTGGAAAAAGAATAAAGTTCACGTAGTTCAGGTTCAGGCTCGTGCATCTCTGTGAAAAGTTCCTTTCTGTAGGTAACATGCAATGCTGCACCACTATCCAAAGTCCACAGGAGTCATCTGTCGTACTCTGGATGAGGTTGTGGATCATTGGTTAAAGCCAATGTGGCGAGTGGAACTTGTGGATCACGCCTGGGACCACAACGACCTTGTCTTCTGCCTCTGCCTCTGGAGTCTGTTCCTCTGGGGTGGTACGAGACAGGAGCTGGAACTCGTTGGGGATAATCCCGGGTGGCATGTCCCACACGATTACAGATGTAGCATCTTGGCATCCTTGGAACGTAGGCTCTTCCTCGGAAGGGACGCCTCGCTGGAGCTCTTGTTGCGGGTGGTCCTCTCAAATGTGAAGTAGCTAACATAAGTGCTTCTTCTTCAATTAAAAGTCTGCATATATGGTCCACTGTGCGTTGAGCAATAGGCACTTGATTAATCTTTGTAATGGCATCTTTCCATTCATAATTCAATGAGTTAATAATAATGCTGATCATTTGAATATCATCAATAAGATAGCCTCTTTCTCTCAATTCTCTTCTGATTCCTTTCAGTTTGGTTAAATGTCCTCCAATTTGTTCACCAGGTTTCAATCTTGAACCATGGAACTTAGACATGAGCAAACATGAAGATTCAATTGAAACAGGCCTGTAGCAATTTTCCAATTGGACCCAAATTTGTTGGGCTGTTGCATCAGGCGGAAAGGTGACCTGCAGTTCAGTATCCATGGACATCAATAATGTTGTGCAAGCTTTAGTCTCTAAGTCTCTTATTGCAGGAGTCCATGGCTGAGCAGGAGGATTAAAAACCATACAGTGAGTACCTTCTCTACGAAGTAACAATCCAATCTCACTGACCCAGGCCTTATAATTCTGTCCTGACATCTTTAATTTCGACTCACCAGCTAGTGGAGCAACAGAAAATGCCTGGTGAGGAACATGCATTTGGTATGCTGGCTGTGCCAGTAAAAATACCTGTGGTATTTGCTGTGCTTGTTGTGGACCAAGAAATGTTCCTGGTTGTGCCGCTGGAGGTGGACCGGGAGCTGGTCCTGGTTGCACGGCTGGAGGCATTTGTGCATGCATTTGAAAATGTGGCTGCTGTATAGGAATTTGCTGTGCTCCAGATGCCACTTGTGCTTGAGCTTGGAGGTGTTGCATTTGAGCTGCAATATTAACATGGCCTGCTGGAGACGCAGTCATTTGCCTTTGCTGCATTAAGCGTTGTTGTGCTCCATCTAAAAGGACACCAGCACCACCAGGGGGTACTGAAGATTGAGCCTGTGGAGACACTTGTGGCATTGCAGTCTGAATATCTGAGTGGATTAAGGACATGTTTGATAAAGTCCGATGCAATACTTGAAATTGTTCTTGCAAACTGCGATGCATTTCAGCTTTCTCTAGTAAATTACTTTCACCAGCAGATGGTGCTGCAACTTTAGTTTCGGGAAGCTCAAATAATTTTTCTGCCTTCGTGGCATGGTGTGTAATTTGAGGAGAGAGAACGTCATGTGACAATTGTGATGTGTACAGAGCTCTCTGTTCTGATTTGCCTGACACAAGACCCTCTTGGGGGTGTGGCTTTGGCTTCGAAGAAGAAGCCAAGATGGCGTTTTCAGGAATTTTAAAAACACGAGACTCTCTCTTATCTGGCTCGAGCATAGATAAAACCATTTTTGCCTGGGATAGCTCTGCTACCACGTGTCAGGGTGGCAATTGATCTCATTCCGCTTTGGGTAATTGCACCTAATTAGAGACGGACCGTGGCTTTTCCTTGGAGTATACTTTTAAAGAAAATAAAACCCGAGATTCATTCTAATAAAACACATTTTATTATAAAGAAGTAAAAAAACTTACTAGCTATTTTTTTTAATAACAAACTTTATTAAATTATCAAACAATTATCAAACAATTATAAAAACAATTAAAACCATAACAAGATATTCATATACATAGATCATATCATATATTTGACATTTCATTTCTATTCTTTTACATATCTATATGTATTCTTCTCCTCTACACATTATATATTTCATAACCTAGTCCCACATCCATCCTCATGACGGTGAAGTCATTGTTGGTATTTATATGAAATAAGCATGGAAATACACTCTCAATTATCAGTTCTTAGTTTAAAACTCACTATTAGAGAAAAGTAAAATTTAATATTCATCAAGATTATCTTTATACTTTACTAAGTATATCCTTATCCACTTTCTTTTCGCTTAATCCAATCGTACCACTTGTCCCATACCTTAAAATACTTTGAGCTTTCCTTATCCTTTAATTTCAGTGTTAGTTGATCTGATTCCGCACTGATTCCTCCACTGTGGAAAACCACCCAGGAACCTTCGTATAGCATTTTTTCTTTATCTCCAACCAAATGCCAATTAATGCTCTTCTAATTATATGATTATTAAAATGTTGGTATGTTTTGTTCCTGGAATTCCACAGGAAGGCGTGCCACCCCATCATTAAATCATGCCCTTTGAGTTTTAATAATCGCTGATTGTCTAGATTAACCCACTCTTTTATCCATATCAGGCATGCTGCCTTGTAGTATTTCTCCCACACCGGGAAACCAAAACCTCCTCTAAGTTTATCATCCTGTAGTGTGTTCAAACTTATCCTGGGTTTTTTGCCCTCCCATAAAAATTTAGACGTAATTTTATTTAAATTAATAAAGAATTTTTTCTCCAGTTTCACTGGAATAATTTGGAATAGGTAGAGGAGCCTTGGCAAGATGTTCATCTTCAGAGCCGCTATCCTTCCTAAAAATGAAATGTTTAAATTTCCCCATCTTTCTAAGTCCTTTTCAATTTGATGTATCATTCCATTGTAATTGTTTTTCTTTATATCAATATTCTTATTTGTCAGGTTTATTCCTAGATATTTTATTTTCTTAACTACTTTTAGCCCAGATTGTTTCTCTAATTCCTCTATCTGTTTTGTTGTTAGGTTTTTGGTTAATATTTTAGTCTTATCTTTATTAATTTTCAAACCTGTGACTTTTCCAAATTTTTCAATTTCCTTCATTAGATTGGGTTCTGTTGATAGTGGGTCTTCTAAGAAGAACACAAGGTCGTCCACGAAAGCTTGGACCTTGTATTCTTCTCCTTTTATTTTAAGTCCTCTTATGTCTCCATTTGCTCTAAATCTTCGGAGCAAGTTTTCTAGGGTTAATATAAATAATAGCAGCGAGAGAGGACACCCTTGCCTTACTCCCCTACCTATTCCAAAAAAAATTGTTACTTCTCCATTAATTAGTATTCTTGCCTTTTGTTTAGTATAAATTGACTGTTGCAATATTTTCAGGATCAGACTCAATAAAGATAATAGGAGTTAGAGATTTAAATATATTTTTCTTTAATCATAGTAGGCATTCTATATTCACTGAATATTCAAGATAGAAGCAAAGAGAATGGTGAGGGTGGCTTCTTATATATACAAGGGGTGGAGCCAGGAATGGGAGTGGTGAATTATGAATACATTAAAGTCCAAAGAATAAGTTAACCCCTGATGTTCCATATATACATTATTTACACATTAGAGAATAAGGCATTTACATCTGACAAATCCCCCTCTAAATGCCGGTTCGTTATACAACACCAATTACATTCAGATTCAGGACAATATAATACATATAATTTAGAAGTTAAATATTTGTGTTGTTTAGAAGGTAAGGGCTTTGTTAATATGTCAGCTAATTGTTCAGAAGTATCACAATGTATTGCTTTGATGAATCCGTCTTGAGACAGTTGTCTCACGTGCTTAAATTTTATATCAATATGCCTGGACCTTTGCCCAATTGCATCGGATCTGGATATTTCAATGGCCGCTTTATTGTCTTCATGCATAATGAATGGTAAAGTAGGTTTCTTCCAAACATCTGTGATCAAATCATTGAACCATACAAGGTTATTTGCAGCTTTGGACAAGCAAACATATTCCGCTTCTGTGGTAGAAGTGGCTACCAGTTCTTGTTTACCAGTATACCAGTAAACTGGACAATCATTCAATAGAAAAACATAACCAGAGGTACTCTTTCTGCATGATGTATCACCAGCCCAATCTGCATCAGCATAACAAGTAATTTTTGGTTCTTTGTCATTATTGGGTTCCAATATTAAACAAAAATCTAATGTACCTTTCAGATATCTTAGAATTCTTTTGACAGCTTCCCAATGATACAAGGTTGGTTTGCTAACATATCTTGACAATAAATTGAGAGGTAATGCAATATCTGGCCTAGTCCAATTAGATATATAAAGGAGTGAACCTATAACTGATCTGTAAAATGTGTTGTCTTTAAACTCAGGGGAAGATTCATCAGTGTTTCTAAGAAAATCAGTTTGCATAGGGGTGTCACAGGTTTTGGCATTATTTAAGTTACATTTGTTTAGGAGTTCAATGATTTTATCTTTCTGTGTAAGTTTGAATCCCCTTTTAGTTTTGTTAATTTGTACACCAAGGTATTTATTCACTTTACCTAGAGATTTCAACGAGAAGTGTTCGTTTAACTTATTTACAAAGATTTCCCTGCTCTCTTTATGCTTTCCAATATATAAAATATCATCCACATAGATTAATACAAATTCAATATGATCATTACTCTTTTTTACAAAGAAACAATTATCAGCAGTGGTGGCGTTAAAATCCATGGTCTTAAGTACTTTTACCAAGCAATCGTACCATCTTTTGCCAGATTGCTTTAATCCGTACAGACTCTTATTTAATAACCAAATTTCGTTCTTATTAGTGTATTGACTGTGTGGTGCTCTTACATATATTTCCTTATCTAATTTTGCGTGTAAGTACGCAGTCTGTATGTCATATTGAAATACGTCCAGATTGAGTGCAGATGCTACTACAAGAGCTGTTTTGACACTCTCTGTTCTCACTGTGGGTGAATATGTGTCAGTATAGTCTTCTGGATATTTTTGTGCATAACCTTGTGCAACTAGTCTAGCCTTGTATAAGGTATTGCCTCCTTCTAAGTTCTTAATTTTATAAATCCATCTGGTACCTATAATTGTTTTATCCTTAGGTGCGATAGCAGGTGTGAATACATTTAATCCTTGTAAACTTTCCATCTCTTTTTCCATAGCTAGTTCCCATTTTTTTCTTTCTTCACGGGGAAGTCTCAAAACTTCCTCATATGTGTTAGGTGTTATTTGTTCTCCATTCATATGCATTATGTAATCTTTGTATTTATTTGGTATTTGGTTTCTATTGTTTCTAATAGTTCTTTCAGGCTTGCTATGGTTGTCATGCAAATATCTAGCTTCCTTTTTTGTTAATGTGTCTGTCTTTATTTTATGTTGACTATTTGTCCAAGTTTTGGTTTTGTTCTTACTTTTGTTAATATTTTGATTTTCTGTTGTTCCTTCCTCACAAGATATCGTATCTTTGCATTTATTAGGAAATATTTCATTAAGGTGCAATTTAGACCAATTGGCCTGCTCATGGAACACAGCTGTTCTGGATACTATAAATTTGTTATTATTATCAATGAATCTGTACCCTTTGGTTCCAGTTTCGTATCCCATGAATCTTAATCTCCTGGATACGTTTTCTCCCTTTCTCCTCAATTGTTTAGGTATGTGTACGTCTGCAGTGACTCCAAATATGTGCATGTGTGCTAATTTGGGTTTTCTATTGTACATCACCTCATATGGTGTCTTATTCACAATACTGGACCAGGTTCTATTTTGAGTGTAATTTGAATAATGTAAGGCCTCTGACCAAAATTGTTTGCCTAAACCAGCATCCTCTAATGTGCATCTAATCATGGTTTGTAGTGTGGAATTCTTTCTCTCTGCAATTCCATTTTGAAATGCAGAAAATGGATTGGACGTGAAATGTAGCATTCCTCTATCCTTTAACCATTGGGAGAATTCTTTAGACATGAATTCACATCCCCTATCTGTCATAATTTGTTTTATTCTGATATTATGTTGTGTTTCTATGCGTTTGTAGAATTCCTTAAATTTCTGAAAGGTTTCATCCTTGTGCTTTAATGTGTAAACAAAACCATAGCGACTGTAGTCATCCACTATTGTTAGGAAGTAACGTTTTCTATAGGTAATTGATGGAGTTAATGGACCAACTAAGTCCATATGTACTAAATCAAAAATATTGTTAGTTGATCTGTTAGATTTTTTTGGTCTGGGACTGGTTTTTAGTTTGGTGGATTTACATACTGAGCATTCCAAATAATTTTCACAATTTTTTATTTTGACACCTTCTGCGTGTTCAGTCATTTTTTGTACTACGGGAAAGCTTGCATGTCCTAACTTCCTATGTAAGATGTGAGCACACTCATCATGAATTGGTTTACCTATTTTTGGTTTCTTCTCATTGTGTGTATTTTTGTGATCATGAGTTATTCTACACTCATCATTGTCACTGTTACTGACATTTTCATCATCTGCTTCAATACAATCTTCCATATTTGAATCAATGTTATGTAACCATCTCTCTTTAGTTATCAGATAGGGTAGACCTCCTTTTATCATAACAGTACCTACATTTGTTTTGTTCTTTTCTATTGTTGCTTTCCCCTTTGAGAAAACTATATTGATGTCAGATTCTCTGCTTAGTTTTATAGCACTTAGTATGTTGTGAGGTATTTCTGGGATTAATAATACCCCCTCTATTTTCCCTAGACCAGGCAAGGTCACATTTCCTCTGCCTAATACTTGAACTTTTTCTTGATTAGCTACCTTTATCACAAACTTATCTTCTGTAAATGAAGATAATATACTTTTGTTGTTAGTGGTGTGATTTGTTGCACCAGAATCAATAAGCCAATTATTGTTCTCATCTTGTTGTGTTCTGGTGCTGTCTTGTTTATTTAGCCCATTTAGTGACCCAGATTTTCTCTCTTTTGAATTTTCTCTACCCCCTCTACCTTCTTTGTAATTTGGTGGACTTCTATATTTGTGTCTATCTGTGGAAGATTGTCTGTAATTGTATTTGCTCCTATATTCTGGCCTATGTCTCTCCCTTGAGACTTTGGGGCAGTCTCTGCTACTGTGTTCCCTGGATCCACAATTGTGGCATCTAAAGGCCTCATTATATTTATCTTGAAAGACTACTTTCCTAAAAGATTTGTGTTCTGTTTGGTAACTGGAACGATTTTTTCTTGAATTGTCTTCTGCTATCAATTTGTTAGATAGACTCTCTATGGATAAATATCCCAAATTAATGGTATCTAAGTGTGACATAAAGTTATCCCATGATGGATCAAGTGAATTGATAATAACACTTTTCATTGTTTGATCTGAAATCACTTCCCCCCTCAATTGCAGCTCAACTCTTATTTTGTTTAGATTTATCAAATGCTCACTTATAGAAACCCCTGGTTTCACTCTAGAGGAAAAGAAATCCTTAGACATTCTTGTGGTTGTAGCCACGCTATCGCTGTGAAATAGATTAAACATGCATTGAATTATTTCTGATACAGTTAGGTTTGGTTTGATGCTATGATATATTGCAGGAGACACGCTAGATATTATTATGAAAAATGCTCTATGATGTAAACAATCTATTTTTAAAGTCCAAGGTCTTCTTGGAGGGCTAGTTATAAAGAATAGTAAATTTTCTTTCATAAAAATAACCTGAAGCTGTTGATACCACTCTTGTAAATTAATGCCATCAACTCTAAGTTTTGGGAAGTCACTGGGTAAGTTACCCACATTATTTTGTCCATTACTTACATCATGAGGCAGTCCGTGGTCTCTCAAGTGCAGGAAATTACAGAACGGCATTGGGATGCTTGCAACGAGTCTGCGCGGTTCTCTGGTCAGTTCAAGTCTTTCGGGGCTGTCTATGTAGTTTTGCACATGCGCGTTGCTCATTTCTTCTTTGGCGTCGTCGTGGAAGGTTCTCTCCCTTTCAGCTCTCTCGATCCGCTCCTCCTCAGATGAGTCGGTCTCTGGCTCGGTTTTTGGGGTTCTGGTGGTGGCGACGGTTCTTCTCTTTCTTTTGTGTGCGTTGGCACTCGATCTTGTCTGCGGTGTAGGGCGGAATCGGCATGGCTCTCTGGGCTCGGGTGTCGTCGCTTTCGAAGTCAGGATGGGAGCGTGCAGGTCTTGAGTTGTCGGTTTGATTTCTTGCTTCTTCGTAGATGTCTTGGAAATTTTCAATCTTGGCCCAAAAGCAGCAAAAAGCGTTTTCATTGCTGACTTTACTTGAGATTTTGTTAAATCGTCTTCACTTTCTGATTTTGGATCATCTGAAGAGTTTGAGACTTCTTTTTCACTTTCTTCGTCTGATAGTGTTTTTCGCGCCAGAAATTTTGAACTGAGCGTTTTGATTGGCTCTGCTTCACTCTCTTTTGAAGTTCGTTGAAACCAAGATGGCTGCCATTCAAAATTTCGCGCGGGATCACATCTTTTCTTTTTTATAACTATTTTCTCAGTAGTCATTTCACTCACAGTTTTTTGATCTTTGGGTTTTTGTTTAATGACGTTTTTCTCTCTCGCTGCTCTGCTGTTCCTCAGCATCTCCTGGAGGTCCGCGATGAGGCTTTCGTCATTCTTTTGGCTTTTTAGTATCTTTAATATCTCTGACCTGAGTTCGTTATTTTTTATTTCGATTTCTTCCTGGTCATTATTTTCACTCATCAGTTCTTCTTCTCCAGTGGTGTATTCTTCGGATTCTCTCGAAATCGCATTAGTGGATTCGTTGATCATCTCTTGATCAGTTTCTATTTCTTTGCTGTAGGCCCTGGTGTTGGGCCTATCTTTCTTGGACATTTTTAATTACTTGTTGAGTCAATAAACCATCCTCTGCTACCAGCTTGTTGCAATATTTTCAGGATCAGACTCAATAAAGATAATAGGAGTTAGAGATTTAAATATATTTTTCTTTAATCATAGTAGGCATTCTATATTCACTGAATATTCAAGATAGAAGCAAAGAGAATGGTGAGGGTGGCTTCTTATATATACAAGGGGTGGAGCCAGGAATGGGAGTGGTGAATTATGAATACATTAAAGTCCAAAGAATAAGTTAACCCCTGATGTTCCATATATACATTATTTACACATTAGAGAATAAGGCATTTACATCTGACATTGACAAAATTAATTCTCCAAATTTCTCACCAAATTTCATGTTTTTAATTTGTTGAGTCATGAAGTTCCAATTGACTCGGTCAAATGCCTTCTGTGCGTCCAGAAAGATCAGGGCTACCTGTTTTTCCGGATGTTTTTCATAATATTCAATTACATTCATAACTGTCCTTAGATTATTTTTAATTTGCCGGTCTGGCAGAAATCCATTCTGATCTACGTGTATTTTCCAGTTTAATATTATTTTAATTCTATTAGCCAATAAGTTCATAAAAATTTTATAATCCAAATTTAATAACGAAATCGGTCTATAATTTTTGATCTTGGTGGTGTCTGCCTCTTCTTTTGGGATCAATGAAATATAAGCTTCTCTCCAAGTATCTGGTATTTTTGCTTCTTTTAAAGCCTCATTGTAAACTTCCAAGAGGATTGGGTTCAAAGTTTCACCTAAACTTTTATATAGTTCTACTGGGATCCCGTCCGTTCCTGGTGTCTTATTATTTTTCTGTCCTTTAATTACCTCCAGCAATTCTTCTTTGGTAATCTCTCTATTTAACATCTCTCTATCCTCTTCCGTAATTACTGGGAGCCCTTCTTCTTCCAAATATTGTTTTATTTTCCCATTTGATACTTCCTCTTGGCTATATAATTCCTGAAAATATTGAATTGCTATCTCTTTTTTCCTTTCAGTACCATTTTGTAAATTGCCCTGTTTATCTTGTAGTTGGTGTATAGTCCTTTTCTCTTTTTCTTTTCTTAATTTGTAGGCCATCCATCTCCCTGGCTTATTCGCCTGCTCGAAATAATTTTGCTTTATATATTTCAAAGAATGAATAGTCTTTTCCTGTTCAAGCAGGTTCAATTTATGTTTGGCTGTTATCCAGTTAGTTTTTATTTTATCGTCTCCTGGATGGGTACCTAATTTTTCTTCCCAATTTTTAATTTCATCTTGTATGTTATTATACTCCCTTTCCTTTTCTTTTTTCCTTTTACTATTATAAAACTTACTAGTTATTAATTACATCTTGGCAGTGTTCCTGCCTTACCTCTTGGCAGGCGAACAAAGAAGGTTAGAAGAAAGTGAAAGAATGTGGACATGCGCAGTAGCTTAGTGATAAGACTCAGACAGTCTACCGTAAGTCTCAGAATGGGAGCCCAGCTGACAAATACAAAAAAACGCAGTGATATTCTGTAGCTATAGAAACCTATCTTTTCACTGCAATGTTTTATGATTGCTTTGTGGCAATTTGTAGATCTTTGCTGTATGCTTCTACTGTATTATGAATACAAAATTCTGTTTCCAGTTTATAGCTGGAATATGGATAAATATTTATTGATATTCAATGCCATTCTGGTGGCTCTCACGGATCCATTACCCTTTTGTGGCTCTAACCATTATTTTTGTGACTTCATTCCACTGGAGAAATTGTCTTCAGTGATAAATTTACTTGAACCCATTGCCTTCTTCATGGCTGTTATTGTCATACCTGCCCCAGTCTGATCCCTTATGAAAGAAAGCCCTTGAGGCTTCCACGGGTGAAAGTCACCCCCATGGGTTTTTCTTCCCAGTCTTCCTTCTTCCCAACCCCAAGGGACCATTGGGTTCTCAGTGGGTCACCACAGCTCTCCGCGTCTCCCAGCCATTTGGAGATGTCCAGTCCCAGAGGGGGTTTCAAAGATGCCTCCCCCCCAGGCTTCAATCTCCTCCTGATTGCTCCCTTGAGCAGACATTGTGTGCACTGTCCCCATGGTAGAGGCAACGTCCTCTCCGGGTTGACGACAATTGCAGTTCTAGCCTAATGTCAGACCTGCCCTAGTCTGATCCCTTAGGAAAGAAAGACCCTCGACTCCATTTAGTTGAAGTGATAGGTTCTTTTTACTAAAAGATGCTGGCTGCAGTATAGTCAGGCTAGAACTGAATTTCCTGCACGAAAGCATACAAACGTTTCCTGTCAATCCATGTCACCCCTCTTGTCCAACCCAACGCCATCCAATGAGTTGATGTCTAGGTGTTTTGGGAATGTCCAGTATTTGGAGCAATCAACATTCCTTTCCCAGAGGCTCTGGTTTCTTGGTGTCCTTCAAGGCTGGCACGAATGGGTTCAAAGCATCCCTGGTCTTCCTCAACTGTCATTTCCCCCTCCCTATTTTCCATCACATACTAACTCATTTTTATGGCCCATTTATTCATCCCCCCCATGCCCCTCCCCCCTAGCCTTTGATGGCAGGAGGCCAGCAAGGCTCCAAGCCAAAGATGGCAGACCTGACATGCTTCCCTTGACAGAGATGTTAGACCTGCAGAGGAAACAAAAGAAGGGAGGGAGAGACACACATTTATTTATTTATTTTTATTTTATTTTATTTCGAATTTATATACCGCACCTTCTCCTGAGGGACTCAGGGCGGTGTACAGCCAGATAAAAAACATACAATACAAACATTAAAAACAATTAAAAAGATATATATATATTAATTTGGCCCCAATTTAAAATAACAAACCAATTAAAAATATTTAAAAAATATATTAAGCCAGCCCGGCTTGCTGAAAAAAGAAAGTTTTAAGGGCATGGCGGAAGGCACATGGAATACATAATTAGTTGGATGGTCATCCAGGCTTATCACTATATTGTTTGTGGAATTTTTAAAGCAGTTTGGGTGCCTTAACGTTTTTGAAGTCCACCCATTCAGTTTCTGAGGGAGGGAAGTCCTTCCAAGCCACTAAATACTGGTTTTTTCCTCTGTGTTTGCGAGAGTCCAATATCTCCTTAACCTCAAAATTTTGCTCTCCTTAGATCATGATTGGCTCAGAAGGTGGTTGCGGTTTTGGGTGTAGGGAGCAAGTGATTTCTGGTTTCAGGAGACTGCAGTGGAAGTTCGGGTGAACACATCTAAGGGTTTTTGGCAGTTCGAGCTCAACAGTCACTGGATTAATAAGTCTTTTGATAGGAAAGGGGCCAACATACTTTGGACCCAGCTTTTTCGAAGGTTGTCTAGACTGCAAATACCTGGTAGATAAATAGACCTTATCTCCAACTTTAAAGTCTTTTGGTTTCACACACTTTTTGTCAGCTTGATTTTTATATGCCCCCCTCGCTTCCTCCAGAGCTTTCTTTACTACCAGCCAAGTGTTCTGTAGTTGTGTGATCCACTCTTTCAAGGAGGCAGTTGCTGGGATGGCCTGGGGTAGTTCGGGGATAGATACAAAGTCTTGCCCCATGGCCACCTTAAAAGGGGTAAACCCAGTGCTACTGTGTACTGAGTTATTGTAAGCAACATCAGCGAATGGAAGGGGGTCCGTCCAGTTGTTTTGTTGGTAATTAATGTAACATCGTAGGTATTGTTCCAGAGCCCCTTTGGATGTTCACAGGCTCTGTTTGTTTCTGGATGATGTGAGGAGCTAAGCCCCTGAGTGATCCCCAAAAGTTTTAAAAACTCTTGCCAAAGCCACAAAGTGAATTGAACTCCATGGTCTGAGATTATTTTTTCTGGAGTTCCATGCAATCTATAAATATGCTGCACAGTTTGGCCAAAGTGCGTGCAGAGGGGATCTTTTTTGGCAGAGCACAAAATGCACTTGTTTGGAGAACAAGTCTGTTATCAACCAAATTATGGTGTTCCCAGAACTCCTGGGCAGCTGTACTATGAAGTCCATTGAGATCTCTTTCCATGGGGCATTGGGCTCCACTATTGGCTGGAGTAGTCCTGGTTTTTTCCCTTGTCGTCTTTTAGCAGACACACAAATAGGGCAGCTAGCTACATAGCTTTCTATGTCTTTTTTCAATGACGGCCACCAGAATTGTCGTTTAACCAGATGCAGGGTTTTTACAAAGCCAAAATATCCTGCTGCTTTAAAGTCATGGCTTTTCTGCAAGACCATCAATCGTTGACTTTCAGGGACATATAGTTTGGCTCCCATCCAGGCTAAACCATCCTGTATCATACACTTGCCTTTATGGGCTTGAAACCATTTGTCCTCCGCCAGTGCTACCTTCAGGGCAGCCCTAATGTCCTCAGCAACTTGGGGCTTTAACTTGGTTTGTGCTCTAGTGGTGACTGGAGCCTCTAATTGATGGGATGGGATGACTGGTCTGATCACTTCTGTCTTTGAGCTATTATATTGTGGCATTCTAGACAAAGCATCTGCTAAGAATTTTTTCCCCAAGGGAGATATTTCAGGGTGAAATTGAACTGGTTAAAATACTGAGTCCAGCAGACCTGTTTGGGTGACAGCTGGCGGGGTTTTTTTAGAGCCTCTGTGTTTTTATGGTCAGTCCACACCTCAAAAGGTGTTTTGCTCCCTTCTAAGAAATGTCTCCAAGTTAGGAGTGCCCAGTGCATTGCATATGCCTCCTTTCCCCAGACCTCCCACCTGTGCTCAGTTTCAGTGAGTTTTTTTTTAAGTATACGCACATGGCTGTAGAGCCCCTTGATCATTTTTTGTAAGAGTACTGCCACAACTGCCACATCACTAGCATCTGCCTGGATGACGAAGGGGGCGTTGGTCTGGGTGTTTCAGCACCGACTCTGCTTGAGTTTTTGGAGCACAGGCGCTTGAGTTTTTCGAATGCCGCTTGGCATTCCATTGTCCATTTCAGCATCTGACTAGGGTTGGGTTTCCCCTCCCCCTTTGTCTTTAGCAGATTGGTGATAGGGAGGGCTATTTGGGCAAACAACAGGATAGTAAAAGTTCAGTAAAAGTAAAAGTAAAACGAACAGTAAAAGTTCGTGAACCCCAGGAAGCTTTTTTGTTACTTCCTGGTACAGGAAGTAACCCAGTCCAGTACTGCCTGCACCTACTCGCGGTCCATCTCTATTCCCTTGTGAGAAATGTGGTAGCTTAGATAGTTAATTTTACTCTGTTGGAATTCACATTTTGACAGTTTGGCAGTTGGGCTGCACGGAGTTTTTTGAGCACAGCCCTGACCAGTTTTACATGTTCTGTCATAGTCTCAGTATAAATTAAAATGTCATTCAGGTAAACTAGCACTCCCTTGTATAGATGCTCATGTAGCACTTTGTTTAACAGCTGCATGAACACAGCAGGGGCCCCTTGCAATTCAAAAGGGAAGACCCTGAACTGGAAACATCCTAAGGGGCAATTAAAACCTGTCTTCCACTCATTGCCCTCTTTGATCCTAACCTGGTAATATGCTTCTCACAAGTCCAGTTTGGTAAAGATTTTTCCCTTTGCCAAATGGGCTAAGATGTCCTTCATTAGGCAGACATTTTCAATGCAGACAGCATTAAGTCCACGATAGTCCATGCATAGATGAAGAGACCCATCCTTCTTTTGCCTGAATGTATGTATGAATGAATGTATGAAGCTGCACTTCAAATTTTTGTCTATTAAGGCTTGTAGTTCCTCTAATTTCCTAGGGGTCATTGAGTACAGTTTAGGCTTGGGCAATTTAGCCTCGGCAGGATCTCTATGGAGCAGTCGGTTGGCCGGTGAGGTGGGAGTGCATCTGATCCCTTTTCACTGAAAAAGTCCCGTATATCCCAATATTCTTTGGGGTACCACAAGCTGTGGTGGTGTAGTGGTTAGAATGCAGTACTGCAGCCTACTTCTACTGACCTCCAGCTGCCAGCAGTTTGGCAGTTCGAGTCTCACCAGCTGAAGGTTGACTCAGCCTTCCATCCTTCAGAGGTGGGTAAAATGAGGACCCAGATTGTTGGGGGCAATATGCTGACCGTCAATCCCTGAAATGGTGAGCGTCTGGCGGGCCGTCTTGGGGTTGCCATTTGGGAGGGGGGACCCCTGTGGGTGGGGGAGAAGGAACAGAGGGGGAGAGGCCAAAGGACTAACATTGACTTCCTGGACTTACTGGCATGGCATGGGAGGACAACGGTGGCAAAAGAACCCAGCCGCGATGATCATCTGGGAAATCAGTGCCAATCAGCTGGAGGACAGGACACACAGCTAGACAGCAGGCAGGCCTTCAGGGAGACGGACTAGATGCGGCCGAAGCTTCTCAGCCTTTCGCAGCATCTGGAAGCCGCAGGGGAGGGGCGTGCCATACAGGGGTTTAAAGCAGCGGTTAGCACTGACTTTGATCGCAGTCACTTTGTGCTGAGTTTTCGGCCTGCATTAAATGCATCTCACGCCAAGAACTGAGTTGCTTGCTGTTTTCTGGTGCTGTAGGCTCAGAATGTGACAGTAAGTCAGCGCTCTCCCTTTTTTTTTTTCTTGGTCTCCAGCTGTTTACCTACTGGTTCCCTGTGGGGCGTAGGAAGGCAGGGGAGCAGAAATGGCTGAGGGAACAGCGATGGAGGCCTCTGCAAGAGTGGCAGTGGACCTGTCCCCAGTGGCGGTCCTTCCAGCGCAGGACAATGGGGCTGCCCAGTTGGATGTATGCCCCAAGGAGTGTGAGGATCCCGGACATGTACAGCTGGCCAAGGAGGCATCGGTCCAGGATGCAGGTTAGGAGATGGGACCTACCGGGGAATGGTGGCGGAGTTCATTGACTGCCACTGGTTCGGGAGCCCTGTTACTGACACCAAGTCTGTCTGGCAGCCATTTGATGCAGTGGTGGGAGAGGCACCTGTCCAAAGGTGATGATGACGGGGAGTGGTGCTATTCCACCGCGCCTGGCAGTCAAACAATGGAGCTGCTGTGGGAGCTGTTTGGTGAGGCCAGTTTTTGTGACGTTGGGTCCTGGCAGCGTTGGGAGTTGGGGGGGAGGCAGCGGCCACCTGGAAGGCCCAGTTGCAGTCCAGTCAACAGTTGGTGGGTCCTCCCACCTGGTTCCGCTTGGCTAGCCTGAAGTGCCGGCTAGATGGTGGTCATGGCAGATCTCAGGAGCCACAACTGGTGAGGGGACCGGTACCAGGCCCCTCCTTGACAGAGTTTGGCAGACACCCTGGCCATAACCAAGGTGAGGCAATGATACTGGTCGATAGTGGACCCCAATGAATGCCCCCTCAGCCAGCCAGTCCACCCCTGGCTCAGCAGCAAGCAGTGCCTAGGGGAGCTGACTAGACCCTGTTGGGTCCAGGGTGACCAGTGGGGATTTGGCAGGCCCCTCTTCTGTTGTGGGAGCCACCACTCTTGAGGGCCATGTTTGATGGCAATCCTGATAGGTTGGCCCTCTTCTTAAGCCACGTTATCAGCCACCTGGACTATTATGCCCACCTCTACCCGTCCCAATGGGCCATGGTCATGGCGGTGACAGATGCGTTAGAGGGCGAGGTCGCTGAGTAGGTGGCAGATCTCCACAGAGAACACGCCTGAGAACTGGGAAATGCTGGCTTGTTCCTGGAGGCACTGCGTGAGCAGTTCAAGGATGCAACCAGGGCTCAGCGAGCGTAAGGGGAGATTGTGGATTTGAAACAGAAAGGCTGGCTGGTGGTGGACTATATGCACAAATTCTGCCGAATTGCTGGTAAGTTGTGGGGGTAGCCAGAACAGTTGCTGGTTCACCACTTTAAGATGGGCCTAGACCACTCTCTGTGCCAGGCCTGCACATATTGAGGCCTGCCCCAGTGGTGTGGTTTCAAATTTTTTTACTACCAGTTCTGTGGGTGTGGCTTGGTGGGCATGGCATGGCTTGGGCGTGACTTGGTGGGCGTGGCAGGGGAAGCATACTGTAAAATCTCCATTCCCTCCCCAATCCAGGGGAAGGTTACTGCAAAATCCCTATTTCCTCCCGATCAGCTGGGACTCGGGAGGCAGAGAATAGATGGGGGTGGGGCCAGTCAGAGTTGGTATTTACCAGTTCTCCGAACTACTCAAAATTTCCACTACCGGTTTTCCAGAACTGGTCAGAACCTGCTGAAACCCACCTCTGGCCTGCCCCCTTGGCTCAGTGCCTGGTACCAGGCAGTTACTGAATTAGATGCTGAGTTGTGGGAGTGCCGCCCCAAGGGGGAGGTGGTTCTGAGACCAAGGAGGTTCCCAGATAGACCAACGAACATCACCCGGGTGGCCCCTCCCTTGGGTGACCCCACCAGAGAGACCTGCACCCACTAGGCACCCCTTCCGGAGTGGTCAACTTGGCCACCGCTCAGCTGAATGCCTGTCCCTGACTCCTCAAGCCAAGGCCGGGCCCCCAGGGACAGTAAAATCAAGGAAGTCACCCCAGAAGACCCCTGAGAAGTCCAGGGGGGCACTGCATGCTTTGACAGCCCCGGCATCACCAGTGGACGAAGGGGGAGTAATAGTGGAAGGGGAGCCCCACCTGGTCGGCTATGACAGCGATGACAAAGAGGAAGGTGACCCGATGGTAAGTGATGCCATCTGCCCCTTCATTGTTCCGGTGATACTTACAGCCCAGAGGTTGGGGGCCCACGGCACCTACGAGGGGCTGATAGATTCTGGGTGTACCCAATGCTTCATTAGCCTGGTGGCCGCTGCTGAGTTGGCACTAAGGGCGAAGAGAATGTCCCGGCCCATGAGATTCAAGCAAATGGATGGCTCTTTGCTCGGAGGGGCACCTGCCACCCATATAACAGAGCCAGTACAGTTGGAAATGGCCCAGCATTGGGAACTCATCTGGTTCATCATTGTCCCCAAAATGACCAAATCGGTGATATTGGGGTTAGCTTGGTTGGATAAGTGAGGTCCAACTATTTGGTGGGAGGGCAGGTGTCAGAACTTGAGGATAGGCACTAGCCCCATGCCTCCTCCACATGATCAACCCTGGAGATAGGGTCCCAGCAGCACCTAAGACCCCGTGCCCGTGGACGCGTGGACCCAGGCTGCGGGGAGCCCATCCTTCCCTCGGGTGTATGAGGACCTGGCTGACATTCAGTGAAAGGGAGTGCGATATCCCGCCTCCGCACCAGTCCACTGACTGGGCCTTTGAGATCCTCCCAGGAGCCAAACTGCCAAAACCGAATATGTACTTGATAACACCCCAGGAGATGGAAGAACTGTGGCACCATATAGATAAAAACGTGGCTAGGGGATTCATCCAATTAGGATGGCATGCCTTTTTATGGTATGATAAAAATATCTTGAATGTGGAAGGGGAACTTAAAACTAAACAAGAGTTACAGAATCAAGGTTTGGACCTATCATGGTGGCCACATATGCAAATACAAATGAGATATGAGAAAGATATTAAGACTTATGGCTTCTATAAAGAACAAACAATATTTAATCAAATAATGTTAGGGTTAGATGAAAAGTTAATAAAGAAAATATACAATTTCTTGTTAAGCTTAAAAATGGAAGATGAACAGGTAAAAGAGACAATGATAGGGCAATTTTTTTTGGATATACTATAGAACTAGACAAATGGCAAAAACTGTGGGAAAGAAACTGTAAGTTGACAATGGCAACTACTTATAAGGAAAATCTTTATAAAATGTTTTATAGGTGGCACTTACCACCGGCAAAATTAGCAAAGATGTTTAAAAACCTATCCGCCAGATGTTGGAAATGTAACCAGACCCTGGGCACATATTATCATATGTGGTGGACATGTGCAAAAGCAAAGAAATATTGGACAAAAATACATACATGGTTAGAAAAAATGTTAAAGCAGCACATAGATTATAAACCAGAAATATTTTTGTTAGGCATAGTACCTGAAAAGCAGTGGTGCGATTCAACCGGTTCGCACCTACTCGGAAGAACCGTTTGTTAATTTTCTGAGCAGTTCGGAGAACCGGTTCTTGGAAGAAATCTCCTTTTGCTTTTTTCCACTTTACAGGGCTAATCCTATAAGGAAGGCAGGAAGGAAACATTCTGGTGTTGTTTCTAGCCTAATCTTTATTACCTTGCTTACAGAAACTGCCTCTCTGGTTAACCGTTATTACATTGTAACAGCTAAAGGTTCTTGGCAGTATGCCCAGACTTACTGTCGACTGAGCTTTTCCGCATTTTTTTTCCCTTTGCTGGTACTTTGCTTTGCTTTATTAGGGGCTTGACTTTCTTAAAGGGGAAGGGTTGTTTTAAGCTGTTTACATTGCTGTTGGGAGGAAATACTCCCCTGTTGGAGTTCTTCCAGCGCTTTGAAGAAATAATTGAATAATGAAGCAGAGCTGCCGGAAAGAAGCTTTTAATAACAAGGAACCAAGATGAGTGACATTCAGCAAGGCTTCTTGGCTAGCTAGAAAGATTGACATTCAAACCTGAGTTTACATACCCTTTCTGAGTTTTGGTCTAAAACTGGTTTGTGGTGAAGTTTAATTCTGTGCTTGGTGATGTTTAATCCTGTGTTTATTGATGGGATAATTTCCCCTATTCAGCTTTGTTTGGAAGGAAAAAGGTTAATCTCTGTTCCTGAAAAGAAGCAGGGTTGAGAAATCTGGCTAGTTCCTATGTCTATTTGTTCTGGTAATTGGTTTAACAACCAACAGCTACTGTCAGTTTTGGAGGACAATTTTCTTTTTTGCTTCTTAACTGCCACATATTTTAGCTGGGGAAGTTGGGAGGGGGTTGTTGTTGGAGCGGTAGAAAATTAGTCATAACAACATTCCGTATTCAAGGACTTTTGCCTGCGTCTGATGGAGAGTGCCAGAAGATTGTACCCAGTTGAGTGTGAAGAGTTGATTGGACAATGTGATGAACTTGTGGGTGTGGGGCAGGGCTCTGACCTGTTAGCTGGGTGTAGAAAACCTGGAAGCTTTCAGATTTGGGTTTTCCCAGATGTGCCAACATGACATCTCTAATAAATTGGAACTTTGAGGAACCTCAGGCCTCAGAGCTTTATTTCGTTGGGGTTGTTCCTTGGAACCCTGACAGATACTGTGTTTGCTCTTTTGCTACATTCTAGCCAGTGGTGGGATTCAAATAATTTAACAACCAGTTCTTCCTAATGACCAGCTGGGTGGGTGTGGCTGGGTGGGTCATGTGACTGAGTGGGCATGGCAAATTCTATGTCACTCGCTTGTGTGGTGCCTGTATGGACCAGGCAGGGTTGGGGAGGGAATACAGGGTTCTCCGGTGGGTGGGATGGGGGCAGGAGGAAAGAAAGAAAGATTCAATGTGTGTGTGTGTGTGTGTGTGTGAGAGAGAGAGAGAGAGAGAGAGAGCACACACCGCCGCCAGCCCTGATATAACTATACGAGATTGGATTGGATCTCTCTCTCTCTCTCTCTCTCTCTCTCTCTCTCTCTCTGTCACACACACACACACACACACACACACACACACACACACACACACACACACAGACGTTGGATCGGATCTCTCTCTCCCTCCCTGTTTAGTCAGGCTTACAAAGTCTGTCAGGCTGAGGGAAAGTGCATGTGCTATGGCATGCTGCAGATGCCCCTCGCTCGCCCCTTTGCCTGGCTTCCCTCCTCCCACTGTCTGTTGCTCACTTGCTTGCACTCTCCCTCCCCAGTCTAGCTTGATGCAGGTGGCAGCTCACAATTGCCCTTTCCAAGCCCACTGTGGGTGAAGCTGGGCGCCAGTGAGGGCTGGCTTTTTGCCTAGGTTTGTCCAGCTGTCGGGGGGGAAATGGATGTGGGTCTGGGGAAGAAGCTGTCCCCCCCCCCGACAGCAAAACCTAGGCAAAAAGACAACCCTCACTGGCGCCCAGCTTCACCCACAGTGGGCTTGGTGTTATGTATTGAATGTATATAGTTGTGTTAAGCCCTGCTAAAGTGAAACTAACCTTTAGATGACCCTCACTGTTAGCTCCAACTGTTTTGGAGGAAAACTTTGAACATTCATATTTGGGCGGGTTTTTCAAGCATTGTGATTGGTTAAGACCCTGTGGGCCCAGAGTATAAATTACAGGCATTTGCTTGCTGTTCCTCAGTTCCAGTTTTGAGTCAATAAATGCTGTTGTAGCTATGCTGGTCTGGTTTTTGCCTACTGAAGCCCACTACACAATAGTGGCAACGAAGGTGGGATGCTGCAGGGGAGAGAGCTGCTGCTAACCAAGAGACTGAAGTCACTGGGTGATAGGCTGGGTAACGAAGCCCCAGCAGGACTAGCCCTCACCCCCGCCTGCCAGTAAACCACACTGGAGGTACGCTGAAATCACTGGGTGTCAGACCGGGTAAAGAGCCCTAGTGGGACCACGCTCCCTGCCCTGCTTGCCAGTAAGACACACTGGAGGCACAGATGCACCTGAGGGATCCGTCCCCAGGACTCCTAAGTGCAGCCCAGCTCCACCCACAGTAGGACAGGCATTAACCAGCACCACAGGGGCCTTCTCAAAATGGCTAAACTGGGAAGACTCAATGAGTTCAATATTACTCACCCATCTGAAGCAAAGCTAAAGGCAATTCAACAAGCCCCCACACCAAAATCCAAGGGGAAGCTTCAAGCATTCCTGGGCTTGCTCAATTTTTACCACTCCTTCTTACTGCATAAGGCTGCCCTGGTAGAACTGTGACACAGCCTACTGGACAAACAAGCACCCCCCCCCCACCCCCAGGAGCTTACATCTCTGGTCAGTGGTTGAATGATCTTGGTAGAGGGGACTTAGACATTAAACCCTTGTCATGGACAGATCATTCGCTCCTTCACTTGGACTTTCCTACCGCTTCCCCCCGCCGCAGGGAGACGGAACTGACTAAATGGTTCCGTCCCAGGCGCCTGATGGATCCCGAAAGATTCCTGATGGAGCTTGGGCCGTTTCCTGAGACTCTGACACACGACTCGACTGAAGAGCTGGTGGCCGCCTGGGAGAGTGCGGCCGCCGGAGCTTTGGATCGTGTCGTGCCTCTGCGGCCTCTGACCCGATGTCGATCTCAATTGGCTCCTTGGTTCTCTGAGGAGCTGAGAGAGATGAAGCGTTGGAAAAGACGCCTAGAGAGCATTTGGAGGACTAGTCATTCTGATTCCGACCGGACACAGGTGAGGTCTTATATCAAGACCTACCTAGTGGCGATAAAAGCGGCGAAATCTAACCATTTTTCCGCTCTTATCGCATCTGCAGAGAACTGCCCAGCCGCCCTGTTTAGGGTGACCCACTCCCTTCTTCGGGGGGGAGTGCGGGAAGATCCCTTGCAGGGTTGAGCTGAGGATTTTGTGCAATTCCTGCACGATAAAGTCGCTCGGATTCGGGAAGGCTTGGACTCCAACTGGGTGAGTCCGGGGGAGGAGACGAGGGTAGGTCTTGAGAATATTACCTGGGAGGAGTTTGATCCTGTGGCTCCCGAGGATGTGGACAGGGTTCTGGGTAGGATTAGTGCCGCCACATGTTTATTGGACCCGTGTCCCTCCTGGTTGGTACTGGCCTCCCGGGAGGTTACACGAGGCTGGCTCCAGGGGATTATAGGTGCTTCTCTGAGTGAGGGTGCCTTTCCCGCCGCCTTGAAAGAGGTGGTGGTGAGGCCCCTCCTCAAGAAGCCTTCCCTGGACCCGGCTGAATTAGCTAACTACCGTCCGGTCTCCAACCTTCGTTTTGTGGCGAAGGTTGTTGAGAGTGTGGTGGCACGACAACTGCCCGGGCACCTGGATGAAGCTATCTATCTAGACCCGTACCAGTCGGGCTTCAGGCAGGGGCACAGCACAGAAACGGCATTGGTCGCGTTGGTGGATGATCTCTGGAGGGCTCGGGACAGGGGTTGCTCCTCTGTCCTAGTCCTATTAGATCTCTCAGCGGCTTTTGATACCATCGACCATGGTATCATGCTGCAGCGGTTGAGAGGGTTAGGAATAGGGGGCACCGTTCTGCGGTGGTTCTCCTCCTTCCTCTCCGACCACTCACAGTTCGTGTTGGCAGGGGGGCAGAGGTTGACCTCAAGGCGTCTCGCATGGGGAGTGCCACAAGGGTCGGTCCTCTCGCCTCTTCTGTTCAACATTTATGTGAAGCCGCTGGGTGAGATCATCCGTGGTTTTGGGTTGAAGTGTCATCTGTACGCTGATGATATTCAGCTGTACATCTCCACCCCAGACCACCCCAACGATGCCCTTGATGTGATGTCTCGCTGCCTGGAGGCCGTGCGGGTCTGGATGGGGAGGAACAGGCTCAGACTCAACCCGTCCAAGATCGAGTGGCTGTGGCTGCCGGCGTCCCGATATAGTCAGCAGGTGCCATCGCTGACTATTGGGGGTGAATCTTTGCCCCCCACAGAGAGGGCTCGCAATCTGGGTGTCCTCCTGGATGCACGGCTGTCTTTAGAAGAGCATATAACGGCCGTGGCCAGGGGGGCCTTTTATCAGGTTCACCTGATCCGCCAGTTGCAGCCCTTTCTGGACCGGGACCCCTTGCGCACGGTCACTCATGCCCTTGTCACCTCCCGGCTGGACTATTGTAATGCTCTCTACATGGGGCTCCCCTTGAAGAGCACTCGGAGGCTCCAACTGGTCCAGAATGCGGCCGCGCGGGTGGTTATGGGTGCAACTCGTTGTGCCCGCGTGACACCCCTCCTGCGTGAGCTGCACTGGCTCCCAGTGGTCTTCCGGGTGCGATTCAAGGTGTTGGTTACCACCTTCAACGCGCTCCATGGCATAGGACCCGGGTACCTTCGAGACCGTCTTCTGCCACCAATAGCCTCCCACCGACCAGTCCGTTCCCACAGAGAGGGTCTCCTCAGGGTGCCATCAGCCAAGTTATGTCGGCTGGCGACACCCAGGGGGAGGACCTTCTCTGTGGGAGCCCCAGCCCTGTGGAATGAACTGCCCCCGGAAATACATAAGATCTCCGACCTCCGGGTGTTTCGCTGCGCACTGAAGAACCTGTTGTTCCGCCAGGCAGGGCTATCAACATAATAATTTTAAATTGGGGTATTTTAAATTTTTGGGGTTTTAAATCGGCCAAATCTATTTAATTATTTTAATTTTTAATTATTGTTGTGTCCTGTGTTTTTAAATTGGCTGTACACCGCCCTGAGTCCTTCGGGAGAAGGGCGGTATAGAAATAAAATTATTATTATTATTATTATTATTATTATTATTATTATTATTATTATTATTGTTGTTGTTGTTGTTGTTGTTGTTATTATTATTATTATTATTATTATTATTATTATTATTATTATTATTATTGCCAGGTGACTTGGTCTGGGCCAGGAACTATGGAGGGGGGCACCGTGGGTGGCAGCTACAGTAACTAAGATAACGGGTCCTTTGGCATATGATGTTACTGGATGATCGTACAATCAGACACCACATTGATCAGTTATGACATCGGCAGGCCGGGCCAGTCTCGGATGAGGATCCCAAGGTTTTATCAGACCCAAGAGAAAACTGTTTTCCTCTGAGTCTGCCTACACCACGTGTGGCCACCTCCGGAGAAACGGAGGTACCAAGGGCTGTAGAGCCGCCACCACTCACAGGTGACAAAAACGGCCATCAAGACTCTGTCCAATTGGAGATGGGCAATACTCCAATTCAATGGGACTCTCCAGTAACATTGCGGCGGTCTACCAGGATCCATGGGCCCCCAGCCTATCTCAAAGACTATGAATGTTGAACAGACTGAGGATAAGAACTATCCTAGGGCGGAGGGGTGTTATGTATTGAATGTATATAGTTGTGTTAAGCCCTGCTAAAGTGAAACTAACCTTTAGATGACCCTAACTGTTAACCCTGCTAAAGTGAAACTAACCTTTAGATGACCCTCACTGTTAGCTCCATTCATATTTGGGTGGGTTTTTCAAGCATTATGATTGGTTAAGACCCTGCAGGCCCAGAGTATAAATTACAGGCAATTGTCTGGTGTTCCTCAGTTCCAGTTTTGAGTCAATAAATGCTTTTGTAGCTATGCTGGTCTGGTTCTTGGTTACTGAAGCCCACTACACAATACTTGGAAAGGGCAATTGTGAGCTGCCGCCTGCATCAAGCTAGACTGGGGAGGGAGAGCACAAGCAAATGAACAAACACTGAGCAGACAGCAGGAGGAGGGAAGCCAGGCAAAGGGGTGAGCAGGGTTGGGTTCTAAAAATTTTTACTACCGGTTCTGTGGGTGTGACTTATTTTGTGGGTGTGGCTTGATGGTCATGTGACAGTGGGCATGGCTTGATGGCCACGTGACTGGGTAGGCGTGACCAACTCAATGTCATTCATGTCAAGGGGTGCCTCGCCTGGCCACTCCCTTCCCAGCCATTCCTTGTCACACCCAGCCTCAATGTATCTATAGTTCTGTAAGAATGTTGTTCACCTTTTTTCAACTTTATTATCTGCATACTATAGCTGTACTTTCATGGAACACTGAAAGGAGGAAATGGCTCACATGCTTTGCCCAAGAGTGTGATAAGCAACTGGCTTTTAAGGGGCTGCCAGAAAGAAGGGGGGGGGCGGCAATGTATTTTCCAAAGCACCAGAAGGCAAAACAAGAAGCAATGGATGGAAACTGAACAAAGAGAGAAGCAACCTAAAACTAAGGAGAAACTTCCTGACAGTGAGAACCAATATAGGTGCAGAAATATTTCAGTCATAATTTCACATATAAAATGGCCATTCGTGCAATACAACCTGCATATTGTTCAAAACAGTCATTAGTATTATGGCTGATGTTGGACGGCAAGCCTAAAAGTCAAAGATCACAAGAGTGCTTCTTTCTCTGTATGTATACAAAACATCACATACCAGGAATAGCATATTAAGATGGACTTATACAACCTGATGTACAAAATAAACACACACATATTTATGCTCTGGACTATAGACATTGAATGCATGTAAATCCCTGAAAAATATGTGGTAGCCCTGGGCAAAAGAAAGGCAATAAAATCACTCTAGGTGTAGGGACATTGTAAAATATTAACACATGATAAATAATGGAACAATTAAAAATAATAGCACAGAGGGGGTTTTTTTTCTCTCTCTCTCTCCCTTCCTTCCTCTTTCTTTCTCTTCGATCTCTCTCTCCTTCCCTCTTTCTTTCTCTCTTTCTCTCTTTCTCTTTCTCTGTCTCTCTCTGTCTCTCTCTCTCTCACACACACACACACCTGGTCTGGGCACAAAGTATCTGTTGTTACAGAAGTTCTCATTTCTCTTTATAATACACCTGATACTAATCGATACCCTATCTCTCAACTATGTAAAGCCTATGCATGTTTACTTGGCAGTAAGGCTACTCTCTTTCAGTGGGATTTACTCCTAATAGATACACATGATTGCAGGCAGACAGCTAGCTCCGTTGTTTAATAGGCTGTAAGTAAAATTTCGACATTAATGAAATGTAAGGTCCCAAAATATACTTGAGTTACCAGAATGCCAAAGAGAGAGACTCAAGACGAGGCTTGCAAAAAAGCAGATTTTATTTATGGCCAAAAACAAAATACTGGGTGGAACTATATCCAGAACATACAGATATAATGCATGCGAGGAAATAGCCACACCTTGGGGAAAGTATAGCGTCCTTTTATACTCTCAGAGACGTCAGCTTAGTACCCAATTCTGGCCTCCTAATTTAGGTTTGTGTATTCCTTGTTGCCCTGCAAGGGGGAATAGAAACTTCCCCAATTAGTCTTATCTTAAGCATTTCTTTGTTTACTCAATTGGCCATTTGGCCCCCTGGCTTTCCAAGACAGGAGTTTATCCAGATCAAATATAAATTAGGGCTGAGGTATAAATTATCCCTTTGTTGATGGCTGTAGTTCCAACTAGATACGTACCATGCTCTTGGATGGCACAGGAAAATACAGGGAGAAGATTGATATGGGTTCAGGTCAAATGGCAGGGACATTTCTTTACATACAGTAGTTTATACACTGCTCAAACAACTAAAGGGAACACAAAACTACTGTATGTAACGAACAAAGTATTTAATAAGGCTATTTCATTCATTCAGATCTTGGATGTCTTCTGCTTGAGTTCAGTGAACTGAACAAACAAGTACTTGTTTTCCTTACAAACTAGCTCAACTTTGTTTCCTTTAAATCTTGCTTTCATTACACACCGCCCGCTTCAGACCAAGAGCTCCGTTTTTAGGGAAAGAGAGTGTACTGGAGGGGGGAGGGGGGGCTTTGGAAATAAAAGTGCAGCAAGAAAAAAGGGGAAAGGCGCACTCTGGATTCAGGACTCCGAGCCTTCCCTGAGCCGGGAAACCCTCCCCGTTCTCATTCTTCCCAATCCCTTCCCACTCCCGGATCCTTCTCCCCCCTTCTTGCTTCCTTTTGCTTGAAACTCCTTTCAGGGTGGGAGGGAAAGCCAAAGAAAAACGGGAAGGAGGCAAGGACAGAAAATGGTGCATGGAGGAGGGCATTTTTCAGCCGCTTTCTGGGACTGAAAAGTTGAGGGGACCCAAAGAAGCAGCAACCAGCCGAGACTAAGACGCCCCCTGCTCCCACCCACCACCATTCCGCGCTGCCTTCTTTTTCTCTCCCTGCCCCCGCTCTTCTCTCTCTCCTTAAAAAAAAAAAGAAAGCTCTCCTGCTGAGCAGAGAAAGCAGTAACTGGGAAAGATGTTGCTACAGAGTTAAAGCAACAAAAAAATTGCCCTTGCCCTGTTCCTACCCTCCCTCTTTTTCTCCCCACCAGTTTGTTTTAGCTTTGGCTCCGGTGCCAAAAGAGAGAATTCTCTTTTGTTTGTGAAGTCCCCCTCCTTTTTCCCCCGCCCAGCTGGAGAAAGACAGGAGAGGGCTGCTGCTGCTCCTATCAGTACCAGCACAGGGGCTGTGTGCAACACCGGCGGCTTTGGGAGGCACTGGCCAGCAGGGAGAAGGGTGCTGGCACAGCAACCTTTGTAACCACGCAGCTGCAAAGCTTGCCGAGCTCCCCCCATCCCCTGCCCCACCTGCCACCCCAAATTGCGCCCTACTGCGAGACGCACATTTTACCGGAGAGTGGCAGCTCTGGGTCGTCTCTCAGCCGTTGTGTGCAGGGAGTGCGAGGCAACTAACTTCTCACACTCAGAAGTTTTTCTTTACTTTGGAAGGTTTTTCCCTGCACACAACGGCTGAGAGACGACCTGGAGCTGCCAGTAGTGCTCTGCCAGGTGAGCAGCAAAGCGAGTAAGCTAACGATCTGCTGGCTTCCTGTAATTTGCAGTTTACTCGTGAGCACCATGCTCATGAGTAAACTGCAGATTAGAGGCAGGCAGCAGATCGCAGGCAGCGAAAGAAACCACTGCCTCCTGCCTCCATGCATCAAGGCGGCCGAGCAGCAGCGGGAAGAGCACAGGACGGGAGGCGCAAGAAGTGGCTGCCAGCGATGCCCTCCGGTGAAGATGTTGTGGGCGGGGAGGCTTGACCCCCCCTTAGGAGCCTCAGTTTACTCGTGAGCACCATTGGCCTTTCTCCCTGCCTCTCCCGGCCAATGTTGCTCACGAGTACACTGCAGGTAGGATCTCCCACGTGCTTCCCTCGCAGGCCAGGCCAGCTGGGGGAAACACACGGGAAGAGCTCCGGTGCCGCGATCTCCCGCGTGCTCCCCTCCCTCCCCGTGCGTATCGGTCCACCACCTGCTGCTGGTATCACCCCTCCACCAGCTCTCCCTCCCTCGCCCACCCATGCCCTTTGGCCTTACCTTTGCCAGCAGCCATGAGCAGAAGTACGGGGCTAGATTTTGCAAGTAGTGGCTGGGCGGGGTGGGCGAGCATCGGGCGAGCGGGGTGAGCAAGCGGGGACTGGTTCAGGGGCGTGGCCAGCCAAATGTCACTAACGGTTCGGGGAACCATGTCATATTTCCGCTAACGGTTCTCCCGAACCGGTAGCAACCCACCTCTAACTCAAGCCGACCTGATTTGTCAGATGAACCACTAGAAAATGCAAATTGCGAGTGGTTCACTGATGGCAGTAGTTTTGTCCAGAACAGTGTCCGCAAGGCTAGTTATACAGTAGTAACGCCCTGAGAGATTGTTGAATCAGGATCCCTTCCCCCAACTACATCTGCACAACTGGCTGAATTCACGGCTCTAACAAGAACTTTCCTGTTGGCAAAAGGGAAGAGGGTTAATGTTTACACAGACAGCAGATATGTGTTTGGAGTTTTACATGCTCATGGGGCTATTTGGAAAGAAAGGGGTATGCTAACTGCCCAAGGGGGGCAATCAAACATGGGCCCCAAGTCATACAATTACTGGAAGCTATACACTTCCCTCAAGAAGTTGCAGTCATACATGTCAGGGACAGGGGTGAAATCTGACCGGTTCGGACGAACCGCTAGGGATTACTGGCATTGGTTTGCTGAACCGGTAGTAATCACCCCTCGTTGGCCCCACCCATGCCTGGCCAGTCGCCGCTCACCTCTTCCGGCTGCTTGATATTCCACAGAATTCAATGTTAAATGCAGCAGAGAGAATGCTAAATTTTCTCCCTCCATTCAGAACGGAGCTGCTGCAGCCTGTTCATTTAAGGTAGTCCCCAGGAGGGAGGGGGCCGCTGGAATGGAGCCGTTTTCATGAAAGGGAGGAAAATGAGGAAGGGGATTTTCCTGCCTGTCATCCATTCCTCAATCTCAGCACAGACTGAGGGAAGGATGGTAGGCAGGAATATTCCCCTCCCCATTTTCCTGCCATTCGCGACAAGGAGTGGCTGGGAGGAGAGGGGCTGGTGAGGAGCCCCTCGATGTGAGTGATGTTGAGTTGGCCACACCCACCCAGTCACATGACCTCCCCCCAACAAGCCACACTCACAGAACCGGTAGGGGAATTTTTTTAATTTCACCACTGCATCCATACCATATCTGTCCTTTGACCAGGATTGATGACTATTTGAGTAGTATGTATATTGTTTTTTCTCTGGATTTCTTTCTCTCCATATCTCTTGAATGCTCATTCCCTCCACCAGTTTAAAGAAAGTCTTTGGTAAGGTTTTCCTTGCCTTTTTGTTTGTTTTACTGCTTCTGTAGTCTAACTTTACATCTATGATTGCATTAAAATCTCCTATTAGGCAAATGGTTTCATAGTCCAGTAGTGAAGTCATGGAGGCATGACTCCCCGCTCCAGGAGAAGTGGAAAGGCCAATTTTAAGTGTTGCTGACCACATATACTACCCTGAAAGTGAAAGGCCTGTCCTCGTGGATCCATCATTCCCACGTAAAGAAGTGCCCAGACCAGGAGGTGCCGGAGAAGTGGACTGTAACCCCCAAACCACAGGGTGATGGAGAACACAGACTGTGACAGTGACAGGAGTGCAACCCCTGTGGACACTTATGTTTGAAGCACCTTGGGAGTGGGTCCTCTGGAGTCTGTTGCGGGTCTTGGGATTGTGGGCGTTATACTTGGCAAACAAAACTTGGCTCTGTTGGCAGCCCAGGACTGAGACTCCTCCTCCTCAGACCACGCCTAATAACTCCCAGCTCCCTGATGTGTTGGTTTTGTGATTGCAACTGCATCACTGAATGTTGTTGTTGTTCCCATTGCTGTGACTGTTGTCCTGTGTGTGTGGACCGTCAAACTGAGTGTGACATTGTAATTATTGAAGACCTGCTGTGACACCCATGCAACAGGGGCTTGGCCAGAATACCAGGGGCTTCCACAGGCTAAGGTGTGCCACTGTGATTAGGATTTGGGCTGAACTCCTTGAACCTGAACCACAGGGGGAGGAAGTTGAAGTTCCCGATTTTAATGCCATACTGGTGGATGAAGAAATCATCCTCCTCTCAGACCTAGACCAATCAGACTACCCTGACTTATTTTAAAATTGGCAGGCATGAGTCCTCTATGTCTTTGTTTGGTGTTTGTGTGTGGCCTGCTGGTAAATAGGGCTCTGAACAACAGCCTGGAGTGTTGTGAACATGGGCAGTTACCTACTCCCACCCAAGGGAGGGGGCTGGGGCTGTAGAGGATCCTGAGGGGGGAGAAAGGATCAGGGTCCATGGTTTGGGGTCCTCAGCAACACCAAATAAAGAGAGACCCGAGCCAGTCCGCTCCCCCCGCCCCCGCCGCCACATCCATTGTGTCCTTCACTGCCCCAAACCCAGTCCATCACCTAAACCCAAGCCCAAGTTGGACTGAAGGAAAGCTATTATCCAGGCTAAAAAGGGGCCTATGTGACATTTGAGGGAAGGGGACTATATGTTGAAAATACTGGAAATAGCTCAGAGTCTGGTCAACCAATCTGACCTGATTTTAGCCCAACGATGCTGGTTGTATTTGTCTGCATCCCCATTGGCATACCACGCAGCCCCTGTTGTGTCAGAACTCTGGGCGAAAACCAACCTTAACCAGGCACTCGTACCAACGCTTCCCGGATTGTTTTAGTCCATATAGGCTTTTGTTGAGCACCCATGTGTCCCCTTTGTGTGTGTCTCTGCTGGGAGGGGCTTTAACATAGATCTCCTTGTCTAGCTTGGCATGCAGGTAAGCGGTTTGCACATCGAATTGATGTACCTCCAGGCCCAGGTGGATGCAACGACTAAGGCGCTCTTAACGCTTTCGGCCCTCACTGTTGGGGAGTAAGTTTCGGTGTAGTCTTCTGGATATCTTTGTGCAAACCCCTGTGCTACCAGTTGCGCTTTGTATAAAGCCTTGCCGCCTTCTAATGTTTTGATCTTGAATATCCACCTGGTCCCTATGGGTTTTTTTCCTTCTGGTACCTTGGCAGGTGTGAATACGTTCAGCTCCTTGAGACTGTTCATCTCCTTCTCCATGGCGGTTTCCCATTTAGATCTCTCTTCCTGGGGGAGTCTGATCACCTCATCATAAGAATTTGACGTGATGGGGCTAGACTGTAAGTGCATCACATAATCCTCGAGTCTTTTGGGCATTTGATTCCTGGTAGCCCTGACTGGCCTTTTGGGAGAGGATTTGGTGTCGTGTAAGTATCTTGCTTCCTTTTGGGTGAGCAAGTCTACCTTTAACTTAGGATGTCCTTCTTTCCACTCATTGATTTTGACCTTCTGGTGTTTGGGTTTGACCCCCTCCTCGTGTGTGTTATCGTGTGTGTTTGGGTTGTCTTGGCCTTGTATGTCATGAAGTGTCTCTTGCCTGTGATATATTTCGTTCAGATGTATTTTGGACCAGTTAGTCTGTTCATGGAATGTAGCTGTTCTGGATACGATGAACCGGTTGTTGTTATCTATGAATCTAAACCCTTTGGTCCCTGGCTCGTAGCCCATAAACCTTAACCTTTTGGACACCTTGTCTCCCTTGTGGCACAGCTGTTTGGGGATGTGCACATCAGCGGTGACTCCGAATACATGTAGGTGTGCAATTTTTGGCTTCTTACCGTACATTATCTCGTAAGGTGTCTTATTGATCACGCTGGACCGTAGCCTATTAAGTGTATAATTGGAGTATACTAGGGCTTCGGACCAGAAATGTTGAATAAGCCCGGCGTCTTCTAGGGCGCACCTTACCATGGTTTGTAGGGTGGAGTTCCTTCGTTCTACGACACCATTCTGGAAGGCTGAGAACGTAGAGGAAGTGAAGTGTAGGATGCCCTTTGACCTTAGCCAGTGTGAGAAGTCTCCTGACAGGAATTCTGACCCCCTGTCGGTCATTATTTGCTTTATTCTGGTGTTATTTTGGACCTCTACTCTTTTGTAGAACTCCTTGAACTTTTGGTATGTTTCACTTTTGTGTTTCAATGTGTAGACAAAGCCGTAGCGACTGTAGTCATCTACTATGGTGAGGAAAAATCTCTTGCCGTATTTTATAGATGGTCTCAGGGGCCCCACTAGGTCCATGTGTACCAAGTCGAATACGTGACTGGTGGTGCGTGTTGCTCTCTTGGGTTTGGGTGTGACCTTGAGTTTTGAACACTTACACACTGAGCAGTCGAGGTAGGTTTCGCAGTTTTTAATTTTAATGCCTTCGGTACAGTCAGTCATCTTTTGGATGACCGGGAAGCTGGCATGCCCTAATCTGCGGTGTAATAGGTGAGCGCAGAAAAAGAAGTATGTTGAGCAGGTAGGGCATTTATATGTGACAAGCCCTCCTCAGAAAAAGCATGAAGAAGTCAAAATGACCCACAACATTTCCCCTTCCACATACAACCTCTACAGAAAGAAGGTCACTTCCTCTGTTTGGCCACAGCTGCACATTACCAAAATGGGGGGAAACTCCATGAAGGGACCAGGCAAAAGCAAGTCTGCAGCACCCAAATTCCCACTTTGGCTCAGCAGCAATGAAGTGGGCACAGACTGTGCTCCCTTTCCCTTTGGAAATGAGAGCTCCTGCTATTTCCTGGAGCCTGGGGCTCCCTTTATCGTTGATAAAGTCCAGGGACATGAAGAACCTTTACTCCAGCCACTAACTGGCATGTTTCTGGCAGGGACCTTGGGGGTCTGGAATGTTAGATCGAAGGATCTAGCCCAATAACTCTAAGTACAACACAATAGCTGGCATAGCTTATTTATTCGTAAGTGAAAGTATGATATAGGCCCAAGCATATATGTATCTGACCTTACATCTATGCCTTACAGATATTCGACTGGATCTGAGGGAGGTGCCCTTGTGGATGGACTCTTATACCCGGAGGGAGGAGTCAAAGGTAAGGTGGGGTTGTGGGGATGATGGGTTTGAGTGAGTTAACCTATGCTGAACCATGGTGTGGGGATCTGTACAAGAGTTAGACATTTTATTTGACATGGAATAATGAATACAGCCACTTTCACGCTTTCTCCATGAGCGTGGCAGTTTGTTTGGAAGAAAATGGGGTGTTCTTCCTGAGTGGTGGGGAATGCGTATGTATGTTTGCCTTCCAACTGGACTGGGATGTGTACTCTGGTACACCTCTTCCCAAAGATGGGTGTTGTTGTTGGGAAACAGTCCCTCCCAGTCCCTCTCATAAGACATGTGCAGAAAAGAGTGCCAATAGTGATCCCACTGTTAGTGATCCTGGGGATAGGTACAGCAGTTGGGACAGGTAGCTCATTCTACAGTGCAGTTTAAGCAGTCAGAGGAGTTTCAACATAGCCTAGGTCAGATCGCCTGGACTTTAGTGGAAGTGCAAAATCAGATAGACTCCTTGGCAGCAGTGGTTCTGCAGAACCGGCATGGCGTAGACCACCGGACAGCTGAGAAAGGTGGTTTGTGTTTGTTCTTGGGGGAAGAATGCTGTTTCTACATGAATAAATCAGGAGTAGTCAGAGAAGCTGCAAAGGACCTGCAAGACAGAGCATCCCAGATTGGACAGAGATTACTAGGGACAAACCAGAGGTTTTCATGGTTGCCAGGAACAGCCTGGGTCAAACAGCTGTTGTTCCTGTTGTTGTGTGGGGTAGCAGGACTAGCCTTCATCCCATGTGTGATACCTCTACTCAGACAACTGGTTATGAGGTCAATAAAGCAAATGCTGCCTGCAATTACTGCAAGTTCAAATCTCACCAGGCTCAAGGTTGACTCAGCCTTCCATCCTTTCTAAGGTAGGTAAAATGAGGACCCAGATTATGGGGGCAATAAACTGACTTTGTATAAATATACAAAAGTATGAAGGCTATTGCTTAACGCATTGTAAACCGCCCTGAGTCTCCGGAGAAGGGCGGCATATAAATCAAATTTTTAAAAAAAAAAAGGATTGAAAAAGAATTGATCATCTTAGGAGGACCTTTGGGAAGTAGGCCTTCCCAAGGACCTCGAGTGGGGAATGAAGGATCAGATGATGGAATGTATGTACAGATGAGGCCCTGGGGGTCAGAGGAAGGGTCATATGTGGAGATAGGACCCAGGTGTGGGTGTAATAGACACGAGACTGCCTTGAAACAAAGACTTAAACTGCTTTTTATTCTCTGCTTCTCTGCAATAGTATGGGGGGAAGAATGGGGGGGGGCTGCACAGTCATAGTGAGGCAAGAAACAAGCAACTGACCTGTCAAACCAATAAGCCAAACAAGAATAGCTCACTTAAAAGAAAAACCCCAAAACCACATAGCTAAGACATGAAACTAGGACACTTTGCAAGATACCCGTGACCTGGGGTGAGTGACAGGTGACATGACATTTAGCTACTTTGCATAGCAAGTGTAACAGTTTTAGGGGGCTGTAATCCAGATAACCAATCAATATTATATGTTATGCATGCATTATTAGGGGAAGGGCAAAGGGGTGGATGTGACCCACCCTTTGACTATAAGAATTGCTGTAAGATTGTAATTGGGGCCTTGGCAGCTTTCAAAGCCAGGGTCCTTATATCTAGGTACCAAAATAAAAGTATAATTTTGTATCACACCTTGTGTTTGGTGACTCATCGGCTTCGACACCAAGCTAAAGCCCAGTTTTGGGGACAACAGGTTTGCGTGCAGTTTTGTGGTTCCCAGATGTAATGATTTTTTTAGTATTTTGTAGCTCTGTTAAGATCAAAGGAAAAGACATTTTCATTGGATGACCATCCTTTCAGTTCCTCTGCTGCTACGTGAATAAGCATTGTGCAAGCCACTCCAGTGGAATTGAAAGGGGGTAACCATTGGTTTGATTTGGTTACATGGTTTTGTAAAGCACTGCCTCCCACTGCCTTAGGGTCTTAGGATCTCAATTGTTATGCTGCTTTTGCAACATCCTTATTTGAGTATTAGTTTTTTTTAATGATAATGGCCTCTGTGCTAGTTACTGTTTCAGATCAACATAAAGCTCATATTTTCTTAGAAAGTTTATAAATATTTAAAAGCATTTCTGTTTAATTTCATAGTATTTGCAAATAATTGGTTGCAATTAAGATATTTTAAAGTCACCATCCCCTCCTTATTCTTTCCCCAATATTTTTTCTGCAAAAAAAACATTTTAAAATACTCAGATAACATAAAAATAAGACATTGCATTGGAGGTCTCTATCTGAATAATTTTACATTTATAAATGTCAGCTGAAATACATTGAAATGTTATGGTTGAATGCTTGTGTATGTGTGTGTATTCACTTTATTTTCAACTGGGTGTGCATTCTAAAATGTTCCAGATAGAAAGGTAATATTTAAATAAATTTGCATGGATCTTTAAATAGGACTTCTCTCCTTTGCCTGCCAAAGAATAAAAGGTTTGCTGTCACTACTTGCAGTGGAAATGGAGGGCAGTTATTTATAAAAATTCCTCCACAGATGTCTGGGAACCTGCTTCCCAAACTTAAGGAGGTTCTGAACAGGACAGCAGTATTTCACTAACAGCTGCATTGGTGACATCACCTGATTAACTGCTAAGGCTCAAGACATCACTTTCTTGTTGCATTCACCCTGGTGGGCTTCTCATGAGTAATCCAGATTAGAGAAAGCACAAGGACAGGTGTTTCTCGTGATGAGAGAGCAGAGAACAAAACACTGCCATCTCTTTTATTAGTTATCAAAATACAGCGTCATCAGAAGGCGTTATTAAGGCTACACATCTCATATTACATACATGAAATAGAAAAGCATCCATATATTCTCCATATAGGTTTCACATTCTACCAATTACAGTAAATCACGTGAATTCTAGGAAAGCGATACTTAAGGTGAAAACAAAACTTAACTCTGCTATGTTATCATATTTGCTGCTAGCCGAGAGGCCCATCTTCCCGTTATCAGATTACCTCAATCCTCAGGAATGTTCTACAAGGAGATGTCTCTGCTATGCAGGCACAGCCTATGTTCTGAACAAAGAGAGAACGAATAGGGCCCTTCAGAGAGTATCCATATGAACCCGCTTTTTCTACTCAGATTATTTCGGTGCCAAGCTCCATACAGTGTCCAACCAGTTAGATTGGTCTACACATATACTATGGCCACCTGATTCCCACATCTCCTCTGTTTTTGTTTTTTGCAACAGGGTTCAGCTGTGTTGTTATTATGATGTTCTCTTTACATTTGGCAAATATGTTTATCATCATAGCAAACAAAGCAGGAATACATTGGATACTACAACATACAGAAATAAGCAAAGCAATGATCATGAGTACAGTAGACAATATGTTCTTCAGCCATCCGGTTTCTGCAAATGTTTGTAGCTCACCCATCCTTTTATTACGGTGAACAAAGTTAGTGGAAAAGTGGCCAGGAGATGTCAAGCGAGGTAGGCCATCAAGTTTCTGAGTTGTATTCCAGTTATACATTTCCACAAATCGCTCACACAAATTGTAAATCCATCCGGATTCAGGCACCCAAGAAAACCACATGTCAGGAGTTTGTAACCTCTGAGTTATTCTGGAAGCCCTATCTTGTAAGTCCCGAGCACCTCCTCTGACCACACCTGATTTGTTCCTCCAGTTCCAGAAGGGCTTTGGTTTCACTTATCAGGATGTCCTTCCTATTGGAGGGAATAAAACCTTTGCACATTTGCAGAAGGGAGGGGAGACATTGGATACAGCAACAAAGCAAAACAAGCAGTACGATTATAGATACAATAGTAGGCATAATTGATTTCAACCAAGAACCATCCGGGAGCCATGACCAAAGGGCAGCCCAGATGTCAATGGCGCCAGATCCATCGGATGATAAGGGATTGTTTTTAATCAAGTTTTCCATATGTTTTATGGTGTGAGTGATGTTATACTGATAATCAGATACATAGGTACAACAATGTGAGTGTATGAGGGCACAAACACCTCCTTTAGCTACTAGCATAATATCTAAGGCATATCGGTTTTGTAAGACCACCTCCCTGATTTCAGCCAGTTCTTTGTTCATCAGCTTCAGCACCTTGATAGTCTCATTGAACATATGTACTGTCCAGTTATTTAATAAATGAAGATCCCGATAGTTCATTGCCACCCAAGATTGGGCAAGATGCCTCTGGATATCTGAGTTTTTAATAAGCCACCCAGTGTCAGTGGTGGGTGTGGTTTGAGAAATAGGAGTAGTGGAGTTTGTCTGATTAGCAGCTATTTGAATGTCTTTTATTACTGTCCCGTCATGATTGAATGTAGAGGCTGCTGACATGAAGGATCATGAGATGTAGGGGCAATAGATGCAAGATCATGACTTAATTCCAGAATCCATGATAGTCTCCTTTATGCAATTGTTGCAGAGGCCCATTGTCCTTATTCACTCCCCCCTCAGCTGGAAATGTCAATATGGGAACCTTAGGTGGTGGAGTAGACTTAGGTAGAAAGTAAGGACCTCGTGCATAGACAATGCGTTTCTGGCGGGAGCGTACTTGACTTGAAGTGTATGTATGTGGGGATTTGATGTTCCTTACATGGTCACTTGAGAGTCCCAAAGCTAACAATGTCCAAGGCCATAAACAAATCATAGTCACTTATACGTGTGAAACAAAATTACTAGCAAAATTAGAAAAACAAGTACCCACAAAAACCCACTCCCTAACTTCTACTAACATTAGTATGTGTAAGAAAGTGTTATATTAAAGCTAATAAAATGTATATGTGCAATGTGAAAGTAGTTTCCTCCTGATAAATCTTCCGCTGTGCTCAGGGGACCAGGTCCTACAAAGCTGATGATCACCACCGTGCGTTAAGAGTCTGTTGCCGGGAGGACTCAGCAAGATGTTTTCTTCTTAAATCTCAGCACCAGGGGTTTCTCCTTCTTTTTGTTGTAAATGAAATGGTCTTACGTGTCTTCTGGGGATCCAAATGATGCGATCATTGTCCTGGACAGCAGCGTATCCACGGCCCCAGGTAATAAGGTCAGCAGGCCCTCTCCATGCAGGATCAGGTAGTTGGTGGAAATAGACCTTCGGTTTTAGGGTAGCTGATGGAGAAGCAGAAAAATGACGGGTCGCAGCCGATGTGGGAGGCTGTCTAGTCAGGTTAAGGAAGTTCAAAGTATATAAGCAAAGATTGAGTTTGTTTTGCATGGCTGGGAGGCCGAGGGATTTTTCCTCTTTCAATTTTATAAGCCAAATTTGTGTGTGATGGACCACTTGTTACAAAAGTCAGCAAAGGCAGTACTGGTGTAGCAGATCCATTGTCAGTTTTAAGTTCAATTGGGCGTCCCATCGATGCAGAAGTCCGAATACAATGATTTATTACATGTTTGGTTGCTTCCCCCCTTTTTGGGAATGCCATTAATAAATCCTGAATAGGTATCCAAGGAAACATGCAAATATTTCCATGGGGCAAAGGATGGATACTGAGTTACATCCATTTGCCAAATTTCACAAGCTTTGAGACCTCTAGGGTTTACACCCATAGGGATAGAATGAGCTTGTTGACTACAGGTAGGACATTGTTGTATGATGGCAGTCACTTCGGCTGCTGTGAGACCAAATTGTTTCGCTAATGCTTTTTTATTTTGATGAAATTAAGCATGGCTGTCCCATGGTGTGAGAGCAGAAACAGTAAAAGAAGAGTGGAGAAGAAGTGTGCCAGAGGTGGCAGAGGACGCCGCAGCATCAGCAGCATCATTCCCTTCCTGGAGGGGCCCAGGGAAGGGCTGATGGCTCCTTATGTGAGCCACATAGAAAGGGTGTCTTCGTGAATGTATTAATTGTTGCAAAGTGAGGAACAACGAGAGCAACGGCGGGTCGAGAGAGGGGGAAAGATAGGAGGCATAGATAGTTTTAACAATTTGAGTGACATAGAGGCTGTCTAGGATAAGGTTGAAAGGAGATTTTGAAAACGTGTGGAAGGCAAGAATAGATGCAGCTAGTTCAGCGCATTGTGCTGATGTTTGAGGGAGAGTAATCTTTTTTTTTGCCATTTTCCATTATGTTGCCATACACAGGCTCCATATTTTTTACCGCCATCCGCAAACACAGTGGCAGCATTCAGTATGGGGCCAGATGCCAACGGGGAGTTCCAAACAAAAGGAATGGTTTTTAAAGGTGACAATCTCTGATCTGGGGGCGGGTGGCATGACACCCCTCCTGGCCAATTAGCGAGTGTAAATTGCAATTGATCACATGTGGAAAGCAGGGCTTCCCAAGTAGTGCATTAAACAGAGGGGTCAGCTGCGCAGTGGTGAGGGCCAAGAATGGGCGTGCCCAGTTGATGGTTCCCAGGTACTGCTGCAGCTGTACCAAGGTTTTATTTTGATGGAAATCTCTGTCTCTGCCACCCACAATATCTATAACCTTCCAATAAACAAATCTCCTTATAACACTAAACATTCAAGTTCTTCTCCCTCTGCCATTCTGACTTCCAGCCCAAGTCTGTGCAGACCAACTTTCTCTTAAACAATTCAACCCCTTCTCAGCACCAATATCTTCTTTCATTAATTAAATGTTCTATGTATTTTATCTCTCTTTCTACATATTGTAATCTCTAACTCATCTTCTGTGATAATTCCTAAAAATGGCAGCAGTTTA
The DNA here is from genome assembly GCA_037215915.1 of Pantherophis vulpinus. NCBI lineage: Eukaryota > Metazoa > Chordata > Lepidosauria > Squamata > Colubridae > Pantherophis > Pantherophis vulpinus. Next base: position 757,973 of record JAXLNS010000038.1, read on the forward strand.
TGCTGCTGACAAACAAACAAATAAACAACAGACAAACAAAGAACAAACGTGCCATCTGTTAAGTATGCAAAATGCACGCAGACATAAAAACATAAAGGAGTAAGAAAAACAGCTTCAAAAATAAAACAAACAATCTAAATGAGGTACTTTGAGTCAATGCTCTGAAACTGCAAAGGCAGGTATCAGATATCACCCTTTACCCCGCCTTTCTCTGGCTGGTTCTCTGAGAGGAAAAAAAAATGGTTAAAGGAACAAAAAAACCCGTAGCCCCCCCCCCCTCGTGCCTCTCATCTCCCAGGGAAAAAAAGGAGGGGGTGAGGGAAAGCCTCCCTCCTCCTTGGAAGGTAGGAAGAGAAAGGAAAAAAAGGTGCTTATACACAAAATTACATTTCATACAATCCAATAAATGACTACATACACACCCATTCACATCTGTACTGCAATCAGACCTTTTGTATAATGCGTCCTCATGCAAATCAGTCTGTCGAGATCCCTCGACACTGTGATCCGCAGCAGCACACATGAATCCTGACTGACATCCACCATCAATGAAGGACCTGAGGGGGGGGAATGGGGGGTTGGTTGGTGGCTCACAAGCACCTTGGTGGTGGGGGTGTCTTGCTTCTAGGCAGTTGGTCACGCAGCGGCCGGCATAGGGTGGATCGTAGATCCTCTTCGGATACCTTCCGGATGCTGGACTGCGGAGAAGACACTGCGCGCATGCGCCAGCAACTCCATACCCGGAAGGGCGTTGTAGCAGCTGGCGCGAGTGTTTAAAAGGCGTACGGAGGCAACTGCTCCTAATGCCGACTTTGTGCTGTTTGCATTTTGTGTCACTTGCTGTTCTCCGAGCTGTACGAATGGATTAAAAGGCTGAAGCAACCAACCGCTGTCTGTAGCGTTTTCTTCCCGTTCGTTTCCAGCGCAGCGGCGAGTTGACAGAGTGCCCCGACGTATTATTTCTGACAGGGGTGTTCAATTTACCGCCAAGTTTTGGAGAGAATTTGTCCGAATGATTGGGTCATCACAGGGGCTGAGTTCAGGTTTCCATCCAAGCACCAACGGGGCAGCCGAAAGGGCTAACGCCATGGTTGAACGATACTTATGCTGTTACGTATCGTATCAACAGTCCGATTGGTCGGAACTACTCCCATTCGCTGAAGTGGCATATAATAACGCGGTCCATAGTAGTACCGGAGCCACCCCCTTCCAAGTTGTGTCAGGAAGAGAGTTTTCTGCTATTCCTGAATTAGATGCGCAGGATCAGGAACAGATGTCTCCTGATACGTGGGCTATACGCATCGGAAACCAGTGGCCACGAATAAAAGAAGAGTTAGAGAAAGCAACTATGTCATACAAAACCCAAGCAGATAGGAAAAGAGCAGAATATAAACCGTTTAATGTAGGAGATCATGTCTATCTCTCTACGAAATACTTAAAATTACGAACACCTAGCCGTAAGTTAGGACCCAAATACATAGGGCCCTTTCCTGTGATAAAAGTAATTAATCCGGTGACTGTGGAGTTAAAATTACCACCACTATTAGGCAAGGTTCACCCTGTCTTCCATAGCAGCCTATTAAAACCAGTGGATAATAGTCGTGAACAATCAGAAAGGCCTGGCCCTGTAGATGGAGACCAATATGAAATAGAAGAAGTGTTAGATTCTAGGCTCAGCAGGGGTAACTTACACTATCTGATCAAATGGAAAGGGTATCCATTTGAGGACTCATCCTGGGTGCGGGCTACGGATGTACACGCCAACCAACTTCTTAACCAATTCCACAGACGCTATCCGCTGAAACCTGTTCCCTGGGGTGGGGGTCTAAAGTAATAATCGGATGTTGATATGGTTCCTTTTGATCTGTCCCCGTACCCACACACACACCCACACAGCCAGTCGAGGGTTAAGGAAACACTTTGGAACGCACCCAGGTCTTATCTCCGACTTGGCAGCGATAGACACACCGTCTGCCAAGTGACTTTATTTTCAAAGTAAAACAGAAAGATAAATACTCAAGAGTCCAAATGTCCAACACTTTCAATCTTTCTCTCAGTAGCTCCGGACGAGGCTTTAGTGACTATCCAAGGTTTGCTTTGTTCGTCACAAGGATCCTTTGACCACTACCCTCTATTATATAGTCTCTGGGGTGTAGTCCAGTGACTCAGTTCTAATCCCTAGCACGCCTCCTAAGCTGCTGCAAACGTTTATCACGCCTTCGGAGGCGTGCGTCCAGGAATGATGTTTCCTCATCACTCTGATTTGAATCAGCTGTCTCTTCTCCCTCGGCCGGCACTTGAGACAATGCCAGAGGGGAGGGGCCTGGAGAGGGAGGCCTGGCTGACTCCTCTTCCTCATGCTCGGAGCTTTCTTCCTCCGATGGGACAGGCTCAGAGGGCGGGGCCACAACACCTTTGTGTCTTCCAGGAGCAGCCTTGGTAGGGGGAGCCGCCTGTCGAGATCCCTCGACACTGTGATCCGCAGCGGCACACATGAATCCTGACTGACATCCACCATCAATGAAGGACCTGAGGGGTGGGGATGGGGGGTTGGTTGGTGGCTCACAAGCACCTTGGTGGTGGGGGTGTCTTGCTTCTAGGCGGTCGGTCACGCAGCGGCCGGCATAGGGTGGATTGTAGATCCTCTTCGGATACCTTCTGGATGCTGGACTGCGGAGAAGATGCTGCGCGCATGCGCCAGTAACTCCATACCCGGAAGGGCGTTGTAGCAGCTGGCGCGAGTGTTTAAAAGGCGTACGGAGGCAACTGCTCCTAATGCCGACTTTGTGCTGTTTGCATTTTGTGTCACTTGCTGTTCTCCGAGCTGTACGAATGGATTAAACGGCTGAAGCAACCAACCGCTGTCTGTAGCGTTTTCTTCCCGTTCGTTTCCAGCGCAGCGGCGAGTTGACACAGTCATTCAAATTATTTCAATGAACTAGCTTATCCCCAAAACCGTGGAAAACACAGGCAGGAGTCATAATCACAATGGTGATATTTTGGGCCCGTAACCACTGCCCGGCTCTCCACATTTTCAAGTTCAAGCCCAGTCAATTTTTGCTGGCCAGCCAAATATATCAAAAATGCATTCAACCACATTTAATTCCACACACTATCATTATAGATGTACATCAACAAAATATTTTTTAACAAAGTCAGATTTTGAGATAGAAAGAATAATATTTATTAGATCAGTTCCATTTCTTCGACAGTCTGGCGTACGCCCCAAGGTTATAATTTCAGCAATAGCTTAAATAAAGGGTAAAACATTTTTAGATGGTGATGAGACAGATAAAGCCATTCAATACAATATACTTTTTGCTGTTCTAAAACAGCCAATACTCCTGTGGGTAGTTTACTAGTAGGAAATATTAACAAACTGACAATTTCTATGAGGGATCCAATCCACAAACTGAATACTCAAGATGTTAATTAAATCTCCTGGCTTTTTTCCTTTAGTCAATAACTCAAATAATGGGCTAAGTAAATGCATAGGTAAAGAGAAATATGAGCAGTCTCAATTAATAGTACCCAGTAATTGTTGCAAATTTAACTTTGGGTAACTTTAAAAGCCGGAGCAGAAAGAGATTGCAATAGTTTATGCCCTACATACAGATAAGGAACGTGCAGCAGACAGAAGGCATTTCAGGAATTTCTTCTATATTCCACCCCCTCCTTTTTTTGTCTAACTGTTTCTTTAAATTCTGCTTAGTGGGGGTGTAACTGACTCCTTCAGAAGGAGCTGATGTTTAATTTCATGCTGTGCGTCTGCGTGGGTGATTTAACGCGAGAGCGCAACTTGCAGTCTCTAAACAAAGTCTGAAAAGGAACCATTAACAGTGTCCTGAAGGCTTTTTCTTTTTCTTTTTGCATCATTAAACACTCTATAACCAATCTCCAGAGTGCAGGATTTTTTTCAAGGCTGGGGAGGTTCGTGGAGGCATGTTCCCATCTGTCTCCACGTTTTCACTTTTAAAGAGCCCTTTTCCGGATAAGCCGGATAATGTTGCCAATTGTATTTTAGAAGGTAAATCAAATTCTTTCACGGGCAGGACTTTCCCGTTATCTTTTTAAAACAATAATATTAGTCTTGGATATCTCACCAAGCTCCTCAGATGCTCCGTCTGTAGCTTGGAAAGACCTTTCCCCATACTCACGAAAGATTATTGTCGTGTTTCAGGCGAAATCGGGTGCGCAGCCTCTTTCCAGGCGGTGAGAACAGGGGTTCCAAGAGACGTATAGCCTCAAGGGTTATCACGTCGGGGTACTTGGCCAATTCCCTAAGTTTGTGGAGGTACGCAACCTGAGGCTTAGAGAATTCTGCCCTCATACTCACGATTTATGGGAGGGTGCTTCGTCCGCAGACGACCGGCCCTGGTTTGCAGAGGCTTCTTCCAGCCGAATGAGTATGAGGGTGCCAAGAGACGTATAGCCACGAGGGTTATCACGTCGGGGTCACCAGATGTTGCATTCACCCTGGTGGGCTTCTCATGAGTAGTCCAGATTAGAGAAAGCACAAGGACAGGTGTTTCTCGTGATGAGAGAGCAGAGAACAAAACACTGCCATCTCTTTTATTAGTTATCAAAATACAGCGTCATCAGAAGGCGTTATTAAGGTTACACATCTCATATTACATACATGAAATAGAAAAGCATCCATATATTCTCCATATAGGTTTCACATTCTACCAATTACAGTAAATCACGTGAATTCTAGGAAAGCGATACTTAAGGTGAAAACAAAACTTAACTCTGCTATGTTATCATATTTGCTGCTAGCCGAGAGGCCCATCTTCCCGTTATCAGATTACCTCAATCCTCAGGAATGTTCTACAAGGAGATGTCTCTGCTATGCAGGCACAGCCTATGTTCTGAACAAAGAGAGAACAAATAGGGCCCTTCAGAGAGTATCCATATGAACCCGCTTTTTCTACTCAGATTATTTCGGTGCCAAGCTCCATACAGTGTCCAACCAGTTAGATTGGTCTACACATATACTATGGCCACCTGATTCCCACACTTTCTCCCACACAAACAGCAAACTCTGTGTGAACAATAAGATGTTTGCACAGCAACTGGAATAAAAATTTGCATGTAAGTGAACGCTGCATATTGTGGGAAGCCCCCCTGCCCATGAAATATTTTGGGGAATATTAAAAGAGGCAGAATATTATATTTTCCCTAAAGGAGAAGATGAGAAATGTGTTCTTTTATATATAGTTTTTTATTAATTTCTAATATGACATACAAAGTGTAGGAGGGGAACACCACCAAGACAGTGCCAGGACCAGTAGGATATAATCAACTCAGAAAGGCAAAGGCCACGGGCATAGGAAAATGACCTTCCCAAAATAGAACACATGAACATCAGGGCCATTTAGGAACAAAAGAGGACCCAGGGAAATGGCACACACAAAAGACTCAGGACATGCCAGGAAAGGAACTATCAAGACAGCAGAAACTAGGAGAGCAAAACAAAAGGGATGGCAGAGGATTAGCAAAAGGAAAAGATTTAATCAATAGCCCCAGCAATCTGATAAGAGCCAAGCCGGGAGTAAGGGCTTAATTGATAACAACATGATCCGCTTAAGGCAAAAGGAAACAAAAGGACACAAAATCAAATAACTAAGACACCACCCAATCTCAAGTAGGAAAGATTCAGAATACGAAAACACAGGGCGATCCACGAACTCACACACAAAAGACAGACACACAAAAGTAACAAAAAAAACAAAGAATTTCCTTTGTACAGAAAAGTATAAAAATGTATGCTTACCTTGTAATGATGTCAGCTCACCCAGGAACGCTGGTTCGTGCGCTTGCCGGATCTGTCTTCCTGAAACATAATAAAGAGAATCCTGTTTTCACGCAGCTCGCTTCACTCATCAATCAACTCATCGTGCCTGGGACGCCCACCCAGCTGGGAAATTCGAATCCTTGGGGAGGGGAAACCTCTCCTCCCTTCTAACAAAAGAGAATACAAAAGTAAATTAGGGAAATTAGGGAAGGAAAAAGGAAATGTGGGAGAAAGCAAGGGGAAAAGAAAAAAAAAGGCATTGACTTCCAACTCCTTTGGTGCAGTAAAATAAGGCATTAACATCTACCCTCAACTTTTTACTTTTTCATAATAATATAAACTAGCCATTTCTATAACAACAAATCTATCTAATCAGTAAAACCCAAAATCAAAGTTTCATTTTTTTTCCACCTCAAGCACAAAGTCTAGAAGTGGTTTCCAAGTAGAAATGAAGGTATTTGTGTGTTTTTCTTTAATCAAAACAGTCAATTTAGCCATCTCTGCTAACTCCATCAGTTTTTGCAGCCATTCCTCCATTGTGGGGATCGAGGTGACCTTTCTGTGCGTAGAGTAGTCTTGCTGCCATCAACATATATAACATCAGAGTTCTGAACTTTTTTTCCAAGTCTTGTTCCATTAAACCCAAAAGTCAAGTCTCTGGTTTTCTTTCTATATTCACTTTAAGATATGAATCCTACTCCAATATTTCTTTGCTTTATCACACATCCACTATAAATGATAAAGAAAGTCCCTTCTTTACATTTCCAACATTCATTTGAAGTACCTTTATACATTCTTGACAATTTATCTGGAGTTAAATACCAATGATACATCATCTTACAGAAATTTTCTTTTAAATTATAGTTTAATGTAAACTTTAAACCTTTATTCCACATATTCTCCCACTGTTCAAGCAATACATTATATCCAAAATTCTTTGCCTGCTGAATCATACAATGCTTTACTTGTTCATTTTCCAGATTTAAATTCAATAACACTTTATAGACTTTAGCAATAATATGTTCATCACTACCACACAGTAGAGTTTCCAATTCATTTTTAACAAAGTTAAACCCATTGTTGTCTTTTTGTCTAATTCAAATCTTTCTTTCAATTGTAAATATGTGAACCAATGGCAGACATGACCTTTTGATTCTAGCTCCTCCTTAGATTTGAGGCTAGGGTCACCCAAGTTAAAAGATATTATTTTACCATAAGTGCACCAGTTTGGCCTCATCACCATTTCTAAAAAAAAACCTTCCTGTGGGGAAACCCAAAGAGGCACCTTCGTGGAAAACCTTGTTTTATATTTATTCCAAACTCTCAAAATAGCACGTCTGACAGAATGGTTGTTGAAATCAACATTTACTTTAATTTTATCAAACCATAGTTAACAGTGCCAGCCAAATCTTAATTCATGGCCTTCTAAATCCAGTAGCCTCTTATTCTGAAGGTTCACCCATTCTTTTACCCAGACCAAACAGCAGGCATCAATGTACAATTTCAAATCTGGTAGACCCAAACCCCCTCTTTCCTTAGCATCTTGCAGTCGTCTATATCTAATTCTTGGTTTTTTCCCCCTTGCCATATAACCTTTGAAATGTCCCTCTGCCATTTTTTAAATGGAATATCAGTTGCAAGTATTGGTAGTGTCTGAAACAGAAAAAAACATCTTTGCTAAGACATTCATCCTAATTACAGAGATTCTGCCCAATAGTGATAACTGCAATTTATCCCATCTTAATAGGTCTCAGCCGGTCTAGGCCGGACCTGGTAGGAACAAAGGGAGCCAGGACACACACTCACATGTGGCAAAACTCTGGTTTAATCACCACAAACAGGCTGGAGCCTTAGAACACGACAACTAGGTAACAGGTTCCTTGTAAAGTCAGTGCTGGGAGCATCTGCCTCCCAGCGCCTTTTCAAGTCTTTGGGCCCCACCCCCTGTCCATCCGGCTGCCCACACCCACCAGTAACCACCATCCGATGCCTGTTGGCATTGGTATGTCTGGCTGCTGCGGTACCCGCCAGGGCCAACCCCCATCTGGCGGTGAAGTCCTCACCGTCTGGAATGGCCCAGCGGGTGGCTTGTGGCCGCTGCAGAAGGCCGCCAAGACCGATCAGCTGGGTGGCACAGGTTCGGTGGGGAACACCACAGCCATTTGGCATCATCTGATGTGGGGCTGCCACTGGCGAGCCACCGCCTCACTTGTTGCTCCCACTGCATCACCCCCAGGTATGGCGAGCATCTCCCCCCCCCCCAGTTTGTTGGGATACCATCAGTGGAACCGCCACAGCAATCATGCAGCCCTTATGTCTCGCTCTGCTACCCATGACACCTCAGTGGAGGGGTAACCCTTCCACCGTACCAGGTATTGGAGTTTACTTCTGTGTAACCGTGAGTCTAATAAGAGCCTTGGTAGTACAGTGGTTTAAAGCACCCTGTTATTAACACAGCTGCCTGCAATTACTGCAGGTTCGAATCTTACCAGGCTCAAGGTTGACTCAGCCTTCCATCCTTTCTAAGGTAGGTTAAATGAGGATGCAGTTTGTGGGGGCAATAAGATGACTTTGTATAAATATACAAAAGTATGAAGGCTATTGCTTAACGCATTGTAAGCCGCCCTGAGTCTCCGGAGAAGGGCGGCATATAAATCAAAACAAATCAAATTAAATCAAATCAAATTAATATCCCGTCTATCTCATATTGATCTGTTCCCACTGGGCCCAGTGGCTTGGGAGGGGGCTAAATGTTGGTGGCCTCCACAGGTTTCAGCAGGCTGCTGTGGAACACAGGATGAACCCAGCCCAGCAAGGGTGGGAGCTTCAGTTCCACTGTCACGGGGTTGATTACCTGAATGATAGGGAAAGGCCCTAGGTACTTTGGGCCCAGCTTCCTGCATGGCACTCTCAATTTAAGATATTTAGTAGAGAGATATATCTGGTCCTCTACCCTAAAGGGTTTGTGGGCTGCTCGTTTTTTGTCAGCCTGAGCCTTATAGGTCTCGGCCGCTTTCCGTAATGCTGTTTTTAGAGCCCCCCAGACGTCTGGTATCTTGTCTACCCACTCTTTCAGGGTTCCTAGGGCCTGGGGACCCTGGGTCCACTCTGGAATGGGCACAAACTCTATTCTGTTCACCACCCGGAAGGGGGTGAACCCACTGCTACTGTGCACTGCGTTATTGTATGCCACCTCCACAAAGGGAAGGAGGCCTGCCCAGTCCTTCTGTTGACACCTCAGATAGCGTTCCACCATGGCATTTGCTCTTTTGGTGGCCCCCACGGCCACGTCGCTGGCATCGGCCTGCACAACAAATGGCCATCCGGGGTTGGGGTGTTTCAGGACTGGCTCCCTAGCAAAGAGAGCTTTCAGGGCTTTGAATGCTCTTTGGTAGTCCATTATCCAAACGATGGGTTGTCCAGGCCAGGGTTTTGCCACGGTGTGTTTTGTTTGCAACAGGTCAGTCAAGGGTAGTGCGACCTTGGCGAATGATGGGATGAACTGTCGATAGAAGTTGGCAAAGCCCAGGAAACTCTGCAACTTTGGAGCCTGCCACTCTAACACAGCTTGAACCTTGTGTGGGTCCATTTCCACCACGTCACTGGATATTCGGTAGCCCAAGTAATCCAGATGTGTTTGGTGGAACTCAGTATTTGAGAGTTTACGTATAACTTAGCAGCTAACAGTTTCTGGAGCACCTGCCACACTAATTGGGTGTGCTCTTCCATGGTGGTGGTGTAGATTAGGATGTCGTTCAGGTAGACAAGGACCCCCCGGGACAGGTGTTCATGCCACACCTCATTGATAAGTTGCATAAACACAGCTGGGGCTCCCTGTAACCCGGACGGCATCACCTGGAACTGGTAGCTCCCCAAGGGACAGTTGAACATTGTCTTCCACTCGTCCCCTGGTTGGATCCAGACCCGGTAGTAGGCCTCCCATAGATCTAGCCTGGTGAAAACCCACCCCTTTGCCAAGGTCACAAGCATGTGTTTCATCAGGGGCAGGGGGTATAGGTGTTCCACACAGACCCCGTTCAGGCCCCAGAAGTTGACACATAATCATAGAGTCCCATCCTCCTTCTCTCTGAACAATATGGGCGCCACCACATGCGACTGATCCATCGATAACCCCTTAGCCAAGTTCTTATCAATGTACTGCTGTAACTCCTCCATCTCCTTCAGCATCATCAAGTACATCCTTGGCTTGGGTAGTTTTGCTCCAGGTATCAGTTCGATGGCACAGTCGGTGGGGCAGTGAGGGGGTAGGACCTCACATTCTGCCTCACTAAACACCTCCACCAGGTCCTCGTAGACCTGTGGGGAGGTGGATCCCTCCAGGGCCTTTCCCCTATTCTCCTCTGGATCGGCCACCGTCCCTGACTGCGCCTGCTTGTGGGACGGTGGGTTGGGTCTGGTCCCTATCCTCAGCTTTCTAAACCAACCCTCCCACCATATCGTGGGTCCCCACTTGTCCAGCCACGGCAGGCCCAGTATTAAGGACCTGTTCATCATTGCTAACAGAATGAATCTGATCATTTCCCAATGCTCCCCCTTCTCCAATCTCACCAGCTCCATGATGTGGGTAGCTGCCTGCCCCCAAGCACCAACCCGTCCACTTGCTCAAACCTAATGGGTTTGGGCATCTTCAGCACCCATATCCCTAGCTCGTTAACCACAGCCTGGCTTATGAGACACCGGGTACACCCAGAATCAATCAAGGCACTATATCCCCCCCCCTTGGCTGCCTGGGGAACCCTTATGGAGACAGGGATGATGAATGGATGGATGGGGTCACTTACCATCGGGTCCTCTGGCCTGTTGTCTTCACTGTCATAGTGTTGTGGCCTGCCAGTGGCCTGCGCGGATCGTGGCTGATCCCGATGGCGAGGAGGCTGGTGTGGTGTCGTGCCAGCAGCCTGCGCAGCCGGCGCTCGTGTCGGACAGCGAGGAGGCTGAAGAGGATGTGGTGCCAGAGGCAGAGACTCAGCCAGGGCCTTCAGAACCTCCAGAGGCTCCTTCAAGTGGAGAGAGCGAAGTGGAGGAGCCTCTTCTCAATGCTCGAGCATGCAGGGCTGCCAAAAGGCAGGAGTGGCTACTCAGGAGGAGGAGGTCTCCTCGAGAGTAAGGCTTGAGGATAATTGGCCACTCCCTTAGCCTATTTAAGTCACATGCGGTTAGTAAGTTTCTTGCTGGAAACAACTTGTAATTATCATCAGAGCATTTTTGGAAAAGTCTTATCGTATTTTGTTTTCTGGGCTGGTTGCCAACCTTTGCCGGACTTTGGTTTATTCTTGCTACTTAATAAATTTGATAAGGACTGTTGGTGTGTGTCAATATCCTCGTAAATCCGGAGCTGAGGCAGAACACATAGGATGCCAGTGGGACCCTCGCGGTCGCCGTAGATTCCACTTCCTCCAGGCCTGATTGTTGGTTGCTCACTGGTGCCACTTGGGTTGCTCCTCGGGATTGTTCAAGGGTCAGTCGTGGGCATCCTGTGGTCCTTCCAGGGTTGCCGCCTTGTGGCGGTGGTTTTGGTTTCAGCGACTGCGGCCCTGGCGCCGTACACACCACTGCCTGGTGGCTCAGTAGGTTGCACCAGAAACTGCGTAGCAACGGGTGACTGAGCTGCTCCATGGGTCCTGAGATGTTGGAGCTGGGCCTCACTCCACCCGTCGCCATTGGCCTCTCCATGGCCTTCCGGGACCCGGGACCCACATCCCCCCTTGGCTGGAACTCCCGTAACCCAGCGTCCAATTCGACGACTGCCCAGAACCAGTCTTGCAGCCGATGCGGAAGGCCCCAGTAAACACAAGCCTGACAGATACCACAGTCCATCCCCACATTGAACTGGTGGACCAGCAAATGCTCTGGCCACAACCTCAGCTTACCAGCGACCTGGCGGAACTCCCAGATATATTCCTTCACCAGCCGGCCTCGTTCTTTCAGTGACATGAGGTCCCCTTCTGCCTGTTGTGCCCAGGACCCATCCTCAAACTGGGCCCTCAGAGTCTCCAGGAAAAGGCCCACATTCGCTAACTCCCTGGCATGCTCACTGTGTAAATCCACCACCCATTCAGTGACCTCACCATCCCGCACTGCTGTCACTGCCACTACCATTGCCCACTGCGAGGGGTAAAACCGTGCGTAGAAGTCCAGGTGGCTTATAGCCTGGCTGAGGAATAAAGCCACGTGATTGGGATTCCCGTCAAAAGAGGCCTGCAGTGGTGGGGGCCCCCATGCCACCTGCTGGGGCCAATATCCCAGTGGCCACATGGGGCCCTGGTCTGCTGGGCATGGGTCCTGGATTGGAGTGTGACGGGCTGGGTGTTGGGCTCCTGGATGGCACCTCTGTCCCTGGAGCCGTGCATCCCCTGCTGTTCCTTCTGCCTTTCTCTCAGCTGGTCTAGGCCAGACCTGGTTGGAACAAAGGGAGTCAGGTCACACACTCAAACGTGGCAAAAGTCTGCTTTAATCCCCACAAACAGGCCAGAGCCTCAGTACGCGACGACTAGGTAACAGGTTCCTTGTAAATTCAGCGCTGGGAGTGTCCGTCTCCCAGTGCCTTTTCAAGTCTTTGGGCCCCACCCCCTGTCCATCTGGCTGCCCACGCCCACTGGTAACCACCATCCAGCACCTGTCGGCATTGGGGCAGCATATGTCTGGCCGCCGTGGTACTTCCCCCTGTAAAATGTTCATTATTTTTTTTATATTCTGTAAGCTGCCTTGAGTCGCCATGGGCTAATAGGTGGCAATATAAATCTAATTTTTAAAAAATTATATCCTTTAGTGGCTGACATTTCTTCAAAACATTTATAATATTGACTTGTAAGCCTGTCTGGGCCAGGAGCTTTACCTGTTCTCATTTTTCTTATAGCTTCTGATATTTCAAAGGTAGTTATTGAGTCATTCATAAGTTGTCTCTGAGTTTGTGAAAGTTTCAGCAAGTGTTGTCTTAACAAATACTCATACAGTATATTTTTGACTTATCTCCTGCATTTTATACAAGTTAGAGTAAAAGTAATGAAACAATTTTTAAATTTGCTCATTATCAGTTATTACATTGTTGCCTTTACGATTTTTTTTCAATCATTCCCTTCTCCCTTTCCTTTCTTAGTCTATATGCCAACCATCTTCCTGGTTTATCTGCAAACTCAAAATGTCTTTGCTTCACATAATTCAATTTTTCTTCTATTTCTTGAACTGTTATCATAGACAGTTGTTGGCGTAACAAATTAATTTTAGAGTCCATAGGTGTCTTTTGCAATTTGATTTCTTTCTGTCTGATTGCATCCAGTATCTTTTGCGTCTTTTCCAGAGATTTTTTCTTCTCTAGACAGTTATATTGTATAAAATAATCCCTCATAACTGCTTTACTAGCATCCCAAACAGTTTATTTATTTATTAAATTTTTATACCGCCCTTCTCCCGAAGGACTCAGGGCAGTGAACAGCCAGGATTAAAATACATACAATATGAAAATTAAAATAATTTTAAAAAATAATTAAATCAATTTGGCTTCCCCAATTTAAAACCCCTTACCCATAAAATTAACCAATTAAAAATTTTAAGCCAGCCCGGCTTGCTGAAATAAGAAAGTCTTCAACGCCCGGCGGAAAGTACAGAGGTCCGGGATCAGTCGTATCCCTGGGGGTAGCTCGTTCCAGAGGGTGGGTGCCCCCACAGAGAAGGCTCTCCCCCTGGGGGTCACCAGTCGACATTGCTTGACCGACAGCACCCTGAGGAGACCCTCTCTGTGGGAGCGTATTGGCTGGTGGGAGGTTATCAGTGGCAGATGGTGGTCTCGTAGATACCCAGGCCCTAAGCCATGTAGCACTTTAAAGATGAGAACCAATACCTTGAAGCACACCCGGAAGACCACTGGAAGCCAGTGCAGCTCGTGCAGGAGAGGTGTTACATGGGAGCGCCATGTCACCCCCATAATCACCCGCGCGGCCGCATTCTGGACCAGTTGGAGCCTCCGGGTGCTCCTCAAGGGGAGCCCCATGTAGAGAGCATTACAGTAGTCCAGGCGGGAAGTAACGAGGGCATGAGTGACCGTGCATAAGGAGTCCCGATCCAGAAAGGGGCGCAACTGGCATATCAGGCGAACCTAATAAAAAGCCCCCTGGCCATGGCCGTCATATGCTCTTCTAAAGACAGACGTGCATCCAGGAGGACGCCCAAGTTAGGAGCCCTCTCCGTGGGGGCCAATGACTCGCCCCCAGTAGCCAGCGATGGCACCAGCTGGCTATATCGGGACGCCAGCAACCACAGCCACTCGGTCTTGGAGGGGTTGAGTCGGAGCCTGTTCCTCCCAATCCAGACCTGCACGGCCTCCAGGCACCGGGACATCACTTCAAGGGCATCATTGGGGTGGTCCGGGGTGGAGATGTACAGCTGAGTGTCATCAGCGTACAGATGGCACTGCACCCCAAAACCACGGATGATCTCACCCAGCGGCTTCACATAAATGTTGAACAGGAGAGGCGAGATGACCGACCCTTGCGGCACCCCACACACAAGGTGCCTTGAGGTCAACCTCTGCCCCCCTGCCAACACATACTGCGACCGGTCGGAGAGATAGGAGGAGAACCACCGTAACACGGTGCCTCCCACTCCCAACCCCTCCAGCCAGCGCAGCATGATACCATGGTCGATGGTATCAAAAGCTGCTGAGAGGTCTAATAGGACCAGAACAGAGGAGCAACCCCTGTTCCGAGCCCTCCAGAGATCATCAACCAATGCGACCAATGCCGTTTCCGTGCTGTACCCAGGCCTGAAGCCGGACTGGAACGGATCTAGATAGACCGTTTCATCCAGGTACTGCGGGAGCTGTCACGCCACCACACTCTCAACAACCTTCGCCACAAAATGAAGGTTGGAGACTGGACGGTAGTTTGCCAAAACAGCCGGGTCCAGAGAGGGCTTCTTGAGGAGGGGCCTCACCACCGCCTCTTTCAAGGCGGGAGGCAGGAAACCCTCACTCAAAGAAGCGTTTATAATCCTCTGGAGCCAGCCTCGTGTAACCTCCCGGGTAGCCAGCACCAGCCAGGAGGGACACGGGTCCAATAAACATGTGGTTGTGTTCAACCTCCCCAGCATCCTGTCCACGTCCTCGGGAGTCACAGGGTCAAACTCATCCCAGATAACATTCTCAAGACCCACCTCGGACATCCTGCCTGAACCCACCCAGTCAGAGTCCAAGCCTTCCCGAATTTGAGTGATTTTATCATGCAGATAATGCGCAAAATCCTCAGCTCGCCCTTGCAACGGGTCTTCCCACACTCCCAGGTGGAGAAGGGAGCGGGTCACCCTAAACAGGGCAGCTGGGCGGTTATCTGCTGATGCGATAAGAGCGGAAAAGTAGTCGCACTATGCTTTAGGTATCTTAATAAGCTTTTGATGGCTTCCCAGTGGTATACGGTGGGATTACCTACATGTCGAGATAGCAAGTTAACTGGCAGGGCAATGTCGGGCCTTGTCCAGTTCGCAATGTATAATAGAGAACCTATGGTGGATCTGTATAATGTATTGTCCTTGAACCCCTCAGCCTCATTGTACATGTCCTTTATGAAATCTGGTTGCATTGGTGTCTCACACATTTTGGCGTTTGTCATGTTGCATTTATGTAATAATTCCAATATTTTGTCTTTCTGTGATAGTTGGAAGCCTTTGTCAGTCTTTGTAATTTGTATCCCCAAGTATTTATCCACTTTACCCAATATCTTCAATGAGAAGTGTCTCCCCAGCTCGTTGGCGAAGTCATTGCATTTGCTAGATTGATCGCCGATGTACAGTATGTCGTCCACGTATATTAAGACATATTCGACAGAGTTGCCTACCTTCTTAATGAAGAAGCAGTTGTCGGCCGAGGTGGCTGAGAACCCCATGGATTTCAGAGTCTTGGATAGGCATTCGTACCAGCGTTTCTCTGATTGTTTGAGTCCATACAGGCTTCTGTTCAGGACCCAGGTTTCCCCCTTCCTGGTGCTCTGGCTAGGTGGCGCCCTCACATATATCTCCTTGTCGAGCTCAGCGTGCAGGTAGGTGGTTTGTACATCGAATTGGTGTACTTCTAGTCCAAGTAGCGATGCAATCACCAATGCACACTTTACGCTTTCAGCCCTGACTGTGGGGGAGTATGTCTCTGTATAATCATCAGGGTATTTTTGGGCGAACCCTTGTGCCACCAATCTGGCTTTGTAGAGGACTTTATTTCCCTCTAATGTTTTAACTTTGTAGACCCACCTGGTGCCTATGGGTGTTTTATCTGCTGGGACTTCGGAGGGAGTGTATACATTTAGTTCCCTCAGGCTGCTCATTTCCCTCTCCATAGCTTGTTCCCATTTTGTTCTCTCTCCCTCTGGTAACTTCAGCACATCCCCATATGTGTTGGGTGTTAATTGGTTAGTGTGTAGAGATAACACGTAGTCCTCTAATTTTTTTGGCGCTTTACCCCTGTTTGCCCTGACTGGCCTGGCAGGGGGTGTCTCAGTGTCATGCAGGTACCTAGCTTCTTTCTCTGTGAGTGAGTCTACTTTAATGCAGGGGTGGTTCTCCTTCCATTCCTTCACTTGCACTTCTTGCCTCTTGGGTTTGCCCCTTTCCTGCTCTGTGACCTTTCCTGTGTTATGCCCTGTCACCTTTTGGTTATCTCCTGGTCCGTCCTTGCTAAGGGACACCTCGTTGAGGTGTATCTTGGACCAGTTGGCATTCTCGTGGAAGACAGCTGTTCGTGATACCACAAATCTGTTATTGCTGTCTATGAATCTGTATCCCTTCGTCCCTGGTTCATATCCCATGAACCTCAACCTTCTGGATACCTTGTCCCCCTTATGTCTCAATTGCTTGGGGATGTGCATGTCGGCTGTGACCCCGAATATATGTAAGTGTGACACCTGTGGTTTCTTCTGGTACATCAACTCATATGGAGTTTTATTCAGTACACTGGACCACAGCCTGTTTAACGTGTAGTTTGAATAGATGAGTGCTTCTGACCAGAAATGCTGCCCTAAGCCGGCATCCTCCAGTGCGCACCTCATCATGGTCTGTAGGGTTCCATTTTTCCGTTCTACAACGCCATTTTGGAAGGCGGAGAACGGAGAAGATGTGTAATGGACTATCCCGCGTGCCTTCAGCCATCGCGAGAAATCGCTTGACAAAAATTCAGACCCCCGGTCTGTCATTATTTGTCTGATCCTAGTGTTATGTTGTGTTTCCACCCTTGCATAGAACTCTTTAAATTTTTGGAATACCTCATTTTTGTGCTTCAGGGTGTATACGAAGCCATAGCGGCTGAAATCGTCCATTATGGTTAGGAAGAACCTCTTCCTGTACTTAATGGAGGGCCTTAGTGGCCCCACTAGGTCCATGTGTATGAGTTGGAAAATTGAATTGCTCGTGCGTACTGACTTTTTGGGCCTGGGTTTGGTTCTTAGTTTGGAGCTTTTACAAATAGAACACTCGAGATAGTTCTCACAATTTTTTATTTTTACACCTTCGGAGCATTCCATCATTTTCTGTACCACAGGGAAACTGATGTGCCCTAGTCTCCTACGTAACAGATGTGCACAGTTGTCATGCATTAGCTTCCCTATCGCTGGCTTCTCCTTCCTGGGTGTCCCCTGCTCACTTGAGTCATTAGTGGTGTGTGTGTGGCTGACCCCCTCTACTTCCTCACTTGTGCTGTCTGGGTTGTCGGGTTTAGCCCTCCGGTGGTTGTTTACCTTGGGTTGTGTGTCCCTGACTGGGTGGAAAAATGGCAGATCCCCACTGATCACTGTTTTCCCTATGCTTTTGCCCCCTCTAGTTACATGTGCCTTTCCTTCTTTGAATGTCACCTTGACATTGTTGTCCTTGCTCAGTTTTAGTGTGGCAAGGATATTGTAGGGTATATTTGGCACTAATAGCACTCCCTGTATTATCCCTATCCCTGGCACGTATGCGTTACCTTTCCCTGTCACTTGCACATTGTTCTGGTTAGCCACTTTTATTATAAAGTTTTCTTTTGTGAATGAGGTTAGTGAGTTCCGGTCATATGTGGTGTGGTTTGTGGCTCCCGAGTCCAGTAGCCATGTGCCTTCCTTCCTGTCCTGATCTTTGTGTTGTTCTTGGTCTCCCAGTCCATACAGTGACCCAGTCTGGCTCTCCCTGGAGCTGTCCCTGTAATTTCTTCTGTCCCTAGGGCTAGGGGAGTCTCTGCACCTGTGCCTGTCCTCTGGTGAGCGCCTGTCACTGTATTTCACCCTTTGTTCTGGTCTGTCCCTCCGGTGTGACCTGTCCCTGTCCCCTGCGTTTCTAGGGCAGTCCCTTTTGTAGTGGTTTTTTGAACCACATATGTAGCACTCTGTGTTACTGTGACTCCTACCCTGTGGCTCAGTCCTTCTGCTGGGTCTCTGCTCCCTACGGCTTAGTGAGCGGTCTTTCCTAATGCTGTCTTCAGCTATGAGTTTGCTTGTTAGTAATTCCAGTGTGAGTTTCCCTGAGCCGAGGTTATCTATCTGTGTGATGAAAGTGTCCCAGCTGGGGTCCAGGGAATTCACAATAATGCTTATCATGGTTCTCTCGCTTATGACCTCCTCCCTTTGGGTCAGTTGGGCCCTGGTGGCATTTAAGGACAATAAATGCTCGCTCATTGGGGTCCCTGCCTTGAGTTTGGTGGCATAGAACTCTCTGGATAGTCTAGTGGTGCTTGCTACGCTTTGGCAGTAAAATAGTTTGTGCATCCTCTGTATTACCTCTAGAGCAGTTAAGTGGTGGCTAATGCTAGGGTAAATGCTGGGGGTAATGCTAGCAATAACAATATAATAAGCTTTATGGTGAGTGCAATCTAATTCAAAAGTCCAAGGTTTTTCTGGGGGATCAGTGACTAGGGATAATAGGTCTTCCTTCAGCAGGGTGACTTGGAGCTGCTGGTTCCAGTCCAGGAAATTCTCCCCATCTAGTCTTAGTTTGGGAAAGTCACTTGGCAAAGTCCCTGAATTGTAAGTTAAATTACTTACATTGTGTCGCTGTCCATGGTTCCTCACGTAAGGATACTCGCAATAAGGCAGAGGGATGACTGTGGCAAGTCTGAACTGACTTGCTTCTATGTGCATGCGTCGGTATAGCTCTATGTCTCGCTCCGTTTCTCTTGCAGGGAGGCATTGCGCATGCCTGAAGTTCATTCCAGTCCAGCCGCCGTGGAGTGGGGAGCTCGTCTCTGCAGCTCCCGGGTGAAGGCCCCAATCTTCCGGATGGGCCTTCGGTTCTTCTTTGGCCGGCCTCGCTTGGTCGAAGTCGCTGCGGATCGCCGTCTGGAGCCTCGGAAAGCGGTGAGGATCGCCGGTGAAGGTCGGAAGTCCCGCTGGGGCCGCGAATGGTCCCGGATGGCCCGGCCTCGTGTGGATGTTGCCTCCGGGTGTCGGGCCGAGTCCCCTGCCCGCCGATGGACGTCCCCTGCCTGTGGACAGTCCCGCGGATCCTGGATCTGGTCCCGGTCGCCGGTCGGGTGAGTAGTCCCATCGCCCTCGGTGTTCCGTCCCCATGGGTGGGCTTCCAGGGAGTCTTGGGTAGTGTTGTGTCTGCGCGGTGGCGATCTGCTCCCCTGGGTGGGCATCGGCGCTGGTTCCCCTCGTGCTAGTGTCCCCTTTGCGTTTTGGCCTGGCACCGGGGTGTGTGTCCGGTAGCCTCATTTTGTCCCCTAGGGCCGCGGTGATCAGTTCTATTGCTTGGTTGACCTTGGGCTCGGTAGGCGAGCTCGTAGGTTTTGGCTTGGGGTTTTCCTGTTCATCGCGGTAGTTTTGAGTGGTTACTTTTGAGTAGGCCCCGATTCCCGCCATGAGATTTAAATCTCGGGAATCTATTGGTGGTTGGTCGGCCATCTTTGGTGATGTCACCTCCCAAGATGGCCGCCGCGAAAAGGGCGCGAATTCTTCCTCGGCCTTTTTGGTGGGTTTCTGGTGGGGGCAGTTCTTTCTTACCGCGTCTTCGTCGCTGTAGTCGGACTCGTCTTCATCTTCCTCACTCGCTGCTTTGCAGCCTTTGACCAGGCTTCGGAGTTCCGCGATGAGGTCGGTGTTGCTTTGTGACGAGTCTATTAGCTTCAGGAGTTTTTCTTTTAGATCGTGCTTCTCTCTTGTTGGGCTCTCGTGTTCCTTCCACCCCTCGTCGCATCTGATCAGGGTGCATGGGTGGTGGAGCAGGCCACTCATTTCGGGTACCTCTCCTTGCGTGGCTTCAGGTTGGGCAGGCTGTTCTGCCATCTTCTTGGTGAATGCCCTGGTATTCACCCTGTGCGTCGTGGTCCTTTGCATGGAGTCCCCTGGCATGTCCTGGAGTATTAATGTTGGGCTATTTAACCGTCCTCTGCTACCATATTGTTAAGGGTGTTCAAGGATCATGCCAAATAACTCCAACACGCAAATATTCTTTGAATCAACAGTCTTTATTTACATGGCATCTTATCATTGCAGGTACAGATCTGGAACTGAGCCAGGACCACATGGCTGGACCTTAAGTACCCCCTGGGCGTGGCTAAGGTAAGGAGGGGTCATTGGGTTAGGGTGGACCTTGGGGGTTGGTCTGTCCAGCCCCCCTGCCTCTGCCCCAGGATCTGAGGCAAGGCATTTATCCCTGACAGCTTAAATAGTGCCACTTAAGAGTTAAAAAGGGAATCACAGTTCTGCAGACTTTGGCTCCCTTGTGTGGACAAACAGAACCACTGCAGTAAAAGAAATCTAATCTATGTTTCTTTGCCTGCTGCTAGACCAATCAAAAATGAAAGAAACGGAAACTGTTTTTTCCTCTCCTTCCAGCCAAAACAAAACACCATTTGGACAAGCTTTGTTTAAAAAATGAAAGCATTCAGCAGAGTCTGTTAAGAGTAAATCATCTTCTAAAGATTTTAAGTCCAAAAGTTTCAGAGATAGTTTCCACAGTGTTTTCCAGCTTCCTTAGTTTGGCTTGGATCAGGGGTGAAATCCAGCAGGTTCTGACAGGTTCTGGAGAACCGGTAGCGGAAATTTTGAGTAGTTCGGAGAACCGGCAAATACCACCTCTGGGTGGCCCCAGAGTGGGGTGGGAATGGAGATTTTGCAATATCCTTCCCCTGGAGTGGGGTGGGAATGGAGATTTTGCAGTATCATTCCCCTGCCACGCCCACCAAGCCACACCCACAGAACCAGTAGTAAAAAAAATTGGATTTCACCACTGGCTTGGATACATCAACTCTTCCCCCTTCACCACTAACATCCCAAAGCCTCAGAAATGGCGATGATTCCACAAAAAGGAAAAGCAGGCTGCAGCCAAAGGAAGTCTCATTTAAGAAAGAAAGGTAAGTATGCAAAAGCTAGTGTCTAAGAAGCAGTGACAGACTTTATTGTCCATTTAGAATGGCTGGTTCCTCCACAGTGAACTTGTTTCTTGGTTGCCCAGCCCCCAGCCAGAGACTCACCCGATCACTTCTTCTTCTTCCAGAAGCTTTCTGAGAGCACCCAGCTGTCCAGGGGAGCAAAAGGGTTGATTTCCAGAACTTCTCCTTTCCCCAGGGAGGTTAAAAATCCTTGCACCCTCCTTGCTATGTATGGAAGTTGTACCACATCTGACCACATTGCATGTATGAAAAGACCCACTAAGTTAAAGAATTTAACCCTAGATTGGAGTCTACCAGACCTAAGTTTCTTCTCTTACATGTGAACTTTATTCACAGTGATACCATGAACTTATGTGCATCTACTCAGACATTCTAGAGTCCAGTGAGATTTCCAGAGCAATGTGTAAAAAGGAGTATACACATTGGATGCAAACTTATACATATCTATTCTTTTTTTATTTTTTATTTATTTTAAATACAAGTAATGCAAACAATACGATCATATACATATATATCTAAATACAAAAAAGAAAAGAAAAAAAAAGAAAAAAAATACAAATAATACAGTGCACCCCCACCCCCGGAGACCATTCCCCCCCTTATATTTCTTCTTCTATAACAGCTAAAAGATATACAATATATTCTAATTGTGCCCTTATCCCCTTCAAAACAACATATATTCTTGAGTAGGTTTATTCCCTTTGCCTTCCACCAACACTGATTTTATAAAATCCCCCTATATTTCATTATAATTGTTTGCTTTAATCATCCCTTTTTTAAATTTAATTTCTGTTGTTAATTTATCATTTGTTGCCATACTCCAAATTTCTACATATCTATTCTAAAGTAAATCCCACTGAATTTAAATGGATTTACTGTCAGGAAACTGGACATAAGATTGCAACCACAGTTTTTTAGCCTCTCACCTATAGAATCTCCTATGGAATATTATTTTTTTAAAAAACAAACTTTATTAAATTATCAAACAATTATAAAAACAATTAAAACCATAATAAAATATTCATATACATAGATCATATCTTATATTTGACATTTCATTTCTATTCTTTTACATATCTATATATATTCTTCTCCTCTACACATTATATATTTCATAACCTAGTCCCACATCCATCCTCATGATGGTGAAGTCATTGTTGATATTTATATGAAATGAGCATGGAAATACACTACCAATTATCAGTTCTTAATTTAAAACTCACTATTAGAAAAAATAAATAAAAAAGAAAAGTAAAATTTAATATTCATCAAGATTATCTTTATACTTTACTAAGTATATCCTTATCCACTTTCTTTTCGCTTAATCCAATCATACCACTTGTCCCATACCTTAAAATACTTTGAGCTCCTATGGATTATTTTAATCAACCCCCATCTTCTCCTCATCTCTTAAAAGTTCTCCAATAAGGGGAGCTGTATTTCAGACTAAGAACTAGTAGACTACAATGGATGAAAGTGCTAGATTTTGCAGAAATTTATTGCATGCAAAGAAACCTTTTTTTTACTTTAGTCAATAAAAATCCTGAACTATCAGAACAGATAGTGTCACATATTTGATGGTGATGGTTTAATCAAACCTTTCTAATTACCATATTTTTCAGAGTATAAGATGCTCTGGAGTATAAGACACATTAGTTTTTGGGGAGGAAAACAAGAAAAAAAAAATCTGCCTCTGCCTACCAGTGTCCATCGGTATTCATCTGGCTAGAGTCCTTGCAGCAAACAGCAAACAGCCTGGTAAGCTTCAGCACGTTATCGCAGCCTGATTCAGCATGAGCAGCTGATTGGTGGTTGGATCAGCCTCCCAGAATACTGCCAATCAGCTGTTCCAGGCTGCGAGGATCGCCACAGCCCATTGCTGCCTCCGCGCATTGCGTTTTTGGCCTCCGTGCATCACATTTTTGGCCTCTGCACCCCCCATTTTTGGCCTCTGAGCATCACATTTTCAGCCAGTTCCAGGTGGCAGGGATTGCCGCCGCCACCGCTACCAATCCCCGCTGCCAGGAACCAGCTGAAAGTGTGACACATGGAGGCCAAAAACAGGGTGTGCTGAGGCCAAAAACATGATGTGCGGAGGCCGAAAAAGTGATGCACAGAGGCAGCAATTGGCGGCCATGTGCTGTGGCGATCCCCGCAGCCTGGAACAGGTCTAAAATGGAGCATGCGGAGGCCAAAAACGAGACACACGGAGGCCGAAAACAGCTGAGGGATGGGGACTGGCAGGTGGGCGGGGCTTCGGCAACATTGGGTGTATAAGACGCATTGCAATTTTCACCCACTTTTGGGGGGGAAGTGCGTCTTATACTCCAAAAAGTACGGTAATTAGAGAATGAGAGAAACAGACAGAAAACAATCTTACTTATATTATAGCCTCTAATGTTTTGCTGTTCCTTCTTTGATCCTTACCACCATTTGGGATTGGCATGTGCAGAAAGTGTCATCAGTTTTCCCTAAGTACCTGAAGCCTTCCTGAGACCAAGAGGATTTGCAGAACTCTTTCCCACTTTGAATGGAGGATGTTCTTTTACTTGAAGTCTTGATGTAGAGCTGGTCTTTAGGCTTGAGATAGCTGCAAGGCTGGTCTAGACTGGTGACAGGTAGCCACTTTATAGAGTGGTTCATAGTGGAGGCATCTGGAGGATGCACCTTTGTCTGAGAAACCATTGGATGGGGATTGCAGGAATTTATTTTGGTCTGCCCATCTTGATCTTGTGGTGTCAGTATTTTATGTTGCCTGGCCATTTGGACTGCTCATCCTGGAATAAAATATAAGCTTCTGTCCCTTATCCACCTTTTACTCCTTGCCCAAGTTTATGGACAAAGTAGTGCTAAAGAGGCATTCTTAGCAAATTGCCTTGAAGAGATTTAGAAAACTCAAATTCCAGACATATTTGTGGGAGAAGAGAAAAATGATAAATATGAAAGGCAAGCTGTTTCAGGGTTTGAGGCTTCAGAATACATTTTTTAAGTTAAAAATTCCTAAGCAGGAGGAGGAGGAGGAAAGACATGGAGGTCCCAAAACAGCAGTGTGGAGTAAAGGGGAAGATGAAACATACACACACGCACCCAGAAATTTGCAAAAGTGAAACATTTTAAATTTACTTAATTCATGATTCACAAAGACAGACAAACCACATGTGTATGCACACAGGCAAGTTGATTTTTTAAAAAAACTACTGGCAACTTTTGATTCTCACAAGCCTGGCTAGTAAATAGCATGCAAGATGCTCTAATGCTCTCAAAGGTTTCTCCCTTTAGCCTAAACCACTGATCCAGGATGAGAAGAGAGGACATGCATTTAATGTGGGGCCAAATCAACTTGTTTTATTCAATTTTATTTACTTATTTTTCACATTTCTGAAACTCCAATTTTAAAGAGGAATTCTTTATTGTTCCTTTAACTTCTCATTTTGTTGAAGATAGTTTGATTTTTTTTTTTAATAAATTGCCACGGGAGGTACATATACGATTTAGTAAAAGAACAATTAGAGACTAAATCTATAGAAGAACCCGAGATACAACATTGACATATAAGGGGAAAGAGATCCTGACTCTTAAACAAATACCCAGAAGGGTAAGGAAGCAAAGATGGAGTTACCACTTTCTCTCCTCCCAATTTATCAAATATAAGATTATGTCTCGGTGGCTTATCCCGGAGGACTTGCTAGTGACCTGGCAAGATAAAAAAAATTAGATTGGCTACAATAGACAAGGCCCAGGAGTTTCATGAACAGTGTATAATAACAGATGAAGAGAGGGAAAGTGGGGAGGAGATAGAAGTTAAGAGTCAGGAAGAAGAAAAGGAGTCAGAAATGGAGTTACAGGAGAGGACTGAAAAAGAACAGCAGGACAGAATAGGGACAAGGTCAAGGACACAAAAAGAACCGAACTTAAGGAAAAGAAATTAGGATCATCAGTAGAAGGTAAATGGACAAAGAAATTAAATTAATTTCAATTAACATCAATGGTCTAAATTCTCCAGCCAAAAGGAGACAAACTCTAGCTAAATTACAAAAGTACAACACAGATATCACATGCCTACAAGAAACCCACATCAAAAGACAACAAGGACATCTATTGGAAGCCCCTAAATTAGGAAACCTTTACTCAGCTCTTGCACCACAAAAAAAGAGAGAGGAGTAGTTATATATATTAAAGACTGGCTACAACCGAAACAAATTTATGCAGATGTTGAAGGTAGAATTTTATTAATTGAGATAACAATAAGGGAAAAAAAGATGATATTGGTGGCTATTTATGCCCCAAAGACTAGACAAAGGGAATTTTATTACAAATTACATAAAAAGATAGAGGAATTGGAGAGTGAAAATATTTGCTTATTGGGGGATTTTAATTCAGTCGTAGATCCAAAACTAGATTATAAACCGGGGAAGAAAAATAAAAAACAGAGGAAGTTACTGCCGTCTACTTTTTTTGATATGGTGCAAGATACAACCAAGGCTTATGTCAGAGGCCTAACAATTGCATACATGATAAGGTGAAATAGAGAAAAAAAGAAACAACAATCGGATCTACAAGAGAAATTGGAAGAATTAGAATGTAAAATGCAGACATCCCCGGATAAGAGAACCAGAGAGGAAAGAGATTTGACCAAACAAAATAAATTTGCTCTCCCAGGAGGAAATGGCCCAAAAGCTTAAAACAGCGAAGCAAATACACTTTGAACATTCTAATAAGCCGGGGAGATGGTTGGCCTACAAATTAAAAAAGGATAAGGAAAAGAGATTAATAACACAGAACAGATATATAAGAAATAATATAAGGATGATCATGGATACATTAGAATATTATGAGGCCCACCCAGATAAGCAGCTGGCATTAATGTTTGTAGACGCTCAGAAGGCATTTGACAATCTGAACTGGAACTTTCTTATTAACCAATTGGAAATTATGAACTTTGGGGAGAAATTTACAGATTTAATTAGAACAATTTATTCAAAACAATCGGCTAGAATAATAATGAATGGAGAAATGACAGAGAAGATTAATATAACTAAAGGGGTAAGATAGGGATGCCCCCTGTCACCTCTATTATTTATATTATCTTTGGAAATATTGTTAATACAAATTAGGAAAAATCAAACAATAAAGGGTTTGAAAGTCAAACAGGAGGAATACAAGGTCCAAGCATTCACAGACGATCTAGTTTTTATTATGGAAGATCCTTTGGAGACGGGAACCATCTTGATAAATGAAGTTGAAGAATTTGGTAAAGTAAAATAAAATAAATAAGGAAAAAACTAAAATGTTAACTGTTATGTCCTTATAAGGACATCCGCCAGGGATTGGCTAATCCTCCGGCGGGAAATTCAAAATGCTGTCTCTGGGCGGTGCGACTTGCTGGGAGCGCTTAAAAAGAGAGCTCCGGCAGTGCAGCCGCAGTCTTGTTCTCACTTAATAAAAGTGCTGAATGGACCACGCTGGTCATGTCTTCTTTCCCTGCGCCTGATCTAACACTGGCGACGAAGGATTCAAAGAACCGCAGCGACAAACCTCGTGGCACACCGCCACCAGAATTAAGAGCTGAGCACTGAGCTGAAGTCACGAAGACTAAGACACTGAAGTCATGGCGACATCACAAGCCGCACTCATCTCGCTAGCCGCATTCAACCCCGGGAAGGAAAAATGGAGGTCCTACATAGTCCGGTTTCACCAGTTCCTGAGGGGGAACAACTACCAGGACCTGAACGATGACCGCAAAAGAGCCCTGTTCCTGGCTCACTGCGGGTCCGAAGTGCTGGAGATGGCCATCGACCTCGTGGCGCCAAGGGACATTGAGGAAATGTCTTGGGCCAATCTCCAAGAAGTGCTACAAGAGCATTATGCCCCAATGGGCACTCCAATCACAAACCGCTTCACATTCCATCAGAGGAACCAGCGGGACGGAGAGCCCATCAAAGATTTTGTGGCAGCCCTACGCCAAATCGCAGCAAATTGCAAGTTTGATAATGTGGACAATGCCATCAGAGACCGAATTGTCTTCGGCATGAAGGACGTGACCCTACAGAAGAAATTCCTGAGCCGAAAGAGGATACCGCTAAAAGAAGTCATTGAGGAAGCCATGGCTGCAGAAACTTCAGAAAAAGCAGCAGCCGCGATGATGAGGGCCAAAGCGGTCCACAAGATACAGAAGGCCCCCCAAAGTTCCACTGACGACTCCACCGCTGCATCCGAGTCCGATGAGGAAATGGCCGTCCACAAGGTCTCCCGACCCCCAAGGCGGGAAACCGCACAAAATGGCAACTGGGGAGAGCGCTGCGGCAGCTGCAGAGGAGACCATGCAAAGGCCACTTGCCGATGGAGAAATGCCACCTGCAGATGCTGCCTGAAGAGGGGGCACATCGCAGAGGCCTGCAGAGCCGCAGACCCGGCCCCAGACCCGCCCAAGCACCGGAATCGCGAAATTTGGAAAGATCACCAAAGATCATCCAAACGGTCCTCTTTCCAACCCAGACGCGGTGAAGACGAATTCTTCAGGAGCGGGGCAGTCCACCAGACGACCATCGCTCACACCAACGATGACAGCGCCACCAAATTCCACGTGACCGTGCATGTGGAAGGGACGTCATGCTCAATGGAGGTAGATTCGGGATCGATCTACTCCATAATGGACTGGCATCAGCTGAAGCGATTGAAACCCGGCTTCAGCAAGAAGGATCTGAAACCCCTGCGATCGAGGCTCGTGGATTTTGGAGGAAATCCCATAGGAGTCCTAGGAAGAACCTCTCTTCAGATCTCCTATCACAAGTTCCATGGCAACCTGCCCATCACCATCGTGGAGCACAGCCGCCCGAACCTGTTGGGAGTGGAGTGGTTCAAGCCATTAGGGCTCTCAATTGGAGGGATCCATCAAATTCGCCAGGATGAGCTCTACAACATCATCGAAGAGTTCAAGGAAGTCTTCGATGGTAAGCTGGGGAATTTGTGGGAAAACCCATCTCTTTCAATTTAGACAAGACAATCACACCAATTAGACTCAAGCCTCGCCGGGTTCCATTCCCCTTGTGGCCCAAGGTAGATGCCCAGCTGGACAAATTAATTGCCCAGGGCGTATTGGAACCGATCGATCATGCGACATGGGAGACCCCCATTGTGACCCCAATGAAGCATGATGGATCTGCGCATCTGTGCTGACTATAAATGTTCAATAAATAAGGCGTTGCAGCAGAGCGCGTACCCGGTTCCAGTGGTGCAACATCTGTTGCATTCACTTGGGAGCGGGTCAATATTCGCTAAACTGGACCTGGCCCAGGCTTACCAGCAACTGCCAGTGGACGAAAAAATGGCTGCGGCTCAAACAATTGTCACCCATAGGGGCACATTTAAATGTAACCGCCTCCAATTTGGAGTCAGCACAGCCCCTGGCATCTTCCAATCAATGATGGAACGCCTTCTCCAAGGCATTCCAGGGGTGGTGCCGTACTTCGACGATGTCTTGATCTCCAGGGACTCGAAAGCCCAACTGATTGAGCGGCTCAGGCTTGTCCTGCAGCGGTTCAAGGAGAAGGGTTTGAGAGTCCGGAGAGACAAGTGCATCATTGGAGTCCAGGAGGTCGAGTTCCTGGGCTATCTCATTGATGGCACGGGCATCCACCCCACCAAAAGTAAAGTTAAGGCCATTCATGAAGCTCCCAGCCCCAAAAACAAAGCGGAGCTTCAGGCTTTCTTAGGACTACTCAACTTTTATAGTGTTTTCCTAAAACAGAAAGCCACGACTGCTGAGCCACTCCATCGCCTGCTGGGGAAAGCGGCTTCCTGGAAATGGGAGTAAGAAGAGGAAGCAGCATTCAGAGCCATTAAAAGACTGCTCTCTTCGGACAGCGTACTCATACAGTACCACGAGACGCTTCCCCTGAGGCTGACCTGCGACGCATCACCCTACGGGGTCAGAGCGGTGCTCAGCCATGAACTTCCGAATAGCTCTGAGGCACCCATCGCCTATTTCTCAAAGACAATGTCCAGCGCAGAAAGAAAGTACAGCCAGCTGGACAAGGAAGCCTTGGCCATCGTCGCAGGGACCAAGCGCTTCCACGAGTACCTCTACGGCAGAAGCTTCACCATCATCATGGACCACAAGCCTCTGCTGGGACTACTCGCGGGCGATAGACCGACTCCGACATTCATGTCACCCAGAATGACGAGATGGGCGATCTTCCTAGCCAGGTATTCCTACAGACTGGTCCACAAACCCAGCAAGTCCATAGGAAACGCAGATGCCTTAAGCAGATGCCCATCCACAGAACCAGTGGAAGACCCAGCCCCCACACTCAGGCTCTTCCACATTGACGACGACAAAAACTGCCCAGTAACTTCTGCAGACGTGGCAGCCCATACCCAAAAGGACCCGACCCTCAAACAAGTTAAATCATGGGTCCTGCGGGGCTGGCCAACGGAGAAGACGGCAGAGAAATTCAGCCCATTCATCAGGAAGCAGCAGGAGCTGTCCACCATGAAAGGCTGTCTGCTATGGGGAGACAGAGTGCTGATTCCCAGCGCCCTACAACGGAAGATGCTGAAAACCCTCCACAACGGGCACCCGGGCATCGTGCGGATGAAGGGGCTGGCACGGAGTTACGTCTGGTGGCCATCCCTGGACAAGGACATCGAAGAATGGGTCTCCAGATGTGACCCTTGCCAAGAGGTACGTCCCACGCCCCCCCATGCCCAACCGTCGGAGTAGGAGACACCAAGCAGCCCCTGGGCAAGGATCCATATTGACTTCGCGGGCCCGATGCAAGGGAAGTACCTCTTGATAGTTGTGGACGCCTTCTCAAAGTGGCTAGAGGTAGTTCCCATGGCATCCACCACATCAGAAGCAACAATCAATTCTTAAGGAAAGAACACCATCTCCACGTACATCCACAGTTTTGGAGATTAAAGAGAGTGAAGAGAGGCAATTGCAAGAACAGTCTAAGCAGGAATTAGAAGTAGTGCAAGGTGCAGAAGGAGGTTTTCTGAGTGAGCCCTTGTTTGATTCTTCTCCAATTTTGGACTTGATTCAGTTGACTGAAGTTAAAGATCAACGTATAACTAGAGCTCAATCTAAGCTACTTAAACAAAAGCAACAACAACAACAGGAAAGACAAGACAAGAAGGCAGTTAAGAGTACTGTACAAGAGAGTGGAGCTATGGGAGGAGCGAGATCGAAGCTCTCGGATGAACTTCAAGCATTTTGCTCTGTGCTCCAGAAAGAGGCTGATGACCTTTAAGTGTTTATCTTGGAATGTCAATGGGTTGAATTCAGCACAGAAAAGGAAGAAACTATTTACATATTTGAAACAATTTAATAATGATATAATATGTTTACAAGAAACGCATATCACAACTCAAGATCAAAAATATTTGATAAACTCAAAACTAGGAGCACATTTTATATCTTCAACTTCGCAGAAAAAGAATGGTGTGGTTATTTATGTAAATAAAAAGTTAACAGCTAAAGTTATAGAAGCAGATCAAGATGGTAGGTTTGTAGCAATTGAATTGTTTACAGCAAATGGCCAAATTCTTTTGATTGGAATTTATGCTCCCAATCAACAACAGGACTATTTTTATAAGATGTTACATACTAAAATATTGCAATGGGACTATAGATCTATTTTAATTATGGGAGACTGGAACGGAGTAATTGATTCTAAACTAGATAAAAAGAGTTTGGCAAAGTCTAGAATTAGACTACCACAGACTTTTTTTGATATGAAAGAAGATATGGAACTAAAAGATGTTTGGAGAATACATAACCCAAATGAACTGGATTACACCTTCTTTTCTGATAGACATAGATCCTTTTCTAGGATTGATTTTATCCTGTTGTCAAATGATCTACTTGTTAAGACAAAAAGAACAAAGATTTTTCCAAGAACTTTGACTGACCATAGCCCTGTATGGATAGAAATTGAGATGGATAAGGTTGAGAGACGTTCTTGGAGATTAAATGAGAACTTGTTTAGATATGAAAAAAATACAATAGAACTTAAAAAGCATTTGAAAGAATTTTTTGAAACAAATTTGAATAAAGGTACCCCAATTGAAATTGTTTGGGACGCAAGTAAAGCTTATATGAGAGGGGTACTTATCTACATGAACTCTAAACATAGACTGTTCCGACAAAAGAAAAGATCTGAATTGGAAACGGAAATAAAGAATAAAGAACAGTTACTTATTAAAAACCCAACAGATGAAAGAATACGAAGTGCTATAAAACTTTTGAAAGACCAATTTCAAATGCTTATGGCGGAACAAGTTGCAACAAACTTACAATATGCGAAGCATAATACATTTTGCAACGCTAACAAACCGGGCAGATGGTTGGCTTACACATTGAGGAAAAAACAAAGTATACGGACTATTGATAGTATTGATATTGGAGGGAAAGAAATTTTTCAACAAAAATTAATTAAAGAAGCTTTTGTGGACTATTATACCAAACTATACGCCAAAGAGGAGGTGCAGAATGGACTTATAGAAAAATATTTAAACGATAAAAGAGTTACAAAAATTACTGATCAACAAAAGGAAAGAATGAATTATCCTATAACAGAGGAGGAGATAATAGTAGCAATTAAACAGTTAAAAACAGCCAAAGCTCCTGGCACGGATGGTTTGACCGCAGTGTATTACAAAACTTTGCAAGCTGAAATGGTGGAACAACTTAGAGATTTATTTTGCAATATTCAACAAGGGGGCAAAATACCCCCATCATGGACAACTGCTTATATATCTTTGATACCAAAAGAACAAGTTGGTCCTAAAAAACCAGAGAATTA
Organism: Pantherophis vulpinus; assembly: GCA_037215915.1. Classification (NCBI taxonomy): domain Eukaryota; kingdom Metazoa; phylum Chordata; class Lepidosauria; order Squamata; family Colubridae; genus Pantherophis; species Pantherophis vulpinus. The sequence continues at coordinate 789,930 of JAXLNS010000038.1, forward strand.
TAGACCAATATCTCTTTTGAATACAGACTATAAAATCTATGCGAAAGTATTAGCCAACAGGTTGATGCCAGTAATCCAAAAGGTGATTCATGAGGATCAAGCGGGATTTATTGAGGGTAGATATATGAAGGACAATGTAAGGCAAGTAATAGATTTATTGGAATATCTTGATAAGAATAAACAGATTCCTGCAGTGCTGGTTTTTTTGGATGCAGAGAAGGCCTTTGATAGAGTGGATTGGAATTTTCTATTAAAGACTTTAAAAAAGATGGACTTTGGGGACCAATTTATACAGGCGATTTCAGCAATTTATCAAGAGCAAAAGGCACAGATTATTATTAATGGAAGTCTGACGACAGAGTTTAAAATTGAAAAAGGAACAAGACAGGGATGTCCGTTGTCCCCACTTTTATTTATTTTAACATTGGAAGTCTTGCTAAATACAATACGGGACTCTAAAATTTTGAAAGGCATAATGATAAGGCAAGAGGATTATAGAATAAAGGCATTTGCAGATGATCTGGTTGTTACCCTATCACAACCAATGGAATCAACAATCCTGATGAAGGACATTATACAAGACTATGGTAGAGTTTCAGGTTTTAGACTGAATTCAAAAAAGACTAAAATGATAGTTAAAAATATGACACAAGATCGTAAACATGAGCTTGAAAGGAGGGCAGGTTTTGAAATTGTACCTAAGGTAAAATATCTTGGAGTTCAGGTTGCAGAATCAAACATGAAATTGTTTCAAAATAATTATGAGGTGTTGTGGCGAGAGGTTCAGAAAGACATGGAGACTTGGAAAAAGCTGCAACTGTCTTTACTTGGAAGAATAGCAGCAGTTAAGATGAACATTTTGCCAAGATTTCTGTTTTTGTTTCAAATGATTCCGGTGCTTAAAAGTGATAAACAATTGAAAGTTTGGCAGTCTGGTGTGAATAAGTTTGTCTGGAACGAGAAGAAGCCGAGAGTGAAATTGAAAATTATGCAAGATGTTCCAGAAAGAGGAGGCCTTAAACTCCCAAACCTACAGTTATATTATGATGCAGCAGCTTTAACTTTAACAAGTGATTGGTTTGGAAGTAAAAAGGCTGGAATATTGAATGCAGAAAGTTTTGATCTTGAATTTGGATGGCATGCTTACCTATTTTATGATGACAAAGTTGATAAAGTATTTAAAAGTCATATATTTAGAGACTCTTTGATGAGAGTTTGGAAGAAGCACCGACTCAAATGGGATTATAAAATACCGCTATGGCTGGATCTTGGTCATACCTTGTGGAATACAAATATAATGTCACTCGGGGGGTTTTTATACAAAGAGGTTCTTTTTACAGATGCGGGCAGATGGCAGCTGAAGACATTGCAGACACTGTTGGACGAAGGGATTAATTTAACCTGGTTACAATATAATCAATTACAATTGAGATGGAAAGAGGACCAAAAAACTGGTATTATGTTGCACGAGGAAGAATTGGTTAGACATATAAAAGAGAAAGGTCCAATGCATATCAAAAGGCTTTATAATGTTTTGTTAGAAAGAGATTCAGAAACGGAATTAGTTAAAGATTGTATGATTAAGTGGGCACAGAATTTTGAAGAACCAGTGATGCTGGAAACTTGGGAAAAAATTTGGGTTCAGAATGTTAAATTTACACAGTCACAAAACCTGAGAGAAAATTTTTATAAAATGTTTTATAGATGGCATTTAGATCCTAAAAAGTTGTCATGTATGTATCCTAATGTTCAGCCAAAATGTTGGAGATGTGAATGTTTAGATGCTACGTATTATCATGTTTGGTGGACCTGCAGGAAAGTTAAGGCTTTTTGGATAAAAATTTGGTGGGTCATGCAGAATGTTTTGAGGAAAAAAATTCAATTTTCTCCACAGTTGTTTTTATTGGGTATAGTTAAGGGTTTTACACGGGGTGAAATAAAACTGATATTGTATATGATAACAGCAGCAAGATTGTTGATAGGTAAATATTGGAAGAATGAAGCTTTGCCCACTATCGAGGAATGGACTTTGAAGATGGCTAGTTTTGCAGAGATGGCGAAGATTTCAGCATATTTAAAAGACTGTTCACAAGAGACTTATGAATGGGAATGGAAAAGGTGGATAGAATATGTTCAGAACAAATACCAAACTAGAAAGTATCAAATAGCTTTTATTTGAAAATAATGTATTAGAAATATTTTAATGTAAAGAGACAAAGAGGAAAAATTATACAGGGGGAGGGATGGGTTCAAGCTTATATATCAGTGTTATTAGTTATGAGTACATAATAGGGAAGTCTGGGGGGGGAGGGTTAGGGAGGGTTAGGGAGGATGGGAAGTTTGGGGAGGGAGTTGGGGGGTGAAAAAAGGGGTGAAAATGTAATTGTAAAACTTTTGCAATAAAAAAAAAAAAAAGCAACAATCAGGGCACTCCGGCGGCTGTTCGCAACTCACGGGCTGCCGGATGTCCTAGTTTCTGACAACGGGCCCCAACTTACGTCCAAACCCATGGAAGAGTTCCTGGCTGGACTGGGCATCTGTCATGCCCTCTCAGCGCCCTACAGACTGGCTGGGAATGGACAGGTGGAGAGAATGGTGAGGCTCACCAAGGAGGCACTCACCAAAATGGGCACGGGCGACTGGCAAGAAAGAATCGACAACTTTCTCCTCACCCAGCACATCACGCCGCACGCCACCACCTGCAAGAGCCCAGCAGAACTATTGATGGGCAGAAGACTACGGTCACCCCTGGACCGACTGCACTCACAGTACAACCCAGAGGTGCCAACAACTGCCAGCCGCCCGCTTCACGCCTTCGCCATAGGCGATCCGGTATTTGCTCTCAATTTTCATGGCTCTCCGAAATGGCTGAAGGGGAAGATAGAAAGCATAACCGGCCCAAAGTCCTACAGAGTAGAGCTGGAAGACAGACAGGTCTGTAGACGTCACATCGACCAACTCCGGAAAAGGTGGAGGGAAGTAGGACGAAACCAACCCGACGACGTAGACCTGTGCCACCCCGGCGAGGGAGACCTCCACCACTCCGTTGAGGCAGGCCCGCGACACCCCGGCAAGGGCAGTCACCACCACCCCGGCAAGGTAGGCCAACACCACCCCGGCAAGGAGGGCCTCCACCACCCAAGCGAGGGAGTCCTGCACCCCCCTGGTGAGGTCGGCCAACAACAACAACAACGACCGCAAACAACCGAGAACCAACGACATCCAAAACATTCACGACAATGGCAACGGGAACCGGGAACCCAACTGGACCCCACCACCTCGAAGGCTGTCAAGCTGAAAGGAAACACCAGAGACTTACCGGGGTTCAGCAGCTCCCCACCGATCAGCGCCGATAGCCAGTAGCGAGACACCCGACATCCAGGTCAGGAAGAAGACCAACATCGCCAGTGAACGGAGGTCCTAGGCCCAGCCGGAGGTGCTGGGGCGGAGCCCGCACACTCGACGGCCGAGTCCGGTCTGGTTCCAGGGAGGGAACTGGGAGACACAGGAACTCCGCCTATCCTGGACGGCGGCGAAGCTCAACTGGGACTGCGCAGGTCAACCAGGACTACCAGACGTCCAGCGTACCTGCGCGACTATGTGACTCTAATTAACATTGATGGACAGTTTACTAACTAGGAGGGGAGGGGTGTTATGTCCTTATAAGGACATCCGCCGGGGATTGGCTAATCCTCCGGCAGGAAATTCAAAATGCTGTCTCTGGGCGGTGCGACTTGCCGGGACCGCTTAAAATGAGAGCTCCGGCAGTGCAGCCGCAGTCTTGTTCTCACTTAATAAAAGTGCTGAATGGACCACACTGGTCGTGTCTTCTTTCCCTGTGCCTGATCTAACATTAACAAAGAATTGTACAAAAAGACAACAGGAAGAATTGGAAAGGAAATTGGGGATTCAAACTGCTAGTAAGGTGAAATATTTAGGAATTTGGCTTATGGCGAAATGTTCTACAATAAAAGAAGACAATTATGATAAATTAATACAACAAATTCAAAAAGTCTTAGATATTTGGGCCAAATTACAGTTATCCTTAATAGATAGAATAGCCGTGATAAAGATGAATGTATTACCTAAATTATCTTTTTCAATCAATACCAATTAGACTAGGGAAACCGTTTTTTGAATATTTAAATAGAATGATAGGTAAATTCATTTGGCTGGGGAAAAAAGCCCGAATAAAACATAAACTTCTGCAGGACTCCAGAACCAAAGGAGGATTCGGTCTACCCGATTGGGAATTATATTATCAGGCAGCTGCAATTACTTGGTTAAAAGATTGGATTCAATTAAGAAATTAAGAGCCTTGGTAGTACAGGGGTTTAAGGCACCCTGTTATTAAGCTTATTAAGACCAGCTGCCTGCAATTACTGCAGGGTTCGAATCTTGCCAAGGCTCAAGGTTGACTCAGCCTTCCATCCTTTCTAAGGTAGGTGAAATGAGGACCCAGTTTGTGGGGGCAATAAGCTGACTTTGTATAAATATACAAAAGGATGAAGGCTATTGCTGAGCACATTGTAAGCCGCCCTGAGTCTTCGGAGAAGGGCGGCATATAAATCAAATTTAAAAAAAAAAAAAAAGAAATAAGAGAATATTAATATTGGAAGGCCATGACCTCCAATTGGGATGGCATGCGTTTCTTTGGGAAGGGAAAATTAAGACACATACATACTTCCAGAGACATCTAGTGCGAAATGCTTTGATCGATATTTGGAATATTATAAAGAAAAATCATTATATGAAAGTTCCAGTTTGAATATCAACAACGGAGGCCATAATCTATCCCAATGTATTGGATTTAAATAAAATACTAAGATATTCGGACCTATTAGATGAAATTGGAAATTTAAAGTCAGAACAGGATCTAATAAAACAAGGAATAAAAATTGATTGGTGGCCATACTTACAGATCAAAACAAAATATAAAAAAGATAAGGAACAATTTGGCATATACAGGGAGCAATTGGAACTTGATAAGATATTATTAGGATCCTGGGAAAAATAATCACAAAAATGTATAATTTTTTGTTGAAATTTAAAATGGAAGAGGAAACCGTGAAAGAAACAATGATTAGTTAGGCAAAAAAATTTGGACATAATATTCATTTGGATCAATGGGATAGATTATGGGAGAGAAATTACAAACTAACGATGTCAGCTGCTTATAAAGAAAATCTTTACAAAATGTTCTACCAATGGCATTTGCCACCAGCGAGATTGGCCAGGATGTTCTTGAATAGGTCTCCAAATTGTTGGAGGTGTGGACGCAAACAAGGGACATTCTACCACATGTGGTGGACTTGTCCTAAGATTAGGAAATTTTGGGACAAGATTAAAAAATGGCTGGATGAAATAACAGGGCAGAAGATAGAAAGAAAGCCGGAATTGTTTCTCCTGGGTATTCTGGAAGGGAAAATGCAGAAAAGTATACAATATATCATATTACACATACTAACGGCAAGTAGAATTGTGATAGCACAAAATTGGAAACAATCAGACACCCATCCAGATCAAATCATAATTTAAAAAATATACAAATGTGCAGAGATGGACAGATTATCTATGGAAATGAAGGAGAGGGAGGACGCCGAGTACTATTTAATATGGAATAAATGGTATTCCTGGTTGGAGAGTAAACATAAAACTTAAGGGATGTTTTTGTTACGAGATCGAATTGTAAATAGAAGTCAAGATAATTTAGATAAAGATGTAAGTTTAAGATACAGATATTTAGAAGTAGAATTTGTGTAAAGAGGTTAAATAGGCTAGAGATACCAATGCAGAAAAGTTGTTATTAGTATTGAAATGTTGAAATGTTTGTTTTTGGTTGTTTATATTTTGGGGTGTGTGTGTGTGTGTGTGTTTTTTCTTGCTTTTTTGTGTGTATTATGGTTTTTTTTTGTACTGTGTATTTTAATCTTTGGAAAATTAATAAAGATTATTTTTAAAAAAAGAAAAAAGGAGAGAGACAAGAGAATGCAAATTGGAGGAGGGAAGATTAAGGCTTAGGGAATTGGAAGACATGTAGTAAAAGCACTGATAATTAAACCCCCTATGGTCCAGGCTGTAGCAAAAGGATCTGGAATATGGTGTGGCTTTGTATTGGTAGAAGGGAGTTGTAATTTGGCCAAGAGGAACTTAATTAGTAAATTGGGGGTTGTTATTATGGAGAATGAAAGGGAAATGTAAATATTATGGCCTTGAGTGAGGAAGTTTAAGGAAAAGGACCCTCTTATATGAGCCCAAGACGGCAATAGACGAGGGGTACACGTGGATCCTTTAAAGGTGACTTTAAAGAACCCTGGTGAAGCAATTCACCAGAAACAGTATAACATTATGTTGGATGGAAGAATGAGTTTAAAGCCTGTGGTGGAAGGGCTGCTGAAGGACAAACGTGTGATTGTGCTGATGTTAAATAGTATGTGTTAGATAGGGGGCATGAATAGAAGAGGCAGGACACCATAGTCCGTTCAGCACTTTATTTCCAGCCGCTATCAGGAGCAAGAGAGAGGCAGGCTGCCGGGGCTCTCTTTTTAAAGAGCCCCGGCAGTCTTGCCGGCCACTAGCACCAGTTTATTTTTCCTGCCACTAGAATCACTTGGAACAACAGGGGACATATGCAAGGCTGTTATTTGTGGATTATAGCTCTGCCTTTAACACCATTTTACCCAACAGGTTGTTTTTTAAAATGTCCAATTTGGGTATAAATCAGAGGATTTGTTTGTAGATAAGGGATTTTCTGACAGGTAGGCCACAGTCAGTAAGGATGGGATCTCACCATTCCTCTACTATGATACTAAGCACAGGAGCCCCCCAGGGTTGTGTGCTAAACCCTTTCCTTTATTCCTTGTACACACATGACTGCACCCCACTGTATAACACCAACACAATTATTAAATTTGCGGATGACACAACAGTGGTGGGGCTCATTAATAAGAACAATGAGTCTGCTTACAGGAAGGAAGTACAAGGGCTGACATTGTGGTGTAATGAAAATAATCTCACACTTAACACCACAAAAACTAAAGAACTTATAATTGACTTCAGGAGGAAGAGAGATGTACATCTACCACTGTACATAAATGGTGAGGAGGTGGAGAGGGTGGGTAGTTTTAAATTTCTGGGCATTTATATCTCGGAGGACCTCTCATGGACTATGAATGCTAACATGCTTGTGAAGAAGGCACAGAAGAGGCTGTACTTCCTGAGAATGTTCAGGAAGATAAATCTATCTCAGCATCTACTTCTGTCCTACTATCGCAGCACCATTGAGAGTGTCCTGACATACGGCATTCTTGCATGGTATGGGAGCAGCTCTGTAGCGGACAAAAAAGCTCTACAGAGAATCATTAAAACTGCCCAGAATATTATCGGACTCCAGCTACCAGCCCTGGACAACATCTTCGAATCTCGCTGTTTGAGGAAGTTGCATAACATTCTCAGAGACTCTTCCCATCCTGCTTACAATCTTTTTGGACTGTTGCCTTCTGGCAGAAGATACAGAACAATTAAAACTCGGACCACACGTTTTCTGAATAGTTTTTATCCCAGAGCTATAATTGCACTCAACAATGAACTAAAGGGCCATCATCAGTGAGCTGTTGGACAGTATTACTTGGTCTGTTGTGTGGATGTTTGGGTGGTTTAGGGGTGGGGAATTGTGATGGGTGGGAGTGTGTTTGGGGATTATGTGTGTGGAACCTGGTCTTTGGGTGTTAAGTGAATTTCGTTGTATGTGTATACTGTGTATACACATACAATGACAATAAAGTTTGTTATTATTATTTTATTAGCCAATCAGTGGCGGGCATGCAAATGGGTGCTCCGTACGTCCACACATAACACCCCTCCCCTCCTGTTAGAGCACAACCAGTCACATTTGTAATTAGGCAACGTAGTCACGCAGGTAGGTGGGGCGCTTCAGGGCATGACCGGACCTGTGCGGTTCACTTGTTCCAGCGGCGGTGGCCTGTGCAGTCAGGCTTGCTGCCGCTCCTGAGTCCTCGGAAGGAACCTCCTGGAACATTCCCATGGGCGTGGAGGACTCCACCCCGGCCTCTCCTTCTTTGGTTCCAGGATCTCATTGCTGGACTCCTGGTTCCTCAGATAAGTGTTCGCGGTCCTCCCTCGGGTTTGAGTCTAGGGTCTCTGTGTTGTTTGGAGCCAGGGACAGTTTTTTATTGTACGGGTTGCCACTTGCTGTTTTGTATGCTCCTTGGGGCGGAGGCTCACTTAGTGGCCTCCTGGGATTCTGGTCTTGTTGGATGGTGGATTTTTCGGGTTGCCTTAATCAGGTCTCCTATTTCAGAGTTGGTCAATATGCCTCCTCCATACCCTGCCATCCTCAACTTCCACCTGGTATGACTTTGGCCCCGTTATGGCTACTACCCTTGCTTGTACCCAAGTGGGATAGCCCGTTTAATTATGGGCAAACACCAAATCCCCTTCTTAGAACTCCCTGAGTTGTCGAGTTGAGTTCAGGGGTATCTCCGGGTGGTAATGGGGGTGCAACCAGTCCAACAGTGACCTTAGTCTCCGGCCCATTAATAGCTCAGCTGGACTTTTATTAGTGGTTGCGCTGGGGGTGATATGTTGGGCTAAGAGGAATTAGTCAATCTTTTCCTGCCAGTTACTGGGGCCCATTCTGGTGAGTGTTTCTTTGGTCAGTCTCACCATTCGTTCTGCCTGACCATTACTAGCCGGATTAAATGGGGCAACCAGGGCATGTCTGATTCCTTGCTCTGCTAGGAACCACTTGATTGTTTTTGCAGTTAACTGTGGCCTGTTGTCAGAGACAAGGACGTCCAGTAACCCATGGGTTGCAAACAATTTTCTTAATGCCCTTATCGTTGCTTCTGTGGTCAGATTGGGCATTATCACTACCTCTAGCCATTTTGAATATGCATCAACGACAATTAGAAATGCTTGTCCCCCCCATCGACCCAGCAAAGTCAATATGTATCCATGACCATAGACTCTTAGGGATTTCCCACTCCCTGATGGGTGCCCGGGGTGGAGCTGGCCGGTTTTCCTGGCATGGCGTGCATGTCACTACCCATTCTGCAATGTCTCTGTCCATGTTTGGCCACCAAATATAGCTCCAGGCCAGCGCCTTCATTCGTACAATCCCCGGGTGACCCACGTGTAATGTTTCCAGGACTTGTTTCCTTAACCCTTGTGGCACAATCACTCTCTGCCCCCATAACAGGCACCCTTTTAGGTGTTGACAATTCTAATTGCTTAGTTTGGAATGTTCTGAACTCTTCACCCAGTTTCTCTTGCGGCCACCCCCTCAACACCCAGTTTAAAACTTTGGACAACAATTTATCCTTCCTTGTATACTCTGCTATTCTGTTGGATGTGACTGGGCTGTTTAGTCCAATGTCTATAAGTAGTACTTGTGTGGCTGGAGCCGGGTCCTCAACAAGCTCCGGTAGGGGGCACCTTGTTGCTATTATTTCTTTCATATAGGCCCAATAATCAGGATGCAAGTCATGAGAATATAAACAGTATTTATTTCTTTGTTTCTATTGTAGGAGAACATCAGGCAAGCAAGAAAGCAGTCCAGGACATCAGTATATATACACAGTAGGAGGAGTCAAAGGTAAGGAGGAGTCAGTGGGTGGGACAATTGATGTATTAATGATTAACCCTTACATGGCTTTAAGTATATACATATAGTTAGGTATTTTCCACGTGTAATAAATCCCCCTCTAAAATACCTAACGGTTATCAATATTACAATTTATATACATATATTCAATTTCAAAGTTAGATAAGCGTGTTGTTTAACTGGTAAAGGTTTTGTTAAAATGTCTGCAACTTGTTCACTCGTATCACAATGAATAGCTTTAATAAACCCTATATTAGATAACTGTCTGACATGTTTATATTTTATATCTATATGGCGCGACCTCTGGCCTATTGCTTCAGAAGTTGAAATTTCTATGGCGGCTTTATTGTCTTCATGGATGGTTATGGGATAATTAGGTTCAGACCAGATGTTAGATAGCAGATCGTCAAACCACGTTAAATTATTGGCCGCTTTTGATAGACAGATATATTCAGCTTCAGCTGTGAAGGTTGCAATCAAATTTTGTTTACCAGTGTACCAATATACGGGACAATTGTTTATAAGGAAGACATAACCAGATGTGCTTTTTCTACTCTTTGAATCTCCGGCCCAATCCGCATCAGCATAGCATGACAGAATAGGTTTTTCTGACTGTACAGGTTCTAAGTATAAACAAACATCAGTGGTGAATTTTAGATATCTAAGGACTCTTTTTACCCCTTCCCAATGATATGTATTAGGATTGCTTACGTGTCTAGACAGAAGGTTAACAGCAAGAGTGATATCAGGCCTAGTCCAATTAGAAATATATAGTAATGAACCAATGACTGATCTGTACAAAGTATTGTCTTTAAATGGATCACCTTCATTCTTCATGTTCTTTATAAAATCAGTTTGCATGGGAGACTCACATGGTTTCGAATCAATCATATTGCATTTTTGTAAAAGCTCTAATATTTTTTCTTTTTGAGATAATTTGAATCCCCCTTTGGTCTTGTCAATTTGAACACCTAAATATTTATTTACTTTCCCCAAAGTTTTCAATGTAAAATGTTTGCCCAATTTTTCAGCGAATTCATCACATTCATGTTTTTGTTGCCCAAAGTATAGAATGTCATCAATATATATGAGTACATACTCTATGGAATTTTCCCCTTTTTTGATAAAAAAGCATAAGTCAGCGGATGTGGCTGAAAAACCCATTTCTCTAAGTATCTTTGCCAAACACTCATACCATCTTTTTCCGGATTGCTTTAATCCGTACAAGCTTTTGTTTAATAACCAAGTTTCTCCTCTCTGTATATTATTTCCGGGGGGTGCCTTTACATATATTTCTTTGTCAAGGTCAGCATGTAAATAAGCAGTTTGTACGTCAAACTGGTACACATCTAAATTCAGAATGGATGCTATTGTTAGTGCGCTTTTGACACTCTCTGACCTCACTGTGGGAGAGTACGTATCTACATAATCATCTGGGAACCGTTGTGCAAACCCTTGAGCCACAAGTCTAGCTTTGTATAAGAGTTCATTATTTTCTAGTTCCTTAATTTTGAATATCCATTTTGTCCCTATGGGGGTTTTACCTGCAGGTGGTTTTGCGTGTGTATATACATTTAACTCCTTTAAGCTATCCATTTCCCTTTCCATTGCTTGTTCCCACTTGATCTTCTCCTCTTGTGGTAATTTTAGTATTTCCTCATATGTACTGGGTGTTTTATTGTATGCATTGATAGACAGTATGTAATCTTCTAATCTTTTTGGTACTGTGTTTCTGTTGGATCTGATGGGTCTATTTGGAGGTGCCTCAGCATCATGCATATACCTTGCTTCTTTTTTAGTTAGTCTATCTACTTGTATGTTGGGATGATTCTTATTCCATTCTCTATTTGATATCTCCTGTTGTCTGGGTATGCTAATTTGTCGTGTTTTGGATTCGGTTGCATATGGTATGTGTTTTCTATGAGTGTCTATTAATAATAATAATAATAATAATAATAATAATAATAATAATAATAATAATAATAATAATAATAATAATAATAATAATAATAATTTTATTTCTATACCGCCCTTCTCCCGAAGGACTCAGGGCGGTGTACAGCCAATTTAAAAACACAGGACACAACAATGATTAAAAATTAAAATAATTAAATAAATTTGGCCGATTTAAAACCCCAAAAATTAAAATACCCCAATTTAAAATTATTATATTGATAGCCCTGCCTGGCGGAACAACAGGGTCTTCAGTGCACAGCGAAACACCCGGAGGTCGGAGATCTTACGTATTTCCGGGGGCAGTTCATTCCACAGGGCTGGGGCTCCCACAGAGAAGACCCTCCCCCTGGGTGTCGCCAGCCGACATAACTTGGCTGATGGCACCCTGAGGAGACCCTCTCTGTGGGAACGGACTGGTCGGTGGGAGGCTATTGGTGGCAGAAGACGGTCTCGAAGGTACCCAGGTCCTATGCCATGGAGCGCTTTAAAGGTGGTAACCAACACCTTGAATCGCACCCGGAAGACCACTGGGAGCCAGTGCAGCTCGTGCAGGAGGGGTGTCACCCGGGCACAACGAGTTGCGCCCATAACCACCCGTGCGGCCGCATTCTGGACCAGTTGGAGCCTCTGGGTGCTCTTCAAGGGGAGCCCCATGTAGAGAGAATTACAATAGTCCAGCCGGGAGGTGACAAGGGCATGAGTGACCGTGTGCAAGGCATCCCGGTCCAGAAAGGGCTGCAACTGGCGGATCAGGCGAACCTGATAAAAGGCCCCCCTGGCCACAGCCGTCATATGCTCTTCTAAAGACAGCCGTGCGTCCAGGAGGACACCCAGATTGCGAGCCCTCTCTGTGGGGGGCAAAGATTCACCCCCAATAGTCAGCGATGGCACCTGCTGACTATATCGGGACGCCGGCAGCCACAGCCACTCGGTCTTGGACGGGTTGAGTCTGAGCCTGTTCCTCCCCATCCAGACCCGCACGGCCTCCAGGCAGCGAGACACCACATCAAGGGCATCGTTGGGGTGGTCTGGGGTGGAGATGTACAGCTGAGTATCATCAGCGTACAGATGACACTTCACCCCAAAACCACGGATGATCTCACCCAGCGGCTTCACATAAATGTTGAACAGAAGAGGCGAGAGGACCGACCCTTGTGGCACTCCCCATGCAAGACGCCTCGAGGTCGACCTCTGCCCCCCTGCCAACACGAACTGCGAGCGGTCGGAGAGGAAGGAGGAGAACCACCGCAGAACGGTGCCCCCTATTCCTAACCCTCTCAACCGCTGCAGCATGATACCATGGTCGATGGTATCAAAAGCCGCTGAGAGATCTAATAGGACTAGGACAGAGGAGCAACCCCTGTCCTGAGCCCTCCAGAGATCATCCACCAACGCGACCAATGCCGTTTCTGTGCTGTGCCCCTGCCTGAAGCCCGACTGGTACGGGTCTAGATAGATTGTATTGTGTTTTCAACTTCAGAGTATAATTCATTTAGATGTATTTTGGACCAATTTGCGTGCTCGTGGAATACAGCCGTTCTAGATATTATGAATTTATTGTTTTTGTCTATAAATCGATACCCTTTGGTCCCTGATTCATATCCCATGAATTTTAATCTTTTTGATACCTTTTCTCCTTTGTTTCTTAATTGCTTAGCGCATTGTAAGCCGCCCTGAGTCTCCGGAGAAGGGCGGCATATAAATCAAATTAAAAAAAAAAATTGTTTTGGAACATAGACATCAGCAGTGACACCAAATATATGTAGATGGCCAATTTTAGGATTTCTGCCATACATGACTTCGTAAGGTGTTTTGCCAATTACGCTAGACCATAGTCTATTTATGGTATAATTTGAATATGTAAGTGCTTCGGTCCAAAAATTTTTTCCTAGTCCAGCATCATCTAACACACATCTAACCATGGTTTGTAATAAACTGTTTTTGCATTCTACGACCCCATTATGGAATGCGGAAAAAGGTGAAGTTTTGAAATAAAGTATTCCCTGCATTCTTAGCCAATTGGAGAATTCTTTTGACAAAAATTCTGATCCCCTATCTGTCATTATTTGCTTGATTTTTATATTATGTTGGGTCTCCACTCTTTTGTGGAATTCTTTAAATTTTTTAAACACTTCGTTTTTGTGGTTGAGCGTGTATACGAAGCCATATCTACTGAAGTCATCAACTATTGTCAGGAAGTATCTTTTTCTATACTTAATTGATGTTTTCATGGGACCAACTAGGTCCATATGTACCAGTTGGAAGATTGACTGTGTGGTGCGTGTGGCTTTTCTTGGCCTAGGTTTGTTTTTGAGTTTTGAAGATTTGCACACAGAACATTCTAAATAATTTTTACAATTGTTTACTTTTACATCATCAGAACATTCTAACATTTTTTGAATAACAGGGAAACTGGCATGTCCCAGCTTTCTATGGAGTAAATGTGCGCACTCATCATGCATTGGCTTACCATTGGATATTTTCTCAATAGAAACATCATCATTAATGTAGTCATTTTTCATATCATATTCAATACCTCCATGATTACCTGCCTTACATTTTTTGTTTCCTGACAGTGTGTTTGTGTGCGCTCCTTCATCATTTTTTGGGTGAAAGTATGTCAATCCTTCTTTGGTAACAATATTTCCTATATCCCTTTTGTTTTTAGTCATCTACACTTTTCCATTTTTGAATGTAATTTCTATCTCCTTTTCTTCACTTAATTTTAGAGTAGCTAATATGTTATGTGGGATTTCGGGAATAAATAATACCCCCTCTATTTTTCCTATGCCTTTGATGTGTGTGTTGCCTATTCCTTTCACTAGGACTTTGTCTTGATTAGCCACTTTAACATGGAAACTCTTTTCTATGAAATCATTGGGGAGTTCCTTATTATTGGTGGTATGGTTAGTGGCTCCAGAGTCAATAAGCCATGTGTTACTTGATTCTGTTGGTGTGAGTTTGTTATCTCCTAGTCCATATAATGATCCATGTCTATCCTCCTTATAATTGTCTCTGTAACTTTTTCTATCTTTAGTGATGGATGAATCTCTATGTTTGTATCTGTAATCAGGTGAATGTCTGTCTGTGAAGTTAACTCTTCTATCTGACCTCTCTCTGCGATATGATTGGTCCCTATTTCTTGTATGTTTTGGACAGTCTCTCATATAATGATTCCTTGAACCGCACGTGTGACATTCTGGTGTATATCTACCTCTACTTTGGAACTCTACCTTCTTTGTAGTTCTACTTTCCCTGTGGCTTATGGAACGTTCCCTTCTCAGATTATCCTCTGATATGAGTTTGTTAGTAAGTGTTTCCAATGATAGGTTCTCTAAACTGAGACTGTCTAACAGGGTTATATAGTTATCCCAGCTAGAATCTAATGAGTTGATTATAATACTCTTTAAACTTCCTTCTGAAATATTTTCCCCTCTTTGAATGAGCTCAGCTCTGGTGGCAATTAAATTTAGAATATGTTCACTCATGGGTGTTCCACTTTTTAGTCTGGCAGAGTGAAACTCCCTAGAAATCCTAGTTGTTGTGGCAACACTCTTACTGTGAAACAAGTTAAACAATTTTTGAAATATTTCAGAAACAGTTAAGTTGTGTTCAATGCTAGGGTAAATGCTAGGTGATATAGTGGCAATGAGAATATAATAAGCTTTATGATGTAAACAGTCCAGTTCAAAAGTCCAGGGTCTGCTGGGTGGATCATTAATAAAAAATAACATGTTTTCTCTTAAATATATAACCTGGAGCTGTTGACTCCATTCCAATAAGTTTGATCCATCTAGCTTTAATTTTATAAAGTCTGCTGGTAAAGCCCCTGAGTTGTGTGAAGAATTACTTACAGTCTGTTGCTGTCCATGGTTTAGGTCTTTAGTAAACTCACAATATGGTGTTGGAATGCTAGAGGTATATCTGTACCAACTTGTGTCTATGTTTTCTGTATTTTTTCTTACAGAGGCGTTCTGCGCATGCTCGGATCTCATTTTTCTCAAGCAGTCGCCGATGAAGGATCCTATGCTCGCTGCTCTCGGGAGAAGGCCCCATTCTTTTTTTTTTTTTTTATTGAAAAAGTTTTACAATTACATTTTTCCCCCAGTTTCCCCCTCCCAACCCTCCCTAACCTCCCTAACCCTCCCTAACCCCCCCTAACCCGCCCCTCCCCCCCGGACTTCCACAGAATATAATCCAAATCAAAATCCCCTTGTTATAAAACTTGAACCCCTCCACCCCCTGCCTATTTTTCACATTCACCAAATTTAAATATTCTATCTTTATATAATACTTTCAGTTAAAAGCTATCTGATATTTACTAGTTTGATATTTATTCTGCACATAAACTATCCACTTTTTCCACTCCCATTCATAAGTCTCTTGTGAGCGATCTTTTAAATATGCTGAAATCTTCGCCATCTCTGCAAAGCTGGCCATCTTCAAAGTCCATTCCTCAATAGTAGGCGTAGCTTCATTTTTCCAATATTGACCTATCAGTAATCTCGCTGCTGTTATCATATACAATATCAACTTTGTTTCACCCAATGTAAAACCCTTAACTATACCCAGTAGAAACAGTTGTGGAGAAAACTGAATTTTTTTCTTCAAAACATTCTGCATAACCCACCAGATTTTTATCCAAAAAGCCTTCACTTTCTTACAAGTCCACCACACATGATAATATGTGGCATCTAGGCAATCACATCTTCAGCATTTTGGTTGAACATTAGGGTACATGCACAACAATTTCTTAGGATCTAAATGCCATCTATAAAACATTTTATAAAAATTTTCCCTCAAATTCTGCGACTGTGTAAATTTAACATTCTGAACCCATATTTTTTCCCATGTTTCCAACATCACTGGTTCTGCAAAATTTTGTGCTCACTTAATCATGCAATCTTTAACCAATTCAGTTTCTGAATCCCTTTCTAACAAAACATTATAAAGCCTTTTAATATGCATTGGACCTTTCTCTTTTATATGTCTAACCAGTTCTTCCTCATGCATCATTATACCAATTTTTTGGTCCTCTTTCCATCTGAATTGAAGTTGATTATACTGTAACCAAGTTAAATTAATCCCTTCTTCCAACAGCGTTTCTAAAGTCTTCAGTTGCCATCTGCCCGCATCTGTAAAAAGAACTTCTTTATATAAAACCCCCCCGAGTGACATTATATTTGTATTCCACATGATATGACCAAGATCCAGCCATAGCGGTATTTTGTAATCCCATTTGAATTGGTGCTTCTTCCAAACTCTCATTAAAGAATCTCTAAGTATATGGCTTTTAAATACTTTATCCACTTTGTTCTCATAAAATAAGTAAGCATGCCAACCGAATTCAAGATCAAAAGTTTCTATATTCAATATTCCAGTCTTTTTCCTTCCAAACCAGTCACTTGCTTGGGTCAAAGCTGCTATTTCATAATATAATTGTAGGTTTGGAAGTTTAAGACCTCCCCTTTCTGGAACATCTTGCATAATTTTCAGTTTCACTCTCGGTTTTTTTCTGTTCCAGACAAACTTATTCAATCCACTTTGCCATTCTTTCAATTGTTTATCACTTTTAAGCACCGGAATCATTTGAAACAAAAAAAGAAATCTTGGCAAAATGTTCATCTTAACTGCTGCTATTCTTCCAAGTAGGGAGAAGGCCCCATTCTTCAGGATGTTCTTCTGCCTCGACTCTGGGAGGCCTCAAGTAGTCGATGGTCGCCTGGGAGGATGTTCGAGTCGCCGGGGCATTCCTGCTGCTCTGCTGGTCAGCAAAGTCATCACGGAGGGTCCGGCGGCTCTGTTCCTCTGCGCGGCTGCAGAACTGGGCCTGGTCTGGATCATCGCTATCGGAATACATTGACTTCTCAGCGTGATGTCTTCTGATCGGTGAGTATGATCTTTTATTTCTGGGTTCTTGCGAGGTTCGCGAGTGTGCCTGGCAGCTGGTTTTGGTGGGTGTCGGCTTGTAAATCTTTTGCGTGTGGCGGCTTCTTCTTTTATGTAGTTTAATTCAGTTTGTTGTTTGTTATGGGTAGGTTTAGTGGATTTTTTCTGTTTGTCTGGCTGTGGGTCCGGTAATTTTAGTTTCTTTCCAAATGCTGTGGTTAATACTCGCATGGCATTATTTATTTCTAGTGTGGAAGGCTGGCTAGGTAACTCATTTTTTAATAGTTTATCATTTGTTTCTGTTGTTTGGTAGGTGTTTTTTTCGTAGGCCCTGCTTCCCGCCTTGGGATTCGAATTTTGAAATCCCATTGGCTGCTGGTTGGCCATCTTTAATGAGTTAGTCATGCAAGATGGCCGCCATGAAAAAGGCGCGAAATCTTCGCCGGCTTCATCATCAGTTATATAGTTAGTATTTGGTTTTCCTACCTTGCTTTCTTCATCTTGGCTGGATTCATCTTCCTCCTCATCTGTCGCTGCTCCGTGATTTTCTATGAGATTGCGGAGTTTCGCTAACAGATTTGGATCGTTCGGGATTTCTTCTATCAGTTTAATTATTTTCTTTTTCATGTCATCCTCCTTTTTGATGACTGAGAGGGTATCTTCATTTTTGGTTTGTTGTTCTTTGGTATCTGGCAGTATCTCATTATTGGAAAGTTTCTCTTCTTTCTCTGTCTTTTCTTTCAGTGTGGTTTCTTTAGGAGTTAGTTGAGCTGCCATTCTTTTTTTGAGTGCTCTGGTAACAGGTCTTCTTTTACCTTCATCCAGCTTTGGAGTTTCTTGCATCTTTGGGTTGGTTGGGCCTTTAAACCATCCTCTGCTACCAACTTGTTTCTATTATTTCTTTCATATAGGCCCAATAATCAGGATGCAAGTCATGAGAATATAAACAGTATTTATTTCTTTGTTTCTATTGTAGGAGAACATCAGGCAAGCAAGAAAGCAGTCCAGGACATCAGTATATATACACAGTAGGAGGAGTCAAAGGTAAGGAGGAGTCAGTGGGTGGGACAATTGATGTATTAATGATTAACCCTTACATGGCTTTAAGTATATACATATAGTTAGGTATTTTCCACATGTAACACACCTACTGAGAGCATTGGCGTTGGTAATGTTCTTTCCCGATCTGTGCACCAGCTTGTAGTCATACCCAGTGGTGGGATTCTACCGGTTTGCACCAGTTTGGTAGAACCGGTTGTTAAGTAGTTAAGCAATTCGGAGAATGGTTGTTAGAAAAAATATCCTGTTTTTTTCCACTTTACAGGGTTAATCCTGTAAGGAATTTTTGTTTCCTAGCCTAATCTTTATTGCCCTGCTTACAGAAACTGTCTCTCAGTTAACCCTTATTACATTCTTGGCAGTACGCCTAGACTTACTGTCACTTCTGGTTCCAGAGCTTCTCTGAGTTTTTTTTTTTTTTTTTGCTTGACTTTCTTAAAGGGGAAGGGTTCTTTTAAGCTTTTTACACTGCTGTTGGGAGGAAATACTCCCCTGTTGGAGTTCTTCCAGCCAGGGTGCAATGATCAGCACTTTGAAGAAATAATTGAATAACGAAGCAGAAGCTTTTAATGACAAGGAACCAAGATGAGTGACATTCAGCAAGGCTTCTTGGCTAGCTAGAAGGATTGACATTCAAACGTGAGTTTACATACCCTTTCTGACATTTGGTCTAAAACTGGTTTTTGGTGAAATTTAATTCTGTGCTTGGTGATGTTTAATCCTGTGTTTAGTGATGAGATAATTTTCCCTATTCAGCTTTGTTTGGAAGGAAAAATGTTAATCTCTGTTCCTGAAAAGAAGCAGCTTTGGAAATCTG
The DNA here is from genome assembly GCA_037215915.1 of Pantherophis vulpinus. Taxonomy (NCBI): domain Eukaryota; kingdom Metazoa; phylum Chordata; class Lepidosauria; order Squamata; family Colubridae; genus Pantherophis; species Pantherophis vulpinus. The sequence continues at coordinate 809,276 of JAXLNS010000038.1, forward strand.
ACTAGTTCCTGTGTCTATTTGTTCTGGTAATTGGTTTAACAAGCAACAGATACTCTGTTTGCTCCTTTGCTTCATTCTGGAGAGCTTAAATGACCTCTCTGCTAAAGGGTTTCACTTTATGAGCAAGAATTGGCTGCTGATAGTTATCATTGCATTTTAACTATTTTAATTCCTCAAGTTGCTCTGGCACCCTGCCTGATTTGTAACTCCAGTTTGCAGGTATTTCTAATCTAATAATTGGTATTTAGGGCAGCTTTTTGCAAGCAAAGAAGCATTTTGTATTTTTGTACAGGTAATCCTTGATTTACAACAGTTACAATGGCACTGAAAAAAGTGACTTATGACCGATTTTCACACTTATGACCATTGCAGCAAACTGTCATTAGGGTAAAGAAGCGATGCCACATGACCACCTGGCCACAGCCACCCGGTCACATGAAGCACCGCAGTTGTGAAATGAGTGACATGGTTGTTAAGAATGCTGCAACGGGCATAAATGATGAGTGGTCATAAGTGCGAGGACTGGTCAAAAGTGCAAGGACCTGTCAGAAATCACTTTTTTCAGCCATCTGGGTAGTCCCTATGTGCATAGGGACTACTCAGAGGGCTGAAAAAGGTATTTTTGACTGGTCCTCGCACTTTTGACCGGTCCTCACACTTACGACTGTCCTCACATTTTACATTTTATTTATTTATTTATTTATTGGTTTGATTTATATGCCGCCCTTTTCCGGAGACTCAGGGCAGCTTACAATGCATTAAGCAATAGCCTTCATACTTTTGTATATACTGTACCTGCTTAGTAGGGCTTTCGCCCCACCCCCCAAGCGGTGTTCTTTTTTATACAAAGTCAGCTTATTGCCCCCACAAACCAGGTCCTCATTTTACCTACCTCGAAAGGATGGAAGGCTGAGTCAACCTTGAGCTTGGTGAGATTTGAACTTGCAGTAATTGCAGGCAGCTGGTGTTACTTAACAGTGCTTTAGTCTGCTGCGCCACCAAGGCTCTATCTTGTCACCGTGGTGAAGAGAAGCAGTTGTGAAATGAGTGACATGGTTGTTAAGAATGCTGCAACGGGCATAAATGTGAGGATGGTCATAAGTGTGAGGACCAGTCAAAAGTGCGAGGATTCAGAAACTGAATTGGTTAAAGATTGCATGATTAAGTGAGCACAAAATTTTGCAGAACCAGTGATGTTGGAAACATGGGAAAAAATATGGGTTCAGAATGTTAAATTTACACAGTCGCAGAATTTGAGGGAAAATTTTTACAAAATGTTTTATAGATGGCATTTAGACCCTAAGAAATTGTCGTGTATGTACCCTAATGTTCAGCCAAAATGTTGGAGGTGTGATTGTACAGATGCTACATATTATCATATTTGGTGGACCTGTAAGAAAGTTAAGGCTTTTTGGATAAAAATTTGGTGGGTCATGCAGAATGTTTTGAAGAAAAAAATTCAATTTTCTCCACAATTGTTTCTTTTGGGTATAGTTAAGGGTTTTACAGTGGATGAAACAAAATTGATTTTGTATATGATTACAGCAGCGAGATTGTTGATAGGTAAATATTGGAAAAATGAAGCTTTGCCTACTGTTCAAGAATGGACTTTGAAGATGGCTAGTTTCGCTGAGATGGCGAAGATTTCAGCATATTTAAAAGACCGCTCGCAAGAGACTTATGAATGTGAATGGAAAAAGTGGATAGATTATGTGCAGAACAAATATCAAACTAGGAAGTATCAAATAGCTTTTTATTGATAGTATTATATTATATTATATTAAGATAGAAATATTTGAACTATGTGAAGATGAAACATGATATGGGGGTTGGGGGGGTTTAGAGCTCAAGGTTTTTTTTTATATAAAGGGGATAATGATGGGGTACATTCTATGGAAGTCCGGGGGGGAGGGGAGGGTTAGGGGGGTCAGGGAGGGGGGGTTGGGGAGCTTGGGGTGGGCTAGGGGGGTGAAAATGGGGTGAAAATGTATTGGTAAAACTTTTACAATAAAAAAAAAAAAAGTGCGAGGACTGGTCAGAAATGACTTTTTTCAGTCCTCTGAGTAGTCCCTATGCACATAGCCAGTAACCCGGTCACATGACCACCAAGCCACACCCACCCAGTCACATGACAACCAAGCCACACCCCCAAATAAGCCACGCCCACAGAACCGGTTGTTAAAAAAAATTGGTCATACCCCGTCAGGAAAATCTGGCCATCCTGGGGGGCATGTAGTTTGGTGTTTGTCAGTCCCCAGCAATGAGACCCAACAGCGGCTTATGGTCAGTTATGAGTTCGAATTTCCTCCCATACACATATTAGTGGAACCGTTTAATACCCGCCACCGCAGCCAGGGCTTCCCTGTCTAACTGGCTGTAATTGCTTTTGGTGGGTGATAATGTTTTTGAGGAAAACGTAATTGGGGCTTCTGTGCCATCCGGAAGCCTATGGCTTAGGACTGCTCCCACCCCAAAAGGAGAAGCATCGCAAGTCACTATGAGGGGAAGTGTTTCATTGTATTGAATAAGAACACTGTCTGAAGATAACAAGTCTTTAACAGCTGCAAATGAGTGGGCTTCCTTCCTTCCCCAGGTCCACGTGGCCATCTTCCCTAGTAGTTTGTGTAATGGCTCAGCAATGGTGGCTTTCTGTTTTAAGAAAATACTATAAAAATTTAGCAGCCCAAGAAATGCCTGGAGTTCAGTTTTGTTCTTTGGGGTTGGGGCTTCTTTAATTGCCTTGATTTTACTATCCGTGGGATGGATCCCTGAACCATCAATTAAATATCCCAGGAATTCGACTTTCTTCAACCCAATTTGGCATTTTTCCTTTTTGACTTTCAGTCCCTTCTTTTGAAATCTGCTCGATGTCTCTTCCAATCTGTTGATCAATTGTTCTTTCTTCTCCCCTGACATGAGGACATCGTCAAAATAGGTAACTACTCCTGGGATGTCCTGTAGAAGGCGCTCCATCATGCTCTGGAATAGTCTTGGGGCCACGCTTACTCCAAACTGCAATTGGTTGCATTTAAATGCCCCGCGGTGTGTCACAATGGTTTGGGCTTCCGCGGTTGTGCCATCTACTGGCAATTGTTGATATGCTTGGGCTAAATCTAATTTGGCAAATATTTTTCCGTTTCCCAGCGAATGTAGCAGGTGTTGCACTACTGGCACAGGGTATGCACTCTGTTGTAATCAGTGGTGAAATTTAAAATTTGTTACTACCGGTTCTGTGGGCGTGGCTTGGGGGGGGGGGTAATGTGACTGGGTGGGCATGGTCAACTTTTTTCTTTTAACTTTTAAAGGCATTTTTTTCTACAATCTCTTTGGCCAAAGAGGTTGCAGAAAAAATGCTTTTAAAAGCTTCTGATGATCCCAGCTGCGCCGCGCGATCATCAGAGGCTTTTTTTTACTTTTAAAAGCATTTTTTCAGCCAAAGAGGTTGTAGAAAAAATGCTTTTAAAGTAAAAAAAAAAAAGCCTCTGATGATCGTGCGGCTCAGCTGGGCAAGGGGGGGGGCCCACAGGGATTTTTGCTACTGGTTCTCCGAACCATCCGCCGCCACCTGGGCGATCCGGTCCGAACCAGGAGCATTTCACCCCTGGTTGTAATGCTTTATTTAATGTGCATTTATAGTCTCCACAGATGCACACTGACCCATCTGATTTAATCGGGGTGACTATTGGGGTCTCCCACGTGGTGTGGTCGATTGGCTCCAGAATCCCCTGGGCAATTAGCTTATCTAATTGCTCATCTACCTTGGGCCAAAGAGCAAACAGAACCCTGCAGGGTTTTAGCCAGATTGGGGTAACACTAGGGTCTAGGTTAAAAGATAAAGGTTTTCCTGTATACTTGCCTAGGCTCCCGTCGAAAACGTCCCCAAACTTTGCCAGCAGTTGATCTAGTTCACTCCCGCTGATTTTATTGATGCCGGTGACCCCTAATCCTAGGGGTTTGAACCACTCCAGGCCCAGTAGAGTTGATCTGTCATTGTCAATGACAGTTAGGGGCAGCTGTCCACTGAAGTCATTCAACTTGACTTGCACTGATGCTCTTCCTAGCACAGGGATGTTATTTCCCTGGAAATCATTTAAAGTGATGTTTTGCGGTTTGAGTTGTTTTTTCTTCATTGTCGGGATGAGGCTCTTCAGTGTCTGCCATGACACAATGGTGAAGAAGGACCCCGTGTCTAATTCCATGCTGCAAGGGGTCCCCTCTATAGGGATGGTGATGTGGTATTTATCAGCATCACATGCGTCTGAGTGGCCCACAGTTGTTTGATTTATTCCTCTTGCTTCTGGGTAGGGTTCTTCCCTGCGCTTGTTTCTTTGGGGCCCTGGTCTCATGTGTCCTTGCCTCCCTGGACCAGCCTGGGGTCTGGGTTGGTATGGTATAGGCTGGGTGGCCCTGCAGACCTCAGCTATGTTTTCCTTTTCCTTGGAGCCAAGGAGGGGAAGGACAACCTTTATGGAGAACCAATTTGGTCTCATGGTTATGGCCACAGACTGCAAGGCTGGAGAACTGAGTTCAAATCCTGCTTTGACCATGATGGTCGTCTGAAAGATTTTGGGCTGGTCATTTTTTTTCTGCTCAGCACTAGGAGGGAGGCTTTGGTAAGCTACTTGTGTAAGTATTGTGGCAATTTTCTTCCTGTTTCATGCTTTGAGGGCTGTTTAAGCTCTCTGAAAGCAAAGGTTTTGGATAAACTATTTTTACTCAGCCAGGCTGGGGGGCGGCGGCGCGGGGGGGGGAGGCAATCATTTGTCTTCCCAGCTATCCTGTTCCTTCTTTGATGTGCCCCCCCCCAAGAGTGATTTGAATACTATTTGCCTGACACAAAGGCATTACATAAATGTTAATCAGTAAAGCCTGGGAGCTTTACCTTTTAAAATCCTGAATGTGTTATTTACAAGTTTACTATATAGCCTCCATGGACAAGTATAGTCTATTTGACACATGACATTTTTTTTTCTTTCCTCCACCTTTAGCTGTGGAAGCAAATACATTCTCATGTAGCTTCCCAGCTTTGTAAGATCTTATTCTGGGAATTATCAAGAAATTGGAAAGTAACTTTTTGGCAGCAAAATAATTGAAGCTATAGTAAATATATAATTATCAAACAACAAAAAGGGCCTTAAGGGAACTCTGTAGTTATCACAAAATACTGCAAGAATAGTGATTACAAAAAATTACATGAGGGGAGTTATTGGGGTACTAAAACATTGGTAGAAACATATTTGAAATTCTTTTTTTTAATTAAATATTTTATTTTAATTAAAAAGAAAAAACAAAACAATCATAAATACGACAATACAACATACATAACAAGTAAACATAAATCAAGTCTCGCGACTTCTATTTTAACTAGTCACATCGGTAAACTATATTCATTTATATATATTTCTACACATTTACATGCATAATGATATCCTAAATTCCCTCATTGATTTACTCTTTTTCTTAATTGGTACTCAAGTTTTATCTATATGTTTCATCTCCTTTTTTGTGTCCCTATTTTTATTTTCCTTTCCTTTTCTCCAACCAGTCATACCATTTTTGCCATACTAGGTAGTAGTCTGTTTCTTCCTTTTCTTGTAAATCTTTTGTGAGTCTGTCCATTTCTGCACATTCCATAATTTTAAGAATTATTTTATCTTCTGTTGGTGTATCTCCATGTTTCCAACTCTGAGCAAAAACTATCCGTGCAGCCGTTAACATGTGAGTGATTAGGTATTTTATTTCTTTTTCATAGTGTGTTGTGAATATTCCTAGTAAATAGGTTTCTGGTTTCATTTCTGTTTTCTGATTTGTAATTTCTTCTATTTGCTTCTTAATTATCTGCCAGAACTGTTTCGCTTTTTGGCAGGACCACCACATGTGGTAATACATTCCTTTTTGCGATTTACACTTCCAACAATCTGGGGAAGTATTTGGGAACATTTTTGCTAGGCGCGCAGGAGGGAGGTGCCACCTATAAAACATTTTATACATGTTTTCTTTATAGGGTACAGACATTGTTAGTTTGTAATTTACATTCCATAATTTTTCCCATTTATCCAATTCAATGCTATAACCAAATTTTTTTGCCCATGTAATCATATTTTCCTTAACCACTTCCTCTTCTAATTTATATCGTAATAGGTAATTATAGATTTTGGATATCAATTCATCATCTGTTCCCAATAAAATTTTGTCTAATTCATTTGGCTCTTTTTGGAATCCAAATTATACCAAATCCATCCTATATCTAGATTCTATTTGTAAATATGGCCACCAAACAATGTCTGTACCCTGTTCTTCCAATTCTTGTCATGGTCTTAGTTCTCCTTTGCTATTCAACAAGTCTTTATAGGTTCTCATTTTATTCATATCCATGGCATTAGGATATATCTGCGCCTCCATGGTCGAGAGCCATTCTGGAATTTTGTCATAATGCATTTTTTTGATCTCTTGCCACGTTTTAAGCAAAGGTCCTCTAATAATGTGCCTTTGAAAATATCTATGATGTTTATCTCTCCCCTCCCATAAGAATGCATGCCAGTCTCTTTGTAGGTCAAAACCCTCTAATGTTAATATCCTTTTGTTTTTGAGTTCTATCCAGTCTCTTATCCAAATTAGTGATGTCGCTTTATAGTATGTTTGCCAGTCTGGTAGTCCTAATCCGCCTTTCTCTCGTATATCCTGGAGATGTTTTAGTTTGATTCTTGCCTTCTTCCCTTGCCAAATATAGTCTGCAATCATTTTATTGAAATCTTTGAAAAAATCTTTTCCTGGGCTTATCGGGATTACTTGGAATAAATATAGTATTCTAGGTAATACATTCATTTTAATGGATGCAATCTTTCCTAGAAATGATAGCTGTAACTTACTCCATATTTCTAGGTATTTTTTAATCTGTTTTGCCAATTTATTATAATTATCCTCCCTAAGTGTTGACCCTTTGTTGGAAAGCCAAATTCCTAAATATTTTACTTTTTTTACTATTTGTATTCCTAATTTATCTTCTAATTCTTTTTCCTTTTCTTTTTCCTGTAGGTTTGTAAGGTTAATGCCTTTGTTTTTTGTTTATTGATTTTTAGTCCGGCCACTCTTCCATACTCTTCTATTTTTGCCAACAATTTCATTTCTGTTTGTGCTGGTTGTTCTAAGATGAATACCACGTCATCAGCAAAAGCTTGGAGTTTATACTCCTCTTTTTTGATTCTGAACCCTTCTATTTCTTTATCTTTCCTGACTTCATTTAATAACATTTCTAATGATAGTATAAACAGTAAAGGGGATAGAGGGCATCCCTGTCTCACTCCTTTTGATATTTTGAATTGTTCTGTCATATCTCCATTTATCCATATCTTTGCTGTTTGAGAGGAGTAAATCTTCCTAATCATATTTAAAAATTTGTCACCAAATTTCATATTCTCCAATTGTAATGTAAAAAATTTCCAATTTAAATTGTCAAAAGCTTTTTGTGTGTCCAAGAAGATTAATGCCAATTGTTTGTCTGATTTTTTTTTCATAATACTCTAAAACGTCGATTATTAGCCTCATATTATTTTTTATTTGTCTCCTTGGAATAAAGCTGTTCTGATCTGGGTGGATGTATTCATTAATAATTTTTTTTCAGTCTCTGTGTAATGATCAATGTAAATAATTTATAATCTACATTTAGGAGTGATATTGGTCTGTAGTTTTTAATTTGTGTGAGATCTGTTTCTTCCTTTGGAATGAGTGTAATAGTAGTTTCAGTCCACGATTTGGGAATTATGGCTTCTAAAAGTGCATCGTTGAAAACCTGTAGTAGAATTTCATCCATTGGGTGTTGACATGTTTTATAGAATTCTGTTGGTATACCATCTGGTCCTGGGGTTTTATTATTTTTCTGTTTTTTCCTTGCCTCTATTAACTCGATCATAGTAATTGGTCTGTTCAATATCTCTCTCTGTGTCTCTTCTAACTCTTGGATATTTGTTTTGCTTAAACATTCTTTGATATTTTCTTCCCGGATTTCTTCTTGTTTATATAAATTCTGAAAGAAATTTTTTACTATTCGTTTTTTATCCTCATTTCTGTGGTATGTTTTCCCCTCCTCATCTTGCAGCTGGTGTATTGTTCTCTTCTCTTTTTCCTTTTTCAATTTATATGCCAACCAGCGTCCTGTTTTGTTTGCATATTCAAAATGGTTTTGTTTTGCCAATTTAATTTTCCTTGCTATTTCTGCTGTTGTGATTAAGTTAATTTTATGTTTTGTGAGGTTTACTCTTTCTTTAATTGTTTTATTATGGGGCTCTTTCTGTAGTTCTGATTCGTATTTTTTAAGTTCCGTTAGTAGATTATCTCTTGTTTGTTGTTTGTCTTTATTTTTCTTTGCTTTATATGCGATTGTTAGACCTCTTATATAGGCTTTGGCTGTGTCCCACAGGTTCTGGAGTGAAGTTTGTTATTTCGTATTTATCTGGAAGAATGCGATCATTTCTTTCTCTATCATTTTTGAATAGTCTTTATCTTTTATTATTTCCTTGTCCATCATCCATCTCTTTTGTCTTCGGTATCCTTTCCATATTAGTGTTATTGGGCTATGATCTGCCCAGATGTTTGCCGCTATTTCAATTTCTTTTATGTCTTTTCTAAGTTCTGTAGTCATCCAGGCCATATCTATTCTAGACCACGATTGATGCGGGCTAGAATAGAATGTATATTGTTTTTTACTTTTATTCATCTCTCTCCATACATCTTGTAATTGCAGTTCCTGAGCCATATCTTTAAATGTATCTGGGAGTGTTCTTTTCCTAGTTTTATTCTTTTTGCTACTCTGATAGTCCTTTTCCATATCCATAATCGCATTAAAATCCCCTATAATACAGATATTCTCGTATTCTAAATCTTTAACTATATTATGCATTCTTTTAAAAAATTCGTTTTGATTTCCATTTGGTGTATATATTGATATTAATAGTATGTTTTTTGATTTTGTCTGAATTTCAATCATCAAAATCCTTCCGTCCTCGTCTGTATATATTTGTTTTGTCTGTAAGTGTTTTTTTAATGTATATTGCAATCCCCCTCTTTTTTTGTTCTGCTAGTGAGGTGTATACTGTTCCTAGTCATTGATTCTCTAATAGTTTTTGATGATGTTTCTTGATGTGGACCTCTTGCAAATTTATAATATCCATATCCAATTTTTGCAGTTTTTTAAATGTATGAGTTCTTTTGGTTGGTATATTTAGTTCATTTATGTTAATTGAGATCATTTTTAATTCCCGTTCCATTCTTCTTTCTTATCTGTTCGTTGTCCTTAGTCTTCTTGTGTTTCTTGTTATTATTTGTGTTTTTTCCCTCGCTCCCTCTCTTTCAATCCTCTCTCTTTCCATTCTTCTCTTTTCTTATTGCTCTCTTTCCGTTTCTTCTGTAGAATGTTCCTCCTGGGTCTTGTTGTCTGCTTCTTCTCTGATTTCCTGTTCCTCTTCTAACACAAAATGGTGGTCAAAAAATTATTGGGCTTTTTCCAAAGTGTCAATTTTATATTTCTTATCTTGCCAGGAAATCAGGATACCTTCAGGTATCAACCAGCGAAACATTATTTTGTATTTATTTAATTGCGATGTTAGGAAATTATAATTTTTCCTCTGGTCTCTGATCCTCCTTGGAATCTGTTTAAGCATTGTTATTTCCTTTCCCTTATATAAAATTGCTTCTTCTCTCATTTTTTAATAGATATCTTCTTTTACAGTTTTTCTGGCAAATCTGATATGCACCTCCTTAGGTAACTTATGCCTACGCGCATAATTTGTGTGGACTCTATAAATCTCGTCCATATCTCTTCTGATATCTTCTTTATCTTTCTAGATTGCTTCCTCTAAGATTCCCGCCATCAATTCTCCTAAATCTTCCTCTTTACTTTCAGCTACGTTCTGGAACCTGAGGTAGAAAGACGCTTTCTCCATCTCTAAATACGTGATTGAATCTTTTAGTTCTTTATTTAATGTTGCTTGATTTTGTTCCATCATTTCCACTTTCCTATCCGTTTGTTCCATTTTCGTCTCCACCTTCTGAATCCGTTGTTCATTTCTCGCAATATTCTGCTGTATTTTTTGAATCTTGTCATCCATTCTCTTAATATTATCTTTTATTTCTCCCACATCTATTTTCAGGTCCTCATGATTCCTTTTTGTTTCTTCGTGGTTGTTTGCGATGCACTCTTGTGTTTTATTCATTCCTTCTTGTATCATAGCTAGGACCGATTGAATATTTTGTATGTTAAAGGTGGAGGTCGTCTTTTCTTTCTCTGTTCCTAACATGGTGTCAATTGATCTTTGCTGCGCAGGGGAGGCTGTAAGTGTTGTCTGATTTGAGGTTATTTTCTTGCTTATCTTAGTTATCGATGCTGAGCCTGTAGTTGCCATTTTTACTCTTTGTTTTACACTTTCCCAAATTTTCATACACTTATTTACTTTTATGATCTTTGTATTTATACGTCTATGTTGGTGCTTAACTTGTTTAGTATATGAATCTTCAGATAAGAACCAATAGGAGAGATATTATAGTTTGTCTATATTGATATATCTGTCTCCTTAATGGATAGATCTTTGTATATAATTTTACTTCTCTGTCACACAGTCACTATTTCTATATAACTTTCAATATACCTGTTCAAGATTCTATAAAGTTTTTAAATTTCAACTTTTCAATATCCTTATATAAGGGGTAAATCAGATGGGGAGATGAGGGAAAAATCTAGGATTTCAGCAACTCATTAACTTATTCTTACTATCGTTAGTTGTTTATATTTGATCTAAATAGTATAGTATAGTATATATAATCAGTCTAATCATTCTAGGGTAGTGAATATAAAATTCTAGACAATATTAATATTTAAGATAAATAACAAAATAGAGAACTATATCACTATATAAATATATTACTAAGCTAATAGTTGATATATGCAATGCTAAAACAGATAATTAATTATATTTAATATGAATAATATAGTATATATAATCAACCTAATCAATCTAGGGTAGTAAATATAAAATTATAAATTCTAAACAGTATTGATATTTAAAGTAGATAACTAAATGTATAGGTAAATATAATAAGTATAGTAAGTAAATATGTCAATATATAAATGTAACACTAATAGTTGGTATCTACAACACTAAAGCGTTATATCTCAACTTTTATATAGAGGATAACGATCCAAACTCCCTCACTTAATAATTCTTAATAATCAGTAAGTGTCTCTATTTGATTTAAGCAGTTATATATTATACTAAGTTGGTTGGTGATCATTCTCCTTCCGCTTTGCAATCTTCTTTCACTCTTGCATCACCTGTCTTCTTGTCACTGTCAATTTATTTTCAGTCTCTGCTCTTAATTGTCTCAAATATCCCAATATCCAAGAGTCAAAATGTCCACAGGTTAGAAAAATTCTTTGTAATTAGTCTATGAGTCTCTCGTATTAACACCAACTTCCCAGTCACCGTTGTAGATTAGTCCTCCGTTTCCTATCTCCGATGTTATTAACTATCGTCGATCTTGCCTTTTTCCTTTCTTAGATCACTGTCCTCCTTCTCAGTCAATTTAAGGTTTATTTAAGATTTTAAGGTTTAGATCTCTTTCAAATCCGGATTCTGATTGCAAAAAACAAATATAGCAACACTAATTGCAAATACAGCTTCTGCTACCGCCGTCCGTTCGTCTTCTTCACCTCTTCTTGGCACTCAGCGATCTCCTATTCTCCGACTTCTCTCTCGCCACTCACCGCTCTGGACCCAGTCATTTTCTCTATGTAGTCCATTTATTTTGTATTTCACGGCTCTTTTACCGGTATGTCTTCTGGAATCTCTCCATTTCCACCGTCCGTCTTTTTCTGCGCTGTCACTGTCCGTCCGAGTTAAATTTCCCGCTCCTCACACTAATTCCTTGCCGCTCACCTGGCTGTCATTTCGCTGCTTGTTTGGAGTCTCACTTTCTCCGCTCACTGTTCTCACGCTATGGCTGTACCTCTTTCAGAACTTTCGTTCTCTCGTTCGATCCTTTACCGATGTGTTCTCTTACTTTGATTTTTGCTTCCCACTCTTCGGTATATCAGTGTTTCAGGCCAGCCAAAATGGCTGGTTTTTTCCTGATCAGAATTAAGAGGTTCTCCTGAACCTTTGGAGAGATTGCTTTGCTCTCCGAGGTCCTTGAAGACTCCTCTTTTTTCTATTGATCTCTTCGGGATCAATAGCGCCTAAATCGGCTTCCAGATCAGGAATATTGGAACTTCAAGAATGGAGCTCTGTTCTCATCATTCCAGGCACATTGACGTCACCGCTGGAAGTCCAATGTATTTGAAATTCTATGCTACCCTTGGAATTTATAGGTATAATATTGTAGAAGCATTTGACAGTGATAGAGGAACCCATTTCACTGGAAGGGTATTACAAATAATAATGGATTCTTTGGGGATTAGGCGGGAACACTACACACCCTGGCACCCTTTAAATTCTGGAAAGCAAAACAAGGGAGCCAAACTTTGAAAAATCAGTTAATATTAGAAACCAAGTTATGTTGGACCTCTTTTTTGTCTCTTCTCAGAAATAAAGGACTTCTTGCTCAACAGCCACCACTAGAGTTTGCAGTCCACAATATCCAGCCTGGCTGCAGTCCAGCCCGGATGGCTGCCACCAGGTTGCAGATTAGCACCACGCCCACACCAGCATCTCCATGCCCCACTCACTAGCCTTTCACTGGGACCGCCCCACCCCTGTATGGGAAAGCCACGCTGCCAATCTCTCCCCCTCCCCTTGTCCCTACCTGAGTGCAGAAGAAGGAAGGCGATGGGACGGATCTCCGGAATGGGAACTTTAGGCCATGGGGCTTCTGCCTGCCATGGGTGATTGTGCAATAGGCAATCGCAGGGTCTGTGGAGAGGACACAGCAGACGAGCAGCTTCTGGCATTGCTGTGTGTGTGTGTGCAGAGAGGAGGGTGGACAAAAAGGGAAACCAGTGCTCCGCAGGTTTTTTTTTTTAACCTGCCAGAGGCTCTGGACAAAGGCTTCCCATTTTGATCCCTCCCCCATCGTTGCCTCTGTGTGGCTCTCCGCTCACTTCTCCCAGACCTGCACACGTGTTTGTGTCTGTTTGTGTGCATGCGGGGGGGAGGTGTCAGGCAGAAGGGGCTCCGCAGCCCGCTGCGACCATCAAGCTGGTCCTCCAAGAAGCGGCGGCACCAGCAGCAGGCAGAGTTGGGGGGGATGCATGTGATACGGACCACTGGATGTACCTGCTCCATCCCATGTGGCTGGGACGGAGCAGGCGGCTGCCTGGGGCATCCAGTAGGCCAGACTGCGTGCCTCTCTCCAGCGCTTCTGCCTGCAGCTACTGCCGCATCAGCATTGTGGTTGTCCTTGGGGGGGCGGGGTGGAGGGGCATGGCCGTGGTGGTCACAGCTGACTGGGTGTGGCCTGGGGGGCACGGCCAGCTTGACGTCACTCATGTAGGGGGACACCTGTTGGGGCCAGGTGGGGTTGGGGAGGAATCCAGGGGTCTCCAGTGGGTGGGGCGGTGGGTAGGAGGATTGTCCAACGGGATGAGGTTAGGAAAGGTGAGGCAGGAAGTAGGGCGGCTGCTGCTAGAAACCCCTGGGCATGTGCATAAGAGGCAGCGAGTGCACGAGAGCTAGCATCTTGGGTGAAAGGGAAGTGCTCAGAATGCAGTCCCCAGGGACGCCAGGCCTCACGCACTCGCCTCACGGGGCAAGGCAGCACTGCATATCTAAGGCTGGCCGCAGTCCGGCCCAGATGGCTGCCACCAGGTTTCAGATCAGCACCCGGTTGGCCTGGGGCAGGCCGAGGCACCGTGGGCTGGTCCTTCGCTGTTTCCAGGGTGAACCCACGGGCCAGTTCTAACCACCTCATGGGCCAAATCTGGCCTGCTGGCCTTGAGCTTGACACCCCTGCCATAGGGATCCAGAAGGTATAAAACCCACCCATTCTCAACTCCATTTTGTCAGCTGTCCCAGAACTGCACACTGTGTGTGTTGGTTCTGTTCACCAATAAACAGAATCTTTGTTTCCAATCAGCCTTCATTTTATTCCCAGATTGGAACTGGACCTGGATATTTTTTCCAACAATTTGGCCCTCCAAGATGGGACTCTAAGATAACCTGACCAACGGACCTGCCCCAGGTAAGCCTCCACCTTGCTGGCAGCAGGTCCATTGTGTCTATGGGTGGGTTCCCCTGGACCTTGGCCATTTGGAGCATGGGTAGTAAAGGGAGTTTTGAGTTTTGAGCTCAACAGGCTTCTTGGAAAGAAGGTGAGTACCTCTAAATTTAAATTCAAAAGGCCAGGAAGTGAAAGAGACTGTGTATGTGTGGGAATATGTTTGAGAAAAATCCCTTCTCTGCCACAGCTGGATCCTGCTCCCTCTGTGCTTTTTCTAGTCACAAACATATTCACTGCTAGTCCCACTGGACCCTGACCAGTGAATTCTGGAAAGCAAGGGGATTAAGCCAGAGCGTAGGACCTTCTGCTAACAGAAGAGAGTGTGTGTGGGGGAAAGTGATTGAATAATGAGCACAGCCATCGCCACCACCTTAGGGGTAGGGCTCAAGAAGTTGTCACGGCCCATATGCTTTGAGCAAATGGATGGCTCGTTATTGGGGGGGGGGCAACCAGCAACCCATGTTATGGAACGGGTCATGTTAGAAATAGGGCCACATCAAGAGGTTATATGTTTCGTGGTGGTCCCAAGGATAACAGAAGAGGTTGTCCTGGGTCTAGCCAAGGACAGTAGGAGTACTATGACACAGGTTAAGGCAACTGGTGAACTGGCCTTCCCTAGAGTATGTCAGAGTTTGTTGCAAAATCAAATCCAGAAAGCACACACAGGTAAACTGATTCAGCAGGATTCATTAATTTCTTTTTATATACAATATAACACGTGAAAATAAATGTACAATACCAATAGCTGATTCTTCCAACGTGGTAGAGAGAAGAGATTGCTTTTAGTTCCAGCAGCAGACTAGTTTGCAGCTTCAAAGCTCAAACACAGAGCTGAGCCACGCCCAGCTGTTTAGAAACTGTTTCAGTTTCTAAACAGTCCCCATTGGCTGACTTAGTTGCTATGCCTATTCATTGGCTGACCTTCTTACTATGTCTCCATTCCAGTTCATGAATATTCTGACACTCCTCCCTTCATGACTGGAAGAGACATAAATCCAAATAACTTAATATTCTTCAAATAACTGTATTTGAAGACCCACATTCACAGTTCCCTTCAAATACCTGAGAATCCTTTTTACACCCATCCAATGCAATTGTGTTGGTGCAGCAGTAAAGTGACTCAAAATGCTTACTGCACAAGCTATGTCTGGTCTGGACCACTGTGACAGATATAACAGGCTCCCTATTGCTGACTGATCTATCTCTTGATCACAGGCTTCACTTTCGTCCTCACCCAAACTGTTATGAAAATCTGTGCTCATAGGTGTTGGAGCAGTATTACAATCTTTCATGTTATATCTCTCCAACAACTGTTCAATTTTTCTTTTTTGACTGAGAACATAACCACCTTTCTCAGTTTTTTGTATCTCCACACCAAGATAATTTCTCCCAAATTCTTTAGTTCAAATTTCTTCTCTAACTTATTAGCAAATTCTTTTACCTGTGATACATCCTTTGCAATGAAACAAATATCATCCACAAATGGTAATAGTTGACAATCCCCACCTTGTAACTTTCCAGTGTAAATGCAACTATCAGCCTTGCAACTCTTGAACCCAAGACCCTTCAATGCAGTATCTAGACAGATATTCCAATTCTTGGCTGACTGCTTCAGCCCATAAATGGCCTTGTTCAATTTATATACCATGTTAGGCTTTTTACTTTCATACCGTGGTGCTTGAACCATGTAAATTTCTTCCTCTAATTCTGCATTGAGGAATGCAGTGGTTATGTCAAAATGCCAAATTTTATGGCCATGTGCCACTGCCAACACTAGTGCCAGCCTTATGCTTTCACTCTTTACAGTTGGTACGAATACTTCATCATAGTGCACATTTTTCATCTGTGAAAAACCTTGTGCCACTAACCTTGCTTTATATTGTATCTCATTGTTGGGTAGTACTTTTTTTTTGTATACCCATTTGCATTCTTTGCTGCCCTGTGGCAAAGTCATAGATGTGAACATGTTATGTTCATCCATGGATTTCATTTCCTTATCCATGGCTTCTTTCCACTTTACTTGTTCTAGTTTAGGTAATGCCAATACTTCCTTATAGTTCCTTGGCTCATACCATACATTACACACCTTTACTTTACTAGCAGAATACCTGTCAGGTGGAATCCCCTTGTTCCATTGCTCTGACTTGCGTAGCATTCACTGCTCCTGTGTTTCAACCCTCTCTTGCTTCATATCTTTTTCAGCTTCTCCTCCCTGAACGCTGACACTGTCACTAAGTGAGTTACTAACACTAAGTGAGTTACCATCACTAAATGGATCACTGTCACTAAGTGGATAATTCCATAAATTTGCATCAATTCTGTTCCAATTTTTCTCTGCAAATCTAGCAGACCTGGAAATGACTATTCTTTTGATCCCATCACTAAAGCGATAGCTCTTTGAATCTGGCTCATAGCCCATAATCCTGAGCTTTCTAGCCTTTGGTTGTCCCTTTCTTCTAATTGTTTTTGGAATATGCACTCACGCATTGCTTCCCAAAACTCTTAAATGTGCCAGAGATGGCTTTCTCCCATATAGCCCTGCATATGGAGTATCATTAATGGAGAAACTCCACAGCCTATTGATTAAATAGTTAGCAGTCAACATGGCTTCACCCCAATATGACTTGCTCAGACCAGAATCCTCCAACAGTGAGTTCTTCATTGTTTGTAAAACACAATTCCTCCTCTCAACAACACCATTCTCAGCTGCTGTGTACGGATTTGTGCATCTGTGTTTTATACCTAACTGTCCCAACCATTGTTGAAAACTTGCTGACATGAATTCTGAACCTCTGTCAGTTTGCAGCTGACATACCTGTTTATATCTCAGCGGCTTTTGATACCATCGACCATGGTATCATGCTGCACCGGTTGGAAGAGTTGGGGATGGGGTGAGAGGACCGACCCCTGAGGCACTCCACATATGAGAGGCCTCGAGGTCGACCTCTGCCCCCCTGTCAACACAAACTGCGACCGGTCTGAGAGAAAGGAGGAGAACCACTGTAACACGGTGCTCCCCATCCCCAACTCTTCCAACCGGTGCAGCATGATACCATGGTCGATGGTATCAAAAGCCGCTGAGAGGTCTAACAGGGCCAGAACGGAGGAGCAACCTCTGTCCCGAGCCCTCCAGAGATCATCTACCAACACGACCAATGCTGTTTCTGTGCTGTGCCCGGGCCTGAAACCTGACTGGAACGGATCTAGATAAGATGTTTCCTCCAGGTACTGTGGAAACTGTCGTGCGACCACACTCTCAACAACCTTCACCACAAAGCAGAGGTTGGAGACAGGACGATAGTTGGCTAATACTGCCGGGTCCAGGGAAGGCTTCTTGAGGAGAGGCCTCACCACCGCCTCTTTCAAGGCCGTGGGGAAGTAACCCTCACTCAACGAAGCGTTGATAATTCCCTGGAGCCAGCCTCGTGTAATCTCCCGGGAAGCCAGTACTTACCAGGAGGGACACGGGTCCAGTAAACATGTGGCCGCACTAAGTCTCCCCAGAATCCTGTCCACGTCATCAGGGGTCACAGTGTCAGGGTATTGATCGATCCCATTTTTGGCTCTGGGACAATCACCCTGGTTAATTAGAGGGTGGACCATGGCTTTTCCAAGTTGTAATATTCTGAAATAAAACCCGAAGAAAATATTCTTTAAAAAAACTCTTTTATTTGTTATAAAGAAAATAAAACATCTCACTAACTAAGAAAAGTAATTGTTACATTTTGAATAAAGTTCGTGCCAGCTGCTTTCTCAGCAGCCGACACCTCTGGCAAGAGAACAAAGGAAAAGAGTGTGAAGGAATGTGGGTGGATGCGGATACACGTAGCTTACTGATAAGAAGTTGGCAAGCTACGGAAAGTCTGACAGTCCAGAAATGATGAGCTCAGCTGGTAAATAAAAGAACGCAGTGACATTCCCCTTCTTTTGCCAGTTGAGCGAATATCAGTACATCATCAAATAAGGCACATCTTCTTACGCAGATACTCATGTTGAGCTGCTGGGAGTGGTTTGTTGAGGATGTCAGCAATTTGATCATGTGTAGATACATATTGCATTTTAACAAAACCTTTTTTCACTAAATGTTTTATGTTTTGATAATGGATGTCAATGTGTCTGGACCTAGAACCTGTAAAATGAGATTCAGAAATATAAACCACTGATTCATTGTCTTCCATCACGGTGATCGGTCGGATCGGGTGTGTCCAGATATTTGTGACTAAAGCATCAAACCAAGTTAGAGAATTACATGCATCTGAAACACAAGCATATTCAGCTTCAGTAGATGAACAAGAAACAAAATTCTGTTTACGTACTTGCCAATAAACAGGACATCCATTTAAGAACATCATATAACCTGAAGTACTTTTACGTGATTTCTTATCACTTGCCCAATCAGAATCTGCATAACAACATAATTCTGCATAATCAGTATGTGTTGGTTCTAATAATAATTTCATGTGTTTGGTGTATTTTAGGTATCTCAATAATTTCTTAATACATGTCCAATGAAACTGTTTTGCCTTACCTACGTGTCGAGATAAGAGATTAACACTAAGTGCAATGTCGGGTCTGGTCCAACTACTAATGTACAATAGTGACCCAATGACTGAACGATAAAGTGTTTGATCCTCGAACTCAGGACTTGCTTCATGTGTTAAGTTGTGAAAATCTGTTTGCATGGGTGTCTTTGTTGTGTTAGCATCCTTCATGTTGCAATGATGCAAAACTTGTTCAATTTTATCTTCTTGTGAAAGACTAAACCCCTTCTGTGTTTTTTCAATCTGAACACCTAAATAAGTGCTAATATGACCCAATGATTTCAATGTGAAGTATCTCTGTAAAGCTTTGGCAAAAATTTCACTCATTTGCTTATTTGGACCAATATAAACAATATCATCAACATAAACAAGAACTATCTCATATGCATTGTTAGATCTTTTTGTGAACACGCACTCATCAGTTTCGGACTTAATAAAGCCCATTGAATTTAGTTTGTCAGTAAGACATAAATACCACATTAAACCAGATTGTTTCAGACCATAAAGACTTTTGTTTAGAAACCAGGTATCCCCTTCTTGCTGTCGGAATCCTGGAGGACTTCTCACGTAGATCTCTTCATCTAGGTCTGCATGTAGATAAGCCGTGTCAACATCAAACTGGAAAACTTCTAAACCAAGGATAGTTGCAGTTGCTAAAGCAATTTTTACACTCTCAGTTCTGACTGTCGGTGAATAGGTATTTGTGTAGTCCTCAGGATAACATTGAGCGAAACCCTGAGCTACAAGTCTGGCCTTGTACAGTGACTCACCATTTGGTTTCTTTTTGATTCTGTAGACCCATCGAGTGTCAATGACCTTTTTGTTTGCTGGAGGTTTTGCAGGTGTAAATACTTTAAGTTTCTTTAGACTGTCAATTTCAGCCTGCATTGCATCATACCATTTGTCTTGCTTTGAATCAGGAAGCTGCTTGATTTGCGTGAAATTATCAGGTGGAAGTGTGACATTGCAAATCAAAGGCAAGGGTGCTTTTGTCAGTTGCCAAGAATATCGTTGTGGAGGGATTCCTTTTGTGGCCCTCTTGGAACGTCTCGGAACAACAGTCCAGTCTTCTTCTGCTTCGTCCTCGTCCTCACTTTCGTCACTAGCGTCAACATCCGCGGCTTGCGAAGATGGAACATCGGGTTGAGAAGAATCAGTGGAGTCTTTTTTTTTTTATTGAAAAAGTTTTTCAAATACAGATTTTTCCCCCTTTCCCTCCCCCCAACCCCCCTCCCCCTCCCCTCCCCCCCATGGCTTCTACAAGATGAAATCCAAATTGATATCACATTATATAATACTTTACCACCCTTTTACACCACCCCCTATGTGCTAAACATTTCTTTCTAACATTATTATTATATCCCCCGTATACTATACATTTCAAAACAGCATTCGGCTATAAAACTATATAATAGATCCTAATTTGGCATTTATTCTACTCATAATCTACCCATTTCCTCCACCCCCATACATATATCTCTTAATTCAGATCTTTTAAGTATATTAATATCTAAACATAACATCCGTTTTCCTAAACTAAGCAATCGGTAACCTAACCTATCTCCTTGTACCATATCAATTTTGTTTCACCCACTTTCCTGCAGGTCTACCATACATAATATATTTAATATCTTTATTCTTCTGCCCGTATCACTAAAACATATTTCCATATGTAAATAAAATCCTCAAATTACTTTAAATGTGTATTCCATATAGTATCTTCTGTAATGTCTTTGAACTAAATTGTTAATTCCATCGACCATGTTCGGGTAACATCAAATCCTGCTTCCAACAGTGTATTTAATATCTTCAATTACCATCTGCCCCCATCATTGATAGATATTTCTATATATAAAAAAAAAACCCGAGTGACCTTATATTTATATTCCATATGGTATCTTCTGTAATGTCTTTTATCTAGATAATTAATTTCAACAACCACGTTAGGGTAACAACCAGATCATCTGCATGCCCCTATTCCATAGTTCTCTTGCCTTGTAGCTCGACATATGCGTAGTCCATCTTTCATAGAGTCCATAATAGAAAGTTCCAGTCCACTCAATCACAGGCCATCTTTCCACATCCCAAAGACACCAGCACTGCAGAGATCTGTTATTCTTCTCAAAATAGTATAAGTCTGTAATTTGCCTCCGTTATGTTTTCATGTATCTGCCTTCTATAAGTCCCGCTTATTATATTAAATCGTCTCTAAATAACTGGCATTAGTCTGTTGGGTAAAAAAGTTTTTTTAGTTTAAAATTTTTAAGTTTTGTAGAACCTGCTTCTTCTTTTCTTAACTTGTTGTGGCTTAGATCCCCACCATGGTTGCTTTTTTAAGACTTGTATGTTAACTGATTGAATTACATGCTGGTCTTTAACTTGATAAGACATCAAATCGAGATCCAAAGCCGCCTCTCTTATATTTATAGGTGATCCCACTATAACCTCTGAGGGTGAATCCAAAAGCGGCTCATCCAAAAAGCCCTCTGTAACTTGTTGTTTTTCCATTACCTCCATCTCCATCTGCTTACCCTGAGCTGCAATCTCTTGTTCATTTTGCTTTTCTTTGTCACCCTCCTGTATTCCTGACACTGATGACATACGTGGAGATGTTGGGCCCATTTTAAAAACCTTGTAGTAAAATTCTTCCGCTTTTTCAACAGTGTTTAATTGATATCTTTCTCCTTGATATCTCAATATTATACCAACTCAATATTATACCAACTGGAGCATCTAAATGGGATGTTTTGTTTCTTTAGCTCAGTCACCAAAAATCCAAAGTCTTTTCTGTCTTTTAACATCTTAGACGGCAGACTTTTGCACAATATCATTTCTTATTCCTTTATCAGTAAAATAAATCACCACATCTCTAGGCAATTGCCTTTGTTTTGCCACCCAAGAATTTACTCTGTAGACCTTATCAATTTTACAGAATACTTCTTCAGAGCTGACCTTTAAAATCACAGCCAGAGCTTCAGCAGACATGTTTCTCAAATCCTCTCTGCTATTTTCCTTTATTCCCCTCAGTCTGATCGCAAATTCCATGGATCTGAATTGCATCATTGTAACTTCATTTTCAATCCTTTGCGTTATATTATCAACATTGTAAGTCTTATGATCAGCTTCCTTCATTTTTAACTCTACTTCTAAATTATTTTCTTGAATCATTGTCAAATCATTTTCAATTCTTTGCATTTTATTATCCAAATTATGAATCTTATGATCAGCTTCCTTCATTTTAGACTCTATTTCTGAGTTGATATCTTTATCCATCTTTATAATTATTTCTGAAAAGCTTTTCAAAGCTGTTACAATATATCGCTTCAGGTTAACATACTTTTGTTGAACCAACTCTTTAATTTCCTGTCTAAATTTTTCAAAATTCTGGTTCATAATCTCATCATGTCTTGCCAACGCCTCCACAACAAATTCCTTTAAGTCTTTAAAACCATTCTTCTGCGTCTGTAAGTTCAAGAATTGCTCTTGTGATTTATAAATGGGGGAGCCCCCCCCCCCCCCGCAGCTTTGTTGTCTGGCTTTGTCAGCTTTAGCGCCATCCTGCCACGCAAAAAAAGTCTCTTTTTAAAGAAAAAGTCTTCTCTCCACACAATATCAATATCAAGTCTCTAAGAAAGGAGAAGCATGAAGCAGAAGTTTTTCCCCTTCTCTTCTAGCCAGCGCTATTACTTCAGATACTTTGTAGCATATTAAGCCATTCAGACGGAAGGACTTTCGCTTTCAGCTTTCTTCTCAAGCCTCTAAAGCCAGCCGCCATTTTAAACTTTTTTTTTCCCCTTTCACTCTTTCTTCATTCTTAAAATCAGTCATAGGGTTGTTATACTTGCAGTTTAGAGTCCCAAATCCGGATTTCATCCTGCTTATTTAAACAATCAGTTAGTTTTCACTGATTAGGTTGGTCACATCGTCTAGCTCTGCAAAGCGCAGAGTTCCCCCGAAGCCCGGAGCAGCGGCGAGCTGGATAGGGAGCCTCATCCTGCTTCCTCCCCAAGAGTAAAAAAAAAACTCTGGGGATTTCGCAGAGGGCTCTACCTGTTCTCGCCGGCTCTCCTCACATTTCCTTAAAGAAACGGAGTTTTTCGAGCCGCCTCTCAGCTGTAAAGGCAGCTCTTTACGGGTGGCGGGGCTGGCGGTCCCAAAAGACCGTCTAGTGACGACGGAAGCCAAACCGGAAGCCTCCTAGAATCAGTGGAGTCTTGATCATCAATCTGCGTGGCATCAGCAGTATCATCTCTAGGAAAATAAACTCCAGGATCATTGGAATGAATCCTGGACCAGTCAATATCTTCCTCAAAATTAGCAGATTGGGAAATCACAATTACATGTTTAGAGTCAATAAATTTGCTCCATTTTGAGTTATCATCAATTCCCATAAATCTCAGTCTCTTTGCTGCTGGACTTCCTTTTCTTCTTTGAGTTAAGGGAATGTTCACCATAGCATATGAACCAAAAATATGGATGTTTTTGAGATCGGGCTTGTACC
Source organism: Pantherophis vulpinus (assembly GCA_037215915.1). Taxonomy (NCBI): domain Eukaryota; kingdom Metazoa; phylum Chordata; class Lepidosauria; order Squamata; family Colubridae; genus Pantherophis; species Pantherophis vulpinus. The sequence continues at coordinate 832,523 of JAXLNS010000038.1, forward strand.
CATACAACATGAAGAAAGGAGTCTGATTTGTTACACTGCTCCAAGTACGGTTGACAATGTAATTTGCATATTTTATAGCTTCACCCCAGTATATCTTACCAAGGTTGGCGTCTTCTAGGAGACAACGCATCATGGTTTGCAGTACCCCTCCGTTGTGAGCCGGTGTGTCAGGGGCCGAAGTCTGATGAAGAATTCCATTCTTACGCATCCAGTCCTGGAAACGCTGAGACATGAATTCGGCACCACGATCACTCTGGATTCTGGCGTTGCGAACTTGGGGTTGGGTAGAAACAAGGGCTGCAATGTATAGGATATACATATCCATATCTAGAGTAATTATCAACAATTGTTAGAAAATATTTTCGGGGACTTCCGGTTTCCTTGTCTTCGGCGGCGGCGGTGCCTTTTGAAGCTCCGCCAGTCCCGCCGCTTGTAGAGCCGCTTCGCGACTAAGAAGCGGCTCGAAAACTTCAAAAATCCCTAGGATTTTTGAAGAGAGATCGCAGGGCACAGGTTGAGCCCCTGCAACCCCCCCAGGGAATAGTTTCTGGGGAGGGAACAGGAGCGGCTCCCATTCAACCTGCTGGAACTCCGGGCGGCGTGGGACAAGTCTGCTTTTGCAGAACAAGCCGGCTACAGGAAACTTCAAACTGAAACGAAAGGAACCAGCCTTAATAAGCAGCATATTTTTACTTGAACCCTGAAACTCGGAATCGCAAGTATTAGAGTTTTCTTGACTTTCTAATCTGAGTGAAAAAATGTGGATGAGTGAAAGTGAACTGTAAAAACATGGCGCTTAGCCTCAGAGTTAACGAGTTGGCGAGTGTGGATTGCTGAACTCATCTTGCTTTGTCACAAAGTTTCTAAACTGTTACGAAGTTGCTTCGCTTGTAACAAAAGAAATAAGAGAGAAATTTCTCCTTTTTCAATACTGGACTTTGCTTTACTTCAGTTCTTATTTGATTAAATCTGGGGGACTTTTTCAGAAGTCTTTGTGGAGGTGGGAGAGGAAGAAGAACTTCCCTTTTTAGTAAAACTAGCCTACGTGGCAGGATGGCCTCAAAGAAGCAGGAAGCGAAGGCAACAGGAGGTGGATCTCCCACACATAAAGCACAGCCTCCCCCTGCACAACAGACAGACTCAGAAAAAAGATTTTGATGTGGGAGATTTAAAAGAATTTATTTCTAAAATTTTGGATGATAAATTTCAAAAATCTCAACAGGAGATAGATGATAAACTTCAAAAGTCACATCAGGAATTTATGCAGGAAATTAATGAAGTTAAAGATATGGTGAAACAGAATCAAAACAAGGTGACCAAAAAAATATCAGAAGTGGCGTCTGGCCTGGCAGAATTTATTATGAAAGTTGATTCTAAAGTTGAAGAATTTAAATCAGAAGTTAATGTTAAGATGAAAGACAATGATTATAAAATTGCTGATGTTGACAATAAAATGCAAAGAGTTGAAAATGAGATTGTGATGGTACAATTCAGGGCAATGGAGTTTGCCATACGGCTTCGAGGAATTCGAGAAGAGGAAAGACAGGATTTGAGACAGGTTTGTTCTGAGGCCCTGGCCAAGATTCTACAAGTTAATCCTGATGTGGTTTTTCACAAAATAGATAAAATTTACAGAGTGAATTCTTGGGTGGCCAGACAAAGACAATTGCCCAGAGATGTGGTCATATATTTTACAGATAGAGAAATAAGAAATGACATCCTGCAAAAATCCTTTTACACCTCTGTGCAAGTGGGGGGCTCACGAATTGGAATTTATAAAGAATTACCTCCTAAAATGCTGAAAACCAGAAAAGAATTTGGCTTTCTTGTTAAAGAATTGCAAAATCTACAGATACCATTTCGGTGGGACGCCCCAGTTGGTATAATTTTCAGATACAAGGGAGAAACATATCGTTTGAACACCGTGGAGAAGGCAGAGCACTTTTACACTACTATTCTTAAGGAAAGAACACCATCCCCACGTACATCTACAGTTTTGGAGATTAAGGAGAGTGATGAGAAGCAACCTCAACGAGAATTGCAAGAACAGTCTAAGCAGGAACTAGAGGAAATGCAAGGTGCAGAAGGAGGTTTTCTGGATGAGCCTTTGCTGGAATCTTCTCCAATTTTGGACCCGGTTTGGATGATCGAAGTTAAGGATCAACGTATAACTCGAGCTCAATCTAAGTTACTTAAACAAAAGCAACAACAACAACAGGAAAGACAAGACAAGAAGGCAGTTAAGAGTACTGCACAAGAGACTGGAGCCATGGGGGGAGCAAGATCGAAGCTTTCGGATGACATTCGATTATTCTGCTCTTTGCTCCAGAAAGATGAAGATGACGCTTAAGTGTTTATCTTGGAATGTGAATGGGTTGAATTCAGCACAGAAAAGGAAGAAATTATTTACATATTTGAAACAATTTAATAATGATATAATTTGTTTACAAGAAACGCATATTACAGTTCAAGATCAAAAATACTTGATAAACTCCAAACTAGGAACACATTTTATATCTTCAACGTTGCAAAAAAAGAATGGTGTGGTTATCTATGTAAATAAGAAATTTACGGCTAAAGTTATAGAAACAGATGAAGATGGTAGGTTTGTAGCAATTGAATTACTTACAACATATGGCCAAATTCTTTTGATAGGAATTTATGCTCCCAACCAACAACAGGATTATTTTTATAAAATGTTACATACTAAAATACTACAATGGGACTATAGATCTATTTTAATCATGGGAGACTGGAATGGAGTAATAGACTCTAAATTAGACAAAAGGAGTTCAGCGAAATCTAGGATTAGGTTACCTCAGACCTTTTTTGATATGAAAGAAGATTTGGAACTAAAAGATATTTGGAGAATACATAACCCAAAAGAACTGGACTATACTTTTTTTTCAGATAGACATAGATCCTTCTCTAGGATTGATTTCATTTTGTTGTCAGATGATTTACTTGTTAAGACAAAAAGAACAAAGATTTTTCCAAGAACTTTGACTGACCATAGCCCAGTATGGATAGAAATTGAGATGGACAAGATTGAGAGACGTTCTTGGAGATTAAATGAGAACTTGTTCAGATATGAAAAAAACACAACAGAACTTAAAAAGCATTTGAAAGAATTTTTTGAAATAAATTTGAATAAAGGTACCCCAATAGAAATTGTGTGGGATGCAAGTAAAGCTTATATGAGAGGGGTGCTTATCTACATGAACTCTAAACATAGACTGATTCGACAAAAGAAAAGATCTGAATTGGAAATAGAAATAAAGAATAAAGAACAGTTACTTATTAAAAATCCAACAGATGAAAGAATATGCGGTGCTATAAAACTTTTGAAAGATCAATTTCAAATGCTTATGGTGGAACAAGTTGCAACAAACATACAATATGCGAAGCACAATACATTTTGTAACGCTAATAAACCGGGCAGATGGTTGGCTTACATATTGAGGAAAAAACAGAGTATACGGACTATTGATAGTATTGATATTGGAGGGAAAGAAATTTTTCAACAAAAATTAATTAAAGAAGCTTTTGTGGACTATTATACCAAACTATACGCCAAAGAGGAGGTGCAGAATGGACTTATAGAAAAATATTTAAATGATAAAAGAGTTACAAAAATTACTGACCAACAAAAGGAAAGAATGAATTATCCTATAACAGAGGAGGAGATAATAGTAGCAATTAAACAGTTAAAAACAGCCAAAGCTCCTGGCACGGATGGTTTGACCGCAGTGTATTACAAAACTTTGCAAGCTGAAATGGTGGAACAACTTAGAGATTTATTTTGCAATATTCAACAAGGGGGTAAAATACCCCCATCATGGACAACAGCTTATATATCTTTGATACCAAAAGAACAAGTTGGTCCTAAAAAACCAGAGAATTACAGACCAATATCTCTTTTGAATACAGACTATAAAATTTATGCGAAAGTATTAGCCAACAGGTTGATGCCAGTAATCCAAAAGGTGATTCATGATGATCAAGCGGGATTCATCGAGGGCAGATACATGAAGGATAATGTAAGGCAAGTAATAGTTTTATTGGAATATCTTGAGAAGAATAAACAGATTCCTGCAGTGCTGGTCTTTTTGGATGCAGAGAAGGCCTTTGATAGAGTGGATTGGAATTTTCTACTAAAGACTCTAAAAAAGATGGACTTTGGGGATCAATTTATACAGGCGATTTCAGCAATTTACCAAGAGCAAAAGGCACAGATCATTATTAATGGAAGTTTGACAACAGAGTTCAAAATTGAAAAAGGAACAAGACAGGGATGTCCGTTGTCCCCACTTTTATTTATCTTAACACTAGAAGTCTTGCTAAATACAATACGGGACTCTAATATCTTGAAAGGTATAATGATTAGGCAAGAGGATTACAGAATAAAGGCATTTGCAGATGATCTGGTTGTTACCCTATCACAGCCAATGGAATCAATAATCCTGATGAAGGACATTATACAGGACTATGGTAAAGTTTCAGGTTTTAGATTGAATCCAAAAAAGACTAAAATGATAGCTAAAAACATGACACAAGATCGTAAACATGAGCTCGAAAGGAGGGCAGGTTTTGAGATTGTACCAAAGGTAAAATATCTAGGAGTTCAGGTTGCAGAATCAAACATGAAATTGTTTCAAAATAATTATGAGGTGTTGTGGCGAGAGGTGCAGAAAGACATGGAGACTTGGAAAAAACTGCAGCTGTCTCTACTTGGAAGAATAGCAGCAGTTAAGATGAACATTTTGCCAAGATTTCTTTTTTTGTTTCAAATGATTCCGGTGCTTAAAAGTGATAAACAATTGAAAGTTTGGCAAACTGGAGTGAATAAGTTCGTCTGGAATGAGAAAAAGCCGAGAGTGAAATTGAAAATTATGCAAGATGTTCCAGAAAGAGGAGGTCTTAAACTTCCAAACCTACAGTTATATTATGATGCAGCAGCTTTAACTTTAACAAGTGATTGGTTTGGAAGGAAAAAGGCTGGAATATTGAATGCAGAAAGTTTTGATCTTGAATTTGGATGGCATGCCTACTTATTTTATGATGACAAAGTTGATAAAGTATTTAAAAGCCATATACTTAGAGACTCTTTGATGAGAGTTTGGAAGAAGCACCGATCCAAATGGGATTATAAAATACCGCTATGGTTGGATCTTGGTCATATTTTGTGGAATACAAATATAATGTCACTCGGGGGGTTTTTATACAAAGAGGTTCTTTTTACAGATGCGGGCAGAAGGCAGCTGAAGACATTGCAGACACGGTTGGACGAAGGGATTAATTTAACTTGGTTACAATATAATCAATTACAATTGAGATGGAAAGAGGACCAAAAAACTGGTATTATGTTGCACGAGGAAGAATTGGTTAGACATATAAAAGAGAAAGGTCCAATGCATATCAAAAGGCTTTATAATGTTTTGTTAGAAAGGGATTCAGAAACTGAATTAGTTAAAGATTGTATGATTAAGTGGGCACAAAATTTTGAAGAACCAGTAATGTTGGAAACATGGGAAAAAATTTGGGTTCAGAATGTTAAATTTACACAGTCGCAGAATTTGAGGGAAAATTTCTATAAAATGTTTTATAGATGGCATTTAGATCCCAAAAAGTTGTCATGTATGTACCCTAATGTTCAGCCAAAATGTTGGAGATGTGAATGTTTGGATGCTACGTATTATCATGTTTGGTGGACCTGTAGGAAAGTTAAGGCTTTTTGGATAAAAATTTGGTGGGTCATGCAGAATGTTTTGAAGAAAAAAATTCAATTCTCTCCACAATTGTTTTTATTGGGCATAGTTAAGGGTTTTACATTGGGTGAAACAAAACTGATATTGTATATGATAACAGCAGCAAGATTGTTGATAGGTAAATATTGGAAAAATGAAGCCTTGCCCACTATTGAGGAATGGACTTTGAAGATGGCCAGTTTTGCAGAGATGGCGAAGATTTCAGCATATTTAAAAGATTGTTCACAAGAGACTTATGAATGGGAATGGAAAAAGTGGATAGAATATGTTCAGAACAAATATCAAACTAGAAAGTATCAAATAGCTTTTATTTGAAAATAATGTATTAGAAATATTTTAATGTAATGAGGGTAAAAAGAAAAATTATAAAGGGGAGGGAGGGGTTCAGGTTTTTACACAAGTTTTATATTAAGGGTTTTTTTTATTTTTGTTACCAGATATGAGTATAATATAGGGAAGTCTGGGGGGAGGGGAGGGTTAGGGTCATTTTCAATCCTTTGCGTTATATTATCAACATTGTAAGTCTTATGATCAGCTTCCTTCATTTTTAACTCTACTTCTAAATTATTTTCTTGAATCATTGTCAAATCATTTTCAATTCTTTGCATTTTATTATCCAAATTATGAATCTTATGATCAGCTTCCTTCATTTTAGACTCTATTTCTGAGTTGATATCTTTATCCATCTTTATAATTATTTCTGAAAAGCTTTTCAAAGCTGTTACAATATATCGCTTCAGGTTAACATACTTTTGTTGAACCAACTCTTTAATTTCCTGTCTAAATTTTTCAAAATTCTGGTTCATAATCTCATCATGTCTTGCCAACGCCTCCACAACAAATTCCTTTAAGTCTTTAAAACCATTCTTCTGCGTCTGTAAGTTCAAGAATTGCTCTTGTGATTTATAAATGGGGGAGCCCCCCCCCCCCGCAGCTTTGTTGTCTGGCTTTGTCAGCTTTAGCGCCATCCTGCCACGCAAAAAAAGTCTCTTTTTAAAGAAAAAGTCTTCTCTCCACACAATATCAATATCAAGTCTCTAAGAAAGGAGAAGCATGAAGCAGAAGTTTTTCCCCTTCTCTTCTAGCCAGCGCTATTACTTCAGATACTTTGTAGCATATTAAGCCATTCAGACGGAAGGACTTTCGCTTTCAGCTTTCTTCTCAAGCCTCTAAAGCCAGCCGCCATTTTAAACTTTTTTTTTCCCCTTTCACTCTTTCTTCATTCTTAAAATCAGTCATAGGGTTGTTATACTTGCAGTTTAGAGTCCCAAATCCGGATTTCATCCTGCTTATTTAAACAATCAGTTAGTTTTCACTGATTAGGTTGGTCACATCGTCTAGCTCTGCAAAGCGCAGAGTTCCCCCGAAGCCCGGAGCAGCGGCGAGCTGGATAGGGAGCCTCATCCTGCTTCCTCCCCAAGAGTAAAAAAAAAACTCTGGGGATTTCGCAGAGGGCTCTACCTGTTCTCGCCGGCTCTCCTCACATTTCCTTAAAGAAACGGAGTTTTTCGAGCCGCCTCTCAGCTGTAAAGGCAGCTCTTTACGGGTGGCGGGGCTGGCGGTCCCAAAAGACCGTCTAGTGACGACGGAAGCCAAACCGGAAGCCTCCTAGAATCAGTGGAGTCTTGATCATCAATCTGCGTGGCATCAGCAGTATCATCTCTAGGAAAATAAACTCCAGGATCATTGGAATGAATCCTGGACCAGTCAATATCTTCCTCAAAATTAGCAGATTGGGAAATCACAATTACATGTTTAGAGTCAATAAATTTGCTCCATTTTGAGTTATCATCAATTCCCATAAATCTCAGTCTCTTTGCTGCTGGACTTCCTTTTCTTCTTTGAGTTAAGGGAATGTTCACCATAGCATATGAACCAAAAATATGGATGTTTTTGAGATCGGGCTTGTACCCATACAACATGAAGAAAGGAGTCTGATTTGTTACACTGCTCCAAGTACGGTTGACAATGTAATTTGCATATTTTATAGCTTCACCCCAGTATATCTTACCAAGGTTGGCGTCTTCTAGGAGACAACGCATCATGGTTTGCAGTACCCCTCCGTTGTGAGCCGGTGTGTCAGGGGCCGAAGTCTGATGAAGAATTCCATTCTTACGCATCCAGTCCTGGAAACGCTGAGACATGAATTCGGCACCACGATCACTCTGGATTCTGGCGTTGCGAACTTGGGGTTGGGTAGAAACAAGGGCTGCAATGTATAGGATATACATATCCATATCTAGAGTAATTATCAACAATTGTTAGAAAATATTTTCTACCACCAAATGATGGCGGAAAAGGACCAACTATGTCAGTGTGAACCAAATCAAAAATGCATGTTGACAGGCGTGTAGCGTGTTTGGGAATGGCTGCTGCTTTGGATTTGGCCTTTTTGCAGACAGCACAATCCAAAAACACCTTACACCCCTTTAGATCCAAACCTTTTGCGAACTCCGGCATCTTCCTAAGAACACGGAAACTGGCATGCCCCAATCTTCTATGCCATTTGTGGATACACCTGGAATGCAAAGGTTTACCAGTTAGTGAATTCTCAACATTAACATTTTTATGCAGAACCTCAGGCTTGCTCTGAGCAACCTGTTTACCAATTCTCTTTTCGTTGGCTTTAGGAGCCTTCGGAATAGCAACAGGATCTCTCTCTGGGCCTGTGCTCTCCCTTTTTGGAGTTTGTATACTTGCCTGTGTTTGCGGTTTAGGCTTTGGCTTTAAGTAATAAACACCACCAATTAACATGGTTCCAGCAACAATATCTCCATCTTTAACTATGTAACTTGCATTTTCAAGGTGGTGAACCTGGAACTTTAATGCTTTAGACAAGTGACTCTGACTAAGCAAGTTACTGGTTGCTGTTGGTATGTAATAAACATCAGGAATGAATACATCGAGCTCTTCAACATAAACAGTTCCTTTTCCTTTGACCTGACAAGGATGATTTGAAAAGGAATAAAGTTCATGTAGTTCTGGTTCAGGCTCGTGCATCTCTGTGAAAAGTTCCTTTCTGTAGGTAACATGCAATGCTGCACCACTGTCCAAAGTCCACAGGAGTCGTCTGTCGTACTCTGGTTGAGGTTGTGGATCATTGGTTAAAGCCAATGTAGCGAGTGGAGCTTGTGGATCACGCCGGGGACCACGACGACCTTGTCTTCCACCTCTACCTCTGCCTCTGGAGTCTGTTCCTCTGGGCTGGTATGTGACGGGAGCTGGAACTCGTTGGGGACAATCCCGGGTGGCATGTCCAACACGATCACAGGTGTTGCACCTTGGCATCCTTGGAGCGTAGGCTCTTCCTCGGAAGGGGCGCCTAGCTGGAGCTCTTGATGCGGGTGATCCTCTCAAATGTGGCGTGGCCAACATGAATGCCTCTTCTTCAATTAAAAGTCTACAGACATTGTCCACTGTGCGTTGAGCAATTGGGACTTGGTTAATTTTTGTAACAGCATCTTTCCATTCATAATTCAATGAGTTAATGGTGATGCTGATCATTTGAATATCTTCAATATTATGGCCTCTTTCTCTCAATTCTGTTCTCAGTCCTTTCAGTTTGGTCAAATGCCCTCCAATTTGTTCACCGGGTTTCAATCTTGAACCGTGGAGTTCAGACATGAGTAAACATGAAGATTCAATTGAGACAGGCCTGTAGCAATTTTCCAATTCAGCCCAAATTTGTCGGGCTGTTGTATTTGGTGGAAAAGTGACCTGCAGTTCAGTATCCATGGACATCAATAATGTTGTGCGAGCGCGAATCTCTAAATCTCTTATTGCAAAATTCCATGGTTGTCCAGGAGGGTTAAAAATCATGCAGTGAGTGCCTTCTCTAAGAAGCAATAGTGTAATCTCACTGACCCAGGCTTTATAATTATGTCCTGACATTTTTAGTTTTGACTCACCAGTTAGTGGAGAGACAGAAAATGCCTGGTAAGGAGCATGCATTTGGTATGCTGGCTGTGCTGGCAGAAATGCCTGTGGTATTTGCTGTGCCTGTTGTGGACCTAAAAATGGTCTTGGTTGTGCCATTGGAGGTGGACCAGGAGCTGGCCCTGTTTGCACTTGTGGCTGTGGCACATATGCAGGCATTTGTAGCTGCTGTTGGATTGGAATCTGCTGTATTCCAGCTGCCATTTGTGCTTGAGCTGCAATATTAGCATGACCTGCTGGAGATGCAGTCATTTGCCTTTGCTGCATTAAGCTTGGTTGTGTTCCATCGAAAAAGACACCAGCACCACCAGGGGGTGTTGGAGTTTGGGCCCATGGAGACACTTGTGGCATTTCAGCTTGAATCTCTGAGTGAGTTAGAGACAGGTTTGCCAGGGTCTGCTGTAATAATTTAAAATGCTCATCTAAGCTCTGTTCTCTTTCAGCTTCCTGTAGTAAATTACTTTCGCCAGCAGATGGTGCTGCACCTTTAGCTTCGGGCAGCCCAGTTACAAGAAATGACTGCGTGGCAGGTTTATATGTAACTTGATCAGGGAGACTTTCATGTGACGTGTGCAGTGCTCTCTGTCTTAATTGGCCTGACACAGAATCCACCAGGGGGTGTGTCTTTGGCTCTGAGGAAGAAGACAAGATGGCGCTTTTGTATATTCTTAAGTCACGAGGCTCTGTCTTTTCTTGCTCAAACATAAACAAATCCCACTTAAAACGAGACAGTTCATTTTCATAATGTTTTACATGCTCACGATAGGATTTGATGGCCATCTCACGCCGAGTGAGTTCAGGGCTTTGAGGAGGACAGTAAATTACTTCTCTCTCTGCGTGGGGGTGAAAAAGCTTTGCCGTGTGTGGAAACTTTCTTGGCCTAGCACCAAGCACATCATAATCTGAGGGCTCCGGGAGGATAGATTCATAGCATGCAAATTGAGAAGAAAAAGTTACCGACCTCAGTCGCAATTCATTATCTTCAAAAGCAGCTGTTCTGTTATCTCTCCCTTGATGTGTTTCCGAAAGCATTTTCAGATCTTCCTCACCCATGGCCCCTTCTTGTTCCAGTTGCGTGGCTGTAGCAAGAGGCTGGAATCTTGAGGGCGTTTCTATCTCCTGCTCTTCATTCGAAGAGGATAAAGCTCTGGGCTTCATTTTGCCCTTTTTCTTCTGTTTCGGCATCTTAGCAGATAGATTGATTAACGTTCCTCAGTCGTAAACTAATCATCTAGCTAATTAGCCTAGGCGGTCTTATCAGAGTAGCAAGCAAGGAAAAAGCCATAAATCAACCGTCCGACTGCTACCAGATGTCAGGGTATTGATCGATCGCATTTTTGGCTCTGGGACAATCACCCTGGTTAATTAGAGGGTGGACTGTGGCTTTTCCAAGTTGCAATATTCTGAAATAAAACCCAAAGAAAATATTCTCTAATAAAACTCTTTTATTTGTTATAAAGAAAATAAAACATCTCACTAACTAAGAAAAGTAATTGTTACATTTTGAATAAAGTTCATGCCAGCTGCTTTCTCAGCAGCCGACACCTCTGGCAAGAGAACAAAGGAAAAGAGTGTGAAGGAATGTGGGTGGATGCGGATACACATAGCTTACTGATAAGAAGTTGGCAAGCTACGGAAAGTCTGACAGTCCAGAAATAATGAGCTCAGCTGGTAAATAAAAGAACGCAGTGACACACAGAGTCAAACTCTTCCCAGATAACGTTCTCAAGACTATTCCTCATCACCCTGCCCGAATCTACCCAGTCAGAGTCCAAATCCCCCCGGATCTGAGCGATTTTGTCATGCAGATATTGTCCAAAATCCTCGGCCCTGCCTTCCAGGGGGTCCTCCCGCGCTCCCGGATGAAGCAGGGAGCGGGTCACCCGAAACAGGGCGGCTGGACAATTCTCTGATGACGCAATAAGAGTGGAAAAGTAATTAAACTTTGCCGCTTTTATCGCCACTAGGTAGGTCTTAATATGCAACCTTACCAGTGTTCGATCAGATTCAGCGAGACTGGCTGTCCAACCGCTCTCCAGGCATCTTTTCCGGCGCTTCATCTCCCTCAGCTCCTCGGTAAACCAAGGAGCTGCGAGGGATCGGCACCGGGTCAGAGGCCGCAAAGGCACAACTCGATCCAAGGCCCCACCAGCCGCCTGATCCCAGGCAGCCACCAGGTTTTCGGCCAAGTCGTGTGCCACATCCTCAGGAAATGGCCCAAGCTCCATCTGGAACCTATCAGGATCCATCAGGCGCCTGGGGCGGACCCATCTTATTGGCTAGTGGTTCGAAGGCCCAGGCGAAGGAGCGAGTGATCTGACCATGACAAGGGTTTCATGTCTATATCCCCTATAATAAGACCACTCAACCACTGGCCAGAGACAAAAATCAAGTCCAGAGTGTGTCCCCCCCTGTGAGTGGGGCCATAAACTAACTGGGTCAGGTCCATGGCTGTCATGGAAGCCATGAACTCCCGAGCCATCTCAGACGTTTCACCAACGGACGGCAAGTTGAAATCACCCATGACCATAACCCTGGGTGTATCAACTGCCACTGTGGCTATCACGTCGAGTAGCTCAGGCAGGGCTGTTGCCATGCAGCAGGGAGCCAGGTACGTAAGCAGCAAGCCCATCTGAACCCCGTGACCCCATCTCACAAAGAGGGATTCGTATCCGGCAATCTGTGGCACAGTGGTCTCCCTCGGACCAAGACCTTCTTTAATAATAACCGCCACCCCCCCGCCCCCTCCCCTGGGCCCTCGGCTGATGGAATGCTCTGAAGCCTGGTGGGCACATCTCGACCAGAGGGACCCCTCCCTCCGGTCCCAACCAGGTCTCCGTAATACCCGCCAGGTCCGCTCCCCCCTCCTGAATAAGATCGTGGATGAGGGGGGGCTTATTTACCACGGACCTGGCATTGCACAGCATCAGCCAGAGGCCCAGGTCCTGAGTATCTGAGCCACCTAGTATCCGAGAGGAGCCTTGGGGACCGGGGCGTGCAATTGCTCTCAAACAGCGAGTGCGTACCCCCGACACATGATATGGTCCCCTGCTCCCGCCATATCTGCCCCTCCCAACCACCGTGCTGAAAATGCAGGAAATGCGGGACTACATAGACAAAAGCTTACAAAGGGGATTTATTGAGCCAGTGAAACCAAGGGTAGCGGTGCCGGTCATGTTTATAGAGAAAAAGGACGGCTCCATGAGACTGGTGGTCGACTTTCGAAATATCAACGCTGTTTGCGTACACAACTTGTACCCCCTCCCCCTCATGAAAGACATGTTAGCCCACCTAGCTAAAGGGAAGGTTTTCACCAAACTAGACCTTCGAGAAGCTTATTACCGAGTACGCATAAAGGCAGGAGATGAATGGAAAACAGCATTCAACTGCCCCCTGGGTAGTTTCCAGTTTAAAGTAATGCCTTTTGGATTGCAAGGAGCCCCGGCAGTATTCATGCAGTTAATAAACGAAGTCTTACATGAACACCTTTACAAAGGGGTCCTCGTCTACCTGGATGATATTCTTATCTACACGGAGACCATAGACGAACACATATCCCTCGTCCGTCAAGTACTGAAAAAACTGCTACGGGCAAACCTATATGTCAAACTGCCAAAATGCGATTTCCACCAATCACGGCTAGACTACCTGGGCTACCGAGTATCAAATGAGGGGATAGAGATGGACCCAGCCAAGGTCCAATCAGTTCTACAATGGCAGCCCCCTCGCACCCGCAGACAACTGCAAAGTTTTCTAGGCTTTGCGAATTTCTACAGACAATTCATCCCCTCGTTCACGAAGATTGCCAAACTTTTGACGGACCTCCTAAAGACAGGAAGCCCAGCGATGAAACCTCGCCCGGGACAACCCCTACAGTGGGACCTGACCTGCCAACAGGCATTTGAGATGCTAAAAGGACTGTTCGCGAAAGAACCTGTCTTAAAACACCCGGATCCGGAACAGCCTTTTGTCATCCAAGCAGACGCAAGTGATGTGGCAGTAGGAGCCGTGTTACTCCAAAAGAACAACCAAGGTGATCTACAACCCTGCGCCTACACCTCCCGCAAACTCACCGATATGGAGAGGCGATGGGCGGCGTGGGAGAAGGAAGCGTTTGCAGTAAGGTGGGCCTTGTTGACCTGGCGGCACCTTCTAGAGGGAGGCCAGAAACCATTTGAAGTCTGGACTGATCATAAAAACCTAGAGGCTCTAAAAACCCCACGAAAACTGTCGCCCAGGCAAGTGCGGTGGGCACAATACTTCAATCGTTTCAATTTCGAGCTTAAGCACATCCCAGGAGGGAGAAATTTCCTGGCTGATGCCCTCTCCCGGATGCCCCAATACAACAGTGAGCGGGAGCAGGTAGTGAATGCCATCATCCCCTCCACCCAAGCTGCGGCCCAGGTGATCACCAGACGGCAACGACGTGACCAGCAAGGCCAACTTGCAAGTGACTTAACTGCAAAATTAAAAAATGAAACGCTGACCGACCCCTGGTATCGGGACAATCAACATCTCTTGACAAAAAGAGATGAACTAGCATGGAGGGGGACAAAGCTCTATGTCCCACAGAGTTTACGCATCCTGATTCTCAAGAGGAGCCACGACGTTAAACCAGCAGGACACTTCGGGTTCCTAAAGACTCTGCACCTAGTACGAAGGCAGTTCTGGTGGCCACACATGAGAAAGGACGTAGACAGTTATGTAAAAAGCTGCACCATTTGTGCCACGATGAAGACAAGGCCAGGGTGCCCGCCTGGATTGTTGCAACCAGTAGCTGAGCCAACAAGACCATGGGAGGAGATTGCAATGGACTTTATAGTAGACCTACCGAGGAGCAGTGGAAATACAGTGATCTGGACTGTAATAGACTTATTCTCCAAACAGGCACACTTCATTCCTTGTAGTGGACTGCCTTCAGCCCGTCAGTTATCCAAACTGTTCCTGAAACACATTTACCGCCTACATGGAGTCCCCAGGAGAATCATTTCCGACAGAGGGGTCCAGTTCACAGCAAAGTTCTGGAGGGAGTTCCTACGGTCCATAGGTTCATCCCAAGGGCTCAGCTCAGCATTTCACCCGAGCACCAATGGGGGGGCAGAAAGACTGAACGCTATGATAGAACAGTATTTAAGATGCTACGTCGACTACCAGCAGTCCAATTGGGCAGACCTCCTATCTTTTGCGGAGGTTGCATATAATAATGCTGTCCACAGCAGCACGGGGCTAACCCCGTTCAAAATAGTGAGTGGCATGGATTTTGTTCCCATGCCAGAATACCCGAGGGAGCCCCCTTCCTCAGTCAGTTTGACCGACTGGATGGCAATGTTGAGACAAACTTGGGAAAATGTTAAGAGGGCGCTGGCAAAGGCGGCTCAATCTTATAAGGAACAAGCAGACAAGTACCGAACTCCCCAAAGACCATTTCAGCTGGGAGAGAAAGTTTACCTCTCCACCAAGTACTTGAGACTTAGACTCCCGAGCAGGAAATTGGGCCCAAAATTTATAGGACCATTTCCTATAATAAAAATAATCAACCCCGTTACAGTGCAATTGCAGTTGCCACGGCTTTTGGGGAAAATTCACCCCGTTTTTCACAGTAGCCTTCTAAAACCTGTAGTAGGGTCTACTTTAAGGCCAACGCCACGTGAACCCCCTGGGCCCCTGGTTGTTGGGGGCCAAACGCACTACGAAGTGCAGCGGATTCTTGATTCAAGATGGCACAGGGGGCGCCTTCAGTACTTAATTAAATGGAAGGGTTACCCATTGTCAGAGGCTTCCTGGGTGAAGAGCGCAAACATTCAAGCTGATCGCCTTATAGCAAAATTCCATGCAGACCACCCGGGAAAGCCGGGAGGGGGGGGTGCACAGCCAGGGAGGGGCTGATGAGACTAATCTTGTTGTGTTTTCCCTATGGGATAGGTGATGTCGCAGAAGTGAAGGGAGAGGGGCCGGATGTCAGCGTTCCAAATTAGGCTTTCTTCCAGCGCTGACATAACAAGATGAACTTTTACCTAGTTTTGTATGTTACAGATAGTGTTTCCTGGGAGACGAGGATGGGGGCTACATTCCTGTGAAAAGAACGTGCCGGGATGTAGAGATGGATCTGTATGATGGCCAATGGGACATTGGGGTTGGAGAGCGGAAGAGGAGGGGTTTGGAAGGAGGGGCCAGTTTGGCTGCAATTTGAATCAGAAATGTCGGATATTGCTATTCTTAAAATAAAAATGATTCATTAGACAGTTTGCACTTGAGAATGAAGTTTATTCAAGATAGCACCGAAACCTGACACATCCCTCATTAGGATAGCCCTCTGTCCCCTCCCCAATCCCTCGTCCTGCACCCTCCAAACTGTTACCCCGTGCCGGGCTCGGCTCTGACCTTGGTGGATTACCCCCCCCCATCCCCTTTGGTCGTCCTCCCAGTTCCCCTTAAAAGATTATTAAAAGCCCTAATTAAAAAAAACCTCAATCCCCGCTTTAAAACATGCCACCTCTCGGGGCTCCAAAGCCCGTCCTTAAGGTAGGCCTTCGATAAAGTGGAAGGCCATCGCCACGAGAGGGGGGCATCTCACAGCGCAAGCAGATCCGCTGAGGTATAAGCCATACAAGTGTGATGAGGTGGAAAAGGGGAACTCTGGGTGTCAGCGATAGTCATAGAGGCGAGAGATGGCAATATGGTTGGACATGAGAAAGCTGGGGCCCCTTCACTCTCTCACAGTGGTAATGCCCTGCCATGTCTGATATAGTGCCTGTCTGACAATATGCCTCTGGAAATATTCATGTCGTTTGTCGGTGCCCTCCCATAGAAATGCGTGCCATCCTTGTTGTAAATCAAATCCTTCCAAATTCAGTTCCATCCATTCCTTGATCCAGATTAGTGCTGATGCTTTATAATATGTTTCCCAGTCCGGTAGTGCCAGTCCTCCTCTTCTCTTGTATCCTGTAGGTGCTTTATTTTAATTCTTGCTTTCTTCCCTTGCCAGATGTAGTCTGCTATTAATTTATTGAAGTCCTTAAAGAAATTCTACCCCGGTTTTATTGGGATCACTTGGAATAAGTATAGAATTCTAGGTAGAACATTCATTTTAATTGAAGCGATCTTTCCCAAAAGAGATAATTGTAGTTTTTTCCAAATTTCTAAGTCTTTTTTAATTTGTCTTATTAATTTATCATAATTATCTTCTCTAATTGATGAGCTTTTATTGGTGAGCCATATTCCTAGATATTTTACCTTCTTTGTCGTTTGTATGCCTAATTCGTCTTCTAATTCCTTTTCTTGTTGACTGGTGAGATTTTTTGTTAGTATCTTTATTTTTTGTTTATTGATTTTGAGTCCGGCTACTCTCCCATATTTTTCTATTTTATCTAATAATTTAGTGCCGTGGTTATTGGTTGTTCTATAATAAATACAATGTCGTCTGCAAAAGCTTGGAGTTTGTATTCTTCCCTTTTAATTTTTAGACCTTTTATTTCCTTATCTCTTCTAATTTCCTTTAAGAGAGTTTCCAAAGCTAATATGAATAACAGAGGAGACAGAGGGCACCCCTGTCTCACCCCTTTTGATATTGGAAATTGTTCTGTCAAGTCACCATTTATTGTTATTTTTGCCATTTGGGAGGAATAAATTTTCTTTATCATGTTTGTAAATTTATCGCCGAATTTCATAGCTTCCAGTTGTAATGTAAGAAATTTCCAGTTTAGGTTGTCAAAGGCCTTCTGTGCATCTAAAAAGATTAAGGCCGATTGTTTGTCTACATTTATTTCATAATATTCTAATACGTCAATTATTAGTCTCATAATTTTAATGGGTTATTTTATGAGTAAAGGGTTTTAAAATTGGGGAAGCCAAACTGATTTAATTCCATTTTAACTTATTTTAATTTTTATATTGTATGTATTTTAATCTTGGCTGTTCACCGCCCTGAGTCCTTCGGGAGAAGGGTGGTATACAAATTTAATTAATAATAAATAAATAAATAAATAAATAAATATTGTTTTTTATCTGTCTCTTTGGGATAAAACCGTTTTGATACGAATGAATGTATTCGTTAATTATTTTCTTAATTCTTTCTGTAATAATCGATGTAAATAATTTGTAATCCACATTTAAGAGTGATATCGGTCTGTAATTTTTAATATGTGTATGGTCAGTCTCTTCTTTTGGTATCAATGTGATAATGGCCTCTGTCCAGGAATTGGGGATTGTAGCTTCCAGAATTGCGTCATTAAATACTCCAAGTAGAATTTAATCTATTGATTGTTGGCAAGTTTTATAAAACTCTGCGGGTATTCCATCCGGTCCCGGGGTTTTATTTAATTTCTGTTTTTTCCTCGCCTCTGTTAATTCTGTCATTGTGATTGGCCTGTCCAGTAAGTCCCTGTGTGTTTCTTCTAATTCTTTGATGTCGGCTTCGATATTGTCTAATGTCCTCTTCTGAAGGCTCTTCCTGTTCATATAGTTTTTGGAAAAATGTTCTTGCTATGTTCTTTTTGTCCTTGTTCCTGTAATATATTTCTCCTGTGTCATCCTGTAGTTGGTGTATTGTCCTCCTCTCTTTTTCCTTCTTCAATTTGTACGCCAACCATCGCCCTGTCTTATTTGCATGTTCGAAGTGATTTTGTTTCACTAATTTAATTTTCCTGGCTATTTCTGTTTGTGTGATCAAATTTATTTTGTGTTTTGTCAAATTTATTTTTCCTTTGATCCTTTTATTTTTTATTTTTTATTTTATTTTTTAATTTGATTTATATGCCGCCCTTCTCCGGAGACTCAGGGCGGCTTACAATGCGTTAAGCAATAGCCTTCATACTTTTGTATATTTATACAAAGTCAGCTTATTGCCCCCACAAACTGGGTCCTCATTTAACCTACCTTAGAAAGGATGGAAGGCTGAGACAACCTTGAGCCTGGTAAGATTCGAACCTGCAGAAATTGCAGGCAGCTGTGTTAATAACAGGGTGCATTAAACCACTGTACTACCAAGGCTCTAATTTTTATTTTTTATTGAAAAGTTTTAAAATATTTTACAAACAAATCCCCCCCTTCCCCCCTCTTCCCCTCTCCCTCCCCCCCCCCGACTTCCCAGAGCAAAATACAGGGTATTGCATTTAACAAACATAATCTAACATAAGCAAACTAACTATAAATTCTTAACTTCCCCTTACTCCGCCATAGATACTAAGATATCAAAATAGAAGAGAGAAAAAAAAAAAGAAATCATCTGAATATTTCATTCATAAGCTATTTGCAACTTTTTAGTCCCATATTTGTTTTGTATATAGTCAATCCATCTTCTCCATTCCAGTACATATCTTTCATTCGAACGGTCCTTCAAATATGCAGAAATTTTAGCCATCTCCGCCAGATTGGCTACTTTTAATGTCCATTCTTCAATAGTAGGTATTTCTTCCTTCTTCCAGTATTGCACCACCAAAAGTCTGGCTGCCGTTATTAAATTCAAAATCAAATTAGTCTCTATAACTGTACATCCTTCAATTATACCCAGTAAAAACAACTGTGGAGTAAATTTTATCTTCCTTTTAAGAATATTTTGGACTTCCGGGTTGGCTCCGCAGCACCATTGACGGTCTTTTTAGACCGCCGCCCCCGTGATTCCGTTGAGCCGTTCTGACAGCGTTAATCAGCTGTCAAACGGCTTGAAAATCTCCCCCTCGGGAAAAGAAGGGGAGGAGAGCAGGTGGGTGAGGGTAGAGCTCCCTGAAAACCCCTGGATTAATTCCAGGGGTTAGGAGGGTGAGAGCTCCCCGTTCAGCCCACTGAAGCTCCGGATCCGGGGGGACTCTGTTTTTTTTACAGAGCTAGGTGTTGCGTCCAATTTCTGCTGTCAAACAGAAGATTAAATGATTTCAAAAAAGCAGGCGGAACAGAAGCAGGAGGACAAGCTTTTTGCAAGTATAACACTTAACTCCGGGGATACAATGTTTCTAATTGGATTTTCTGAGCTGGAAGTTAAGATGGCGTTTCTTTGTTGCGATTTTAAAAGGGAAAGTTAGAAAAAGTTTTTGCTAACAGACTCGTGCTCAGAGACTGGCTTTAAGTTGCTGGAATAGATTTTGAAGAGCTGTTTGGGAAAAGATTGTTTATAAAGAAATTGCTGAATGCTGCTCAAAAGGATGGCTCTGACTTTATGATTTTATGGTTGTGGGAAGAAAGAAAATTTCTTTAAAATAAAATGGCTTCTAAGAAAGGAGATCTTGAAAGTGCTGGATGCTATTTGGAGGTGTCAGAAACGAAACAGTTGTCTGATTTACAGAGTTGTAAAGATTTTGATGCAGAACTTACAGAATTTATAAAAGAAGCCATGAATAATCATACTGCAGCTATAAGTAACCAAATAGCAATTCTTAAAGGGATAACAACAGAAATGACTGAGGAAACCAAAACAACTACGGAGCATGATGACAACTCAGGAGATATTGCAGCAGAGAGGGTGGAAGAATTTTCTCAAGAATTTTCGAGCTTACTCTCTGCTCTTTTCGGAAAAATTGATAGAATCCTTCAAAATTATGACTTGGTTTGGAAAAAAGTAGTAAATGACCAGACTTTCGAAGTTTCAGAAGATGAAGGAGACTTGTCAGTGGCATCTATACATTTAATAGAAAAGAAACAATTGAACTTTTCTTCACAAACTCTTGACAAACTTTGGTTTTACAGACGAAGGAATGAACTGATTTATATAAGCATGAAGAGGCGATTTGGGGGCTCTAAATCAGAGGAAACTTTTTTAAAAAGGGGACAATTTTTGCAGTTATATCAACCTCAAATTAAAATGAAAAACCTCCTCAAAATAGAAGTAGGAGGGATGCAGAAAGATTGGAAAAAATATAAAAAGAAAGCAAGAATGGAAGATTAACCTTTTCTTTTGGCTTTGTAGTTGTTCTACTCATGGTTAAAAATGATTATGTTGTAGGTATTATAACTACTGAGGGGGGAAAAAGTATAAAGTTAAATATTGATTTTTAAATATGATGTACTAATGGTTGATTAATCCTTTTTGGTTTTTTAGTTTATGTATTAATGGTTAATTATGTTGTTGATTATCTTTTAAATTTTAAAAATTGGAGGGAGGAATAATGAAGGGGGGAAATTTAGAAACTTAAAAAATGTAGAAATTTAATTAGTGAATATCTAAGGTTTATTTTTTGTTATGAGATTTCAAAATAAGAAACCAAGAATGGAAGATTATTTTTTTTTTTTTGGCTTTGCAGTTGTTCTATTCATGGTTTAAATTGATTATGTTTTAGGTGTTATAACTACTGAGGGGGAAAAAGTATAAAGTTGAATATTGATTTTTTAAATATGATGTATTAATGGTTGATTAATCTTTTTTGGTTTTCTAGTTAATGTACTAATGGTTAATTATAAAAATGTAGAAATTTAATTAGTGAATATCTAAGGTTTATTTTTTGTTATGAGATTTCAAAATATCTGAACTTTGAGAAAAATAGGAGGGGGAAAAATGTTTTTAGGTTTGAATGTTTAAGATTTGTTAATGGTTTTAAAATTCTTAGAGTTATTGGATCACATGTTACTTTGTGTTTATATAAAGGGAGGTTGATGAAATTGTAAAAGGGGAGTTAAGGGGTTTTGGGAGTTATTAAATCTTGCAGTTAGCTAGTTTATTTTAGCGAATGTTTGGTGAAATCTATGCCCTGTTTTTGTTCTGGGAAGTCGGGGGTGGGGGGTGGTAAGGAGGGGTTGAAGATTGAGTTTACCAAATTGATTTTTTTTTCTGATGATAGTATGAATGATTGTTTATATTGTATACTTGTTTGATCAGAAAATAAAAACTTTTTTATTAAAAAAAAAAAAGAATATTTTGTATAATCCACCATATCTTAATCCAAAATGCCTTAATTTTCTTACATGTCCACCATACATGAAAATACATTGCATCATCACATTTACATCTCCAACATGTAGGTTGTAAATTCGGGTACATACAGGCTAACTTTTGGGGATCTAAGTGCCATCTATAAAACATTTTATAAAAATTTTCTCTTAAATTTTGGGCTTGAGTAAACTTCACATTTCTAACCCATATTTTCTCCCATACATCCATAGATATTGATTCCCCAAAGTTTTGTGCCCATTTTATCATACAATCCTTCACTAACTCAGTTTCTGAATCTATTTCTATCAGCACATTATACAACCTTTTAATATGCATTGGGCTTTGATCTCTGATTTGTTTTATTAAATTTTCTTCATTTTGCACAATACCAATTTTCTGATCTACTTTCCACCTAGCATACAATTGCCCATATTGAAACCAGGTTTGAATTTTCCTTTCTTCCTTTAATACCTCTAAAGATTTTAATTGCAATATACCTCTTTCCAAAATAAGAAGCTCCTTTTATTTTGAGGTTCGTTCTGTAACTCGGATTCATACTCTTTGAGTTCCTTCAACAGATTGTCTCTTTTCTGTTTTTCTTCGCCAAATATGCTATTGTCAGACCTCTTATATAGGCTTTTGCCATGTCCCACAAATTTTGGAGGGATGTTTGCTCTTTAATGTTGATCTCAAAAAATATTTTCATTTCTTTTTCTATCATTTGTACATAGTCTTTGTCTTTTAAGATTTCGGTATTCATCATCCATCTCTTCTTCTTCCGATAGCCTTTCCAAATTATTTTTACCGGACTATGGTCTGCCCATGTGTTTGTCATTATTTCTATTTCTTCTAGGTCTCTCCTAAGGTCTGTTGTCATCCAGGCCATATCTATCCTAGACCAGGATAGATGTGGATTGGAATAGAACGTATACTGGTTTTTTTCTTTATTTATTTCCCTCCAGGCGTCCTGAAGGCATAGTTCTTGCGCCATTTCTTTAAAAGTATCTGGAAGGGTCTTTTTCCTAGTTTTATTTTTCTTAGTACTCCAATAGTCTTTTTCTGTGTCTGAAATTGCATTGAAGTCGCCTACCATGCAAATATTCTCGTAATCCAAGTCTTTTACTTTGTTGTGTATGTTTTTGAAGAAGGCACGTTGGTTCCCATTTGGTGCATAAATCGAGATCAATAATATTGTTTTTAATTCTGTTTGTATTTCTATCATTAGAACTCTTCCCTCATCATCTGCATATACCTGTTTTGTTTTTAAATGTTTCCTAATGTAAACTGCAATGCCTCTTTCTTTTTGTTCTGCTAGTGAAGTGTAAAGGTTTCCTAATCTTGTATTTTCTAATATCTTTCGGTGTTGTTTTTTGATGTGGACTTCCTGTAGGTTAATAATGTCCATCTCCAATTTTTGTAGTTTGGTGAATGTACAGGTTCTTTTGATTGGGTGTTTAATCCATTTATGTTGATCGAAATCATTTTTATTTCCTGTTCCATTTTTCTTCCTATTTGTTGTCTTTAATTTCCTTGTGTTTCTTGTTATTCTTTGCGTTTTTCCCCTTGCTCCTTCTCTCTCCATTTTTTCTCTTTCCAGTCTTTTCTTCTCCTCTTGTTCATCTTCTGTTTCTTCTATGGGTTGTTCCTCTTGGCTCTTATTTTCCGATTCCTCTCTGGATTCTTGATCTTCCTCAAGGACAAAGTGTTGGTCGAAAAACTCCTGGGCTCCTTCCAGGCTATCTATCTTAATTTTCTTGTCCTGCCACGAGATTAAGATACCCTCTGGTAGTAGCCAATGGAACATCACTTTGTGTTTATTTAGTTGTGATGTGAGGAAGTTGTAGTTTTTCCTCTGGTCCCTTACGCATCTCGGAATTTGTTTCAATGTTATTATTTCCTTCCCTTTGTAAAAGATTGCCTCCTCTCTCATTTTTCTGTATATCTCCTCTTTTATCATTTTCTTTGTGAATCGGACATGCACTTCTTTTGGCAGTTTGTTCCTACGTGCATAATTGGTGTGCACCCTGTAAGCTTCATCAATATCCCTTCGTATGTCATCTTTATCTTTCTGTGTTGTTTCAGCGAAAATCTCCGTCATAATCTCTCCCAGGTCTTCCTCTTTGGTTTCTGCTATATTCTGGAACCTTAAGTAAAATGATGCCTTCTCCATTTCCAAGTAGGTCAATGAGTCTTCCAGCTCTCGATTACTTGCCATCTGTTGTTGTTCCAGCATTTCTACTTTCTTGACCGTCTGTTCCATTTTGAGTTCTGTCTTTTGAATCCTTTGTTCATTTTTAGCAATGTTCTGTTGGATCCTTTCTATCTTGTCATCCATTTTCTTTATGTTGTCATTTATCTCTCCCACATCAGATTTCAAATCATCGTGATTTCTTTTTGTCTCCTCATGATTATTAGCAATCGATTCATCGCTTCCTGTATCATTGCCAAGACTGACTGAATATTTTGCATGCTGGAAATGGAACCCATCTTTTCTTTTTCTGTTCCAAGCATAGTTTCTATAGATCTCTGTTGAGCAGGGGATGCTGTAAGGGAGGCTTGATTTAAAGTTATTTTCTTGTTTGCTTTGGTTATAGTGGTTGTTCCGGTACTTGTCATCTTAACTCTCTTTTGTAAGTTCTCCCAAAACTTCATGCACTGAACTACTCTTATTGTATTTCAGTTTCGTTATCTATAGTAATATTTTGTCAGTGGTAGTATCTAGAGTCTATATTGTATAGATCTTCAAATATTAATTAATCTTATTGATTTATAAATTACTTCTATAGATGTCCTTAGCACTTAACACTCTAATAAATAAATAAATATATAGATATATACTCAGGTGGGGAAGAGGAAAGATAAGGTGAAGGAGATATGGGGAAAAAATTAACATTTCATTAAGTCTTAATATAGATAATACAATATAATAATCAATCTATCAAATCAAGTCTGTCAAATCAAATATCACTAATATAAATATGTAGGTAAGAATTAAATATTGTTTAAATTAATATCCACTTAAACTATTTATTCTAATTAGTTCTTAATTAAATCATCCATATAGTTGATAGACTATCAATTAATCAAGCATCTCACAATCAAAAAGTATCAATAGATAATTATACTGTTTTACAAAGATTAATCAGGTATATATGTAAAATTATTTGCACTTAATATACAATTCTTTTTCACTCTTACATGTGAAGTTCTTGTGTCCAAGTTCTTATAATTTATAGTCTTTAATGTCTCTCTCTCCAGGAGTATCCAAATCACTAAGAGTCCAACTGTCCAAGTTTCAGCACCTTAATATAGCCCATTCACCATTGTCAGTTAGTTAATTTTTGTAGTAGCTTCTCAGTTATTTTCCTAAAACACTGCTTCTCCGCTTGCTGATCTGCTGATCTGCTGTGCCACTTTCACTCGCTCTCCCGGCTACAATGGCCTCCGTCAATCTCACTCTCACTCTCACCGTTTCACTGTCTTCCTATTCTTTTATCTCTGGATACATCCGTCTATGGTTCCCTATTCAAGTCCGAACACCCTTCTTCTCTATTAAATCCAAATCTAAAGTCTGGTCTAAATCACCACCACGTAGATCCTTTTGAAATTTCTCATTCCAAGCAGTCTCTCTTTTTCGCACAGTCACCGCCTGTCAGTTCTTCCGTCCTTGTCGTCTTTCGTCGCCGCTTTCTCTGGCTGCTGTTCTGCCATCTTTTGGGGTCTCAATTTCTCTGCTCTCCACACTCTGCTTCACTTTATCGCTGTGCTTTGCTCACTCCGCTTTTGTTTCGATCCACTTTCAATTTAAACTGGATACAGTTGCGATCTTTCGGTTTGATCCTCACCTTCCTGCTGTGCGGTTTCAATGCTTCGGGCCAGCCAAAATGGCTGTTTTTTTCCCCTCCGGAATTAGGGGGTTTCTCCTGAACCTTCGGGATGGTTGCCTTCCCCCCAAGGTCCTTGGAGATTCCTCCTTATTCTATTGATCTCTCTAAGATCAATAGCGCCTGGAACGGCTTCCTACATGGGAATCTTGGAGTTTCAAGAACGGAGCCCCGTTCTCTAGCTCCAAACACATTGACGTCACCGCTGGAAGTCCGCATCTTGTAGCATTTTTATGTTGATCCTTGCTCTCTTTCCTTGCCACACATATTTCCACGTTATTTTCATCAACTCTTCAAAATACTTTTTCTCTAGTCGGCTTCCGGTTGGCACTGCCGGCGTCGCGGACGGTCTTCTTGGCCGCCAGCCCCGCGATTCCGTTGGAGCTGTTCTGACAGCGTTAATCAGCTGTCAGACGGCTTAAAAACCTCTCCTTTGGGAGAAGAAGGAGAGGAGAGCCGGTGGGTGAGGGTAGAGCTCCCCGGGAGCCCCTGGATTAATTCCAGGGGCTTGGAGGGTGAGAGCTCCCCGTTCAGCCCACTGAAGCCCCAGATCCG
Organism: Pantherophis vulpinus; assembly: GCA_037215915.1. Lineage (NCBI taxonomy): Eukaryota > Metazoa > Chordata > Lepidosauria > Squamata > Colubridae > Pantherophis > Pantherophis vulpinus. Next base: position 858,523 of record JAXLNS010000038.1, read on the forward strand.
TGGCGACTCCATTTAAACGGAGCCAGACGCTGGCGACCAACTCTGCTTTCAAGAAGAAGATTAATTGATTTCAAAAAGCAGACAGAACGGAAGCAGAAGAACAAGCTTTTGCAAGTATATGCTTAACTCCTGGGATACATTGTTTCTATTTGATATTGCTGAGCTGGAGCTGGAAATGGCGTCTTTGTTGTGGGTGTGAAAGTGAAAGCAGGAAATGAAAGTGCTTGTTAATAGACTTGTGCTCAGAGACTGGATTTAAACTACTGGATTTGAGAGCTGGGTCTAGAAAAAACTATCTTGCTTGACAAACTACAAATAAATCTGAGAAAGCTGCTTGAGAGACTTTATGGCTGTGAAAAGAAAAATTCTTTTAAAATAATATGGCTTCCAAGGAAGGAGTTTCTGAAAGTGGAGGCTCTTTAATGGCATTAGAAATGACACAGAGAACTGAAACACAGAGCCAGGAGGTTTTTTTTAGAGACCTTGCAGAATTTATAAAGGAAGCCATGAATAACCAAATTGAAATTATTAATAACTTTACAGCAATCATGGAACAAAACTTCACAGAATTGGTGGAGGATAAAAAAGCAACTGAGGATGTTTTTGAAGGAAAGCATAATGACAATGTAAGAGACATTTTGATCAAGACAGAGAAGCTGGAACTGGCTGATCCTCAAGAATCTTCAAACCCTCTTCCTGCCCTTTTGGAATTAACTGACAGAACTTTTCAAAAATATAATTTGGAGCAGAAAGAAGAAGGAACTGATCAGCTCTAGGTTTCGGATAAAGATGATTTGGCAGAGGCTTTCACACAATTAATTGAAATGCAGCAACTGGATTTTTCTTTGCAAACTGATCGAGTTAATTCTTTGTTCTATGAACTGACTGTCTATACAAGCAAGAAGAGTCGATATGGGGGCTCTAAATCAGAGGAAATGGTTCTGAGAAAGGGACAAGTCTTAAAGAGACATCAACCCCCACTTAAAATTCAAAACCTCCTCAAAATAAAAGAAGGAGGGAGGAAGAAAGATTGGAAAAAATACAGAAAGAAAGGAAGAAGGGAAGATTAATTTTTTCTGGTCTAACTATTGATGTATTAATGATTAACTACAATGATTAACTAAATGAATTGAGAGTTCAATTAATGATTAATTAAGGTTTAGTTATTGTTAAAAATATTTGAATATTGAGCACAAAAGCAGGAGGAATAGCCAAATGATTAAGTATGTATTATCTACTAGTGTTTGTTATTGGTTTTTAAAAAAATTCTTAGTGCTAAAGGATTATATGTTATTTTGTGTTTAAAGGGAGGTTGATGAATAATCTGTAGAAGGGGAGTTAAGGGGTCTAGGGAGTTTTACTGTCTTGCATTAACTTAGCATATTTTAGCGTATGTTTGGTAAAATCTATACCCTGTTTTTCTTCTGGGAAGTCGGGGGAGGGGGGAGGGAAGGGGGGTTGCATAAATGTTTAAATAGATAAGTGATTTGTTTGATTTGTTTGAATTTTAAAAAGCAATAAAAAATTTTTGTTCAAAATACTTTTTCTCCAGTTTTATTGGTATAGTTTGAAATAAAAATAATATTTTTGGTAATACATTCATTTTTATTTTATTTTTTTATTGAAAAAGTTTTAAAACAAACACAATTTCCCCACAACCCTCCCACCCAACCCCCCTCCCCCTCCCCGACTTCCCAGAGCAGAACACAAGGTATTTCTATTGACTTTTAACAATAAACTAAATTGCTTAACCAATCATTAAACTAACACCCCCTAAAAAAAAAATTCTTAACCCCCCCATGTATAAAATCCTGCTTCTTAGACATAAAACTTCTAATATCAGTTATATAGCACTTATACAGATAAAAGAAATCATTCATAAGCTATTTGATATTTTTTGGTCTGATACTTATTTTGTATATAATCAATCCATCTTCTCCAGTCCTGTATATACCTTTCTTGTGTGTGATCCTTCAAATATGCTGAAATTTTAGCCATTTCAGCTAAATTAGTTACTTTCAATATCCAGTCATCAATAGTAGGCAAAAAGTCCTTCTTCCAATGTTGTGCTACCAACAATCTTGCTGCTGTTATCAAGTTCAAAATCAGTTTAGTCTCTGCAACTGTACAGTCCGTAGTTATACCCAATAAGAACAACTGTGGAGTAAATTTCAGTCTCTTTTTAAGAATATTCTGCATCACCCACCAAATCTTTATCCAAAATGCTTTGATTTTTCTACAAGTCCACCATATATGATAATAAGTTGCATCATCACAGTCACATCTCCAACATTTAGCTTGCACATTAGGATACATACATGATAATTTTTTGGGATCTAAGTGCCATCTATAAAACATTTTATAAAAATTTTCTCTTAAATTTTGTGCTTGTGTAAATTTCACATTTCTAATCCAAATCTTTCCCCAAGTCTCCATCATTACTGGCTCTTGAAAATTTTGTGCCCATTTAATCATACAGTCTTTAACCAGTTCCGTCTCAGAGTCTATTTCCAATAAAGCATTATACAACCTTTTAATATGCATTTGTTTTTGATCTCTAATTTGTTTTACCAAATTCTCCTCATTTTGCACAAAGCCAGTTTTTTGATCTTCCTTCCATCTAGCTTGAAGTTGACCGTACTGAAACCATGTATAAATTATACCTTCTTCTCTCAATGTATCTAAAGATTTCAAATGCATTACCCCCCTTTCCATAATAAGAAGCTCTTTATAAGTAATTACCTCCTGTTTTTGTTCTATACTTATATTTTCTATTGCATGTCTAGGATTTGCCCATACAGGTATCTTATAATTTAACTTATATTGATATTTTTTCCAAACCCTCAACAAAGCATTTCTTAATATATGAGCCTTAAATACTTTATCCACTTTTTTGTCATATAACAAATAGGCATGCCATCCATATAACAAATCATAACCTTCTAGATTCAAAATTCTCCGCTCAGTTAAGTTAAACCAGTCACTAATTTGTGATAAAACCGCTGCTTCATAATATAGTCTTAAATTAGGCATTTTGAGACCCCCTCTTTCACATGTATCTTGTATAATTTTCATTTTTATTCTGGGTTTTTTCCCAGCCCAAATGAAAGTATTAACACCTTTCTGCCATTCTCTCAAATTTTCATCTTTCTTAAGCACAGGTATCATTTGGAACAAAAATAAAAATCTAGGTAACACATTCATTTTAATTGCTGCAATTCTTCCCAATAAAGACAACTGTAATTTTTTCCAATTCTCCATATCCTTCTGTACCTTCTGCCAAAGAACCTCATAGTTATTTTTGTATAATTTTGTATTTGAAGCTGCTATGTATACTCCTAGATATTTAACCTTTTTAACTATTTCAAAATCTGTTAATCTTGCTAGTTTATCTCTTTCAAGTATAGGCATATTTTTAACTATCATCTTTGTCTTATGTGAATTAACTTTAAATCCTGATACTTTCCCGTATTGATCAATTATATCCAATATATATGGAGCCGACTCTATAGGTTGGGATAAGGTAACGACCAAGTCATCTGCAAATGCTCTTAATCTATAATCTTGATGTCTAATTACGATACCCTTCAATTTTTCTGAGTCGCATATCTTATTCAATAGTACTTCCAAAGTCAAAATAAACAATAATGGGGACAGAGGACACCCCTGCCTTGTTCCTTTCTCAATTCTAAAAACCTCTGTTAAACCTCCATTGACTATAATTTGTGCTGTTTGCTGCTGGTATATCGCTCTAATTGATTGTGTAAAATATTCCCCAAAATGCATTTTCTCTATTATTTTAAACAAAAATTGCCAGTTCAAGCGATCAAATGCCTTCTCTGCATCCAAAAATATAAACGCTGCAGGGACTTGATTATTTTTTTCCAAATATTCCAGTAAGTTTACAATTTGTCTAACATTATATCTCATTTGTCTCCCTTTTATAAATCCTGATTGGTCATTATGAATTATTTGTTGCATAACTGGCATTAATCTATTAGCTAGTATCTTAGCAAAAATCTTATAATCAGTATTCAGAAGTGAAATTGGCCTAAAATTCTCAGGTTTGATGGAATTTTGATCCTCCTTTGGAATTAGTGAGACAAAGGCTGTTTTCCAGGAAGGTGGTACTCCTCCTCCTCCTTGTATTTTATTAAATAAGATTTTGAGTGGTTCTAACATTTCAGATTGTAAATGTTTATAATAAACAGCTGTTAGTCCATCTGTTCCCGGAGCCTTACCTATTTTTAATTGTTTAATTGCCCCAACAATTTCCTCGGAAGTTATTGGCTGATTCAATCTCTCTCTCTGTTCCAGCGTTAATTCAGGAATCTCCATCTTTAAATATCTATCAATATCAACATCTTGAATTACATCTTTAGCATATAACTTTGTATAGAACTCCAAAAAAGCCTTTTTTATTAAATTCTGTTGATAAATCTCCTTACCTCTAAATTCTATCTTGTCTATGACACGTGATTTTTGTTTTTTTCTCATCGTGTAGGCCAACCATCTCCCAGGTTTATTAGCATTACAAAATGTATTATGTATTATTATCTGGCATATTGTATGCTGGTTGCTACTTGCCCAGCCATTAGCATATTAAATTGCTCTCTTAAGATATTAATCATATCTTTTGCCTTTTTATCTCCCGGGTTAATTATAAGCAATTGTTCTTTCTTTTTAATTTCCTCCTCTATCTCTTTCCGTCTGTTTTGTTGTTTTAATCTATATTTATTGTTCAAGAAAATTAATGTTCCTCTCATATATGCCTTACTCGCATCCCATACCATCTCCATCGAGGTTCCTTTATTCATATTGTTAACAAAAAATTCTTTCATTTGTTTTTTAAGTTCAGTCAGGTTATCTTCATATCTAAATAAATTCTCATTTAACCTCCAAGACCTCCTTTCCCCTCTTTCCTGCTCTAGTTCCACCCAAACCGGGCTATGATCAGTTAAAGTTCTTGGACATATCTTCGTATTCTTCACCCTAGAAAAAAGATCATTTGTGGTTAATATAAAATCAATCCTAGAAAAAGATTGATGTCTATCTGAAAAAAAAGTAAAATCACTTTCCAATACGTTCCTTTCTCTCCAAATGTCTCTGAGCTCCATATCCTCCAAAATATCAAAAAAAGATTTAGGCAACTTAGCACGCATGGGTACCTTGGAAAGACTTTTTTTTATCTTTCTGGGTATTTATTACCCCATTCCAATCACCCATTAGAAGTAAAGATCTATAATCCCATTGTAGTATTTTAGTATGTAAAAGTTTATAAAATTTGTCTTGTTGTTGATTAGGTGCATATACTCCAATTACAAGCAGCTTCCCATTCTGTGTTGTTAATTCAATTGCAACATATCTACCTTGAGTGTCAGCCTCAATTAAATTGGCCAATAAGCCTCTTTTAACATATATAACATTTGTCTTCTCTGGTGCTGATGCCACAAATTGTGTACCTAATTTCGAATTTATCAAGTATTTTTGATCTGAGGATTTAATATGTGTTTCTTGCAAACAAATAACATCATTCTGAAATTGCTTCAAGTAATGAAATATTTTCTTTCTTTTTTGTGGAGAATTTAAACCGTTGACATTCCAAGATAAAAATTTATTTGCCATCTCTGGGCCCTCCAAGCTTTGAGAGCATCAGCTGAACCTCCTCCGCCATTTTAGACTTCGGCCTAGCTCCTCCCACTGCTTGCGTTTTTTGGACTTGTTGGGTTGAATCTTGAGGCTGTCGTGCCAGATGTTGTTTATAAGTAGCTCTTGTCAATCGTTGATCTTTTGGCAGCTCTATCATCTTTAATGGCTCAAGGGTTGGTGGTGGACCCGCACTCAACAGTAAATCTTCTTCCAAATTAGCTCCTCCAGCTAATGCTTGAGCATAAGTTTGTGGTTGCCTTCCATCTTTCTCTTGTTGTATCATTTCCAATTGCTTTCTAGCACCCCCTGGTGAGGGTGGCCTTCCAGCCTTTAAAACATTGACGTAAAAATCTTTTGCCTTTCCAACTGTGTTTAAGTGATGTCTTTGCCCAGCGTATGTCACTATTATCCCAAATGGGACATCCCATCTGTACTGGAGCTGCTGGTTTCTTAGTTCATTCACCAAAAAACCAAACTGCTTTCTGTCTCTTAACATTTTAGGAGGAAGCTCTTTCAGGACCACCAGCTCTTGTCCATCCACTTTAATCTTGTTTCTATAAGAAGCTTGCAGAATATCATTTCTAATTCTCCTTGTTGTGAAATAAATCACCACATCTCTTGGTAGCTGCTTTTGTTTTGCCAGCCAGGAGTTAACCCTGTAGATTTTATCCATTTGAATTGCCACATCTTCTGGCCTTTCTGAAATCAGCTCTGCTAAAGCATTGGAACAAATATCTTTTAAATTTTCACCACTCTTTTCTTTCAAACCTCTCAGCCTCAGGGCAAATTCCATTGATCTGTATTGTAACATAACCATTTCGTCATCCACTTTCTCTGTTTGTATCATAACCTCTCCTAATTTAGTTGCAAGCTCCAAATTAGCATCATCAATTTCCCGTACTCTCTCCTCAATCTTTAACATATGATTAGCCAATCCTGAAACTGCAAAAACAATGTAATCTCTTATTTCATCATGTTTTTCCTCCACCACACCTTTAATTTTCTTTAACTCCTTTGAAAATTCTTTCATCATTTCTGCCTGATTGTTCAGGGCACCCATTATAAATTCTTTAAGGTCTTGTGACTGTGTATCAGCCGGAAGTTGTTGTTTTTGAGTCACTACAGGGGAACCTCCTCCCCCTTTAGAAGTTGGTGGCTTTAGTTGTTTAGCAGCCATTTTATTTTAAAAAGAGTTTTTTTCCTTTTGCAGCCACAAAGTCTTATAAACAGTCTTACAAAGTATATTTCAGAATTTCTTCAAAATAAACAGTCCTCTCTTCAAACTATGCTCAATCACCAGCAATTTTCTCTTCAGGCAGAGGGCTCTTAACAAGCAGTTTCCCTTTAACTTTCACTTTCCCTTCCGCCCGTAACAAAGGCTTCCTCTCCAGCCTCCAGCTCAAGAGAGCTCCATTTGCAACAATGTATTCACGGAGTTAAGTTCTGTTTCTTTTAAAAAGCTTGCACTCTTGCTTCCGCTCTGTCTGCCTTGTTAGAAATCATTAAAACTCACTGTTTGCCGGCAGAATTGGACGCAGACGTCTTGCTCTGATTAACAGAGGCACCAGCGATCCGGAGCAATGGGAGGGGTGAACTGGGGAGCTCTCACCCTCCGAGTCCCTGGAATTAATCCAGGGACTTTCGGGGAGCTCTACCCACCCCCTCCAACTCTCCTCTCCTTCTTTGCCCGAAGGAGAGTTTTTTCAAACTGCCGGACAGCAGTTTAACGCTGTCAGGGCGGTTTTTACAGATCGGGTGGCTGGCGGTCTATGGAGACCGTCCTCGTCGTCCGTGGAGCAACCGGAAGTCACAATACATTCATTTTTATTAATGCTATTCTTCCCATTAGTGATAATTGCAAATTTCTCCATTTCTCCAGGTCTATTTCAATTTGTTTTTTCAGTTTCTGATAATTGTCTTCCTTGAGCGTTGCACATCTTGATGTCAGATAGATGCCCAAATTCCTCTTTTACTCCCACTAAGTCATAAGACAGTTTATCTCAAATGTTACTCAAGGTCATTCTTTGTTCACTCCACACTTCCCAAAAAAAAAAAAAAAAAAAAGATTTTTTTTCACCACTAGATGGCACTGTATACCTTCACAATTTCTTTTCTTTTCTTTTTTTAATATTTTTATTAAGTTTGTGAAAATACATTAAATATCATTTCTATTTACATCGGACTTCCAGTTGGCGACCTGTGGCAACATGGTGCTGAGAGAGTGACCGCTACTCCCAGTGCCACTAGTCACCGTGTTTTGGGGGCCCTTTTCAGGCATGGAGCCTGGAGAGCCTCGCGGACGTTAGAGAGAGCCAGGGGAGCGATAAAGCAAATTGCAAATGCTTATCGCAAGACCCGGTGGCTCTGTCAAACCAACACGTGTGAGTCAGCCATTCAATGGTGGACCTGAGGCTGCGGTAGCCAGCAACGAAACAGGAGGCGAGGAAGATCGGAGGCTGCAGTGTTGAAATTGGATTAATATACCTTTCCCTGCTTATGTGAAGTTGACATCGGAAGAAGGTGCCAGCGGAGTCAGGTGTGAAGGGCTCAGAGCGGTAAGGAGCGGCGATTGGAATTAGAGAATGGACTGAAAGGCTATAGAGCCCGACAAGCCGGCAGGGAGAATAAAAGATCGATCAAATTACTTGCGCAAAAGGAGATTGGTTGGCACAGCAAGTAATAAGAAATAAGAATCCAGAATCCAAAAAAACCCCCTCTCTTTTGTTGTTTATAGACATAGAACTATCGGAGTGAAATCAGACGGAGATTGGTTTGTACCAAAGAACAGGAAGTGCAGCCATTACAAAGACCTGACAGGGCGATAATTGAAGAGGCTGACTCACGGACAATCTAGCAGTGGAAAATACCAGAGAGTGCCAATTTTGATCAACGGACATAGAAAAAAAAGGGAGATTTAGAAAATATTGGAGACTGAGTAATAAAGATCTTTACATATTTTAAAAGGGGACAAAAAGAAAAAAAATCAGGAGATCTTCCGACCCCTATAGTAATTTTGATATTTTTTGATACTTTTTGATAATCATACTGTCTAATATTTTGATATCTTATATACTTATATTAATTGTCAACTCGTAAATTAATTAATTTTTGATCTCTTTCCATATATAGCTTAGATATTTATACAGTTCCCTATACTTATATATAACCGTATTTATTTTTATTTATAGTATCTACATATATTAACTTACGTATATATATTTACATTTATATAATATTTATAGTCTGAAACTAGTTCTAAGAAATAAGTTGGACATAGAGAATAAGTAATTGTGATTTATTCTGGTAGTAGTGTACTATTTTATGTTATTTACGTTATTAGGAGAGGCTAGATAAATATTGTATCTTAGGAGAATTTGAATTAATTACCTGTAAACATACTCAAATTAACATTAGACAACAGATAATAACAGACAAGAAGAGGTGGCAATTAGTGAATGATAATTTGGAGAAATATTGAGAAAATAATTAGAGAACAAAAAATAGTCCTGAAAGAAATGACAAGCCTGTCATCAATGATTCTGAAAACAGGGAAGAAGACATCCTCCAATCCCACTATAACCATGACCTCTCCAGCAACCCAGAAATCAACGGAAGGGTTGTCCAAAATGGAAAAATCCGCAGCAACACCGACCATGCAAACTTTGCAATCAACCTTGACTTTAATTCAAGAAACCATGATGATTATGCAAGAAAAAATGTCCAATAACCATGCTGAATTAAAAACAGATATTCAAGTACTGGATCAGAAGATGAGTGAGATCCAAGTCTCAATACACAACAATGAACAAAGGATACTGAAGGTGGAATCCAGAATAGAGCAAAACGAGAAGAAATTAGATACTGTGGACCAGAAGCTTATGATGCAAAATAGGGAGTTAGAGGATTCAATAATCCAGCTGGAAATGGATAGGGCATCCTTCTACCTACGTTTCCAAAATATTGTAGAAGACAAAGAGGAGGACCTGGGACAGATGATGACAGAACTAATTGCAGAAGTACTTCAACAAAACAAGTAAGAGATAATCAAAGAACTGGACGATGTCTATAGAGTACAGACAAATTATGCAAGGAGGAACAGGCTTCCTAGGGAAGTACATGTTAGATTCGCGAGAAAAAAAGTGAAAGACATCCTGTACAATATGGCAAGAGAAGAACCAATTACATACAGAGGAAAAGAAGTGATAGTTCTAAAACAGGTTCCAAGAAGAGTGAGTGAAGTAAGAAAGGACTACAGATTCTTAGCTGTACAGCTAAATAAAAGGAATATATTATTCAGATGGCTGCTGCCAGAAGGGATGCTAATCACCTGGCAGGGGAGAAAAATAAAAATTGATAGTCTGAGTACAGCACAAGACTTCCTCGACCAGCTGAGAGGAACGGAGGAAGAACAAAGTAGTAAAGAAGAATTAGAAGCAACGGCATTAGAAGAGGAAACTTCACACCAACGGAAAACTAAGGAAGGACCCTCGGAGGAGAAGAGGACAGAAGAAAAGGAAGACAAAGAGGCCAAAGGGAAAAAAACAAGACCACTAAGAGCCGTACGAGTAAATAGAAACTAAAACCGGACGAGGAAAGCAGGAATGAACGACTGGAAACTAATATCAGTAAATGTGAATGGACTAAACGATTATAAAAAGAGAAAACTAACACTCACAAAATTAGTAAAACAAAATGCAGATATAATTTGCCTACAGGAGGTGCACATAAAAAAAGAAGAGGGCAAATGTTTAGAGTACAAAAAATTTGGAAAAACGTTTACCTCATTAGCAGAGAAAAAAAAGAGGGGGGTGGTAATTTACGTCAAAAAAGGAATTGAAGCTGAGCAAAAATATAATGATACAAAAGGAAGAACGCTAATGATTGAGGTTAAGAGAGGGAACTCCAAAACACTACTAGTAGGTTTATATGTCCCAAACAAAAAACAGGGGGAATACTTCAAAAAACTTCATGAGAAACTAGGAAAAATGGAATATAATGAAATTTGTATAATAGGTGACTTTAATGGAATAGTAGACCCGGATAAGGATTATAAAAGCAATAAAATTAATAAAAACAAAAGGGCAAAATTACCGAGAGACTTTTTTGACTTAGTGGAAGAATTAAATTTAATTGATATATGGCGGACCCTACACCCAAATAATAGACAGTATACATTTTATTCTAATCCTCAAAAGTCATGGTCTAGAATCGACATGGCATGGGTCGGCAGGAATCTTGGATTAGAAATAGGAACGATAGAAATCAGCCCGAACACATGGGCAGATCATAACCCATTAGAAGTAAAGTGGAAGAGCACACAGAGGAAGAAACAACAGAGATGGAGGTTTAATGTGAAATTGTTGAGAGATAAAGAATGTGTAGACAAACTTAAAGAAGAATTAAAGTTCTTCTTCAGAGAAAATGAAAACCAAGAAACTCCTCGTGCAATAGCCAGGCCCGGACGGATTCCCAGGAGAAATATATAAAAATCTAGAAGAAATATTACAACCAAAATTATTGGAAATTTATAATGAGGCATTGATGGGCTCCAAAATTCCGGATTCGTGGAGGGAAGCACATGTCACACTACTGCCGAAAGAAGGTGCCGATTTAAACAGCGATACTATACAAAAGTCCCAAAGTGGCTCTCCACGATGGAGGCCCTGATTTATCCCAACAGATGGGGAATGAAGAAAATGTGTAGATATAAAGACATCCTAGATGGAGGAGGAAACCTTAAATCTAACGATGCCTTGAGAGATCAAGGTATCAATTTAGACTGGTAGACTTATTTACAAATAAAGTCTAGATACCAGAAAGACAAGGAAGAATGCGGCTTAGAACTAGGATCTAATGGGTTCGATAAGGTTTTGATGGGAACAGAAAAAAAGATATTGGCCAAACTATATAACTACCTATTAGATGAGGATAGAACAGAGGACACAATCAAAAACCAAATGGGAGCATGGGAGAAGAACATTGGACGCAGCATAAATCTTAATGAGTGGGAAGAGGCATGGAATAAGAATTATAAACTGACCAGAGCAGTGACTTATAAGGAAAACCAGTATAAAATGCTACATAGGTGGTATCTAGCCCCTGCTAGGCTAGCAAAGATGTATCCAAATATACACCCAAATTGTTGGAAATGCGGTCACGGCCAGGGCACCTTCTTTCACATGTGGTGGACATGCCCCGATGCGAAAAGATATTGGAGCAAGATTTGGAGATGGTTACAAGAAATAATTGGAGAAGAGATTGAATTGACACCTGAAATATTTCTCCTGGGAATAGTAAAGAGGAACTATGGAAAGAAAAAGATCCACTTAATAATGCTCTCTACATGGGGCTCCCCTTGGGGTGTACCCAGAGGCTCCAGTTGGTCCAGAATGCGGCCACGCGGGGGATTATGGGAGCGACGGGGCGCTCCCATGTGACACCTCTCCTGCGCGAGCTGCACTGGCTTCCTGTGGTCTTCCGGGTGCGCTTCAAGGTGTTGGTGACCACCTTTAAAGTGCTCCATGGCTTAGGGCCGGGGTATCTACAAGACCACCTTCTGCCGCCAATAGCCTCCCACCGGCCAGTTCGCTCGCACAGAGAGGGCCTCCTCAGGGTGCCGTCGGCCAGACAATGTTGGCTGGCGACCCCCAGGGGGAGAGCCTTCTCTATGGCGGCACCTGCCCTCTGGAACAACCTACCCCCAGAGATACGCACGATACCAGACCTCCGGACTTTTCGTCGGGCCCTGAAAACACATCTATTTCATCTAGCCGGGCTGGCTTGATCCCATCCTTGCGGTTTTAATTTGTAATTGGTTTTAATTGGGTTGTTTTAAATTGATGGCCAAAATTATTTAATGTTTTTTAAATTGCTTTTAAATTTTATATGTTGTGTTTTACCATGGCTGTTCACCGCCAAAATAATACAATGGGATTATAAATCGTGTATATTAATGGGTGACTGGAATGGAGTATTGGATACCCAAAAGGACAAAAAAGGATTACTTCAAAATACCCAAAATCGTGCAAGATTGCCTAAATCTTTTTTTGATATAATGGATGATATGGAGTTGAGAGATATCTGACGGGAACGAAATGTTGAAGAAAAGGATTTTACTTTTTTTTCTGATAGACATCAATCCTTTTCTAGGATTGATTTTATATTAATTACTAATGATTTCTTTTCTAGGGTAAAGAAGATGAAGATATGTTCAAGAATTTTATCTGATCATAGTCCGGTGTGGATGGAATTAGAGCAGGAAGAGGGAGCCAGAAGGTCTTGGAGGCTAAATGAAAATTTGTTTAGATATGAGGAAAATGTGAAAGAATGTAAAAAACAAATGAAAGAATTTTTTGCTATGAATATGCACAAGGGTACGCCTATGGAAATGGTTTGGGATGCAAGTAAAGCATATATGAGAGGAACCTTAATATATTTGAATAATAAATATAGACGTAGACAAGAAAAGAAATGAAGGGACTTAGAAGAGGAAATAAAAAAGAAAGAGCAGGCACTTATATTAAATCCAACAGATAAGAAAATAAATGAAACAATAAATTTGTTGTGAGGGCAGTTTAATATGTTGATGGCAGACCAAATGGCAACTAACTTACAATATGCTAAACATAACACTTTTTGTAATGCAAATAAACCAGGTAGATGGTTAGCCTACTTGTTAAGGAAAAAACAAAAGCTACGTACTATAGAAAAAATAGAATACAAAGGTAAAGAGGTATATCAACAAAATATGATTAAAAAAGCTTTTTTAGAATTTTATACAAAGTTATATGCTAGTGATACAATTCAAGGCAAAGATATAGATAGATATTTACAGGAGGAGAATATCCCTGTAATTACACCAGAGCAAAGGGAAGGACTGAACCAACCAATAACTTCGGAAGAAATTATTTTAGCAATTAAACAGTTAAAGTGGGGTAAAGCTCCAGGCACAGATGGACTGACAGCTGTTTATTATAAAAATTTGCAGTTAGAAATGGTAGAACCGGTTAAGGAACTATTTTGCAAGATTCAAGCCGGAGGAGACGTACCCCCTTCCTGGAGAACAGCTTTTATTTCATTGATTCCAAAGGAGGATCAAGACCATAGTCAACCCAAGAATTATAGGCCAATATCGCTTTTAAATACTGATTATAAGATCTTTGCTAAAATATTAGCAAATAGGTTAATGGTAATCATGCAACAAATGATTCATAATGACCAATCTGGATTTATAAGTGGGAGACAAATGAAATGTAATGTAAGACAAATTGTAAACTTATTGGAATATTTGGAAAGGAACAACCAAGTCCCTGCAATGCTTATCTTTTTGGATGCGGAGAAGGCATTTGATCGATTGAATTGGCAATTTTTATTGAAAATAATAGAAAAGATGCAGTTTGGAGAATACTTTACACAATCTACTAGAGCAATATATCAGAGACAAACAGCACAAATAATAATTAATGGTGGTTTAACAGAAACTTTTAAAATTGAAAAAGGAACAAGACAGGGATGCCCTTTATCACCATTACTGTTTATTTTAACTTTGGAACCTTTATTGAATAAAATACGAGGGTCAAATAAAATAAAGGGAATTAAAATTAGACATCATGATTATAGATTAAGAGCATTTGCAGATGACTTGGTTGTTACTTTAACTCAACCAGTACAATCAGTTACAGGTTTGATGGATATAATTAGCCAATATGGACAAATGTCTGGATTTAAAATAAATAAACAAAAAACAAAGATAATAACTAAAAACATGACGGTAAAGCAAAAAGAAGAACTAGAAAGTCTAACAGGATTTGAAATAGTAAAAAAGGTTAAATATCTAGGGGTATATATCACAGCCTCAAATGTAAAATTATATAAAAATAATTATGAATTGTTATGGCAAAAAATACAGAAAGAGATGGAGAATTGGGGAAAACTACAATTATCTCTGTTGGGAAGAATAGCAGCAATAAAAATGAATGTTTTACCTAGGTTTCTATTTTTGTTCCAAATGATACCAATACTCAAGAAAGATGAAAATTTGAGGGAATGGCAGAAGGGTATTAATAATTTTGTTTGGGCAGGGAAAAGACCGAGAATAAAGTTAAAAATAATGCAAGATATACGTGAAAGAGGAGGTCTTAAAATGCCTAATCTAAGATTATACTATGAAGCAGCTGTCCTAACAATAATTAGTGATTGGATTAACTCAACAGAAGAAAGAATATTGAACATTGAAGGATATGATTTGTTATATGGCTGGCATGCTTACTTATTATATGATAAAAAGGTGGATAAGACTTTTAAAAGCCATATATTAAGGGATGCCTTGTTACAAGTTTGGAAAAAGTATCAATATAAGTTAAATTATAAGATACCTATATGGGCAATACCCAGACATGCGATAGAAAATATAAGTGTAGAACAAAAGCAAGAGGTGATTACTTATAAAGAGCTTCTTAAAATGGAAGGGGGTGTATTGCAGTTAAAATCTTTAAATGCATTAAAAGAAGAAAGAATAATTCAAACTTGGTTTCAGTATGGTCAGTTGCAAGCTAGATGGAAAGAAGATCAGAGAATTGGTATCATGCAGAACGAGGAAAATTTGGTAAAACAAATTAGAGACCAAGATCAAATGCATATAAAAAGATTATATAATGTATTGATAGAAATAGATTCAGAAACAGAATTAGTTAAGGATTGTATGATAAAATGGGCACAAAACATTCAGGAACCAATAATGATGGAAACTTGGGAAAAAATATGGGTTAGAAATGTAAAATTTACGCAAGCACAAAATTTAAGAGAAAATTTTTATAAAATGTTCTATAGATGGCATTTAGATCCTAAAAAGTTGGCTTGTATGTATCCAGGTTTACAATCTAAGTGTTGGAGATGTGATTGTGATGATGCCACTTACTATCATATATGGTGGACTTGTAAAAAAAGTTAAAGCATTTTGGATTAAAATATGGTGGATTATCCAAAATATTCTTAAAAAGAAGATAAAGTTTACTCCACAATTGTTTTTGCTGGGTATAATTACAGATTGTACAGTTATAGAGACTAAATTGATTTTAAACTTAATAACTGCAGCTAGACTTTTGGTGGCGCAATATTGGAAGAAGGAAGATTTGCCTACTATTGAAGAATGGACATTAAAAGTAGCGAATCTGGCAGAAATGGCGAAGATTTCAGCATATTTGAAAGATCACTCACAAGAAAGATATATATCGGAATGGAGAAGATGGATTGATTATATTCAAAACAAATATCAGACTAAAAAGTATCAAATAGCTTATGAATGAATAGAAAAATTAAGAGTATTTATATTTAGTTAAGTAAAAGGGGAGTTAAAGTGTGAAGGGGGATAGGAATCCTTAGTTAATTAGCTTAGTTTAGCATATGATTGTTAATTGTTATACCCTGTATTTTGTTCTGGGAAGTTCTGGGGGGGAGTGGGGGGGGGGTAAGGAAGGGAGGGTGGGCTTGGGGAAATATTTGTAAAAAAAAATTTTTTTTCTCTTTTTCTAAAACTCTTTAATAAAAAAAAAAGAAGAAATATTGGCTATATCTTTAAATGTGAATGGATTAAATTCCCCCTCTAAAAGGAATTTTTTTAGCAGACTCTATAAGATGAAATTGGATATAATAATTTTGCAAGAGGTACATATAAAGAAACAGCATCAACATTTATTAGTTCAGCCCAAGTTAGGAAAGATGTTTGCAGCACTATCACATCAGAAGAAAGGGGGAGTAGCAATGTATTTTAAAGAGGAAATTCCAACAAGACAAATTTATGAGGACGACGAGAGTAGGATATTGATAGTAGAAGCAATTTTGAACTATAAAAAAGTAGCCTTAGTGGGAATCTATGCCCCAAATGAAAAGCAGAATCAATTTTACAAGAATTTACATACGATTATCGAAAAGATGGAATACAATAACATTTGCATTTTAGGGGATTTTAATGCAATAGTGGATAAACATCTGGACTATAAAAGCGATAAGATAAGAAAAGGAACTAGGAAAACATTGTCCAATAACTTTTTCAAAATGGCAGAGGAAATGAATATTTTGGACAGTTGGAGGGAAAGAAATGCAGGGAAGAAGCAATTTACATTCTATTCAGGTCGACATGCCTCATGGTCAAGGATAGACATGGTTTGGATGTCAAAGGAATTAAACTTGGAAGTAGAAGAAATTGAAATTGAAAAAAATCTTTGGGCAGATCATAATCCAGTGACAATTAGATGGAGGGGGGGGGGGAATAAGAAGATGGACATTAAAGAGAGCAATTTTAAAACATAAAGAATTTAAATAAAAAATGGAAGAACAGATGAATCTGTTCTTCCAAGATAATAAAAAGAGGACACGAATATTCAAAATCTATGGGATATGGCAAAAGCCTACATATGAGGGATTGCGATCGCCTACATGGCAAAAGAAAATAAAAAGAAAAGACAGCATCCAAAAGATTTGGAGGAAGAACTTGGTAGGCTAGAAAGAGATCTACAAAAAGAACCCAAAAGAAGGGATTTGAAGCAACAAATAGACATAATTAAACATAACTTGAATATGATCGAGAAGGAGGATTTGGCACAACGACTAAAATACTCAAAACAAAATTTCTTCGAAAATGCAAACAAACCGGGACGTTGGCTAGTTTATAATTTTTTATTTTTTATTTTAATTTAACTGATTACTCAGTTAATTCATGACCCCACTCACACAGGGGGACACACTCTGGACTTAGTTTTTGTCTCTGGTCAGTGGTTGAGTGGCCTTGATATAGGGGATATAGCCATCGAACCCTTGTCATGGACTGACCACTCGCTCCTTCGACTGGACTTTCTAACCGCTGCACCCCGCCGCAGGGAGGCGGGACCGACCAGGTGGTTCCGCCCCAGGCGCCTGATGGACCCTGATAGGTTCCAGATGGAGCTTGGGCCATTTCCTGAGATTCTGGCTCATGACTCAGCTGAGGACCTGGTGACCGCCTGGGATAGTGCGGCTGCCGGGGCCTTGGACCGAGTAGTGCCTTTGCGGCCTCTGACCCGGCACCGAACTCACCTAGCTCCTTGGTTCTCCGAGGAGCTTAGGGAGATGAAGCGCCGGAAAAGACGCCTGGAGAGTAGTTGGAGGACCAGCCGCTCCGAATCTGACCGAACACTGGTGAGGTCTCATATTAAGACCTACCTAGTGGCGATAAAAGCGGCGAAAACTAGCTATTTTGCCGCTCTTATCGCGTCATCAGATAATCGCCCGGCCGCCCTGTTTAGGGTGACTCGCTCCCTCCTCCATCTGGAAGTGCGGGATGACCCCTTGCAGGGTCGAGCTGAGGATTTTGTGCAGTATCTGTATGACAAAATCGCTCAGATTCGGGAAGGGCTGGCCTCTGACTGGGTATGTCCGGACGGGATGACTGAGGCAGGTCTTGAGAGCGTTATCTGGGGGGAGTTCGATCCTGTGGCTCCCGAGGACATGGACAGGGTCCTGGGACGGCTGAACGCGACCACATGTTTATTGGACCCGTGTCCCTCCTGGTTGGTACTGGCTTCCCGGGAGGTGACACGAAGCTGGCTCCAGAAGATTGTTAACGCTTCTTTGAGTGAGGGGGTCCTGCCGGCCGCTTTGAAAGAAGCGGTTGTGAGGCCCCTCCTCAAGAAGCCCTCTCTGGATCCGGCTGTTTTGGCTAACTATCGTCCAGTCTCCAACCTTCGCTTCGTTGCGAAGGTTGTTGAGAGTGTGGTGGCGCAACAGCTTCCCCGGTACCTGGATGAAGCTGTCTATCTAGACCCGCTCCAGTCCGGCTTCCGGCCTGGGCACAGCACGGAAACGGCATTGGTCGCATTGGTGGATGATCACTGGAGGGCCCGGGATAGGGGTTGCTCCTCTATCCTGGTCCTGTTAGACCTCTCAGCGGCTTTTGATACCATCGACCATGGTATCATGTTGCACCGGTTGGCGGGGTTGGGGGTGGGAGGCACCGTTCTGCGGTGGTTCTCCTCCTACCTCTCTGACCGGTCGCAATCTGTGTTGACAGGGGGGCAGCGGTCGACCCCGAGGCACCTTGCTTGTGGGGTGCCACAAGGGTCGGTCCTCTCGCCCCTTCTGTTCAACATTTATGTAAAGCCGCTGGGTGAGATCATCCGTGGCTTCGGGGTGGAGTTCCATCAGTACGCTGATGACACCCAGCTGTACATCTCCACCCCAGGCCACCCCAATGATGCCCTTGAAGTGATGTCCCAGTGCCTGGAGGCCGTGTGGGCCTGGATGGGGAGAAACAGGCTCCGACTCAACCACTCCAAGACCGAGTGGCTGTGGCTTCCAGCGTCCCGATATAGCCAGCTGATGCCATCGCTGGCTATTGGGGGTGAATCACTCGCCCCCACGGAGAGGGCTCGTAACTTGGGCGTCCTCCTGGACGCACGGCTGTCTTTAGAAGATCATTTGACGGCCGTGGCCAGGGGGGCTTTCTATCAGGTTCGCCTGATACGCCAGTTGCGCCCCTTTCTAGATCGGGACTCCCTACGCACAGTCACTCAGGCACTCGTCACTTCCCGCCTGGACTACTGCAACGCTCTCTACATGGGGCTCCCCCTGGGGTGCACCCGGAGGCTC
This sequence comes from Pantherophis vulpinus, assembly GCA_037215915.1. Classification (NCBI taxonomy): domain Eukaryota; kingdom Metazoa; phylum Chordata; class Lepidosauria; order Squamata; family Colubridae; genus Pantherophis; species Pantherophis vulpinus. The sequence goes on from JAXLNS010000038.1 coordinate 877,792, forward strand.
CAGCTGGTCCAGAACGCGGCCGCGCGGGGGATTATGGGGGCGACGAGGCGCTCCCATGTGACACCTCTCCTGCGCAAGCTGCACTGGCTCCCGGTGGTCTTCCGGGTGCACTTCAAGGTGTTGGTGACCACCTTTAAAGCGCTCCATGGCTTAGGGCCGGGGTACTTACGAGACCGCCTTCTGCCACCAATAGCCTCCCACCGGCCAGTACGCTCACACAGAGTGGGCCTCCTCAGGGTGCCGTCCGCCAGACAATGTCGGCTGGCGACCCCCAGGGGGAGAGCCTTCTCTGTGGTGGCGCCCACCCTCTGGAACAACCTCCCCCCAGAGTTACGTACAATAACAGACCTCCAGATTTTTTGTCGGGCCCTCAAAACCCATTTATTTCAACTAGCTGGGCTGGCTTGAGTCAAATTTTAAACTGATTTTAAATTGGAATTGTTTTAATTATGGCCAAAATATTTAATTATTTTAATCAGTTTTTAGATTTTGTATGTTTTGTATGTATGTCTTGTTTTTTACTTTGGCTGTTCACCGCCCTGAGTCCTATATTGGAGAAGGGCGGTATAGAAATTTAAACAAATAAATAAATAAATTTATATGCCGCCCTTCTCCGGAGACTCAGGGCAGTTTACAATGTGCTAAGCAATAGCCTTCATCCTTTTGTATATTTATACAAAGTCAGCTTATTGCCCCCACAACTGGGTCCTCAATTTACCTACCTTAGAAAGGATGGAATGCTGAGTCAACCTTGAGCCTGGCGAGATTCGAACCTGCAGTAATTGCAGGCAGCTGGTCTTAATAATTGAAGAAACAAAAAGATAAAAAGTGCATTAGTAGATTATGCAATAAAGAGGGGCAGATAATCTATCATAACAAAGGGAAAAGAGACATAATTCATGAGTTCTACAAGGAATTATATGCAGAAGAGGGCAGCACTCTCGAAGAAAAAAGCATTCGATGTCTCCAAAAAGCTGACTTACCTAAAGTGTCAGAAGAAATAAGACTCATGCTGAACAAAGATATAACACCTCTAGAATTAACAATGGCAATTAAAAGACAGAAAAATAACAAAATGGCAGGCCTGGATGGATTGCCTTTGGAAATATACAAAAATCTTCAAGATCCACTAAATTCCACCTTATTAGAAGTATTCAATGCAGTTCTTAGAGATGCAAAAATACCAGCCTCATGGGAGGAAGCAATCATCACCTTAATTCCAAAGGACAATTCAGATTTGACAGTTGTTAGGAATTACAGACCCATATCTTTGTTAAATTTGGACTATAAGATATTCATGGCCATTATGGCCGAAAGGTTAAAAAGATTCTTAGAGGATTTTATTCATAGTGACCAGAATGGTTTTCTGCCGAGGAGCTAGATAAAGAATAACATCAGAATCATACTAAACATATTGGAATACTATGAGACCCATAATGAAAAGAAATTGGCCTTAATGTTCGTTGATGCGCAAAAGGCCTTCAACAAGGTCAAATGGGACTTTATGTCAAATCAATTAAAACTAATGGAATTTGGGGAGAATTTCATAAATATGTTCAACGCAATCTACTCTACCCAAAAAGCCAAAGTAGTTGTTAATGGTGAAATGACAGAGTTTCAAAATTCAGAAAGGAACTTGTGTTCATTCTAGAAGACCCTTTACAATCGGGTGAGAGGTTAATGGAAGTATTGGGCGAATATGGGGAAGCTGCAGGTTTGAGGGTGAACAAGGAAAAAACCAAATTTTTAGTCAAGAATATGAGTAAAATGCAAGAAAAAGAATTGGCTGAGAAAATTAAAATACAGACAGTAAAGAAAGTGAGATACTTAGGTATCTATTTAATGCCAAGATGTGCTACACTAAAGGAGGACAATTACAATAAATTAGTGGATCAAATTAAGGTAGATTTGGATAGGTGGAAAAACCTGCAACTTTCCTTTATGGGGAGAATCGTGACAGTCAAAATGACTATATTGCCAAAGATACTCTTTCTATTTCAAACCATACCAATAAGATTGAAAAAGGATTTTTTTAGAAATTTTAGGATTTTAGGATTTTTTTTTAGAAATGTAAATAAAATATTTAAATATTTACTGGATTACGACATGATAGAAGAGCAAGTGAAGGAGACCATGCTCACCTGGAGTAAGAATTTTGGGTATGGCATAGATCTAGATAGCTGGCAAAAACTATGGGAGAGGAACAGAAAGCTTACCCTAGCCACTGCATATAAAGAAAATCAATACAAGATGTTTTACAGGTGGCATTTCCCACCCACAAGACTGGCCAAGATGTGCAAAAATTGCTCACCAAAATGTTGGAAATGTAAAGCAACACTAGGAACTTATTATCATATGTGGTGGGGGTGCCCGAAAGCCAAGGACTTTTGGCTCCAAATAAAACAGTGGCTAGAAGAGATGTTAAACCAGATGATAGCTATGACGCCAGAACTCTTCCTTCTGGGTATAGTAAGGGATAATTACAAAAAAGAAGTAATATATCTTATGGTACACATATTAACGGCAGTGAAGTTGATATTCGCACAAAATTGGAATGTCAAGTTTCCGAAAGATGCCCTAATTAATTCATGAGCCATGATCCAAACTTCAAAGGAAATATATTCATTTATTAGGAGCACCATTCTGGCAAATACTCGGATGCAGTTAAGACTGATCCTACGTAGATTTACGTTCCCCTATGACCCTGTCTCTCCCCTCCTCTCTGGCCATGTCATAAATCACATTCTCCAATTAACCACTTTGGCTGGCTGTGAAACCTAACACCCTCCTTCTGATTGCGGTGAGAAAGAATGTATGGAATTCACTTCAGTTCTTCCTCCCTCCTGCTCATGGCAACTTGAAAGCTTTGCAAGTTGATATGGAAATGCAAAGAGAACCCACAGGAGGTAGAAATAATCAACAAAATATTGACCTGTACAGAAATGGACAGGTTAACAATGGAGCTCAAAGATAAAGATGAATCGGAATTCTATGTAACCTGGAATACATTTTATAAATGACTAGAGAAAAGGAGGAATGTAGGGATAGAGAATTAGAAACAGAGTGAAGAAAAGGGGAGAAAAATAAAGAAAATAATATAAGAAATATTAGGAATAAATTGGATTTGAATAGATACAAAGGGAATATGTATGTAACTGAAGTGTGATTGAATGTACAAAAAGTATATATGGAATATGCATGATGTTATATTGTAATATACACGAAAGAAAAAGTGTTAGAAAAGTATGTACCAGACAAGTCGCACCAAGTCTAATGTTTTTAAATTGTATATTTAATAAAATTATTTTTTTTTAAAAAAGAATGCTGCAATGGGCATAAATGATGAGTGGGCTGAAAAAGTTATTTTTGACTGGTCCTCGCACTTTTGACCGGTCCTCGCACTTACGACTGTCCTCACATTTTACATTTTGCGCCCTATCTCGTCACCATGGTGAAGAGAAGCAGTTGTGAAATGAGTGACATGGTTGTTAAGAATGCTGTAACGGGCATAAATGTGAGGATGGTCATAAGAGCCTTGGTACTACAGTGGTTTAAAGCACCCTGTTATTAACACAGCTGCCTGCAATTTACTGCTGGTTCGAATCTCTCCAAGGCTCAAGGTTGACTCAGCCTTCCATCCTTTCTAAGGTAGGTTAAATGAGGACCCAGTTTGTGGGGGCAATAAGCTGACTTTGTATAAATATACCAAAGGATGAAGGCTATTGCTGAGCACATTGTAAGCCGCCCTGAGTCTCCGGAGAAGGGCGGCATATAAATCAAATTAAAAAAAAAAAAAAAAAAGTGTGAGGACTGGTCAAAAGTGCGAAGACCGGTCAGAAATGACTTTTTTCAGCCCTCTGAGTAGTCCCTATGCACATAGCCACGGCCACCCGGTTACATGACCACCAAGCCACGCCCACCCAGTCACATGACCACCAAGCCACACCCCCAAATAAGCCACGCCCACAGAACCGGTTGTTAAAAAAATTGAATCCCACCACTGGTTGTAAACCTAATCTTGCGTAGCTTCTTCTCCGGTAATATAACACTACTAACCAGAGCATACAAAACATTTGCTAGACCAATTCTCGAATACAGCTCATCTGTCTGGAACCCGCACTGCATATCGGACATTAATACAATTGAACGTGTCCAGAAATATTTCACAAGAAGAGTCCTCCACTCCTCTGCTCGCAACAAAATACCTTATGCCACCAGGCTTGAAATTCTAGGCTTAGAAAACTTAGAACTATGCCGCCTTCAGTATGACCTAAGCGTGGCTCATAAAATTATCTGCTACAATGTCCTACCTGTCAATGACTACTTCAGCTTCAACCACAACAATACACGAGCACACAATAGATACAAACTTAAAGTGAACCGCTCCAAACTCAATTGCAGAAAATATGACTTAAGCAACAGAGTGGTCAATGCCTGGAATGCACTACCTGACTCTGTGGTTTCATCCCCAAACCCCCCAAATTTTAACCTACGACTGTCTACTGTTGACCTCACCCCATTCCTAAGAGGTCTGTAAGGGGCGTGCATAAGAGCACCAGAGTGCCTACCGTCCCTGTCCTAATGTTCCTTTTATTTGTATTCATTTTATGTATTCAATTCATGCTTATACTTATACAGTATATATACTATCTAATACGTACTTGACAAATAAATAAATAAATAATAAAATGGACAGGAATGAGTGAATTTAATTCAGATGACCATCAGGTATACTACTGCAGGCAAGAATCCCTCAGAAGAAATGGAGTAGCCTTCATAGTCAATAAAAGAGTAGGAAAAGCAATACTGGGATACAATCCCCAAAATGACAGAATGATCTCAGTTCGAATCCAAGGCAAACCATTCAATATCACAGTAGTCCAAGTCTATGCCCCAACCACTGGTGCTGAAGAGGATGAAATTGACTGGTTCTATGAAGCCCTACAGCACCTTATAGAATTAACACCAAAAAATGATGTCATTATCATCATGAATGCTAAAGTAGGAAGCCAAAAGATAACCGGAATAACAGGCAAGTTTGGCCTTGCAGTACAAAATGAAGCAGGACACAGGCTGATAGAATTTTGTCAAGAGAATACGATGGTCATAGCAAACACTCTGTTCCAACAACCCAAGAGACGACTCTACACATGGACATCACCAGACGGTCAACACAGAAATCAGATTGACTATGTGCTCTGCAGCCAAAGATGGAGAAGCTCTATACAGTCAGTAAAAACAAGACCAGGAGCTGACTGTGGCTCAGATCATGAGCTTCTCGTTGCAAAATTTAGGCTTAAATTGAAGAAAGTACGGAAAAGCACTAGGCCACTCAGGTATGAACTAAATCATATTCCTGATGAATATACAGTAGAGGTGACAAATAGATTTAAGGAATTAGATCTGATAGACCGAGTGCCTGAAGAACTATGGACGGAGGTTCACAACATTGTACAAGAGGTAGCATCTAAAACTATCCCAAAGAAAAAGAAATGCAAAAAAGCAAAATGGCTGTCTGAGGAAGCTTTGCAAATAGCTGAGGAAAGAAGGGAAGTGAAAAGCAAGGAAGAAAGAGAAAGATACACCCAACTGAATGCAGAATTCCAGAGAAAAGCTAGAAGAGATAAGAATGCCTTCTTAAATGGACAGTGCAAAGAAATAGAAGAAAACAATAGAATAGGAATGACCAGAGATCTCTTCAAGAAAATTGGAGATATGAAGGGAACGTTTCATGCAAAGATGGGCATGATAAAGGACCAAAATGGCAGGAACCTAAGAGAGGCAGAAGAGATTAAGAAGAGGTGGCAAAATTACACAGAAGAACTATACAAGAACGAGCTTAACGTCCCTGATAACCACAATGGGGTGGTCACTGAACTCAAGCCAGACATCCTAGTATGTGAAGTCAAATGGGCCTTAGGAAATCTGAGCAGCAACAAAGCTAGTGGAGGTGACAGTATTCCAGGAAATTTGGAAAACTCAACAGTGGCCACAGGATTGGAAAAGGGCAATGCCAAAGAATGTTCAAACTATCGCAGCATTGCACTTATTTCACATGCTAGTAAGTTTATGCTTAAAATCCTACAAGCTAGGTTCCAGCAGTATGTAGATCGAGAACTACCAGAAGTACAGGCAGGATTTCGAAGAGGCAGAGGAACTAGAGATCAAATTGCCAACATATGCTGGATCATGGAGAAAGCTAGGGAGTTCCAGAAAAACATCTACTTCTGCTTCATTGACTATGCTAAAGGCTTTGATTGTGTGGATCACAACAAATTGTGGCAAGTTCTTAAAGAGATGGGAGTATCAGACCATCTTATTTGTCTCTTGAGAAACCTATATGTGGGTCAAGAAGCAACAGTGAGAACTAGACACAGAACCACTGACTGGTTCAAAATTGGGAAAGGAGACCAGCAAGGCTGTATACTGTTGCCCTGCCTATTTAACTTATATGCAGAGCACATCATGAGAAAGGCAGGGCTAAATGAATCAAAAGTTGGAATTAAGATTGCCGGGAGATATATCAACAACCTCAGATATGCAGATGATACCACTCTAATGGCAGAAAGTGAAGAGGAACTAAAGAGCCTCTTGATGCGGGTGAAGAAGGAGAGTGCAAAACTTGGCTTGAAACTCAACATTAAGAAAACTAAGATCATGGCATCTGGCCCTCTCAATTCCTGGCAAATAGATGGGGGAGAAATGGAGGTAGTGACAGATTTTATTTTCCTGGGCTCCAAGATCACCACAGATGGGGACTGCAGCCAAGAAATTAAAAGATGCTTGCTCCTGGGGAGGAAAGCTATGGCAAATCTAGACAGCATACTAAAAAGCAGAGACATCACTCTGCCAACAAAAGTGTGTATAGTCAAGGCTATGGTTTTCCCAGTTGCAATGCATGGCTGTGAAAGTTGGACCATAAGGAAGGCTGAGCACCAAAGAATTGAGGCCTTTGAACTATGGTGCTGGAGAAGACTCCTGTGAGTCCCTTGGACTGCAAGGCGATCAAACTGGTCAGTCCTAGAGGAGATCAGCCTGACTGCTCTTTAGAAGGTCAGATCCTGAAGATGAAACTCAAATACTTTGGCCACCTAATGAGAAGGAAGGACTCACTGGAGAAGAGCCTAATGCTGGGAAAGATTGAGGGCAAAAGAAGAAGGGGACGACAGAGAATGAAGTGGCTGGATGGAGTCACTGAAGCAGTAGGCGTGAGCTTAAATGGACTCCAGAGGATGGTAGAGGACAGGAAAGCCTGGAGGAACGTTGTCCATGGGGTCGCAATGGGTCGGACACGACTTTGCAACCAACAACAACAACCACTAGGACTCCAAGATCCCTCTCACGGTTACTACTATTGAGCCAGGTACCACATATACTGTATCTATGCATTTTGGTTTTCAATTTATCAGAGAGTACTTTATGCAGCCATGCTGGTTTCTTTTGAGAGCTGTTATTTTTCTTCTTCATTGGTATTGTGCTAGACTGGGCTTTTATAATCTCACTTTTCAAAATTTTCCAAGCTTCTTGAGTTGTTTTCCCCTTGAGGATTCTCATCCATTGAATCCTACCCAAGCTCACTCTAAGTTTATTGAAATTAGCTCTCTTAAAGTCCAAGACTCTATTTTGACTTTGTTCTATTGCTTGTGCTTGCATAATGTTGAATTCCAATATTACATGATCAATCCCCCTCAAGGTTCTTGTAGCTTCAACATCTTCTATCATTTCATCTCTCTTAGTGAGAATTAAGTCCAATATGGCTGATCCCCTAGTTCCCTTCTCTACTTTTTGGGAAACAAAGTTGTCTGCTAGGTTTGTTAGGAATCTGTTGGATCTTCTACTTGGTGCAGAGTTTGTCTCCCACTTGATGTCAGGGTAGTTAAAATCCCCCATTACTTTTGTGATGTGCTTCCTACATACCTTAGTTAGCTGACTAGCAAAAAGTTCATCTACTTCCTCTGTTTGGTTGGGTGGCCTATAGTATACACCTATGGCAATGTCATTCCCCCCCCCCCTTTTGATATTGATATTGACCCAAATGCGATCAAGACAGTTTTCATCATTGTTGTGCTCTATTTCTGTAGCGATGTAGTTATTTCTTATATAGAGTGCAACTCCACCTCCTCTTTTATTTGGTCTGCTTCTTTTAAATAATTTAAATCCCTGTATGTTCCATTTGTGGGTTTCATTCCACCAAGTTTCATTAATGGCAACAATAACTTATCTTCTTGAAGTTCAAGGCATTCTTGAACTTCCTCCTCACTTTGCAAGGTTCAGAGCACAAGAAATCTTTAGGTTGGAAAGAAGTGCCCAACCAAACCATGGCACAATTTAAAAAGCTTTGAGTGGAGGTTAAAGACTAAAACCTAAACCAGCTTTCCCCAAGCTAGTGCCCTTGGGATGTGCTGGAAATAACCCCCAGAATAAACAATCATCATCCCCAATTGCCAAAATCTCCAGATGGAAATTCTGGAAACTTAAATCCCAACAAATCTAAAGAGCAACAGGTTGGGGAAATCTGACCTAAAATTAAGTCTGTATCAGCTGTTCTTTCCAAGGTTTTGCTAAAGCAACACCAAAGACAACAAAAACAAACCCTGACTGGGTTCACCTGACACATTAAACAAAATGAAGCCCTATTATACTTTATCATATTGTTTGAATCTGTTGTAGATTACACAACAAAGTGTGGATTAATAGTGTGTGTGAATCTAAGCCCTACATGGTAAAAAGAAACAGACCAGGAGCAATACTATATGCTGAATCTTGGACTACCTCACCATCATGTCTTAGGCCAACATATCTTGAAGGATGACTAAATGTGTATATTTAAAACAGATTGGACAAAACTGTTTTATCTGTAAAGTTCTCCAGTTTGCCCTTGGATTGACAGAACAGGTTTCATATTACATCCCACAAAATCTGCATTCATAGAATTCAAGTTCAGTTTAGGAACTACAGTAAATCTTTATTGCATTCTAACATAAGACTTGCAGAACAATAGTTTAGAGAGATATGGCCCTGTGTCAGCCCCACTTGGAACCACCTGTGCTGCACCGGATAAACACACACACTCACGCTCAGAAGAGGAATCTATCCGGTTTAATCATAGCTTACACGATGGTCAAACAGTAAGCGCTGAAGTTCTTTGGTGAGAAGCAAAGTCGGAGACGGCTGTTTCTCCCGTGCCTCCGGCTTTATAGAACGCCCTTCAAGCGCCCCTCCTTTGCTCTATTACAAATTTAAAGTAACCACGCTGCTTATCCCATTCTGGCTACCTACAGGTCGCCCTTACTTCCGGGTTTTTACTATCTTCTCCTGTCACTGGGATCTGTTTGACGTTGATGGATTTATTCCCCTCCCCCTTTTCCCTTATACCGTCCATCACCTAATATCACCATGCCATCCTACACGCTATAACACCCCCTCCACCGTGTGTGTTCTTCCGGGTCTGTTCCATCTCATTCTGGATCTGCACAGATGCTCATGTTCAGGTGTTTCATATTCCCCAGGATATTGTGTCGAGGGGTTGTTTGAAACTCGACACCCTGAGCTTCTTTATTAAGGCTCTTTGTTGTTTAAATCAGGAAAAACACTCCAGAGCCCCTTAATAGTTAGAAGCAAAGGGAGTGCTCCAGAAATATTTTGACCCACTTCTACCATTGTGACACTTGGGCTCAGGCACTCTCAGGAGGAATAGCTTCTCATTTGGCCAGTTTGCTTTGAGTTCCTTCTAGACATTAGCAATAGCAATAGCACTTAGACTTATATACCGCTTCACAGTGCTTTACAGCCCTCTCTAAGCAGTTTATAGAGTCAGCATATTGCCCCCAACAATCTGGCTCCTCATTTTACTGACCTTGGAAGGCTGAGTCAACCTTGAGCCTGTCAGGATCAAAGGAATTGAACTCCTGCCAATGTGAGCAGAGTTAGCCTGCAATACAATTGTGCAGACAATTGTTCCAGATATGGCAGAGGAATTCAACTCACATCAGGGTACAGTAGATTCAAGAGGTGAAGACAGACACTTTGATTCTTCAAGTCCTTCCTTTTTTTTTTCTTTGTAAACAAGTTTTATTAGAATTTTTAGAACCATACATATTTTATGAACAGAGTGTTGACCAGGTCACATCTTATACATCTTATATATATTAATCTTTATAATCTATTTCAACCTTCCCATTTTTTCCATATTCATCTCTTTTATATAATTCTTTATCACAAATTAATCATTTTTCACCTTATCTTGTTATTTCAGCTTCTGCCATATTGTTTTTTTTTCCAAGTCCATTTTACATGTTTCCAATTTCAGCCATAATATTCTTTTTCCATACTTTTTTATCTTTTAATTTTTTCTTAATACATAATACATAAGAGTTTAGAGTTTATTAGATTTCTATACCGCCCTTCTCCCAAAGGACTCAGGGCGGTGTACAGCCATATTAAAACACATAGATTTATAAAATTTAAAACCAATTCAAATCGAATATAAAATTTGGCCGCAAATTAAAACATACATACATTTTAAAAATTCATACTAGGCCAGTCCGGCTTGCTGAAACAGAAGGGTCTTAAGGGCGCGGCAAAAAGTACGCAGGTCAGGGATAAGACGAAGCTCTAGGGGCAGCTCATTCCAGAGGGCTGGTGCCCCCACAGAGAAGGCTCTCCCCCTGGGTGACGCCAGTCGGCATTGTTTGGCCGACGGCACCCTGAGGAGTCTCTCTCTGTGGGAGCGTATTGGCCAGTGGGACATTGTTGCTGGCAGAAGGCGGTCTCGTATATACCCCGGTACTAAGCCATGGAGTGCTTTAAAGGTGGTAACCAACACCTTGAATCTCACCCGGAAGACCACCGGGAGCCGGTGCAGCTCGCGCAGGAGGGGTGTTATGTGGGTGTGCCGAGTCACCCCCATAACCACCTGCGCAGCCGCATTCTGGACCAGTTGGAGCCTCCGAGTGCTCTTCAAGGGGAGCCCCATGTAGAGAGTGTTGCAGTAGTCCAGACAGGACGTGACAAGGGCATGAGTGACCGTGCGCAGGGCATCCCGGTCCAGAAAGGGACGCAACTGGTGCATCAGGCGAACCCGATAAAAAGCTCCCCTGGCCACGGCCGTCATGTGATCTTCCAAAGACAGCCGTGCATCCAGGAGAACGCCCAAGTTGCGAGCCCTCTCTGAGGGGGCCAAGGTCTCGCCCCCAATAGTCAGCGATGGAACCAGCTGACTATACCGGGACGCCGGAAGCCACAGCCACTCAGTCATGGAGGGGTTGAGTTTGAGCTTGTTTCTCCCCATCCAGATCCGCACAGCCTCCAGGCACTGGGACATCACGTCAAGGGCATCATTGGGGTGGTCCGGGGTGGAGATGTACAGCTGAGTATCGTCAGCGTACTGGTGGAATCTCATCCCGAAACCACGGATGATCTCGTCCAGCGGCTTCACATAAATGTTGAACAGAAGGGGCGAGAGGACTGACCCTTGAGGCACCCCACATACAAGGCGCCTTGAGGTCGACCTCTGCCCCCCTGCCAACACAAACTGCACACGGTCGGAGAGGAAGGAGGAGAACCACCGCAGCACGGTGCCCCCCACTCCCAACCTCTCCAATCGTCGCAGCATGATACCATGGTCGATGGTATCAAAAGCCGCTGAGAGATCTAATAGGACCAGGACAGAGGAGCAACCCCTGTCCCAAGCCCTCCAGAGATCTTAGGTAGATCTTATTTATTTATTTATTTATTTATTTATTTATTTATTTATTTATCAAATCTTAATATGAGACCTCACCAGTGTTCGGTCAGATTCGGAGCGACTGGCCTTCCAATCACTCTCCAGGCATCTTTTCTGGCGCTTCATCTCTCTCAGCTCCTTGGAAAACCAGGGAGCCAATTGAGATCGGCACCGGGTTAGAGGCCGCAAAGACACGACGCAGTCCAAAGCTCCAGCTGCTGCCCTATCCCAGGCAGCCACCAGTTCTTCAGTCGCGCCATGAGCCAGAGCCTCAGGGAATGGCCCAAGCTCCATCAGGAACCTATCCGGGTCCATCAGGCGCCTGGGACGGAACCACCTAGTCGGCTCCGTCTCCCTGCGGTGAGGTGTAGCGGTTCAAAAGTCCATGCGAAGGAGGGAGTGATCAGACCATGACAAGGGCTCGATGACTAAATCCCCTATTTCCAGATCACTCTGCCACTGACCAGAGTCAAGTGGCAAGTCCAGAGTGTGTCCCCCCATGTGAGCAGGGCATTGAACTAACTGGGTCAGGTCCAAGGCCGTCATGGAAGCCAAGAACTCCCGAGCCACCATAGACGTTTCGCCGACAGATGGCAGGTTGAAATCCCCCATAACCATAAGCCTGGGGGTATCAACCGCCACCCCGGCTATCACGTCAGGCAGCTCGGGCAGGGCTGCTGCCATGCAGCAGGGAGCCAAGTATGTAATCAGCAGGCCCATCTGTACCCCACGACCCCACTTCACAAGGAGGGACTCACATCCGGCTATCTGAGGTACAGTGGCCTCCCTCGGACATAGACTTTCTTTAATAATAACCACCACCACCCCGCCCCTACCCTGAGCCCTCGGCTGATGGAATGCTCGGAAACCTGGTGGGCACATTTCAACAAGGGGCACCCCCCCTTCCGGCCCCAGCCAGGTCTCCGTAATACCCGCCACATCCGCTCCCCCCTCCTGAATAAGATCATAAATGAGGGGGGGGGGCTTATTTATCATGGACCTGGCGTTGCACAACATCAGCCGATAGCTCAGGCCCTGAGGATCTGTGCTACCTGGGGAACGAGAAAAGCATTGGGGACCGGAGTGTGCAATCGCTCGAAGATAGCGGGTGCGCACTCCCATAACATGATATGGCCCCCTGCTTCCACCATACCTGCCCCTCCCACCCACAGTACAAATCAAACAGCCCTCATTAGATCGAGCTCTAGCCCCCTCCCTGATGTTCAACCCTGCACCCCCAATGCCACAATCCCCCACCAGACCTGGCCTTGACCTTGGTGGGCTATCCCCCCAAACCCCCTTTAGTCACCCCCGAACCCCTTAAAATTTTAATTAAAAACCCATTTAAAAACCCCCTTAATCTCTTCATTACAGCATGCCATCTCTCGGGGTTCCAAAACCCGTCATCAAGATAGGCCCTCGATAACGTGGAGGGCCAGGTCTGCGTGAGGGGGGAGTCTCGCAGTACAAGAAGCTTAGTCTTTGTATACATCCAGAGCTCTGGGATGATGGTATGATATGGCCTGGGAGTCCACCATGATGATCCAATAAGTCCAGGGAAAGAAGAAGCCGGGTGTAGCTGGCAACGTCTCTACTGACCTCTCACGGCAGTAGGCAGGAGTCATGGCACTCCGACCACCGGGGAGCAAACCTCCAAACCACCCTCTCACTGTAGTGATACTGTTTAAACAGTATCACTATCCGCCCTTAATTCCTAATCTCTTACAATAACATCAATTATCTTATTTCTCCATTACAGAATATATTTCTCAAAATTCCCATCCCACTTTTTAACATTTCAACTTTGTCTCTTAATTTGCCTTCAAAATTAAACCAAATTGCCATTTCACATTTCATCTGCTATTCTGTTTTACTATAAGCAATATACATCATCATATTCAAATCTTACATTAATACCCTTTAACTTAGTTGACCATCCACAATTACCGTATTTTCCGGCGTATAAGATGACTGGGTGTATAAGACGACCCCTGACTTTTCCTGTTAAAATATAGGGTTTGGGCTATACTCACCGTATAAGACTACCCCTCTTCCAACACACACCAAATAAAAATTAAAAAACATCAACTGGCTCACCCACAATGTAAAAGCAGCTGTGCTAGACCCAAAATGGCCCCTGCAACAAGCAGGAACCTCACACAGCCACAAAAAGCCCAAAAAAACAACTTTCACACTTTACACACACACAACACAACACAACTGGCTCACCCACAATGTAAAAGCAGCTGTGCTAGACCCAAAATGGCCCCTGCAACAAGCAGGAACCTCACACAGCCACAAAAAGCCCAAAAAAACAACTTTCACACTTTACACACACAAAATTCCACATACAGCTTTGTGAGATTTTGTGTGTTTGTGTAGTTAGAGTGAAACACTACAGAAACACACTAAATCTCAGAAAGCTGCACAAATATTATTTTATTTTTATATGAAAACTAAATTTAAAACTTCCTAAACTTTAAATGGCTAGGTCTAAAAAAGAACAACTAAAAAAAACCCAATTAACTATTTTTTTAAAGCTCCCAAAGGGGAAAAAAACTTACTGGTACCCAATAGAACAGGGGTCTCCAACCTTGGCAACTTTAAGACTTGTAGACTTCAACTCCCAGAATTCCTCAGCCAGCTTTGTTTTGCTGGCTGAGGAATTCTGGGAGTTGAAGTCCACAACTCCTGCCTGCTTGATTGCAGGCAGGGAGTGGCTTGCTGATGGAATGGATTCAGGCAAGCGAAGCAAGGCAAGCGTTGCGATTAGCAGCTAAGGTAAGCAAGCTGGAGGGGGAAAACTTTTTTCCTTTTACAGGGCTCTGGTGATCCCAGCTGAGTAGCCTGATTGGCAGGCAACTCAGCTGGGATCGTCAGAGCCTGCAGAGCCATGTAAAAGGAAAAAGGTTTTTTTCTTTTACAAGGCTCTGGCATCCCAGCTGAGTTGCCTGATTAGCAGGCAAAGCTGGGATCGTCAGAGCTTGGATCGCCAGAGCCATTTAAGGCTCATCAGAGTCTTTCGGGCTGGTCTGCCTGGTTACAGGAGAATGACACCCGGCATATAAGACGACCCCCGACTTTTGAGAAGATTTTCATGTGTTAAAAAGTCGTCTTATACGCCGGAAAATACGGTAATAATATTAATACAGTTCCCTTAAATCTACTAGTATGTATCTTATTTCCCTTCCTCCTTTCCACTAATCTTCCCTTCTTTAACCATTTTCTCTTGGTCTCTCCAAAATTCCACTTCTTGATAGTTTTCTCCTTTTATCCCATCCTCTTAACTTCTTCTTCTTTTTCTTTTTCTTAATATTTATTATATCTTTTCTTCTGAATCCTTTTTCTCACTTTTAGATATATTATTCAAGTAGTTCTCCCCAAGCTTTCTCCTAATCTCATTCATTATTTTCCTCTTTACCCTTTGATTGATTCTTTTTTGGGGGATGTTCCCCCCATCCACTCTTTTTTTGCCACTGTAAATCCCAGTGAAATCATCTAACTGCTTTTTGCATTCAATTCCTTTTCCTTCAATATTATTTTCTTGCTCCGCATTTATGCTCTCTTTTACCACCTTCTCCCCTATTTCCTGTTCTGTGTGTTCCAGCAAAATTTCTGACTTTTTATTACCCTTTAGTGATTCACGCATATTTTTAAACATCTCAATTAATTCTTCACACATCCAAAACTCCATATTGCCAATTTAAGAAAGTTTTAACACTTTTGAATTATGTCACATTTAATTAAAATTTTAAATCCACATAGTCTCTTTTTGTTTTCAAATAATGTCCAATTCAAGTATTTATCCAGTCCACTCCAAGTTAAAGATTTGTTATCTTCCACAGCCATTGAGAATCGAAACCAAACAATGTAGAAAGACAAATACTCCTTAAAAGTTCCTACAGTTTCCAAATTATCTTTTAGTAGTCAAGGTCACAGCTGTATAGTTTCCTGGATCAATTTTTCCTGTTTTTTGAAGACGGGAACCACCTCAACTCTTTTCCAGTACTCTGGTAGTTCCCGGTGCTCCAGGAACTTTGAAAGATATGGATCAGTGATTCCAAGATCATGTCTGGCAGATCCTTCAGAACTCTGGGATGTAATCCATCTGGTCCTGGTGATTTGAATTCATCTAGGGTGGACAGGTGTTGTCTTACAATTTTCTTGCCTATTTTAACTTCCTAGTCTGTCATTTACAGTTCTGCTTTTGGATAGTTGGGCTATTCTTTTCCTTTTGTGTGAAGACAGGTGCAAAGAATGAATTAAGCAGCTCTGCTTTCTCTCTGGTGCCCATGACTTCCTTGCCATCTTCTCCCATTAGTGGACTGATTGTTTTCTTGACTTTTTTTTACATGTTAAAAGAAACTTTTGTTGTTATTTTTGACATTTGTTGCAAGTCTTTGTTCATTCTGAGCCTTTGCTTTCCTGACTTCATCTTTGCAGATTTGGGCTATATGCTGGTATTTTGCCTTAGTTATGTGTCCCTCTTACCATTTTTTATACTTGTCCTTTTTGTCTTGTCTGCACACTTGATTAGGAGCCACAAATATTCCATCCTAATCAAGTGTGCAGACAAGAATGACTTGAATCTGTATTCTAACCAGATCTATTTAGTGGGAAGCATGGTAAATATGGCATCTTGACTTGGCTATTTGGGTGATGGATTACAGAAGGGTAGAGAACATTATTTCCATTGAAACATTTTTGGCTGTAGCATGTTATGCAAACCTAGCCTGTGTAATGAAGTTATATTTCAGTGTATCACGTGGATCAGAAAATCAGGTTATGTCACAAAAGTACAGACTATGTTTGCATGCTTTGTTTGGCTTTGGCTTAATGTTTTTATGAATCCAGCCAATAAAGTTTTAAACCATGCTTTATGGCTTGCTTTTGATTATGGTTAACAATAAACAGTGGCTAAAGAAGTCATGGCTTTGTCTCACAGTAAAAGGAACCATACATTGGGGTTGGGGCCACATGACCCACTATCACAAAGAATGATTTTGTCCTGATCAAAATTTAACTGCTGCATTAATTTTATTGTGGGGCAATGAACAAGAGACTACTGTATTAAATTCCCAAGGAGAACAACTCTGGTGACGTAGATTTAGTCCGCATAAAATTTGCCACCATAATAGTATTTGGGGTGCAAAGGAGTCTCTTCTGGTTTTAAAAAGACAGTAGCATCTACTGTGGATGTTAATTTCACTTTTATGCAACTTGTCTTGTCCATGAACTAAGACTGAAGATTCTTGGAATGGAAAAAGTCCCCCTTCCTCAGCATAGTCCATGGTCCATGTATGGTCTTGTCACAAGTAAATGCCTTATTCTCCATTATGTAAATAGTATATGAACGGGATATCAGGGGTTAATTTATTCTTCACTTCTTAATGTATTCATACTTCACCACTCCCATATCTAGCTCCACCCATTGTATATATAAGGAGCTGCACGCATCCCTTCCTTGCTTCTATCTGTGAATATTCAGTGAATATAGAATGCCTTATGTAAATAAAGAGAGATATATTTGAACTCTTAATTCTCAAATGATTTATTGAGTCTGATCCTGAAAATATCGCAACAAGCTGGTAGCAGAGGATGGTTGAATTGACTCAATAAAAACTTAAATATGTCTAAGAGAGACAGGCCCAACACCAGGGCATACAGCAAAGAAATGGAAACGGATCAAGAAATAATCGATGAGTCCACAAATGCAATTTCGAGAGAATCTGAAGAATACACCACAGAAGACGAAGAAATAATAAATGAAAATGATGACCAAGAGGAAAACAAAATAGAAAACAACGAACTCAGGTCAGAGATATTAAAACTTTTAAAAAGCCAAAAGAACGATGAAAGCCTCATCGCGAACCTCCAAGATATGCTAAACAACAGCGGAGCAGCGAAAGAGAAGCACATCGCTACTGAAAAGCCAAAAGATTCAAAAATAGTGAGTGATACGCTTACAGACAAAAACGCAGTGAACAAGAAAAACGGTGATCCCGCGCAAAATTTCGAATGGCAGCCATTTTGGTTTCAACTGACCTCCAAGGTGAGCGAAGCAGAGCCAATCAGAAAACTTGATTCAAAATTTCTGGCGCGAAAGACACTACTAGATAAAGAAAATGAAAAAGAAAAGTCCCATACCTCAGAAGAATCAGAATCAGAAAGTGAAGGTGATTCAACAGACACACAAATAAAGTCAGCAATGAAAACGCTTTTTGCTGCATTTGGACCGAAACTGAAGATTACTAAAAAATCAACTAGAAAGCAAGCAAGCAAGCAAGCCAACGCCTCAAAATCTACCCGCTCCCATCCAGACGACGAGAGCACCGACACCTGAACCCAGAGAGCCCTGCAGATACCAACCCACACCGCAGATCGATCCAAGGACCAACGCTCTCAACAGAAGAAAACGAACAACCGCTATCATCAGGACTCCCAAGATCGAGCCGGAGACCGATTCATCTGAGGAGGAGCAGAGCGAGCGAGCCGCAGCGACGAGAACCTCTCACGACGACTCCAGGAATGAAATGAGCAACGCGCATGCGCAAGACTACGCAGACGGCCCAGGAAGACATGAGATGCTGAGAGGATCGTGCAGACTCGTTGCGAGCATTCCCACGCCGTTTTGCAATTTCCAGCATTTACGAGACCACGGACTACCCCCGGTTGTAAGTAATGGACCCAATAATGTTGGAAACTTACCCAGTGACTTCCCAAAGTTGAGAATAGATGGCATTAATTTGCAAGAATGGTATCAGCAGCTCCAGGTTGTCTTTATGAAGGAAAACTTACTGTTTTTTATCACTAATCCCCCAAAAGGACCTTGGACTCTAAAGTTAGATTGCTTACACCATAGAGCATTTTTCTTATTAATTTCCAGTGTATCTCCTGCAATGTATCACAGCATTAAGCAGAATCTGACTGTCTCAGAAATTATTCAATGCATGTTCAATTTGTTTCACAGTGATAGTGTAGCTACTACCACAAGAATGTCTAAAGATTTCTTCTCTTCTAGGATAAAACCAGGGGTTTCCATAAGTGAACATTTAATATCTTTAAACAAAATTAGAGCAGAACTGCATTTAAGGGGGGAGGTGATTTCAGACCAAACGATGAAAAGTGTTATCATCAACTCACTTGACCCATCATGGGATAACTATATGTCACATTTAGACACAATCAATCTAGGATACTTATCCATAGAAAGTCTATCCAATAAGTTAATAGCTGAAGACAATTCAAGGAGGAGTCGCTCTAACAACCACATAGAACACAAACCATATAGAAAGGTAGCTTTTCAAGAAAGATATCATGAAACATTTAGATGCCACAACTGTGGGTCCAAAGAACACAATAGGAGGGATTGCCCTAAAATTTCAAAAGAAAGACATAGGTCAGAATATAGAAATAAATACAACAACAGACAGTCTTCCGCTGATAGACATAGGTATAGAAGTCCACCCAATTATAAAGAACATAGAGGGGGCAGAGATAATTCAAAGGATAGAAAATCTGGTTCACTGAATGGACTAAACAAACAAGACAACACTAACATACAACAAACAGAGAACAATAATTGGCTTATTGATTCTGGAGCAACTAACCATACTACAAATAATAGAAGTATATTGTCTTCATTTGTAGAGGATAAATTTGTAATAAAAGTAGCTAACCAAGAAAACCTTACCTGGCCTAGGAAAAATAGAGGGGGTATTACTAATACCTGAAATACCTCATAACATACTTAGTGCCATAAAACTAAGCAGAGATTCTGATATTAACATTGTGTTCTCGAAAGGAAAAGTGACATTGGAGAAAAATAAAATAGATATAGGTACAGTAATAATCAAAGGAGGCCTACCTTATTTAATAACAAAGGAAAAATGGTTACACAACATTGATTCAAATATGGAAGATTGTGTAGAAATAGATAATGGAAACATTAGTAACAGTGACAATGATGAATGTAAAGTAACTCATAATCACAAAGATACACATAATGAAAAAAAACCAAAAATAGGTAAGCCAATTCACGATGAATGTGCTCATGTTTTACATAGGAAGTTAGGACATGCCAGTTTTCCTGTAGTACAAAAAATGACTGAACACGCAGAAGGTGTTAAAATAAAAAATTGTGAAAACTATTTGGAATGCTCAGTATGTAAGTCTACAAAGCTTAAAACTAGTCCCAGGCCTAGAAAATCAACAAGGTCAACCAACAAAATTTTTGATTTGGTACACATGGACCTGGTCAGTCCACTAACACCATCAATCACTTATAAAAAACGTTACTTTCTAACCATTGTGGATGATTATAGTCGTTATGGATTTGTTTACACATTAAAACATAAAGATGAAACTTTTCAGAAATTTAAAGAGTTTTACAAACGCATAGAAACACAGCACAATATTAAAATAAAACAAATCATGACAGATAGGGGATGTGAATTCATGTCTAAGGAATTCTCCCAATGGCTGAAGGACAAAGGAATGTTACATTACACATCTAGCCCATTTTCGGCATTCCAGAACGGAGTTGTAGAGAGAAAGAACTCAACATTACAAACCATGATTAGATGCACATTAGAAGATGCTGGCTTAAGCAAACAATTCTGGTCAGAAGCCCTACAATATTCTAACTACACACAAAATAGAACTTGGTCCAGCATTGTAAATAAGACACCATATGAAGTAATGTATAATAGGAAACCAAAATTAGCACACATGCACATATTTGGAGTCACTGCAGACGTACACATACCTAAACAATTGAGGCGAAAAGGGGAAAACGTGTCTAGAAGACTTAGATTTATGGGATATGAGACAGGTACAAAAGGATACAGATTCATTGATAATAATAACAAATTTATAGTTTCCAGAACGGCTGTGTTCCATGAACAGGCCAACTGGTCTAAAATACATCTTAATGAAATATTCCCAAGCACCAACACAGGTACCAAACTCCAAGAGAAAAGAGCTATAGAAGAGCAAAATGACAACAAGCATAGAAACAAAACCAAAACATGGACAAACAGTCAACACAAAATAAAGACAGATTCATTAACAAAAAAGGAAGCAAGATATTTACATGATAATGATAGCAAGCCTGAAAAAACAATCAGAAATACCAGAAATCAAATGCCAAATAAGTACAAGGATTATATAATGCATATGGATGGAGAACCAACAACACCTAATACATATGAGGAAGTGTTAAAACTTCCTCCTAAAGAAAAAGAAAAATGGGAATCAGCAATGACTAAAGAGATGGAAAGTTTACGAGGGTTAAATGTATTTACACCTGCAATTGCACCAAAGGACAAAACTATTATTGGCACTAGGTGGATATATAAAATTAAAAATTTAGAGGGAGGCAATACTCTATACAAAGCTAGATTAGTTGCACAAGGTTATGCACAGAAATATCCCGAGGATTATACTGACACATACTCCCCCACAGTAAGAACTGAGAGTGTCAAAACAGCTCTAGTTATAGCATCAGCACTCAACCTCGATGTGTTTCAATATGACATACAGACTGCGTATTTACACGCAAAATTAGATAAGGAAATATATGTAAGAGCACCTCACAGTCAATACACAAACAAAAATGAGACTTGGTTATTAAACAAAAGTTTATACGGGTTAAAACAATCTGGTAAACGATGGTATGATTGTTTAGTAAAAGTGCTTAAAACTATGGATTTCAGTGCTACTACTGCTGATAACTGTTTCTTTGTAAAAAAAAGTGATGATTCCATAGAATTTGTATTGATCTATGTGGATGACATTTTGTACATAGGTAAACATAAAGAAAGAAGAGAAACATTTGTAACAAAGCTAAATGAACATTTCTCACTGAAATCTTTAGGCAAAGTAAATAAGTATCTTGGTGTTCAAATTAGTAAAACTAGAAGAGGATTCAAGCTTTCCCAGAGAGATAAGATCATAGAGCTCTTGAATAAATGTAATTTAAGCGATGCTAAACCCTGTGACACTCCTATGCAGACTGACTTTCTAAAGAATGCAGACGAATCATCCCCTGAATTCAAAGATAATACATTCTATAGATCAATCATAGGTTCCCTTCTTTACATTTCCAATTGGACTAGACCTGATATCGCTTTGCCCCTCAATTTATTGTCCAGACATGTAAGCAAACCAACAATGTACCATTGGGAAGCTGTCAAAAGGATATTAAGATATTTAAAGAATACCTTAGATTTTTGTTTGATATTGGAGCCTAATAATGTCAAGGAGCCAAGCCTCACATGTTACGCCGATGCGGATTGGGCTGGCGACACTTCATGTAGAAAAAGTACATCTGGTTATATATTCCTCCTTAACAGTTGTCCAGTTTACTGGTACACTGGCAAACAAGATTTAGTGGCCACTTCAACAACAGAAGCAGAATATGTTTGTCTGTCTAAAGCAGCAAATAACCTTGTATGGTTTAATGACTTAATTTCTGACATTTGGAAAAAACCCACTTTGCCTTTTATCATGCATGAAGATAACAAAGCTGCTATCGAAATATCTAGATCTGACGCCATTGGGCAAAGGTCCAGACATATAGACATAAAATTTAAACATGTGAGACAGTTATCTCAGGATGGATTTATTAAAGCGGTGCATTGTGAGACATCAGAACAAATAGCTGACATATTAACAAAACCTTTGCCATCTAAACAACATAAATACCTGACTTCTAAGTTATATGTTTTGTATTGTTCTGAATCTGAATGTAATTGGTGTAGCATATCGAATCGGCATTTAGAGGGGGATTTGTCACAAGTAAATGCCTTATTCTCCATTATGTAAATAGTATATGAACGGGATATCAGGGGTTAATTTATTCTTCACTTCTTAATGTATTCATACTTCACCACTCCCATATCTAGCTCCACCCATTGTATATATAAGGAGCTGCACGCATCCCTTCCTTGCTTCTATCTGTGAATATTCAGTGAATATAGAATGCCTTATGTAAATAAAGAGAGATATATTTGAACTCTTAATTCTCAAATGATTTATTGAGTCTGATCCTGAAAATATCGCAACAGGTCTAGCTACAGTATAGTTATGGTGCAATCCCTCTATTCTTAGGGAATAGTCCATTTCTTAAAAAATGAGTACTGTATTACTAGTAGGTTGGTGAATTTGGTACTTTAATTAAAAACAGGCTGCAATTCCATGCACATTTCAGAGAAAATTCATGTGAGAGTGTTAAAAATGGGATTTACATCTGTAGAGGAGGTGGAGTTGCATTATACATAAAAGATCACTACATCTCTACAGAAATACACAAAACCAAGGATGAAAACCTCCTAGAATCCATATGGGTCAATATAAAAGGGAAAAAAATGACATTGCTATAGGCATATACTACAGGCCACCCAACCAAGCAGAAGAAATAGATGAACTCTTTGCTAATCAATTAACAAATGTATGTAGGAAACATACCACAGTAGTAATGGGAGTGTCAGGGTTCCAAGTAACACCCCCAACAAAAGAAGACTCCGAGGCTAGAAGTTCCTCAAAGTTCCATTATATTAGAGATGTCATATTGGCACATCTGGGAAAACCCAAATCTGAAAACTTCCAGGTTTTCCCCACCCAAAAGAAAGTCCAAGTCCCTTCCCCTGCACCCACATGTCCATCACATGGTCCAATCAATGCACCGTCCCAACTGGAGATGCCTCCCAGTCACGCCACTCCAGGTGCAGGCAGAATGTCCTTGACTCTCAGAGAAAGGAATGTTATTATGGCTAGATATCTCCACCACTCCATGCAATCCCCCCTCCCAGTTTCCCTCAGCACTAAGTGTGGCAGTCCTGAAGCTCCAAAGAAAAAGATGGCCTCCAGGACTGACAGGCTGCCTCCCCTCAACCGATGATCGTTTCCTGCAATGAGAGGAACATAGGGGGTTAATACCATATTCCCTAACCACCTCTCCCCCCCCCCCCCGGGGAACCCTTTGGCTTATCAGGGAATTTATCATGGAATTGTTTCACTAATCTGTCTGCTTTTACGTCCCAGCTTTTAACCCAAGTAGCTTCAGACAAAGGGTACACTTTCCAATGAACTAAATACTGTAATCAACCTCTATACAATCTAGAGTCTAGGATTTTCTTAAGTTCATAATGGGACTCCCCTTGCACCACTATAGGTTTGGGCACCAGTCGAGTCTGTGGCCTCAACCTCGACCCGACCGCCGGCTTTAGCAAACTGCAATGGAAGACAAGATGCACTTTCCCTAGTATGTGTGAGAGGTTAAGCTGAACTGTTACTGGGTTAATTACTTTCACTATTGGGAAAGGTCCTAAAAACTTAGGTCCCAGCTTTTTACTGGGCAACCGCAATTTTATGTATTTGGTTGACAGGTAAACCCGATCTCTCACATGGAAGGGGGGCTGGAGAGATTGGTGCTTGTCCACTTGTTTTTTATACGCCTCAGTGGCTTCTATCAGTGCTTTTTTGGTGTTTTCACACCCCTTTTTAGCGACCCCATCCACTCGGTCAGAGTCATGGAGGAAGGTGGTTCTCTGGGCAGCTCAGGCATGGGGACAAAATCCATGCCGCTGGTGACCTGAAAGGGGGTCAATCTGGTGCTGCTATGTACAGCGCTGTTGTAAGCCACTTCTGCGAATGGCAGCAGGTCTGCCCAGTTCTCTTTTTGGTAATCCACATAACATCTTATATATTGTTCCACCATCCCCTAGATTTATCGGAATGGCATGGGACTCCTCCCACTGTCGTGAGAGGACAGTGCGGTCGTCACCCACGTTTTTTGTTGCTGCCTTTTGTCCTCAGGACCTTTAGACTTTATGGAACCCTGGCCAGACGCCATTTTCACCCTTTCCCATTCTGTGGATGTATTCAACCATTGAGCTTCTTGCGCTGCGAGACTCCCCCCTCTCGCAGGTCTGGCCCTCCACATTATCGAGGGCCTACCTCAATGACGGGCTTTGGAACCCAGAGAGGTGGCATGCCGCGAAGAGGGGGTTGAGGGGTTTTTTAAGTAAATTGGGTAAATTTTTAAGGGGTCCTGGGGGGGGGGAGGGAAAAATTGGAACTAGGGTTGTGGGTTTGGGGGAAGACCCACCAAGGGGAGGGTCAGGCCTGGCCACTATGCACGGCGGAGGGGAGGGGGGATCCGGAGGTGATGGGGGGGGTCGAGCTTGTCCAGATTGTGTTTCTATCATCGGTACTGTGAGTGGGAGGGGTAGATATGGCGGGAGCAGGGGGCCATATCATGTTAAGGGAGCGCGCACCCGCTGTCTCCGAGCGGTAGCGTGCTCCGGCCCCCAAGGCTCCACTCGTTCTCCAGGTTGTACAGACCCTCAGAGCCCGGGCCTTCGACTGATGTTGTGCAACGCCAGGTCCGTAATACATAAAGCCCCCCTCATTTGTGATCTGGTTCAGGAGGGGGGAGCGGACCTGGCGGGTATTACGGAGACCTGGTTGGGCCCGGAGGGAGGGGTCCCTCTGGTAGAAATGTGCCCACCAGGCTTCCTGGCATTCCATCAGCCGAGGTCACAGGGGAGGGGCGGGGGAGTAGCGGTTATTATTAGAGAAGGCCTTAGGCCGAGGGAGGCCACTGTTCCTCAGACGGCCGGTTGTGAGACCCTCCTTGTGAAGTGGGGTCATGGGGTTCAGAGGGGTTTGCTGATCACGTACCTGGCTCCCTGCCACGTGGCAGCAGCCCTGCCCGAGCTACTCAACGTTATCGCCGCGGTGGCGGTTGATACCCCCAGACTAATGGTCATGGGGGATTTCAACCTGCCGTCCGTGGGTGAGATGTCTGAGGTGGCTCGGGAGTTCATGGCTTCCATGACGGCTATGGATCTGACCCAACTAATTCATGGCCCTACGCACATGGGGGGAAACACACTGGACCTGATTTTTGTCTCTGGACAGTGGCTGAGTGATCTCGAGATAGGGGACATAGTCATCGAGCCCTTGTCATGGTCAGACCACTCTCTCCTTCGCCTTGACCTTCGAACCGCTGCACCCCGCCGCAGGGAGGCGGAACCGATGAGATGGTACCGCCCCAGGCGCCTGATGGAACCTGATAGGTTCCAGACGGAGCTTGGGCCAATTCCTGAGGTTCTGGCTCACGCCTCGACTGGAGACCTAGTGGCCGCCTGGGATAGGGCGGCCGCTGGAGCTCTGGACCGAGTCGTGCCTTTGCGGCCTCTGACCCGGCGTCGATCTCACCTGGCTCCTTGGTTTACTGAGGAGCTGAGGGAGATGAAGCGCCGGAAAAGACGCCTAGAGAGTAGTTGGAGGGCCAGTCGTACTGAATCTGACCGGACACTGGTAAGATCTCATATTAAGAATTACCTAGTGGCAATAAAAGCAGCAAAATGCACTTATCTTGCTGCTCTTATTGCGTCATCAGATAACCGCCCGGCCGCCCTGTTTAGGGTGACCCGCTCCCTGCTCCACCAGGAAGCGAGGGAGGACCCCTTGGAGGGAAGAGCCGAGGATTTTGTTCAATATCTGTATGATAAAATCACTCAGATTCGGGAAGATCTGGACTCTGACTGGGTAGATCCAGCGGGGATGACGGGGGCAGGTCCTGAGAATGTTATCTGGGATGAGTTTGATTCTGTGACCCCTGAGGACGTGGACAGGATTCTGGGTAGACTGAATGCGACCACATGTTTGTTGGACCCGTGCCCCTCCTGGTTAGTGCTGGCTTCCCGGGAGGTGACGCGAGGCTGGCTCCAGGGGATTATAAATGCTTCATTGGGTGAGGGTGTCTTTCCCGCCGCCTTGAAAGAGGCGGTGGTGAGACCTCTCCTCAAGAAGCCTTCCCTGGACCCGGCAACATTGGCTAACTATCGTCCAGTCTCCAACCTTCGCTTTGTGGCGAAGGTTGTTGAGAGTGTGGTTGCACGGCAGCTTCCCCAGTACCTGGATGAAACGACGTATCTAGATCCGTTCCAGTCGGGTTTCAGGCCCGGGTACAGCACGGAAACGGCATTGGTCGCGTTGGTGGATGATCTCTGGAGGGCTCGGGACAGAGGTTGTTCCTCTATCCTGGTCCTATTAGATCTCTCAGCGGCTTTTGATACCATCGACCATGGTATCATGCTGCACCGGTTGGAAGGGTTGGGGGTGGGAGGCACCGTATTACGGTGGTTCTCCTCCTTTCTCTCCGACCGGTCGCAGTCTGTGTTGACAGGGGGGCAGAGGTCGACCCCGAGGCCCCTTATATGTGGGGTGCCACAAGGATCGGTCCTCTCGCCCCTTCTGTTCAACATTTATGTGAAGCCGCTGGGCGAGATCATCCGTGGTTTTGGGGTGGAGTACCATCAGTACGCTGATGACACCCAGCTGTACATCTCCACCCCAGACCACCCCAACGATGCCCTTGAAGTGATGTCCCGGTGCCTGGAGGCCGTACGGATCTGGATGGGGAGAAACAGGCTCAGGCTCAACCCATCCAAGACCGAGTGGCTGTGGTTTCCGACGTCCCGATATAGTCAGCTGGTGCCATCGCTGACTATCGGGGGCGAAGCATTGGCCCCCACGGAGAGGGTTCGCAACTTGGGTGTCCTCCTGGATTCACGGCTGTCTTTAGAAGAGCACTTGACGGCCGTGACCGGGAGGATTTTTCATCAGGTTCGCCTGATTCGCCAGTTGCGTCCCTTTCTGGATCGGGACTCGTTACGCACGGTCACTCATGCCCTCGTCACCTCCCGTCTGGACTATTGTAACGCTCTCTACATGGGGCTCCCCTTGAGGAGCACTCGGAGGCTCCAACTGGTGCAGAGTGCGGCCGCGCGGGTGGTGATGGGAGCAACGTGGCGCTCCCATGTAACGCCTCTCCTGCGCGAGCTGCACTGGCTCCCGGTGGTCTTCCGAGTGCGCTTCAAGGTCTTGGTTATCACCTTCAAAGCGCTCCATGGCTTAGGACCTGGCTATTTACGGGACCGCCTGCTGCCACCAATAGCCTCCCACCGACCAGTACGCTCCCATAGAGAGGGGCTCCTCCGGGTGCCGTCGGCCAAACAATGTCGACTGGCGGCCCCCAGGGGGAGAGCCTTCTCTGTGGGGGCACCTACGATCTGGAACGAGCTCCCCCCGGAGATACGGAGGATTCCGGATCTGCGTACCTTCCGTCGCGCGCTTAAGACGTTTTTATTCCATCAAGCTGGCCTGACCTAAACTTTTCCTCTTTTAAATGGAATTTTAAATTTGGTTTTAATTTATTGGGGTTTTAAAATGTCTCAGCCAAATTTATTTAATTAGTTTTATCTTTATTTTAAATTTTGTATCTACATGTTTTATTTTATGGCTGTTCACCGCCCTGAGTCCTTCGGGAGTAGGGCGGTATACAAATTTAATAAAAAACAAACAAAAAAAAAAAAAAAAACATTGCATTCTCTCGTTCCACAGCTCCGTTCGTACTTGGATGGAAAGCCGAGCTAAGTCCCTGAGTGGACCCGACCGATTTCAGGAACTCTCTCCAGAACTTAGTGGTGAATTGGACTCCTTTGTGGGAATGCGGTGGCCATAGTACATGTATAGACCAGTTTAACTGGTTGGACACGTGTATGGAGTTTAGCACCGAAATAATCTGACTATGAAAAGCGGGTTCATATGGATACTCTCTAAAGGGCCCTATTCGTTCTCTCTTTGTTCAGAACATAGGCTGTGCCTGCATAGCAGAGACATCTCCTTGTAGAACGGGGCCTCTCTGTTGGCAGGTGATGGGATGCTGGGAACAAAGCCAAATATGATAACATGGCAGAGTTAAGTTTTGTTTTTACCTTTAGTATCGCTTTCCTAGAATTCACGTGATTTACTGTAATGAAACTTATATGGAGAATATATGGATGCTTTTCTATTTCATGCATGTAATATGAGATGTGTAGCCATAATAACGCCTTCTGATGATGCTGTATTTTGATAATTAATAAAAGAGAGGTCTGGAGTCAGCTCGAGGCTTCCTCATCCCGAGAAACACCTGTCCTTGTGTTATCTCTAATCTGAACCTCTCATGAGGAGCCCACCAGGATGAATGCAACACTCCTTGGTCTGAAATTACCTGGCGGGGTACTCTGTGCAGCCAGTAAATCTGTTTGATAAACATTTTTGCCAGTTTCTTCGCTGAGGGCAATCCTGAGCAAGCAGTGAAGTGGGCTTGCTTGGAAAACACCATCCAAATCACTGTATTTCCCTCACTCTCTGGGAGCTCAACTATAAAGTCCATTGTGATTTCCTCCCAAGGTTGGCTGGGGTTGGCCACTTGCTGGAGGAGCCCAGGAGGTTTCCCTGGTCTCATTTTCATGGCTGCACAAGTGGCACAGCTTTTTACGTAATCTTCCATGTTGGCCTTCATCTTTGGCCACCAAAACTGTCTCCTGGCTAGGTGCAGAGTTTTCAAGAAACCAAAATGGCCTGCCAGTCATGAGTCATGGCTGCGCTGTAAGACTTCCAGCCTCAAGCTGGTAGGGACATACAGTTTGGACCCCTTCCAAGCCAATCCATCTCTCATGGTCAGGACACCTTTATTATCTGTGAGCCATTGGTCAGCTGGGAGCACTGCTTTCAGTGTGGCTGTCAGTTTGTCCCATACAGGATCGGGTTGGCATCTGGCTTGGCCCCTAGTGGTGACTTGTGCTGCTTGTTGCAAGGGGGGGATGATGGCGTGGACAACTTCTTCCCTCTGACTATCGAACTGTGGTTTTCTCAACAAGGCGTTGGCTAGCAGGTTCTTTCCCCCTGGGATGTATTTTATCTTGAAGTTAAACTGCCTGAAGTATTGTGCCCAGCGGATTTGTTTGGGAGAGTTTTCTAGGTTTTTTTAGGGCTTCGAGGTTTTTGTGATCAGTCCAAACCTCAAAAGGCACTTTACCCCCTTCAAGAAAATGTCTCCAGGAGAGGAGGGCCCAGCGGACTGAGTAGGCTTCCTTCTCCCAAATTGCCCACCTCCTCTTGGTGTCGGTGAGCTTCTAGGACACATATGCACAGGGAAGGAGCTGGCCTTGTGGGTCCTTCTGTAGGAGCACAGCCACCGCCACATCACTAGCGTCCACCTGGACGATGAACTGTCTCTCTGGGTCAGCGTGTTGGAAGATTGGCTCCTCGGCAAAGAGCCGTTTTAATTTTTCAAAGGCCTTGTCAGGTTCCGCAGAAAAAAAACACAGCCAAACAATGTTTAGGTTTGAAGCTTTTATCTCTCCAGCACTCACTGACCATCCAAGCAATAAACAATGCAAAGAAAGGATTGACAGAGCTAACATCCGGTGTGCCCCACCACCTTTAAACAGTTCCCGCCACCACACCCCCTCTCCTATGTGCCTGCCCTATCACCCAGTGCTCCTGGAAGTGCTGAGTCACTCTGAGTTGTCTCACAGTTGTAAATTGTGCTTCTGAGGCTCGCCTGCCGCTGGAGACATTCTGAGGCAGTTCTGGAGGCCCTGTAAGGGGTTTGACAATGTCCAGATGTTTGCAGCAAGACTGCCTCCAATGGCTGAGAGATGACCTGGAGCTGCCAGTCTGCACTCTGCCAGGCGAGCAACAGAGCGAGTAAGCCAACGATCTGCCGGCTTCCTGTAATCTGCAGTTTACTTGTGAGCACCATGCTCACGAGTAAACTGCAGATTAGAGTCAGGCAGCATATCGCAGGCAGCGAAAGAAACCACCGCCTCCTGCCTTTGTGCATTGAGGAGGCCGATCAGCAGCGGGAAAGAGCACGGGACGGGAGGCGCAGGAAGTGGCTGCCAGCAATGCCCTCAGGTGAAGATGTTGTGGGCGGGGAGGCTCGACCCCCCCTTAGGAGCCTCAGTTTACTCGTGAGCACCATTGGCCTTTCTCCCTGCCTCTCCCAGCCAATGTTGCTCACGAGTAAACTGCAGCTAGGATCTCCCACATGCTTCCCTTGCAGGCCAGGGCAGCTGAGGGAAACGCATGGGAAGAGCTCCGGTGCTGCGATCTCCCGCACACTCTCCTCCCTCCCCGCACACATTGGTCCACCACCCACTGCTGGTATCACCCCTTCACCAGCTCTCCCTCCCCCACCCACCCATGCCCTTCGGCTTTACCTTTGCCAGCAGCGGTGAGCAGAAATACGGGGCTAGATTCTGCAAGTAGTGGCTGGGCGGGGCGGGCGAGCATCGGGTGAGCGGTGTGAGCGAGGGTGGACCAGTCCGGGGGCGTGGCCAGCCAAAGGTCACGAATGGTTCAGGGAACCACATCAAATTTCCGCTAACGGTTCTTCTGAACTGGTCCGAACCGGTAGCATCCCACCTCTGATCTGTTCCCATGGGTGTACAGGGTCTGCCACGGGTTGTAACAGTCCGGGAGGGCGCCCTGGCCTGGCTTTCATGTTCATGCACATGACACAGCTGCCTACGTACTCCTTTATGTCCTTCTTCATATGGGGCCACCAGAACTGGCGATTGGTTAAATGTAATGTTTTGAGGAACCCAAAATGCCCAGCTGAGCGGACATCATGACATCAACATAACACTAGCAAATGGACAGCACTGGGTACATATATTTTTGCTCCCTTCCAGGCAAGACCGTCTCTCTGAGTTAATAACAGGCGATTCTCCTGGTACCATTGATCTTCTTGTAGGGCTGCCTGGATGGCCCTGGGTATGTCCCCAATTTGGGCTCATGCACAGGGTGTAGACGACGTATGTTGGGTAGCTAACACCTTAGTGGGTGGTGTTGGATTTATAGCTTGTATTGAAACCTCCCTCTTGTTGTCATATTTACGATAGAGGGCATCCACGAGGAAGTTCTTTCCCCCCGGGATGTACTTCAGCGTAAAGTTGAACCTCCTAAAATACAATGCCAACCTCACCTGTTTCAGCGATAGTCTGAATAGGGGATTGGAGGGCTTCCAGGTTCTTATGGTCTGTCCAGACCTCAAAGGCCAACCCTCCCCCTTGTAATAAGTGCCGCAACGTTAACAAGGCCCACCGGACTGCAAATGCTTCCTTTTCCCATATGTGCCAATTACATTCATTCTCAGTCAATTTTTTGGAGGTATAAGCACACGGCTGGAGGACCCCGTCATTGTTCGTCTGTAGGAGAACACTGGCCACCACCACGTCACTAGCATCAGCCTGGACTACAAACAGCTTGTCTGTTTCTGGGTGTTTAAGCACCAGCTTGTTTGCAAACAGGGCTTTCAATTGCTCAAATGCCCGCTGACACTCAATTGTCCATACCACTGGACAACCAGGGCATGGAGACTTTTTGAGATGTTTTGTTTTCAAGAGATCAGTCAGTGGGAGAGCCACTTGGGCAAAGGATGGGATGAACTGGTGATAGAAATTAGAGAACCCCAAAAAACTCTGCAGCTGTTTGCGAGGTTTTTGGGCTTGACTTTACCTTCACAGGATCCATTTCAACACCCTTAGGTGAGATACAGAACCCAAGGTAATCCAGCTGTGAACAGTGGAACTCACATTTCAATAATTTTATTTATAATTGTGCCGCTAGTAGCTTTTTAAGGACCTGATGCACTAGGGCGACATGTTCCTCCATGGTCCTGGTATATATCAAGATATCGTCTAGGTAGACGAGCACCCCTTTGTATAAATGTTCATGCAACACCTCATTGATGAGCTGCATGAACACAGCTGGAGCTCCCTGGAGGCCAAAGGGCATAACTCTGAACTGATAGCTACCCAGGGGACAATTAAAGGCTGTTTTCCATTCGTCCCCTACCTGTATCCTTATCCGATAATACACCTCCCTGAGATCTAAATTAGTGAAAACACGGCCCTCCGCCAACTGGGCCAACATATTCTTCATCAACGGGAGAGGATATAACTGTTCTGTACAGACTGCATTACTTTCCCGGAAGTCAACACAAAGGCGTAGGCCCCCATCTTTTTGCTGAAAAGGACGGGTGCCGCCACCCGGGACCTCACTGGCTGAATGAATCCCCTTTTTAGATTTTTTCCATGTACGCCCTCATCTCTGTCAGTTCCTGTGGGGTCATAGAATACATTTTGGGCTTGGGTAGTTTAGCCCCAGGGAGGATCTCAATAGCGCAATCCGTGGACCAGTGAGGAGGTAGGGTGTTACACTCTTGTTCGCTAAATACCTCTTTCAGGTCTGCATATACTCTAGGGAATTCACCATCATCCGTTGTTTTAACATGGGGTGGTGTGATACTTCGCCCCTCCCTATTTGGTCTCAGTTCTTGGGGTTTCCCCTCATGGGGTGGCAGGTCAGGGCCAATCCCTATCCGCAGATGGCGAGAGCCACCCCCCCCCACCATATCGTTGGGCCCCGCTTATCTAACCATGCTAGGCCGAGTACTATCTCCTCCGTAATGCTCGGGACCACAATAAACCTCAGTGTCTCTCGATGTTGTCCTATCTCCAATAACAACCTCTCTGTGACATGCATGTCTCGGCTCTATCTCTCATCCGATCCGTGTAGCGACAAAAAGAACCAAAAACCAAAGAAGGTTTGCAACGTTTTAATTCAGTCTATGCAGCAACTCAGCCAGAAGTACAGAATAAGCCGGAACACGGGGTTAAAGTCAGCGCTACACGCAGTCGCTGTGCAGCGCTATTTAAATGCTCCGCGCCTCATAAACTAGCATCTGGCGCCAAGACTGTATGCTGCTTATCACCAGACCATGCCGTCGACCGCGTAGAGCTTCCTCCACCGTCCCAGACGTACAGACGGTCATCACCAGGGCTCCGACTTCCCCAGCCCCCCAGTGATGGCGAGACCCAGCTGGGGCTCGACAGCATGGCTGGTCGACCCCCCCAACAATGACCCATCCATTTGCTCAAAGAGTATTGGCTTTGCCAATGACCTAAGGCCTACCCCCAAACTGGTGGCTACGGTAGCACTCACCAAACGACGAGTACACCCTGAATCAATCAGGGCTGTACAGTTCCATCGTTTGCTTGCCTCTACCACCACCAGTATGACAAATGGTTTGACCGGTCTACATACCATTGGATCGGAGTCTCCTTCCTCATCGCTTCCACTGGCATCAGGGGTGTCAACTGTGCCACTAAACTCAGTGGGGGGGGGGTGCTTGCCTGACTTGCCCCCCGTGATTTCTCTGGCCCATCCTTGATGTTCTTCCTGGCCATTCCCTTCTTTGTGCTGGCCGAACTACTGGACCCCTTTGGAGCGTTGTCATAGCAGTCAGCTGCTCTGTGACCCTGCCGCCCACATCGGAAAAACATGATCAGCGGCCTGACCGATGGCAGCTTTCCAGGCCTAGGTGCCGTGGGGAGAGGGGCCATTGCTGATGGCAGGGGCCCCCGTGGCCCAAGGCCAGTGGTCCGGGTTGAAGATGGCAATGGCCATTGTCCTCGGGCTCCCCACTCTCTTTTTGGTCTGTCCTCCCGGAATTCCACATTGAGTTCCATTGCAACCTGGAACCATGCTGGCAATCTTGGGGGCAGTCCTCGGCACATACAGGCATGGCATAGAGCACAGTCAAGGCTGACCTTGAAGTGATGCACAATCAGCCGCTCTGGCCAACTCCAGACCTTGCCAGCTAGGTGCCGGAATTCCCTAATGTATTCTCATACAGGCCTCCCCCATTTAACTGCGAGCAGTTCACCCTCCGCTTCCTGGGTCCTTGTACTGTCCTCAAATCTTTCTTCCAATGCTGCTAAGAACAGACCAACGTCACCTAGTTCGGCAGCATGTTCCCCATAGAGGTCCGTCACCCAATCAGCGGCCTCTCAATCCATTACTGCTGCCACCACCATTATCATGTCCCAATTGGACTTGTATAAATGGCCATAACCGTCCAGGTGGTTTAACACCTGGCCCAGGAAAAGGGCTACTTTCCCTGGGCTGCTGTCAAACGTGGCCCGCACTGGCGGTGGATCCCAATGTCCCAATGTTCCATGGCCATGGCCAACGGACACCCCTCCGTGGCCTAGGGAGTAGTTCTCATATCCTGGTAATCTCTCCCCCAGCACATGCTGACCTCCGGGGAACTGAGGTGTCTGGTGACTACCCTGCCTGGGTGCCCATCGGTCTGTCCCTGCGGGCTTCTCCTGGGGGTTTCTGCTGGGAACCCGAAACCCACCAGCCACACCTCCTGGCTGTTGGGGTCCATGCGGTGGGTGGCCTGTTGCAGCCAGGTCCCGCCATCCACTCCCATTTCCTGGCTCATGAAACCCCACCGCCCTGAACATCTCCTGCAGCACGTCTATGGTCTGGCTGCCAACTCTGGTGGAGCTTTCTGACATTTGGTCTAAAACTGGTTTTTGGTGAAGTTTAATTCTGTGCTTGGTGATGTTTAATCCTGTGTTTAGTGATGGGATAATTTTCCCTATTCAGCTTTGTTTGGAAGGAAAAATGTTAATCTCTGTTCCTGAAAAGAAGCAGCTCTGGAAATTTGACTAGTTCCTGTGTCTATTTGTTCTGGTAATTGGTTTAACAAGCAACAGATACTCTGCTCCTTTGCTTCATTCTGGAAAGCTTAAATGGCCTCTCTACTAAAGGGTTTCACTTTATGAGCAAGAATTGGCTGCTGATAGTTATCATTGCATTTTAACTATTTTAATTCCTCAAGGTGATCTGGCACCCTGCCTGATTTGTAACTCCAGTTTGCAGGTATTTCTAATCTAATGATTGGTATTTAGGGCAGCTTTTTGCAAGCAAAGTGTCAGCGTTGCAACGCTGGCATAGAGGGAGCAGAGGAGAGTGAAAGATAAACTCTGAGACTTTTGCCTGCTAAATCCCTTTGAAGCCTGGTTGTCGTGGAACTGAGGGGAGGGGGCACATTCCTGGGAAATGACGAGGAAAAGAAGTCTGAAGAATGACTTGGAAGACAGCCAATGAGAAGCAGAGATTTGGGGATCGGAAAGGGAGGGATTGGGAGGCAAAAGGTCAGTCTTGTCCGCGCGGAGTCATGATCCGGTGGCTGAGCTCAATTAAAGAAAGATTTCCTTAAAGATTGGCAGTTTGGAAATTCATTTAATTTTGAGATAGCACCACAGTCTGACAGACTTCCTCATTAGTATAGTGGTAAGTATCCCCGCCTGTCACGCGGGAGACCAGGGTTCGATTCCCCGACGGGAAGCCAGACGGCAGCATCGAGACCAGCAGGGCCAGCCCGCGAGTGACCTAATGACGAGGCTCAATGCAGAAACATTGGCGGACCCCTGGTTCCGAGACAATCAACATCTCTTGACAAAGAGAGATGGCCTAGCATGGAGAGGGACGAAACTTTATGTCCCAGCCACCTTGCACACCTTAATCCTCAAGAGAAGTCACGACGTCAAACCAGCGGGACATTTCGGCTTCCTAAAGACTCTACACTTAGCTCGGAGACAATTTTGGTGGCCCCACATGAGAAAAGACATGGACAGCTATGTAAAAAGTTGTACCATCTGTGCCACGATGAAAACCCGACCAGGAAGGCCCCCGGGGCTGCTGCAGCCAGTAGCTGAACCGTCAAGGCCATGGGAGGAGATTGCTATGGACTTCATAGTCGAACTGCCGAGGAGCAGCGGAAGCACAGTGATCTGGACTGTAATAGACCTGTTCTCCAAACAGGCGCATTTCATACCCTGCAGCGGACTACCCTCAGCCCGCCAATTGGCCAAACTGTTCGTAAAACACATCTACCGCCTGCACGGAGTACCCAGAAGAATCATCTCTGATCGAGGGGTCCAGTTTACAGCGAAGTTCTGGAGGGAATTCCTTCGATCCATAGGATCATCCCAAGGCCTCAGCTCAGCGTTTCACCCGAGTACCAATGGGGGGGCGGAGAGATTGAATGCCATGATAGAGCAGTACCTGAGGTGCTACGTTGACTACCAACAATCGAACTGGGCGGACCTCTTATCGTTTGCTGAGGTCGCATATAACAATGCTGTCCACAGTAGTACAGGACTAACCCCATTTAAGATAGTGAGCGGCATCGATTTCGTCCCCATGCCAGAGTACCCGAGGGAGCCTCCTTCCTCAGTTACCTTGACTGAATGGATGGCAATGCTAAGAGAAACCTGGGAGAATGTCAAGAGGGTGTTAGACAAGGCAGCACGGTCTTATAAGAAACAAGCAGATAAGCACCGAGACCCCCAGAGACCGTTCCAAGTGGGGGAAAAGGTCTACCTCTCCACCAAGTACTTGAGACTCAGACTCCCGACCAGAAAACTGGGGCCGAAATTCATAGGGCCATTTCCAATAGTAAAAGTAATCAACCCGGTTACAGTACAATTGCAGTTGCCCCGGTTACTAGGGAGGATACACCCCGTTTTTCACAGTAGCCGCCTGTAGTAGGGTCAACTTTAAGGCCGGTGCCACGTGATACCCCAGGGCCCTTAATTGTTGGAGGCCAGACCCACTATGAAGTACAGCGGGTTCTCGATTTGAGGTGGCACAGGGGGCGCCTCCAGTACTTAATTAAGTGGAAGGACTACCCCTTGTCAGAAGCTTCCTGGGTGAAGAGCACAAACATCCAAGCTGACCGCCTCATAGCTAAATTCCATGCAGATCACCCGAACAAGCCAGGAGGGGGTGGGGTAACCCCTCGGAGGGGGTGAGGTACTAAACTTATTTATTTCACGCAGGCCCCGCTGGGAGAGTGAAGGGAGAGGGGCCGGATGTCAGTGTTGCAACGCTGGCATAGAGGGAGCAGAGGAGAGCGAAAGATAAACTCTGAGACTTTTGCCTGCTAAATCCCTTTGAAGCCTGGTTGTCGTGGAAATGAGGGGAGGGGGCACATTCCTGGGAAATGACGAGGAAAAGAAGTCTGAAGAATGACTTGGAAGACAGCCAATGAGAAGCAGAGATTTGGGGATCGGAAAGGGAGGGATTGGGAGGCAAAAGGTCAGTCTTGTCCGCGCGGAGTCATGATCCGGTGGCTGAGCTCAATTAAAGAAAGATTTCCTTAAAGATTGGCAGTTTGGAAATTCATTTAATTTTGAGATAGCACCGCAGTCTGACACAAAGAAGCTTTTTGTATTTTTGTACAGGTAATGCTTGACTTACAACAGTTACATTGGCACTAAAAAAAGTGACTTATGACTGTTTTTCACACTTATGACCATTGCAGCAAACTGTCATTAGGGCAAAGAAGTGATGTCACATGACCACCTGGCCACACCCACCCGGTCACATGAAGCACTGCAGTTGTGAAATGAGTGACACAGTTGTTAAGAATGCTGCAACGGGCATAAATGATGAGTGGTCATAAGTGCGAGGACCGGTCAAAAGTGCGAGGACCTGTCAGAAATCACTTTTTTCAGCCATCTGGGTAGTCCCTATGTGCATAGGGACTACTCAGAGGGCTGAAAAAGTTATTTTTGACCAGTCCTCGCACTTACGACTGTCCTCACATTTTAGGTTTTTTGCCCTATCTTGTCACCATGGTGAAGAGAAGCAGTTGTGAAATGAGTGACACAGTTGTTAAGAATGCTGCAACGGGCATAAATGTGAGTATGGTCATAAGTGTGAGGACCAGTCAAAAGTGCAAGGACCGGTCAGAAATGACTTTTTTCAGCCCTCTGAGTAGTCCCTATTAACATAGCCATGGCCACCCGGTCACATGACCACCAAGCCACGCCCCCCCAAATAAGCCACGCCCACAGAACCGGTTGTTAAAAAAATTGAATCCCACAACTGGGATTAACCCTGTAAAGTGAAAAAAAACAAAAGGAGATTTTTTCTAACAATCAGTTTTCCGAATTGCTTAACTACTTAACAACCAGTTCTACCGAGCCGGTTCGAACTAGTAGAATCCCACCACTGTCACAACTCTTAATGCCTTTTTGGCGTTTAGTTTTAGTTCACTGATTCCTAAGACGTCGATGTTCAGTCTTGTCATCTCTTGTTTCACCACGTCCAGCTTGCCTTGATTCATGGATCTTACATTCCAGGTTCCTATGGAGAATAGATCTTTACAGCATCGGACTTTCCTTTCACCACCAGATGAATGAATGAATAAATTTATTGATTAGCCCTTGGGCCATATCAAAGTGCAGAGTTCCAGAAACAAATCATCACAAAAGTTTGGTAAAACAATTTAAATGAAATTGGAATAATGCACAATTAAAAATGCAAATTAGAATAAAATACGATCTAAAATG
Organism: Pantherophis vulpinus; assembly: GCA_037215915.1. NCBI lineage: Eukaryota > Metazoa > Chordata > Lepidosauria > Squamata > Colubridae > Pantherophis > Pantherophis vulpinus. The sequence goes on from JAXLNS010000038.1 coordinate 916,585, forward strand.
AAATCGGAATAAAATACAATCTTTTGAGATACAATTTAAATATGATTAAAATTATATTATAATGTCCCCCCTGCATCTACCCAATCAGTCTTAAAACTACTATTAAAATTACATTATTAGATCAAATGGTCTTTCCTACAATCTACCACATTCTGCTGCACCAACTTTGTCCTTTTTTCCATCAACTTTACCGCAAATTTGGCAATCCATTTCACCAACTGAAAGTTAGAACCTAACAGACAATGTTGCAAGAAGTGCTCTTTAGACTTAGGGGTGCTGGTATAAAAGATCCTGCCCAGTTGATGTTCCCTCAAATCTGAGTATAGGGGGCAATCAAAAATTACATGGGACGTTGTTTCAACTTCCCCCGTCCCACATAAACAGACTCTTTCTCTTTTTTTTTTTATTAAAAAGTTTTATAAGAAATACAAACATTTTCTCTCCCCCACCCTTTCCCCCTCCCCCTTCCCCCCCACCCCCCTCCCTAGACTTCCCAGAACAGGCACAGGGTATAGCATTCACAAACATAAAGCTAAGATATGCTAACAAATTATTGCATTCATATTCTCCCTAAATCTTTAACTCCTTATAACTCAAGAACTATAAACACAAACTACTTAAAAATATTTCATTCATAAGCTATATGAATCTTCTTGTTCGGATACTTTTTTTGCACATAGTCAATCCATCTTCTCCATTCTGATATGTATCTTTCATTTGAATGATCTTTAAGATATGATGAAATTTTTGCCATCTCAGCCAGATGCACAACTTTTAATGTCCATTCCTCAATGGTAGGTGGATCTTCCTTCTTCCAGTACTGTGCCACCAGTAACCTGGCAGCTGTTATTAAATTCAAAACCAACTTAGTCTCTATTACAGTACAATCCGTGACTATTCCCAACAAAAAAAACTGTGGTGTAATCCACCATATTTTTATCCAAAAAGCCTTAATTTTTTTACATGTCCACCATATATGAAAATATGTAGCATCTTCACACTCACATCGCCAACACTTGGGTTGTAAATTTGGATACATGCAGGCTAGTTTTTTTGGGTCTAAATTCCATCTATAAAACATTTTGTAAAAGTTCTCTCTTAAGTTTTGAGCTTGTGTGAATCTTACATTTCTAACCCATATCTTTTCCCATGTATCCAACATTATTGGTTCACCTATGTTTTGTGCCCATTTTATCATACAATCCTTGACTAGCTCTGTTTCCGAATCTATTTCCACTAATACATTATACAACCTTTTAATATGCATTTGACCTTTATCTCTTATTTGCTTTATCAAATTCTCATCCTGCTGCAAAATACCAGTTTTTTGATCCTCTGTCCATCTGGCCTGCAGCTGACCATACTGAAACCAAGTCTTAATAATTCCTTCTTCTCTTAATTGCTCCATAGATTTTAATTGTAATCTAACTCCTTCCTTATAAAGGAGTTCCTTATATGTAAACTTATCTTGCTTTTGCTCCAAATTTATATTCTCTATCGCGTGTCTGGGTACTGTCCATATTGGTAACTTATCCTTTAGTTTATATTTATACTTTTTCCAGACACGCAGTAGAGAATTTCTTAATATATGACTTTTAAAAGTCTTATCTACTTTCTTGTCATACAATAGATAAGCATGCCAGCCGTAGACCAGACCATATCCTTCAATATTCAGTATCTCTTCCTCCGTTAAATTTATCCAATCTGTAATTGCTGAGAGGGTAGCAGCTTCATAATACAGTCTTAAATTGGGCATTTTAAGACCACCTCTTTCTCGGGTGTCTTGCATTATCTTTTGATTAACTCGTGGTTTCTTCCCTGCCCACACAAACTTGTTTATGCCCTTCTGCCATTCCTTCAAATTTTCATCTTTTTTAAGTATAGGTATCATTTGAAAAAGAAATAAAAATCTTGGTAAGATATTCATTTTTACAGCGGCTATCCTACCCAGCAAAGACAGTTGCAATTTCTTCCAATTTTCCATCTCTTTCTGTATTTTTTGCCATAACGGTTCATAATTATATTGATATAATTTCATATTTGCAGTCATAATATAAACCCCTAAATATTTAACCTTCTTAACTATTTCGAATCCTGTTAACCTTTCTATCTCTTCTTTCTGGCTTCTGTCCATGTTTTTAGCTATTATCTTTGTTTTAGCTGTATTTATTTTAAAACCAGATACTTGTCCATATGAGCAGATTATATCCATCAAGGCTGTAATCAATTGTACCGGTTGGGCTAAGGTAACCACCAGGTCATCCGCAAATGCTCGTAACTTATATTCATGCCGTCTAATTCTAATTCTCTTTATTATATCAGTCCCACGTATTTTATTTAATAAAATTTCCAGCGTCAAAATAAACAATAACGGAGACAAGGGACAACCTTGCCTTGTTCCTTTTTCTATATTAAAATTATCTGTTAAACCACCATTGATTATTATTTGCGCTGTTTGTTTTTGATATATTGCTTTAATAGATTGTGTAAAATGTTCTCCAAATTGCATCCTTTCTATTAGTTTTAATAAAAATTGCCAATTCAATCTGTCAAAAACTTTTTCAGCGTCCAAAAAAACTAGCACTGCGGGGACCTGGTTGTTCCTTCCCAAATACTCTAATAAATTAACAATTTGCCTTCCATAACTTTTCATTTGTCTTCCATTTATAAAACCAGTTTGATCATGATGAATCATTTGCTGCATAACTGTCATTAATCTGTTTGCTAAAATTTTAGCAAAAATCTTATAATCTGTATTTAAAAGTGAAATCGGCCTATAGTTTTTAGGATCTGTATAGTCTTGCCCACCTTTTGGGATCAGCAATATAAATGCTGTCTTCCAGGTTGGAGGTACCTCTCCTCTCTGTTGTATATTATTGAATAATTCCTTCAGTGGTTCCACCATTTCCTCCTGTAAACTTTTATAATAAATAGCTGTCAAACCATCCGTTCCAGGAGCTTTACCCACTTTCAACTGCTTAATTGCAAACATAATTTCCTCAGAAGTTATCAATTGATTTAAGCTATCCCTCTGCTCTTTTGAAGTTATACAAATATTCTCTTTCTGCAGATATCTATCTATATCTATATCTTGAATTTTATCACCAATATATAGCCTTGAATAAAACTCTAAAAAGGCTTTTTTAATCAATTCTTGCTCATAAACCTCCCTATCCTTGTATTTCATTTTCTCTATTGTCCTTGCTTTCTGCTTTTTCCTTAACAAATATGCCAACCACCTACCTGGTTTATTGGCGTTACAAAAAGTATTATGTTTTGCATATTGTAAGTTGGTTGCCACTTGATCTGCTATTAACATATTAAACTGACCCTTCAGTAAATTAATTGCCTCTTTAATTTTCTTATCTGTTGGGTTGGCTATTAAAGACTGCTCCTGTTTATTAATCTCCTCTTCTAATTCTTTTCTTTTTGCCCCCTGTTTCTTTCTATATTTATTATTCAAATATATCAAAATTCCTCGCATGTAGGCTTTACTTGCATCCCATACCATTTCCATAGATGTACCCTTTTGCATATTCATAGCAAAAAAATCTTTCATAAATTTTTTACACTCTTTTACATTTTCTTCGTATCTAAACAAATTATCATTTAACCTCCAGGACCTCCTAGGTCCTTTCCCATACTCCAATTCCATCCAGACTGGACTATGGTCTGTCAATGTTCTTGAACAGATCTTCATGTTCTTCACCCTAGATAATAAATCATTAGTAATTAATATAAAATCAATCCTTGAAAAAGATTGATGTCTATCCGAGAAAAAAGTAAAATCTTTTTCTTCTGGGTTTCTTTCACGCCAAATATCCCTCAACTCCCAGTTGTCCATCATCTCCCAGAACGGTTTGGGCAATTTTGCTCTTGTTAAAATATTTTGTTTAGGTCCCTTCTTATCTTTTTTTACATCCAAAACACCATTCCAATCTCCCAATAGGATACAAGTTTTATATCTCCATTGTGTCAACTTTGAGTGTAGTAAGTTATAAATTTTTTCTTGTTGTTGGTTCGGGGCGTATACTCCAATTACAAGTATTTTTTCTCCTTTTATTAAAAGTTCAATCACTAAAAATCTTCCTTGATCATCCGCTTCAACTAATTTTGCAATTAAGTCTCTTTTCACATATATAACTATACCATTTTTCTTCTCTGATGCTGCTGCAACATAATGTGTACCTAATCTTGCATTTGTCAAATATTTTTGATCTTGTATCCTAATATGAGTCTCTTGTAAACAAGTTACTTCATTCTTAAATTGTTTAAGATAGTGAAATATTTTCCTTCTCTTCTGCGGAGAATTCAAACCATTGACATTCCAGGTCAAAAATCTAGTTCCCATCTCTGGGCCTCTGAAGCGCTTGGAGCAATTTCTGATGGTCTTGCCTCATTTGACCTTTAGGTCTTGCTCCTCCCACAGCTTCTGTTTTGGTAGTTTCTTGAGTTGCTATCTGCAGTTGTTGTTGTTGTTGTTGTTGTTGCTGTCTTAATTCTTCCTTACGCTTAGCTGTTGCTGCTCTGGTCTGTCTTTGATCCTTCGGTTCTGCAAATATATCAATTAAATCCACATCTTGAACATCCATCTGAATTTGTAGTGGTTCTTCTTGACCAGTCAAAACTCCCCCCTGAACCACTGTCAGTAGCCCTTCTCTCTCTCCTTCCAGTACTTCCTTCTTTCTTTTTCCTTCTGGTGATTTGGGTGTCCCAGCCTTTAATACATTGATGTAAAAATCTCTTGCTTTCCATATTGTATTAAGCCGATATCTCTCTCCAGAATACGTCACCACTAAACCGGCTGGGACCTCCCATCTGTACTGTAATTGACATTTTTTCAGCTCATCCACCAGAAAAGCATACTCCCTTCTCGCTCTCAACATCTTGGGGGGGATTTCTTTCATTGTCATCACCTCCTGGCCTTCAACCTGAAGCTTGTTTTTAAAAGTAGCCTGTAAAATTTCATTGCGTACTCTCCTTGTAGTAAAATATATTACAATGTCTCTTGGTAAGTGTTTCTGTCTGGCCACCCAAGAGTTAACACGATATGCCTTGTCAACCTGCCAGCCCAGCTCAGTTTTCGTCTCCCCCAGCAACTGTGCCCATGCCTCTGACATCATTTCTTTCAAGTTCTCTTGTTTATTCTCCTTCACCCCTCTGAATCTTAAAGCAAATTCCATATCTCGATATTGTAACATCGTTACATCATCTTCAGCTCTCTCAAGTCTGCTGTGAGTCTCTCCCAATTTTTTGTCCAAAATTTCCGTCGATTGCTTAATTTCTTCAACTTTATCATCCACCATTTCAATATCACCTGCCAAACATTTAAATGCCAATAGCATATCATCTCTGATCTGCTGGTTCCGAATTAAAATCTCATCTGAAACAGCCTGTATTTTTTCATTAGTTTCATTAATTTTTTCCTTGGTTTCATTAATTTTTTCATTAATCACAGTAGCAATTTTATTTTGTGTGGCTTGTAGGGCTTCTTGTATCATCTCAAACGTTAAAATCTGTCGGTCTGTTAGAGGGGCAGAGGCTTGCAATCTAGGGGTATGAGCTGGGGAGCTTCCAGTGCTCCCAGTTCCTTTAATAGGAACGGTCTTTACAGATTTTGAGGTCATTTTCAGTTTAAATTGATCGTTGTATTTTATTCAGAAGCCAAAAAGAAAAGTTCATCAAAGTCAAAGAATTTTTCCAATCGTAAATTAACGTTTAAAATCCTCCTTCTCTCAGCACAACAGTTCTTTCCAGGCAAGAGGCTGCCAGGGAAACGAAACTTTCTGTAACTTTCCCTTTCTCCGCCCCTCCCTTTCAGGTTTCAATTGCCATTTTGATGCAAATTGCTAACTTGTTACTTCCGAAGGAGGCTATAAACTTTGGAGTTAAGTGTAAATACTTGCAGTCTGACTTCTCCTGGCTTGTTCTGCCTGCAGCAATTAAAGGTGTTAAAAATCCCTCATTTGTTGTCAGCAGAGATGGTCGCGGCTTCTAGCCCCGCTAAATAGCGGAGTCTTCCCAGGTCTGGAGCAGATTGGCAGACTTCTAAGGAGCCCTCGCCCTTCGCGCCCCAGGATTTCTCCTAGGGCACTTGGTGGGCTCTACCTCCGCCTGCTGGCTCTTCTCTCTCCCCTTTGCCAGGGGAGAGGGTTTTCAAGCCCCAGACAGCTGTTTTTCAGCTGTTCTGGGGCTTTTACGGAACCGGGGATCGGGTGCCCACAGAGGAGCGTCAGCGAAGTCCTGCGGAGCCAACCAGAAGTCTCAACAGACTCTTTCTCTTACAGGGATACCCTTATACCTACCCCAAAGCATGTTTGTTTGAAGTTGGTCTAATCTCAATTTGGTAAAAAATCTCCTTATGACGGGAAATAAAGGCACAGTTAAATATTTTTCTATTTTAAAAATTTGTTTACTGGCTGATAACCGGGGCAAACTTTTACTGCTGTCACCTGTGCAATATCCGATTGGGCACTTATGTCTTTAAATCTCTGTACAATCCAATTTCGGATCTGCGTATGATCGTACTGCTGCCAATTTAAAGGAATACCAGAGCTAGATACCTGCTTCAGAACTCTTGATAACCAATTATTTTTATTACTTGAGATAATCTGCTCCATTAGTGCTAATTTTGGTAACCTCCCTTCCTCCATCTCGATTATTCTTAACCAATAATAAACAGTCTTCAACAAGGCCCTAGTGCCAATCGCATGGACTCCCGTTTCTGCCCTTACTACACATGCTGGGGTTCCAGGGGACACTGCCAAAATTCTCCTCAGGAACTTATTTTGAGGAGTTTCCAGCCCAGGCAACTTAACCGACCCCCATATTTCTGCCCCATAGGTAAATACTGGTTCGATTTTCGCCTGGAAGACCTTTAGCACTGGGATTAATGAAGATGGAGTTTTCTCTAAAATAAGTTTGTTTAATTGAGCCATCCGAGCCATGGCCTTCCGAGCTCCGGCTTTTACCTGCTTATTCCATTTGCCATTTGTCTGAAATACTAGCCCTAAATAGGTAAATGACTGAACTTGTTCTATTCTTCTGTCATTTAAAACCCATCTCCTCATATTTTGTTGCCTGCTAAATATCATTACCTTTGATTTTTCTATGTTAATTGTCAAGCGATTTTTTTATACAATATGCTGCCAACCTCCCGAGTGGCCTTCGTAGCCCCACCTGTGAGGCCGACAGCAAAATTATATCATCGGCATATAACAAGCAATTGACCTGTCTTGTTCCTATAGTAGGCCCATGGAGTGATGTATCTTCCAAACATTTTGGAAGGTCATTTAAATATAAGTTGAAAAGTGTTGGGGCTAAGATGCAACCTTGTCTGACACCCTTCTTTATTGGGATTGCATTTGTTACCGATCCTGTCCTATTCACTCAAACTCTTACTTGGGTTTCCGTGTATAACAATTTAATTAGATATAACAATTTCTTTTCAATTCCCATGGCCTCTAATTTATCCCATAAAATTTGTCTATCAATTGTGTCGAAGGCTGCCTTCAAGTCTATGAATGCCACATACAGTGGTTTTTTCCAAAATTTAAACTTTGTTATTAGATGGTCCAGCACAAAACAATTATCCATAGTAGATCTTCCGCTCCTGAAACCTGACTGTTCTTCAGCTAGAATGTTATTTCTCATTATCCAGTCCTCTAATTTATGAAGCAAATACTTAGCATAAATTTTTGCTGAAATATCGATTAGACTAATTAATCAGAAATTATCTGGGTTATCTCTAGAGCCTTTTTTATGTAAGGGGATAATTATTGATGAACACCAACTGGCAGGAATTTGCCCTGTTCTATTGATAAAAGTAAAGAGACCCGCCAGGACAGGCGCCCACCAGGCTATGTTATCTTTAAATAATGATACCGGGAGTGCATCCTGTCCTGGAGCTTTGTTTGTCTTCAGGGAGGAGATTAAACTCCTCACCTCCAGGATTGACACTTCTTCCCACTGGGGTAAGGCTTCATATTCCGGTATTAAGCTCAGAGAGGATATAGCCTCATCAGAGCTTTCCGCTACTGCTGGAGTGGCCAAATGCTTCTCCCAACTTTCTGCACTAATGTTTGGGTCACTTATTGGTTTTCTATCTCTAATAATTTTTGAGACCTCCAACCAGAATAGTGTGGGTGAGGCCAGCTTTGCTGCCTGTTCTAGGCCAGCCCATAAATTGTCAATATAGGAGGTCTTTTTTCTCTTCAATAGCTGCTTATATTTCTGCCTTATGGTAATATACTCCTTCTGTAATTCCATGTTTGGGCTGATTAAGTATCTCCTAAGTGATTTCCTAAGCTATTTTTTCTTTTCCTTACAGTCGTTATCAAACCATGTTGAGTAATTAGAATCAGACTGGCCCATTGGCTTGGTAGTCATGGAAAAATGCTTCAATTTATGGCATATTTCTGCAAAATATACTATAAGCTCTTGTTCACCCGTACTGTTTGAGCATATATGCGCTAAGGCTTCCATACATGGTGAATTCATGAATTCAGTCACTGCTTTGCTATCAACCCTCTTCCATGTTAGTCTTCTCTCATGGGCTATTTCTAAGTTGAAGCCTATTTGTTGAATTGTTTGATTCCTTTTCCTTAAATCGGAAGGGATTGCCAGGGATGTCTCAATCAGAAGATGATCACTTTCTGGCCTTGGTAACGTCAAGACCGAAGTTGCCCCTGATACTAAGCTGTGAGAAACACAAAAATAATCAATAGAACTACATGCCTTAGGGCCAAAAATAGTTATGGGGTACCTTCTAACCTCCAAATACTGGCCTACAATTTGAAGGTTACAGTTGTATACCATTGTTAGAAATTTTCCCCCATCTTTGTTCTTTTTCCTATCTTGGGAGACCCATGATTGTTGGTTATGTAAATATCCATCTGGAATTGTACCATTTTCAATAAAAGGTTCCAACGAGGGACCCACATGCGCGTTAAAATCTCCTGCCAAAATTAGAGGTGTTTTTATAAATTTTTTACGTATATTTAATATTTTTACCTCTAGAGCCTCCCACAAATCGCCCATTGCTGGATTAACATACACATTTACAAATACCATTGACTTCCCTTCATATGCCAAATGGATTGCTTGAAAAAATAAAGGGCCGGAATCCGAGCATATCTCATTTCCCTTCCATCCTAGTTCGGCTTTTACCAAGATGCCCAATCCTCCTGAGGCTGTTCCCTTTTTAGCTACTCTCTTTGCTGGCAGCTGCCAAATATTAAACCCGGGGAGCTCAATGGGGGTCTCATCGCTGCTAACCCAAGTCTCCTGCAAGGCAATTACATGGTACCTGTTTAAAAATTCAATACAGTCGTCTGTGCACCAACTTCCTCTCCATCCTGCCACATTCCAAGAGAGGAAGTGTACTCTTGAAGGAAGTGATTGCTCGCTATTTCCTAGTCAGGCTTCTTGAATAATCTCTCCCACCCGTCCTCCCTCATTTGCACTCACACACCCATTTAATCGCCTGAGCTCCATAGAAGTCTGTTTGGGCGTCATTGTTGTGGCCCCGCCCTCTGAGCCTGTCCCATCGGAGGAAGAAAGCTCTGAGCATGAGGAAGAGGAGTCAGCCAGGCCTCCCTCTCCAGGCCCCTCCCCTCTGGCACTGTCTCAGGTGCCGGCCGAGGGAGAGGAGATTAGCAGGGAGACAGGTGGCTCGGATGAGAGCGAGGGAGAGACATCATTCCTGGACGCACGCCTCCGAAGGCATGATAAACGATTGCAGCAGCTCAGGAGGCATGCTAGGGATTAGAACTGAGTCACTGGACCACACCCCAGAGACTATATAATAGAGGGTGGTGGCCAGTGATCCTTGTGACAAACAAAAGTAAACCTTGGATAGTCACTAAAGCCTCGTCCGGAAACTGCTGAGAGGAATATTATTCTGATTGGACTTTTGTACGCTAAGTATCTTATCTTTCTGTTTTGTGGAAATAAAGGCACTTGGCAGACGGTGTGTAAATCGCTGCCAAGTTGGAGATAAAGACCTGCGTGTGTGCCAAAGTGTTTCCTTAACCCTCGGCTGGCTGTGTTTGTGTGTGTGTGTGTGGACGGGGACAGATCATCTTGTTCGTCACCACATACTCCATCGTTAACCCACGATGGACCAACAGCTGCAGCAGCAGTTACAGCAGATGCTGGAGGCCAATCAGCTTCTGCAACAGCAAGTAGCACAGCTAACTGCCCAACTTGCTTTGGGAAATGCTCCTGCAGCTCCACCTCCTCCCCCTCCCCGTCCGAGATGCCCAGTGAACGTGCCACATAGGTTTTCTGGGCAGCAGGAGATGTTCCCGGCCTTCTTGGGACAATGCCAACTGTTCATGGCGATGAGGCCGGAGGATTTTCCGGATGACCGGGCTCGGGTGGCATTTGTTATCAGCTCCCTCTCTGGCACTGCCGCCCGATGGGCCACGTCCCTGTTGTTGCAAGATAGCCCCTTGCTCCTGGACTTTCAGGGCTTTTTACAACACCTGCGCACCATGTTTGAGGACCCCCTCCGGGTGCAGACGGCAGCGAGGCGCATCAAGGACCTCCGCCAAGGCAAGCGCCCCCTGCAGGACTATACTGCAGAGTTCCGACTGCTAGGCCAGGATTCGGCTTGGAATGAGGTGGCGCTGATGGACGCCTTCCAGGATGGCCTTTCCGACGAGATGCAGGACGAGCTGGTTCGTGTGGAGGTCACCTCGACGCGCTGGTGACCCAATGACTGCGCATCGACGCCCGCCTGCAACGGCGATGGCCCCATCGGGCTCTTCCGGAACCATCGACAGCGTCGGCACCCCCGCGTTTCGCACCGACAACGGTCCGGACTGCACCGCGTTTTGTGGCGACGGCTGAGGAGCCCATGGAGCTTGGAGCAGCCAGACCTCAACTGACGGCCCAGGAGCGGATGCGGAGACGTCAAGGGGGGTTGTGCCTCTATTGCGGCGAGGCAGGACATTTTGCCGCCTCGTGTCCCCGGAAGCGGAGTGGACCGCTCAAGCCTGTTCCGGAGTCTCGGCGTGACCAGCCGGGAAACGGGCCAGGCCTGGCCTAGGGGAAACTCTGGGTCAGGCACGTGACCATGCCCCACCGGAGTCGGCGGCTGTGGACTGTGAGCCCCCTCGGCACCTGATTTTGAACACCCAGGTGTTGTTGGCTAACCGATCGGAGGGGCTCCAGGCGCATGCGCTGGTGGACACGGGGGCCACCACAAACTTTATGGACCAGGCCTTTGTGGCCCATTACAAAGTCCCCTTGGTTCCAGTGGACCCTCCGTTGAGGGTCGAGACTATCGATGGGCGGGAACTCGTGGCGGGGCCCATCAAATTCGCTACCCAGCCCTTGCGCCTCGCCATTGGGAACCACGAGGAGGCAATCCAGTTTTACGTAACGGCGGATCTGCACTTTCCCTTGGTCCTGGGGATGGCCTGGCTTCGGGCGCACGACCCTCAGGTGGCGTGGTCGAGAAACGCCATCTCGTTCCCGAGCCTGCAGTGTGTCGACCACCTTCGCCACACCTGTGCCGGCCAGGACGTCTCTGCCCCGAATGTCTCCTTGCCTCCGGAGCTGTCGCCCTTCGCCGACGTGTTCAGCGAGAAGGAGGCAGACCGCTTGCCCCCGCACCGACCCTACGACTGCGCGGTGGACCTGATGCCCAACGCGCCCCTGCCCTTGGGACGCCTGTACTCCATGTCGGAGCCCGAGCTGGCTGCCTTACGGGACTTTCTGGAAAAGAACCTGGCCCGTGGGTTCATCCGGCCTTCGACCTCCCCGCTCTCGGCCCCGGTCCTCTTCGTTAAAAAGAAGACGGGGGACTTACGCCTGTGTTGCGACTACTGGCGCTTGAATGCCATCACAGTGCGAAATCGCTACCCACTGCCGCTGATCCCGGAGCTGATGGAGAGGTTGCGGGAGGCCTCGATCTTCACTAAGCTCGATCTCCGAGGGGCCTACAACCTGGTGCGCATGCGAGAGGGGGACGAGTGGAAGACGGCGTTCGGCACTCGGTACGGACACTTCGAGTATACCGTCATGCCGTTCGGATTGACCAACGCCCCCGCGGTCTTCCAGCACTTGATGAACAACGTGTTCCGGGACATGCTGGATCGGTTCGTGGTGATCTACTTGGATGACATTTTGATCTCTTCCCGGACCCCAGAAAGTCACCTCCAGCATGTCCGCCAGGTCCTGCAGCGCCTGCGGGAGCACCAGCTCTATGCGAAGTTGGAGAAATGCTACTTCTTCCAGACTTCCATAGAGTTCCTCGGGCACATCATCACCCCCGAGGGCATCGCGATGGACCCGCGCAAGGTGGAGGCCTTACGCAGTTGGGAACCCCCGCGTCGGGTGAAGGACGTCCAGCGTCTGTTGGGATTTGCCAACTACTATCGGACCTTCATCCCGGGCTTCACCACCCTGACCTTGCCGTTGACCCAGCTCCTTCGGAAGAAGGTCCCATTCCAGTGGGGGCCCCCGCAGCAGCAGGCCTTCGAGGTCCTCAAGCAGGCCTTCTTCACGGAGCCAGTCCTGAGGCACCCCAATCCACACCGTCCGTTCGTGGTTGAGACGGACGCGTCCAATGTGGCGATTGGGGCGGTGCTGCTACAGGCTCCGGTGGATGGTGGCACTCTTTTTCCCTGCGCTTACCACTCACGGAAACTCAACCCTTCCGAGCGCAACTACACCATCTGGGAAAAGGCGATGCTGGCTATCAAGGCCGCGTTCGAGGCTTGGCGACATCACCTCGAGGGGGCCCGACACCAGGTGGAGGTGCGGACGGACCATCGGAACCTGGAGCACCTCACCACGGCCAGGAAGTTGAACCAGCGGCAGATCCGGTGGTCGTTGTTTTTCGCCCGGTTCAACTTCCACGTCACATACGTTCCGAGCAACCTCAACCACAGGGCGGACGCGCTATCCTGTAAGCCGGAATACTTTTGCCCCAAGGACTCCCTTCCCCCCCGGACGGTGCTGCCAGCGGACTCCTTGGCCGCGGTCCAGGAACCGGTGGACCTGCGGGCTCAGGTGCTGGAAGCGCAGCGACGGGATGACTGGTCGCAGCAGCGGAGAGTGGACGTCGGCCCCGCGTCCCCATGGACCGTGGAGGAGGGCTTGCTCAGGCACCGGGGTCGGCTGTACGTGCCCACGAGTCCGCTCCGAGCCCTCGTCATGAACCAGTGCCGTGACAACCCCGCGGCGGGGCACTTCGGCTTCTTTACTTTTTGGTAAAGAAGACTTTTTGGTGGCCTCGGGTACGGCACGACGTGCACGCCTACGTGACGTCCTGTGTGACGTGCCGACAGGCCAAAGCCGCATCCGGCCCCCCTCCTGGACTCCTCCAGCCGCTGCTGACACCGGAGAGACCGTGGGGAGCCATCTCCATGGACTTCCTGACAGACCTGCCCCTGTCCGCTACGTACATGACCGTCCTCATGGTGGTGGATGCGCTCACGAAGATGGCACATTTCATCCCATGCCGCGGCCTGCCCTCGGCCCGCACCACGGCTTGCCTGTTCCTGCAACATATCTTCCGCCTCCACGGCCTGCCGGACCGGGTGGTTTCGGACCGCGGGGCCCAGTTCACGGCCCGCTTCTGGAAAAGCCTGATGGCCGCGCTGGAGGTGCAGGTGTGCCTGTCGTCGTCGCACCATCCGGAGACTGATGGGGGCACGGAGAAGGTCATCGGCATACTGGAGCAGTACCTCCGCTGTTTTGTCAACCAGCAGCAGAACAACTGGGCCGAGTACCTTCCCCTGGCGGAGTTCGCTTTTAATAGCTCCCAACACACCTCCACCCAGATGACCCCGTTCCATGCCAACGTCGGATACCATCCACGGCTTTTCCCGTTGACCATCATGGACTCCCCTGTTCCCGAGACCCGGGACTTCCTCTCGGAGCTGCAGGCGGTGCAGCAATTGGTGCGGCGGCAGCTGATCCGGGCGAAAGAGGATTATAAACGGTTCGCCGATCGCTCCTGCCGGGCGACGCCACCGCTGGAAGTTGGAGATCGGGTGTGGCTGTCCACGAAACACCTCCCCACAGACCGGCCGGTGAGGAAACTGGCCCACCGCTTTATCGGTCCCTTCCCTATCGAGGCGGTCATCAACCCGGTGGCCTACCGGTTGACTCTACCCCGCTCCATGCGGCTCCACCCCGTTTTTCATTGGTCCCTCCTGGTTCCTGAGGCCCCCGCGAGCCATCTCCGCCGACCGCCGACGCCTGCCCCCCCAGCCGCAGCCGACGAGGACGACACCTCGACGTACGAGGTGGACAGTATCCGGGACTCCCGTTGGCTGAAGGGGCGCTTCCAATACCTCATCGCCTGGAAGGGGTACGGGCCCGAGGATTTCACCTGGGTGGACGCATCTGCCGTTCAGGCCCCTGACCTGGTGCGGGCTTTCCACGAACAGTTCCCGTCCCGACCACATCCCGACCGTCAGACCTGGGGGAAGGGCCCTCCGGTGGGGGATAGTGTTGTGGCCCCGCCCTCTGAGCCTGTCCCATCGGAGGAAGAAAGCTCCGAGCATGAGGAAGAGGAGTCAGCCAGGCTTTCCTCTCCAGGCCCCTCCCCTCTGGCACTGTCTCAGGTGCCGGCTGAGGGAGAGGAGATTAGCAGGGAGACAGGTGGCTCGGATGAGAGCGAGGGAGAGACATCATTCCTGGACGCACGCCTCCGAAGGCATGATAAACGATTGCAGCAGCTCAGGAGGCATGCTAGGGATTAGAACTGAGTCACTGGACCACACCCCAGAGACTATATAATAGAGGGTGGTGGCCAGTGATCCTTGTGACAAACAAAAGTAAACCTTGGATAGTCACTAAAGCCTCGTCCGGAAACTGCTGAGAGGAATATTATTCTGATTGGACTTTTGTACGCTAAGTATCTTATCTTTCTGTTTTGTGGAAATAAACGCATTTGGCAGACGGTGTGTAAATCGCTGCCAAGTTGGAGATAAAGACCTGGGTGTGTGCCAAAGTGTTTCCTTAACCCTCGGCTGGCTGTGTTTGTGTGTGTGTGTGGACGGGGACAGATCAGTCATTGCACTGCCTGTTACTTTCGGGCTTGCAGGTCCATGGGCTCTATTAATCTCTGCCTCCACGATAAATGATTTTACATGAGGCACCGCGTTTATGTCGTTTCTTGGTATCATCTTTGCCACTAAGGGGGACTGGGGGATTCCTTCCTGGGTGCCTTCCATCTCCGATGTTTGTCCCACAACACTTTGCATTATCAAATCTGCTGTCTCCGGCACTTTGTGCTGTATAGACGTGGGCATCAGGCTTCCTGGGCTTATAGGCTGCTGACTCTCCAGAATTGTGTCATGCCTTGAAGGGGGTTGAACAATCGACACCAAAGGAGCGGCAGAGGAAATGGTCTGGTTCAGCAGCTTCCTCGTCTTTTTAAGTTTTTTAAGTACTTCTTGCTGCTCCGTTAGTGAAAGTGAGGAAAAAGTTTCCAAACAGGCAGAATCAAATGTCTCATCTTGCACCAAGCCAATTGAAGGAAGTTTCACATCAGCTGGATCCAAAACCCTAACCGACATTTCCTCTGTAACACTAAATCTCCTCCCTGCCTCAGCCAGCCTGCTTTCCCTATTCAGTCCACTTTCCCAATCAGCTGTCCCATGCACTGCCACGCTCTCCCTAGGGGCTCTCTGGATCAGCGGGCTGACCTCACCACTAGAAAAAACTCGGGTAGGTAAAATTTGATAAAAAGCCAAGAATCCTCTCATTCGCATAAACAGGCTTGGAAAGAGCTGTTGTTTGAACTTAAAAATAATTCTGAAATAATTATCACGTTGTGGAAGATATTCATATGCTGCCAAACCTATTGCCCCCTTGTCACGCCGAGTAAGCTGAGACAAAGA
This sequence comes from Pantherophis vulpinus, assembly GCA_037215915.1. Lineage (NCBI taxonomy): Eukaryota > Metazoa > Chordata > Lepidosauria > Squamata > Colubridae > Pantherophis > Pantherophis vulpinus. The sequence goes on from JAXLNS010000038.1 coordinate 932,451, forward strand.
GGTCACTATCCGTCTTTTTGAAGACCATCTACCCGCATTTATCTCAGAATTATATATATTCAATACAATCTGCTCCTTCAACAATCGCCTGTTTCCCCCCCCCCCCACTCCTGTACCCTGGGATTTCAGGCCCAACCAGCTCACCATCTCTTTTTTTTCCTCCACGCTTACAGTCAATATGCTGTCCGCTTGCTCTTTCCCTCGGTTGCACCATTGATGGTATCTGGCCAGGTCGTTCTGTCTGGCAGCCAGTTGAACATACCTGCGGCTTTTTCATCTGTGCCGCAGCAATAAAATTAATCACAGAGTCCAACTTTAAACGCACCTCTGCAAACTGGTCAAAAATGGCCAAGACTGTCTGAGAAGTGAGCATACTGTGCCGGCTAATAAAATCCCTTGTACTATCACTTAGCTGGTTTTCAAGTCCTAAAGCTAATTCACTGTGGTTGTAAAACTCCGACTCTAGGCCCTTATCCCGGCCTGGAGCTGATTCACTTAAAGTTGCTGAGTCATTTGTCATCTGATTACATGGAGGGGTTCGCAAGCCTCTTAACTGGCTTCTTGACTGGCTCTCCTCAGCCTGCAGTTCCCATTCCAGGGGAGAATCCCCAAACAATGCCAAAGCTTCACAGCTATCCGGCAGGGAAAGTGGGGAGGATGCACGACCCACTGTTGATTGTATAGGCTGACAAAATCTGTCAATTTTCTGTTGTTTTTGTGGATTGGTTCCACCTTCCTTACTGTTTGGTGAGCACTGTGCCGTCTTTCTTTTCTTCCCCTTGGGAGAGGCCATCTGAATTCCAGTTATACACAGCTGCAAAGGTTCTTCCGTGGGGCAAATTAGTCGCTGCATGAAGAAGCCACAGTCAGGATCTTAGGTTGTTTGTGCGTTGGATAGCTGCCATGGATAGCTGGTTTGCTTAGTAGGGAAGGCTTTCCTCTCATTCACTAAATGCTTTACTAGCTGGAGTAAAAAGCTGAGGTAAAAGCTGGAGTAAAAAATGAACCTTTCAAATAGTAAAATTGAAACTTTTTAAATGTAAAAGTTAAAAGTTAAAAATTAAAATTGATTTAAAATAGATTGTTTTTTTATTTAAAAAATAAAAATAGAGAGTAAAAAGTAAAAAGGAGAACAAAGTTAAAAGTTAAAAATTGATTTAAAAGTCGAAAGAGTATTTTTAAAAAAGGATAAAAATAGAGAGTAAAAGGGAGAGCAGACTCGAAGCTGCTACTCACTCTGAGAGAGAGTCAGGCTAGCAGATGCCCTCACCACCAGATGCATCCACAGCTGAGTGTCCTTTCGGCTTTGGCCCAGTCACTTCACTCTTTCTGGCGCTACTAGTACTAGCCGTCTGCTCTTCCCCAGTAGCATATTGGACACCTTCCGACCTGAGGGGCTCATCTTCCAGCATCATATCTTTTTTCCTTTTGGTACTGTCCATGGGGTTTTCATGGCAAAGATACTGGAGTGGGTTGCCATTTCCCTCTCCAGTGGATCACGTTTTGTCAGAGCTCTCTGCTATGACCTGTCTGTCTTGGGTGGCCCTGCATGGCATAGCTCATAACTTCCTTGAGTTACGCAAGCCCCTTTGCCACAAGGTAATCCCCTTCATGGATTACTGCCTAGTGGACAACAGGGGCAGGTTTCAAAACCCATTGCTACTGGTTTGCTTGTGGGTGCGCGCGCGCACTGCTTCTACACATGCACAGAAGCTTTTGTGCATACACAGAAGCAGGCGGGTGGGCAGAGCCTCCCACTGCAGCCACTACCGGTTCGCCCAATCTGGGGCGAACCAGTAGCAACCCACCACTGGTGGACAACCATTTAAATATGAGCCACCAGTGTGCTGCAGCTGCCAAAAAAGCCAACACAGTTCTAGTGTCAGCGTTGCAACGCTGGCATAGAGGGAGCAGAGGAGAGCGAGAGATAAGCTCTGAAACTTTTGCCTGCTAAATCCCTTTGAAGCCCGGTTGTCATGGAAATGAAGGGAGGGTGCACATTCCTGGGAAATGATGAGGAAAAGAAGTCTGAAGAATGACTTGGAAGACAGCCAATGAGAAGCAGAGATTTGGGGATCAGAAAGGGAGGGATTGGGAGGCAAAAGGTCAGTCTTGTCCGCGCGGAGTCATGATCCGGTGGCTGAGCTCAATTAAAGAAAGATTTCCTTAAAGATTGGCAGTTTGGAAATTCATTTAATTTTGAGATAGCACCGCAGTCTGACATCTAGGCTGCATTAACAGTGAGAGAATCAAGATCACATTCAGTGTTAATACCACTTTATAATGCCTTGGTAAGGCCACACTTGGAATACTGCATCCAGTTTTGGTTGCCACAATGTAAAAAAGATGTTGAGAAAGAGAAAGAGCAACAAAGATGACTAATTCTGCTGATTACCGGCTGCCAGCTGTTTGGCAGTTCCGGTCTCATCGGCTCAAGGTTGACTCAGGCTTCCATCGTTCCAAGGTTGGTAAAATGATGACCCAGGTTGTTGGGGGCAATATGCTGACTCTGTAAACTGCTTAGAGAGGGCTGTAAAGCACTGTGAAGCAGTATATAAATCTAAGTGCTATTGCTATTAGGGGACTGGAGGCTGAAACATATAAAGAACGGCTGCAGGAACTGGGTATTTCTAGTTTAATGAAAAGAAGGACTAGGGGTGACATGATAGCAGTGTTCCAATATTTCAGGGGCTGCCAGAAAGAAGAGGGAGTCAAGCTATTCTCCAAAGCACCTGAGTGTAGGACAAGAGGCAATGGATGGAAGCTAATCAAGGAAAGAAGCAACTTAGAACTAAGGAGAAATTTCCTGACAGTTAGAACAATTAATCAGTGGAACAACTTGCCTCCAGAAGTTGTAAATGCTCCAACACTGCAAGTTTTTAAGAAGAGATTGGATAACCATTTGTCTGAAGTGGTGTAGGGTTTCCTGCCTAAGCAGGGGGTTGGACTAGAAAACCTCCAAGGTCCCTTCCAACTCTGTTATTCTATGACTAAAGCCTTTTGATTTTGAGCTGTAGCCATGCAACTGAAAGATGAGGGGTAAAAGTTGCTGAGCAAAATAGAGGTACCATTCCTTATGTCAGCGTTCCAGAAAACCCCCGACTCCCAGTAAAGACGTGGAAGCAGGCATTTTCCAAAGTTCTCTTTACTAGCAATAGGTAAACTGGCACATTTGGGAAATCCCAAATCTGAAAAACCCGGGCTTTCCTTCACTAATACAAAGCTCCCAAAACCAACCCCTTTCTCCCCTTTCGGTCACATGCTCCAATCACCATCGGTTTTGCCTCTGCCCAGCCCTTGACCACTCCTCCTCCAGATGCTGGACCGCCCTGACCTTGACCAATATGAAAAACTGGTATTATGTCTACTAACTCCCCTCTCCTAAATCCCCCCTCCTATTTTCCCACACATGAGGAGATGGCAGCATTGAAGCTTCCGGCTTAATATGGCTTCCAAGGCTGACAGGCGTCCCCCCCTGCAGAAAGAACCACATCCTGGGGAAAAAAAACACAGACAAAACACAAAAGAAGGGGTTAACACTCAGCACCAATCCCTTTAACCCCCCCTTCCCCCCCAAGAGGACCTTTCGGTTTGTCAGGAAATTTGTCATGAAACTGTTTCACAAGCGCATCAGCCTTCACGTCCCAACTCTTAACCCAAGTAGCTTCAGTCAAAGGGTAGCCTTTCCAGTGCACCAAATATTGTAATCGGCCCCTGTAGAGTCTAGAGTCCAAGATTTTTTTCACCTCATAATGAGTCTCCCCTTGTATTACTAAAGGAGGGGGCAGAGCAGCTGGCAAAGGTCTGAGGGTGAATTCTCTGACCGGTTTCAGTAAGCTGCTGTGGAAAACGGGGTGTATTTTCCCTAATATGTGCGGGAGCCTAAGTTGTACAGTCACTGGGTCAATCACTTTCACTATAGGAAAGGGACCTATGAATTTGGGTCCAAACTTCTTGCTGGTTACCCTCAATCTTAGGTACTTGGTTGACAAGTACACCATATCCCCTATTCGGAAAGGTGGTTTCTGAATAGGGAAAGACCCCGATGTTTGTCGGCTTGAGCCTTATATTTTTCCGCTGAATCCGCTAAAGCTTTTTTTGTATTCTCCCAACCCCTTTTTAATGAGGTCATCCAGTCTGTTAAGGACATGGAAGTAGGCGGCTCTGTAGGCAATTCAGGCATAGGCACAAAATCCATGCCCGTAGTTATTTGAAAAGGGGTCAACCCAGTACTGCTGTGCACTATCCATTAGTCGACGGGTGAAAAGCCGAGCTAAGCCCCTGGGACGACCCAATGGATCGTAGAAATTCCCTCCAGAACTTAGCGGTAAACTGGACCCCGCGGTCCGATATTATTCTTTTTGGGACTCCGTGTAGCCTGTAGATGTGTTTCACAAACAGCTTTGCCAGTTTTTTAGCCGAGGGTAGTCCACTGCAGGCAATGAAGTGGGCTTGCTTGGAGAATAAATCGATGACCGTCCAAATGACTCGGTTGCCCCCACTGTCGGGGAGCTCAACTATGAAGTCCATTGCAAACTCCTCCCAGGGCTTAGTGGGTTCAGCCACAGTCTGGAGAAGGCCAGGGGGCTTTCCTGGTTGGTATTTCATGGTGGCGCAGGTGGCACAGCTCCTCACATAGTCTTCCACTTCAGTTTTCATTTTTGGCCACCAGAATTGCCTCCTAGTCAAATGGAGGGTTTTTAAATACCCAAAGTGGCCCCCCAGGTGAGAATCATGACTTCTCTTCAGTACCAAGAGCCGTAGGCTGCGGGGTACGTAAAGTTTATTCCCCTTCCACGCCAAACCGTCTCTTAGGGTGAGGTCTGCCTGGTGCTCTTTGAACCAGGAATCATTAGAAAGCGCCGCTTTTAGCTCCGCTGTCAACTTGTTTTCAGGGAGGTTGGAACCCTGGCGCGTTTGTGCTCTGGTGCGGGCTTGGGCGGCTGGCTGAGACTCTGAAATCATGGTGTGAACTATCTCTTCCTGTCGGCTGTCAAATTGGGGTTTTCGGGAGAGAGCATCAGCCAGAAGGTTCTTACCCCCTGGGATATATTTCAGGTTAAAGTTAAAGCATTTGAAATGTTGAGCCCAACGAACCTGCTTTGGAGAAAGCTTCCTCGGGGTCTTCAGTGCCTTGAGGTTTTTGTGGTCAGTCCAAACCTCAAAAGGCTCCTCCATCCCCTCCAGGAAATGTCTCCAGGACAGGAGAGCCCATCGCACCGCAAATGCCTCTTTTTCCCATACTGCCCATCTGCGCTCCATGTCAGTTAACTTCCGTGATACATAAGCACACGGCATTAGATTGTTACAGGGGTCCCTTTGTAGTAGAACAGCCGCCACTGTCACATCACTGGCATCAGCCTGAACCACGAAGGGCTTATTCGGGTCAGGATGCTGTAGGATTGGCTCCACCGCAAATAGGCGTTTTAATTGTTCAAAAGATTTTTGGCAGTCCATCATCCAAGCCAAAGGCTGGCTAGGTTTTGGCTTGGTGGGAGACGGGCCGGTCTTTAGCAGTTCTGTCAAAGGGAGTGCAACCTCAGCGAAGGAAGGGATGAATTGTCTGTAAAGGTTTGCAAACCCTAGGAAACTCTGGAGTTGCTTACGGGTGCGTGGGGGCTGCCAGTCCAGTACTACCCTCACCTTCTCTGGGTCCATTTCGATCCCCTTATTCGACACCCTGTATCCCAAGTAGTCAAGGGCTTCCTTATGGAACTCGCATTTGGACAATTTCGCATAAAGTTTGGCTGCTAGAAGTTTTTTCAGCACTTGCCTGACCAATTTGACGTGGTCTTCCATATTTTCGCTGAATATAAGAATGTCATCGAGATAAACAAGAACCCCCTGATATAAGTGCTCATGCAAAACTTCGTTGATCAGCTGCGTGAAGACCCCTGGGGCCCCCTGGAGTCCGAAAGGCATGACCCGGAATAGGAAGCTGCCCAAGGGGCAGTTAAAAGCAGTCTTCCACTCGTCTCCCTCCTTTATGCGAACTCGGTAGTAAGCTTCTCTTAGATCTAGCTTGGTGAAGATTTTTCCTTTCGATAGGTGGTTTAGTAAGTTTTTCATCAGTGGGAGGGGGTAGGCATTTTGTATGCAAATGCAGTTAATAGCTCTAAAGTCAATACATAATCTTAAGGTACCATCTTTTTTTTCCCTTAAATAGTACTGGGGCGGCCATGCTGGATTTCGCAGGCTCGATGAACCCTCTGGCTAGGTTGGTGTCAATGTACTTCCTCAATTCAGTCATTTCAGCAGGTGTCATGGAGTACATTCTAGGCTTTGGCAATTTAGCCCCCGGTTGTAATTCAATGGCGCAGTCTGTGGGCCAGTGAGGGGGGAGGAGGTTACATTCTTCCTTGCTGAAAGCGTTGGCTAAGTCTGAATAAACCTTAGGGATTTGGTGTTCGCCTGGAGGCATGTCTGAACAAGCTGCTGCTGTTTCTGGCTGCTGGTCATTTTGGGTAGGTTGGTGTTTGTGGGGAGGGGCAGGGGGTGTTGGGCCAACCAGTATCCTGATTTTCCAGTATCCATCTTCCCAAGTAATGGTGGGGCCCCATTTATCTAGCCAAGCCAGGCCTAGTATGATGGATACTGACATCTTTGGGGTTACTATAAATCGTATAAGTTCATGATGTTTCCCCATTTTTAATTTAAGTTCAGTAACGTGAGTGGAAGGGACTCCCCCAATTAACGTGCCATCCACCTGGTAAAATTTAATTGGTTGTTTTAAGAGTGTTGTTTTGATCCCCAAATGTTCTACAATTTTAAGGCCGATTAGACATCTGGTACAGCCTGTGTCTATTACCACTGGGAGTTCTGTTTCTTTCCCTGTTTTTGGCAGGACTAGTTTTACTTTAATTGAGAAAGGTGTGATGGGGGCACTCACCATCGGGTCTTCATCCCCGCTGGGCTCCTCAAGAGGTGCTCCTGTGGCCGGAGGGTGGCCCCTCTCTTCAGTGGGGAGGGGAATTTCCACGGCTTGTTTGGCGAATCGGCTGGTGTCTGGGGTTTTCTTTGGAGCTCTCCTCCCTCGTGTAGCTGTGGCGGGTCGTTGTTGTGGAACTGGAGCAGGGGCCAAGCACTCAGAAGCTCGATGACCTGTCTGTCCACAGCGATAGCATTCAATCACCCTCCCTTGTGGAGGAGGGGTGCGGTATGCAGGTTTTGAAATGGGCTTTTTTACTAACGGCTTACGAGGTGGTTGCTGAGATGGTGTTTGGCTGGGGGGGTGTACTTCTCTGTCCAGAGCAATGGACATGGTATAATAGTCGTGGAGACGCTCAGGTACTCCCTGGATCCCACAGGCTTTTCTGACTTCTGGGTCGATGGCTTCTTTGAAGTAGTGCAGGAGTATATGATCAGGCCAATGGCTCAGAGTGCCTGCGACTCTCCTAAAGTCCCATACAAAGTCTTTCATTGGTCGATTACCTTGCTTCATGAGTTTTACCATGGCTTCGTTTTCATTTATGCGGTCTGGGTCGTCAAAGCGGGACCGTAGCAGTGTGATAAAGCCTTCGATATCATAAAGTTCAACAGCGCCCTCATCATGCAGTTGGGCTATCCATTCAGAGGCCTCCCCCTCATTCATCCCATCTGAGATTGCTGACGCCAAGTCCCATTCTGCTTCGTATTGGTCACCATACTGATCAACGTGAGCCCAGACCCTGCTGAGGAAGTAAGCTAGCTTGGCTGGCATTCCGTCAAAAGTTGCTCTGAAGCAGGGTGGTGTTGGCCTCGTGGGGGGGGGGGGGCTCAGCTGCGGGTGGTTGGGGGTGTGTGGCTGGCTGTTGAGCTGCTTGCTGTGCTGGAGGGAGGGAGCGACATCACAGCCAGCTGTTGGATTAGTCCCCCCTGTGGTGCCCCTGGTTGTTGCATTCCAACAGGTTGGTGTGAAGGTAGCTGGGCTGGAGGGGGGGCAGGCTGTTGAGCGGCTTGCTGCACTGGAGAGGGGGCCATTGCAGCCGGCTGCTGGATTAGGCCCCCCTGTGGTGCCAGGACCGTTGAGGCATAGGAGGGTGGCCAGGGGGATCCCTGGGAGCTTAGGACAGGCGGTGCAGGATACTACTGGCACTGGATCCATCCCTGGCCTGGGTAAAAAGCCCAACCGGGCGGAATGCTCTCCGCAGGAGGTAATGCTAATGCAGGCTGGCGTGGAGCTCAAAAAGGGGGTTTTTGGAATCCCAATGTTGCAGGCTGGCCATGGGGCGTCAATCTTTCCAATTCGCTCCTGGCTGGGTGGGGGGGGCCTGCGCTCCACTAACCCCCCATCCTTGTCCCGGGCCAGGGAAAGTGAAAGTAGGTTGCGCTAGCCGCCATCTCACCTCAAAGGGTTTTGAAGAGGGTGCGTAACTCCCCACTTCCATCCGTTCAAAGCATTCAGGAAGTCCAGACAAGGACTGGCTCCATGTGGGGTGGGGCCTGTCCCAGTCCCGGGAGTCACTGGAGCACACAGCAGCCCCCATCCTCCAGTCACTTTCACTTGGCAGCTTCAGATCTCTTCCTAAAGTTGGGTCGGACTGGCAACTCTTCCAGGATTCTGATGCCTTGGGCCGAGCCCCGAGACGAAGGGCTTCCTCTGCATCCTTCATGGCCCGTTCCAATTCTTCAGGGGAAGAAAGCAAGGGGTCAGTACTTCCTTGAGCCCCCAGGCCCCCGACAGCTCCCTCCTTCTCTTCCATCTTCACTGAGTCTTCGCACCACCCAGGGTTTAGGTAGATGCTGGGGCTCAGCACCCCCGACAGCCCCCTTGCGGGGTGCTGTTTGGGTTTTTAATCAGATTCGGGATAATGTCAGCGTTCCAGAAAACCCCGACTCCCAGTAAAGACGCGGAAGCAGGCATTTTCCAAAGTTCTCTTTACTAGCAATAGGTAAACTGGCACATCTGGGAAATCCCAAATCTGAAAAACCCGGGCTTTCCTTCACTAATACAAAGCTCCCAAAACCAACCCCTTTCTCCCCTTTCGGTCACATGCTCCAATCACCGTCGGTTTCGCCTCGGCCCAGCCCTTGACCACTCCTCCTCCAGATGCTGGACCGCCCTGACCTTGACCGATATGAAAAACTGGTATTATGTCTACTAACTCCCCTCTCCTAAATCCCCCCTCCTATTTTCCCACACATGAGGAGATGGCAGCATTGAAGCTTCCGGCTTAATATGGCTTCCAAGGCTGACACCTTGGACGTGACCGCCTTTTGGGCATTGATTGACCATTGATTTTACATGCATAGCCCAATTGTACCAAGGTCACAAAATGTTTGTCTTGTTTGATTTGAAGCTCCAAACTCTTTGGGGCAGGGGTGAAATGCTCCCAGTTCAGACCGGATCTCCTGATCTAGTAGCAAATGCCTGTAGTTTATATTGTTCCTTTTTAATCTCCATGCCTTTTATCTCTGTATATTTCCTAACATTTCTATTTAGTACTTCCAACATCAGTATAAACAATAAGTGGCTAGCGTCATGCCGAGACGACGCACCCCTTGGGAGCTCCTGGGGCATAGCGCCGAATCCTGCTGCCGGGATGGTCCAATCAGACCAGAATCACCTCGAAGGGGTGAGGAAGAAGAGAGCACGTTCTGCTGATCTCAGGGAGCCCGCAAACTCCCTGATCGATCCAGAGAAGGCTCTCAAACCCAACAGAATGGAAACGAAGGACACTGTGTACCGGACCGAAGCTGGGGCAGCCACAGAAGAGAAGCACTGAAGTGAGAGACTGTCAGTGTGATTGATCTGGGTGAGAGATTTCCAATTTAAAACTTTTTATTAGAAGCAGAGTTAAGAGTCCCCCTGGGAAGTAGCTGGTGGAAGTGGGACTCCAAGGAGGAGGTGGATTTGTTTTTTTCCACACACACCCCTGTGCAGTGGCGAGAAGAGCATTTTTGAGCCAATCTTAAAACAGGAAGTGAGGCTGGAGGACCTTTTAGGAAAGAGTGAAAATACCTAATATTTGGAGAAGCTGAATTGCCTTTTGTTTCTATTTTATGTTATTTTATTTTAATTTGCCTAAAGACTGAACCGGATATACTGTTTGAAATAGAAGACTAGGAGGAGAGAGTAGCAGAGCCAGTCCACCGCCCCCTTGGTGCTACAAACTCATCCTCAGTGCCCCCTACCCCCACCCCTATAAATAGCATTGTTCGGAATAGCGGTTTGCACGACCCACTAAGGAAGATAGTAACAGTAAAATTCAAAACTGTAACAATTAATTGCATTCATTCAAAATCCAATTTAAAAATCTTTTGTTAATTCAACAAAATTGTTGAACACGATCCAGTGATACCAGGTTTTCAAAGTCTGATAGTCATTTATCAAGAACCTTAGTAACTACTAACTTAGTAAACTCAGTAAAATTTAGTAACTACTTCACTATTCAGTAAATTCTTAATGTGATGGATGGGCTTGATGAAATGATACCAGTTTCCCAATGTCTGGTTTTAAGTCACTTAGCAGGAGTCTTAAATCACCACATTTAGTAATTTGGAGTCGATTTCTTTGCTTGGAGAGAAGTTGAGTGACCACACTGAAACCATGTTCCACCAAATATGATGTTGCAAATGCAACAAGGAGCTTCTTAACCACTGTCCATAGTGCAGGATAGCGATCAGAAATTTCCTTCTGTAACCAAAACTCTTGGTACGATTTCTTAAACTTTGGCTTCAGCTCAATGTCATTTTGCAGCTCTATTAGTTGTTCCTCCACTACCTCATCTTCCTCAGTATCTGAAAATGGATTTATCACCCAATCTGGAATTTACATCAAAAGAAGTCCCTGATATCGCTCAGACATATCTTTATGCAGCATGTCCAAATGGTCACAAAAACCTTGCAGATCATCATCTTATATCCTACCTTTCTCTTCTAGCTCGGACAAGCTTGGAAATTGGTATAGCTCGCGACGGTCTATATTGCGATTGAATAGAGTTAACTTTGAAATAAACGTAGAGATGACAAATTTGGCCTTAATAAGATTGACCTCATTTCCTTGCAACTGCAAATTCACTTCATTGAACTTTGCAAACAGTTCTGATAAATAAGCAATGTCATGCCTGATCTCTTTGTGTTCATCACTAAGGTAATGACTGATGGCCACCTAATGTCTTCACCTCTGCAGGTTTCTCAAAGATTTCTGAGACCAGTGTTGAATACTTAAATTTCAGTAGTCACCAATCCCAGTCTTAAAATGAGTTTAGAATCAGTGGGAGTCACTGATAACAATGAACTACTAGCTACTGATGATGAGTCCAGTCCTGCCTTTCTTTTCCTTCTGTCCAAGTTTTGCAAGTACTTTTTCCAAGCATATGTTTTATTCCACAGTATACAAACTGTTAGGAAATGGTTATTGCCTAATTGGTTGGCCAGGAAATATATAAGCCAACATTGTATGTTTGTATTATGTGAATGTATTATGTAGCTTTAAGAACTGTGCTGAGTCATTCTGCATCCTGATTGGCTGAGCTCTGTAGCCAATGTATTTAAGGAGAGCTAAATTATGGTTATTGTGAACACTACACCATTTTTACCTGCTGCTACGCTGTAACTCTTTTTGATCTCTCTATATGGTCAATTGTTTGATCATGATTATTTATTTACTGCTTTCTGATATTTATTGAACTGTTTTTATATTGTTCCTGATTGCTCCTTGTATTTTTCTACAAACTGGTAAGAAGATTTTATCTCCCTGGATTGATCTGATATTGCACTTTATATGGCTAAGACTTGGATTGTTAAAGGACTATGATTTTGCTTTTTCCCTAAAAGTAAAATACTATAAAACCCAGTTTGTCTGTATGTTATTCACAATTACTCTCAAAATGTTTCTGTGCGGACTTCTGGTGGCTCTGCGTTCCCCGAATGGACGCTCCTTCAGGAGCTCCAGCCCCGTGATTCCGTTTGCCGCTAGAACAGCGAAAATCAGCTGTTCTAGTGGCTCGAAACTCTCCCCCAGGGAAAAAGGGGGAGAGAAGAGCAGAAGGGTCTGGGTAGAGCTCCCCTAGACCCCCAGGCATTTTGTTTTTAAGCCTGGGGTTTGCAGGGTGAGAGCTCCCTGAAAGCCCTTCAGTGCTCCGGATCCGGGACGATTCTGCTTTAAGCAGAACAAGGGGTCACGACCACACCAGCAGCGCAATTTTAAGGATTATGAGAAAATTCGAATCTGGATGCTGGCAGAGCAAATCAGGAGAACAGGAAATGCAAGTATTAAACTTTAACTCCGTTTAAAAGAAAAAGGAAAAAAGATGGCGCTTAAGGGCGTTTAAAATGAAAGTTACAAGTGAAAGTGATCGTTAAAGCTGCAACATTGTAAACGTCGCAAGAAAAAGATTTAAAGTGCTAGTGAAATGAAAAAGACTATGGTATTGATCTTAACTACTCTATACTTCTAAATTGTGTGGAAAATTATTGGATTGATTGACCTGATAGTTGAACAAATTTAAAAATAATTGGACTTTGAAAAAAAAAGAAAATGGCTGGCACCTTTGAAAGTGCTGAAGGACTATTATTACACACACCAGCAAATACACAAATAAGAGCTATAATACATGAAATTTTTGAGTCACAAACCACTGCTTTACTGGAAAGTCTTAAAGGTTTTTTTGATGAAAGGTCTCAGGAAGAGGAAACTGTTTTGACTCAAAACATGGAGACAAAGGAGAATATAGTATCATTTCAAGGCTTGTTAGACAGTAGCGAGCTGTTGGAACAAGATGGGGCAGAAATTCAGTTTAATGTGACTTTGGACAAAAAGGATGCTTTCCAGACCAAGAGAGGAAAGCAAAGGAATCTGGTAGAGTTTAATCAGGAGGACTTGAGAGAGACTTATGGGGGTTTCAAATTAAATGAAATTTCAAAGAGACATCAACCTCAAATCCAAATTTTAAAGTTCTCGAAAATAAAAGCAGCAGGAGGAGCAATGCTGAAGAAGAAAGAATTATCGAAGAAAAAGGACTGGAAAAAATACAGAAAGAAGGGAAGAACTGAAGATTAATCTTTTTTGGGGAGGATTTTAGCAATAGGTTGAGAAGCTTAATTAAATTTGTATTTTTAAAGTTTATTTTAAGATATAATATAAAAGAAGTGTGTTATTACAATTGGTTCTGGATATAAAAATGATAGCTTCTTAAGAGTTATCGAGGTAAAAATGATAGTTTTTTAAGAGTTATCGAGGTATTAAAATGGTTAATTAAAAATTTGAGGGACACCTTTCTGAAGGGTTTGAAATTTATATTTTGAGAAATGACTTAATGTCCTATTGATGTATTAAGAGATTTCTAAAATGTTTAACATAAGATTATAGTATTTTAAGAAGGTATATGAGAAAAAATGTTTAAAGTTTTAAAATGTTTAATTTTATGAAGGATTAGAGAGGATAAATGTCTAATTTAGAACTTTATTAGGGAGCAATGTTGATTGAGGAAGAAGGACTGGAAAAAATATAGAAATGGTTAATTAAAAATTTAAGGGATAGTTTCCTGAAGGTTTTGAAATTTATATTTTGAGGAATGAACTAAGAAGGTCTTATTGATGTATTAAGAGGTTTTTTAAAATGTTTAATATAAGATTATATTATTTTAAAAGGTATAGGTGATAAAATGTTTAAAGTTTTAAAATGTTTAATTTAGAATTTTTAATGTTGAATAGTTAGAAATTGATAATTGGTTTATGAAGGAATAAAGAGGATAAAAATTTAATTTAGAATCTTATTAGGGAGCAATGTTGAAAAAGAAAGGTGTTTGAGGGATGAAAATGAAATTTATAAATGTTTATTAATGCTTGTAATATTGTTAAAGCTATTGGATTACATACCAAGAAAAAGGCTCTTATATTCAGGAAGAAAGAATTTAAACTAACCGATTTTGAGAATTTACAAAAGGGAGGTTGATGAGTTTGCAAAAGAGGAGTTAAAGAGGCTGCGTGAGTTTTAAACTTTGTAGTAGGTTAGTACATTTTAGCTTTTGCTTGTTAAATGTTATACCCTGTTTTTGCTCTGGGAAGTCAGGGTCGGGGGGGAGGGCTGGGTTGGGATAAAATTGCTGATAAATGTGGGGAAAATGTTACAACAAATGAAATGATAATATCAGGAAAAGAGATGTATTCAGATGATACACTGATTGATTGATTATATATTGTATGTATGCATGTTTATAAAATAAAAATTTTTTATTAAAAAAAAATGTTTCCGTGCGTAAAACTTTAATGGTACTCTGCTTTATAAACCACAACTTTGGGTGTAACTCAACAATAACCTTAACACAAACCATTATTGTTAGGGGGAAAATTGCTCTTCCAAGCAATTTTAAAAGACACTGTCAGAATGACTCTGCTCTCAGCCCCCTTTGTGACTCCTTGAAAAGCACACGCTGCAACACCTGAGGAGGCAGGAATGGGCTGCAGGTGTCTAGAATTAAAAGGTGGCTCGAATCCCTAGTATAGTCCTCCTGCGTGAGAAGGGGGTTGCTAGATGACCTCCAAGGTCCCTTCCAACTCTTACTGATACTGGCCCTGGCTTTCCTGGAGGAACAACAGTGACGGCAATGATGGCGGCAGCGGCAACGACAGCGGCAACAGCTCCCACACACACACACACAGCAGCCCACCTGGATCCTCAGCAGGGGGGTGTCAGGCCTGGCTGGCTGCATACTAGCCATCCCGGGAAGGCCTCTGGTGACATCAGGGTCTGCGGCAAAGCTCCCGATTTCTCCAAAAGCCTCTTTCTTATCGTTGTAAGGGGATGGGCTGCGGTGTACAAACTTCAAAAGCTGTTCCGCTGCTGCCTGCACCACTTCCTTGGAGCTGGTTTGGAAAGGGAAAAAACGCAGCCGAATTAGGTGAGACACGCCCCACCCAGATCCCTCCAAACGGCTCTCCCTACGGTAGCCTTCCCTCTGAAAAGCTTTCCTGCTTCTCCTCTGCCTGCATTCTGTTACAGGTTCTCCACCTAGGTAGTGGCCGGTGGCCCCGGGGAGTGGCATCTTGTTGGTCTTTGGGGGGGGGGGGGGTTGCAGAGCCAGTAACAGTATACAGGTAGAGAAGCCGGAAGTGCTTTTTGCGCCCCTGTTCTGTCCCCGTCTCCACACACACACAAACACAGCCAGCTGAGGGTTAAGAAAGCACTTGGCACGCACACAGGTTGTTATCTAAAACTTGGCAGCTATACGAGCATCGACTGCCAAGGGCTTTACTTCATCAGATAAACAGAAAATACATACAAATTGCAAATAGTCCAGTTCCAAACAAGAAACCTTCGGCAGCTTTAAGCGTTGTTCAAGTGACTAGCCAGAGTTAGTTTTTGTCCGTCACAGAGTCTTAAATGGCCACCACACTCTCTTATATAGTCTCTGGGGTGTGGTCCAGTGACTCAGTTATAATCCCTGGCACGCCTCCTTAACTGCTGCAACCGTTTATCACGCCTTCGTTGGCGTGGATCCAGGAACGACAGATCACCTCCCTCGCTCTCATCGGAGACACCTGGCTCCTGGCTAATCTCCTCTTCCTCGACCGGCACTTGAGGCAGTGCCAGAGGGGAGGGGCCTGGAGAGGGAGGCCTGGCCAACTCCTCTTCTTCATGTTCGGAGCATTCTTCCTCCGATGAGATAGGCTCGGAGGGCGGTGCCACAACAGCCCCCAGCTCATTCGCTGCAAGAAAGAGCGGGCGCTCGGAAGAATGGACTCCGTTTGGGTGGGCGATCACTGTTGGGCCGCGTAGTTCAGCGGAGAGGCTACCAAAGGGAGAACCATTTGGAGGGATCTGGGTGGGGCATGTCCCGCCTAATTCAGCTGCAGGTTTTTTCCTTTCCAGTCCTACTCCAAGCAAGCGGTGCACAAATTTCAACATCTCTTGCCCCGCTGATCTCCTGCCACCCCCCTTGCCTCTTAGCGCCCCCCAAGTCATCCCACCGCCCCCCAGGGGGCAGTACCACCCACTTTGGGAACCACTGTCTTAAGGCAATAAAAAACAATTGGGTTTGGTGGGCCTAAGAGGATTACAATTTATTCCTTGTGGCTGGATATTAAAGGATTAGGGTCTGAAGAACCTGAAGAAAACAACAAACAATAAACAACAAGTAGCAGAAGGGGGGTTAAGAGATCTGAATTTTTGGATTTTTGCAATATAAGTGATTTGTGGCTTTTCTTTTGGGGTTTTTTTTGGGGGGGGTTGCCTATTCTCTGTCTTTTTTGGATTACAATTGGAGGAAAAAAACTTTATTGTTATTATTATTATTAATATTAATATTAATATTATTATTTTCCCTTTTGTTGTGGATTACAAATATTAAAAAGATTTGAAAAAATTCAAGATGAGGAAAACAGCATCAGCACCATCGTCAGTGACCTCTTCAGCAGCCTCGAGTCCTATGGGTCAGAAGACCTTGGTTGCTATAGTTCAACAAGAGAAAATGAATGTAATACAGTCAGAACTGAAAGAAATGATTCAAGTGCTGCATGATTACTTCAAAGAAGTTAAAGAAAAAATAAGGAAAGTAGATGATAGATTAGAGAAAGTAGAAGATCAACTAGAAAAAGTTCAACAAATGATGGTAAATAATGAACAACGTATACAGAAAGTAGAAGAAAAAGCTGAACACGTAGAGAAGAAAGCGAATGAAGTTGATGATAGACTTACATTGGCAGATAAAAATAAAGAGAGAATAATAATTTCATTGGAAATGGACCGAGCAGACTATTAACTGCGATTTCAGAACATGGAGGAAGAAAAAGGAGAAAATCTAGCAGAAATATTGGCAGAGTTACTGACAGGAGCCCTAGAGGAGGATAAAGAAAAAATATTGGCAAATATTGATGAGATATTCAGAGTCAATACCAGATATGCGGTGAGACATAAACATCCTAGAGAAGTCCACGTGAGATTTACAAAAAAAGCAATGAAGGCAAAAGTTTTACAAAGAGCGAGAGATGAACCTTTAAAATATAAGGAGAA
Source organism: Pantherophis vulpinus (assembly GCA_037215915.1). NCBI lineage: Eukaryota > Metazoa > Chordata > Lepidosauria > Squamata > Colubridae > Pantherophis > Pantherophis vulpinus. Next base: position 949,384 of record JAXLNS010000038.1, read on the forward strand.
GGAAATTGTAGTATTGAAACAGGTTCCGAATTCAATTGACTTCAAGATGCACTACACTCAAAGGAGACAACTATAATAAATTAATTGAACAAATTAAAACGGATAGTTTTTTGAACATCAGTACTGTAGGTGGGAGGGGTAGATATGGCGGGAGCAGGGGGCCATATCGTGTTAGGGAAGTGCGCACTCGCTGTCTACGAGCGGTGGCGTGCTCCGGCCCCCAAGGCTCTACTCGCTCCTCAGGTTGCATAGACCCTCAGGACCCAGGCCTTCGGCTGATGCTGTGCAATGCCAGGTCCGTAGTAAATAAAGCCCCCCTCATCTGTGATCTTGTTCAGGAGGGGGGTGCGGACCTGGCAGGTATTACGGAGACCTGGTTGGGCCAGGAGGGGGGGGTCCCCCTCGTTGAAATGTGCCCGCCAGGTTTCCAAGCATTCCATCAGCCGAGGTCACAGGGGAGGGGCGGGGGGGTAGCAGTTATCATTAAAGAAGGTCTGAGACCGAGGGAGGCCACTGTTCCTCAGACGGCCGGCTGTGAATCCCTTTTTGTGAAATGGGGTCATGGGGATCAGATGGGTTTGCTGATCACGTACCTGGCTCCCTGCCACGTGGCAACAGCCCTGCCCGAGCTACTCAACGTCATCGCCGCGGTGGCGGTTGATACCCCTAAGCTTATGGTCATGGGGGATTTCAACCTGCCGCCCGTGGGTGAGACGTCAGAGATGGCTCGGGAGTTCATGGCTTCCATGACAGCTATGGACCTGACCCAGTTAATTCATGGCCCTACCCACACAGGGGGAAACACGCTGGATCTGGTTTTTGTCTCTGGACAGTGGTTGAGGGATCTTGATATAGGGGATATAGTTACTGAACCCTTGTCATGGTCAGATCACTCTCTCCTTCGTCTCGACTTTCGAACCACTGCACCCCGCCGCAGGGAGGCGGAGCCGGTAAGATGGTTCCGCCCCAGGCGCCTGATGGAACCTGACAGATTCCAGACGGAGCTTGGGCCATTTCCTGAGGTTCTGGCACACGCCTCGACTGGAGACCTGGTGGCCGCCTGGGATAGGGCGGCTGCTGGTGCTCTGGATCGGGTCGTGCCTTTGCGGCCTCTGACCCGGCGCCGATCTCAATTGGCTCCTTGGTTTACCAAGGAGCTGAGGGAGTTGAAGCGCCGGAAAAGACGCCTAGAGAGTAGTTGGAGGGCCAGTCTTCTTGAATCTGACCGGACACTAGTAAGATCCCACATTAGGAATTACTTAGTGGCGATAAAAGCAGCGAAATGTAGTTATTTTGCTGCTCTTATTGCGTCATCAGATAATCGCCCGGCCGCCCTCTTTAGGGTGACCCGCTCCCTGCTCCACCAGGAAGCGCGGGAGGACCCCTTGGAGGGTAGAGCCGAGGATTTTGTTCAGTATCTGTATGACAAAATCACTCAGATTCGGGAAGATTTGGACTCCGACTGGGTAGTCTCAGGGGGAGAGACAGGGGCAGGTCTTGAGAATGTTATCTGGGATGAGTTTTATCCTGTGACCCCTGAGGACGTGGACAGGATTCTGGGTAGACTGAACGCGACCACTTGTTTATTGGACCCGTGTCCTTCCTGGTTAGTACTGGCTTCCCGGGAAGTGACACGAGGCTGGCTCCAGGGGATTATAAACGCTTCGCTGAGTGAGGATGACTTTCCTGCCGCCTTGAAAGAGGCGGTGGTGAGGCCTCTCCTCAAGAAGCCTTCCCTGGACCCGGCAATGTTGGTAAATTATCGTCCGGTCTCCAATCTTCGCTTTGTTGCGAAGGTTGTTGAGAGTGTGGTCGCGCAACAGCTCCCCCAGCACCTGGATGAAACGACGTATCTGGATCCATTCCAGTCGGGCTTCAGGCCCGGGTACAGCACGGAAACGGCATTGGTCGCGTTGGTTGATGATCTCTGGAGGGCTCGGGACAGGGGGTGCTCCTCTGTCCTGGTCCTGTTAGATCTCTCAGCGGCTTTTGATACCATCGACCATGGTATCATGCTGCACCGGTTGGAAGAGTTGGGGGTGGGAGGCACTGTGTTGCGGTGGTTCTCCTCCTTTCTCTCTGACCGGTCGCAGTCTGTGTTGACAGGGGGACAGAGGTCGACCCCGAGGCCCCTCATATGTGGGGTGCCGCAAGGGTCGGTCCTCTCGCCTCTCCTGTTCAACATTTATGTGAAGCCGCTGGGCGAGATCATCCGTGGTTTCGGGGTGGAGTACCATCAGTACGCTGACGACACCCAGCTGTACATCTCCACCCCGGATCACCCCAACGATGCCCTTGAAGTGATGTCCCGGTGCCTGGAGGCCGTACGGATCTGGATGGGGAGGAACAGGCTCAGGCTCAACCCATCCAAGACTGAGTGGCTGTGGTTTCCGACATCCCGATATAGTCAGTTGACGCCATCACTGACTATTGGGGGCGAATCATTGGCCCCCACGGAGAGGGCTCGCAACTTGGGCGTCCTCCTGGATTCATGGCTGTCTTTAGAAGAGCACTTGACGGCCGTGACCGGGAGGATTTTTCATCAGGTTCGCCTGATTCACCAGTTGCGTCCCTTTCTGGATCGGGACTCTTTACGCACGGTCACTCATGCCCTTGTCACCTCCCGCCTGGACTATTGCAACGCTCTCTACATGGGGCTCCCCTTGAGGAGCACCCGGAGGCTCCAACTGGCGCAGAGTGCGGCCGCGCGGGTGGTAATGGGAGCGACATGGCGTTCCCATGTAACACCTCTCCTACGCGAGCTGCACTGGCTCCCGGTGGTCTTCCGGGTGCGCTTCAAGGTTTTGGTTACCACCTTTAAAGCGCTCCATGGCTTAGGACCCGGGTACTTGCGGGACCGCCTACTACCACCAATAGCCTCCCACCGGCCGGTACGCTCCCATAGAGAGGGGCTCCTCCGGGTGCCGTCAGCCAAACAATGCCGACTGGCGGCCCCCAGGGGGAGAGCCTTCTCTGTGGGGGCACCTACTATCTGGAACGAGCTCCCCCCAGAGATACGGAGGATCCCGGATCTGCGCACCTTCCGCCGCGCCTTAAAGACCTTACTATTTCACCAGGCCGGCCTGGCCTAATTTTCCCCCTCTTTTATAAAAGATTTTTAAAATTTTAAATATCTTTTAGTATTTATATATTCAATTTTAAATTGGTTTTAAAAGTGTGGGGTTTTAAATTTGTCGGGGCCAAAATTATTTAATTTGATTTTATTCTATTTTTTAAATTTTGTATTGTATGTGTTTTTATTGTTTGGCTGTGCACCGCCCTGAGTCCTTCGGGAGTAGGGCGGTATAGAAATCTAATAAATAAAATAAATAAAATAAATAAATAAAATAAAACCAATTTAGAAAGGTGGAAAAAGTTACAACTCTCCTTCATGGGAAGGATTGCCACTATTAAGATGAATATTATACCTATTCCAATGTATACCAATTCAGCTAAAAAAGAATTTCTTTATAAATTTGAATAGAATGATATCGAAATTTATCTGGCAGGGCAAAAAACCAAGAATCAAACTAAAATTACTACAGGATGCCAAAGAAAGAGGGGGATTCGACCTTCCAAATTGAGGAAAATATTACCAAGCAGCAACCTTGGTGTGGGTGATTGGATACATCTTAAAAATAGAAGACTGCTGACACTGGAAGGCCACGATTTGCAAATAGGATGGCACACTATTATCTGGAAAGAGAAGTACAAAGTCCACCAGTACTTCCAGAGGCACTACATCAGACAGGCGCTCTTGGACACTTGGATTAAGTTTAAAAGAGGTAATTATATGGAAGTCCCTAATTGGATATCAACATTGGAGATGCTCAGACATCCAAATTTTATTAAGTTAGGAGGGGTTGTCACATATAAAGATGTATTAAACGATAGAGGAACAACTTAAAGGAGGAAGGAATTGAACTTGAATTGTGGGCATATCTCCAAATACAATCTAAATATATGAAGGACAAGAAGGAATGGGGTATAAAAACAGAATCAACAGAACTGGATAAAATTTTACTAAGTACGGGGGAGAAGGCCATAAGGAAGCTATACCACTATTTATTAGAACAAGATATGTTAGAAGAGCAAGTAAAGGAGACCATGATAATTTGGAGCAAATATTTTGGCTATAATATTGATTTGCACAATTGGCAGAACTTGTGGGGAAAAACATAAAAATTACTTTAGCAACATCATACAAAGAAAATTTATATAAGATGTTTTACAGGTGGCATCTCCCACCCACAAGATTAGCAAGAACAAGTAAAAAATATTCTTCAATGTGTTGGAAATGTGAGGTGATCCCAGGGACCTTCTACCATATGTGGTGGGAATCCCCAAAGGCCAAAAAATTTTGGCATCAAATAAGGTGTTGGCTAGAAGAGATTTTAACATTAAAAATAGAAGTTAAACTGGAATTTTTCTTATTAGGTATTATAGAGGGTAAATATAACAAGAATACAACCTACCTAATATTACACATATTAACAGCAGCAAGAATAGCCTTTGCCCAAAAATGGAAGAGCAAAGAAACCCCCTCGGAAGAAGAAGTGCTAATCAAAATCCTCAATTGTGCAGAAATGGACAGACTTACCTTGGAGCTCAGGGATAAAAGTGAATCAGCGTACTATGAAATCTGGACTAAATTTTATGAATGGTTGGATAGGAGGAGGAATGCTAAGATGAAGGTGTAGTGAATGTCTAGAAATGGGTATGTCAATGTATGTTAAACTTGTGAGATATGATTATACTGAGTATGGATATAGGTGTCTAGGAAGAATTAACCTATATACTTGACATGTAAGAAGTAATGTAAATTTGTACAAAGATAAAGAAGTATGTTATGTATTAGCTTTAATTTGACGATAATGTTTAAAACCAGAGACATTAATCCATGTCCATTGTTTTTTAATTCGATTAATAAAAAACTTTTTAAAAAAACAGGTTCCAAGAAGAGTAAGAGAAATAAGGAGAGAATACCAGTTTTTAACATGACACCTAATCAAGCACAGAGTAAATTTCAGATGGTTGATTCCAGAGGGAATATTGGTGACCTGGATGGAGCAAAGACAAAGACTGGACTCCAAAGAGAAATCAGAACAACTTTATGAGCAATATTTTGGAATGCAAAAGGAAACGAGAATAAGTGACAAAGAGCCAAGACAATGAGAAGAAGGGATAGAAGAGAAGAGCATGCAAAAAAAAAAAAAAGAAGATGAAAGAGACCGGGAGGAAATAGTGATAAGAGAGGGAGCAAGAGCAAAAGAACCAAGAGAGATAAGAACAACTAGAATGACAAAACCTATCTACAAATAACAATGGAAGAAGAACTTAAATTAATGTAAATCAATATAAATGGACTGAATTCAGTAATAAAAAGGAAAAGGATTTTCCATAGACAAATTAAAATTGGACATAATTTGTTTGCAAGAAGTACACATAAAAAAACAACATAAGAAAGTATTGGAATACCCTAAAATTGGGAAGCTATTTACCGCTTTATCACTACAAAAGAAAAGAGGAATAGCCTTATATATAAAAGAAACAATAAATACTAAACAAGTTTTTATAGATGAGGAAGGCAGAATTTTTTTTTTGTAATTTTTAAAAAAAAATTTACACAAACAAACACATAATACATCAATCCTTCTGTGTGTCATCTCGGTGTTTCTTCAGTAACTTCTTTTTGATTACTCTTCCTATCTTCATGTCTTCCCTTATAATTTCCATTTCTCTATTACAATATTTTCCCCCAAGTACAATACATTTAATACTGTATAATATTCTCGTATTTTGTTATCAAAATCTTTATTTCTCTTTTCTAACCAATCATAAAATTTCCCCCATATCTTAAAATATTCCATATCTTCTCTCTCTTTAATCATCAAGGTTAATCTATTCATTTCTGCACAGTCTAATTTTTTTTTAATTACTTCCCCTTCCAACGGGATTTTCTCTACTTTCCATCTTTGCGCAAATACTATCCTCGCTGCAGTTATTATATGAATAATCAAATATACATTTTCTTTACTAATTTTCTCTGGTAGGATACCCAGTAGGAACAGCTCTGGTTTTAAATCAATATGTTGTTGTGTCATTTCCTCTAACCAAATCTTAATTCTGTTCCAATAGACTCTAGCTTCTGAACATGTCCACCACATATGATAATAAGATCCTGGTATTTGATGGCATTTCCAACATTTAGCTGATTTGTCTTTAAACATTTTTGCCAATTTTTCGAGGGGTATATGCCATCTGTAAAATATTTTATATTGATTCTCGGACTTCCGGTAGCACCGTAGGCGCCGAAGACGCTCCTTTTGTGAGCGCCAGCCCCGCAATCGCGTAAAGCCGCTAGAACAGCGCAAATCAGCTGTCTAGCGGCTTGGAAACTTTCTCCCCAGGAAAAGGGGAGGAAGAGAGCAGACAGGCATAGGTAGAGCTCCCCAAGAAGCCCCAGGAACAATTCTGGGGCTCGAAGGGTGAGAGCTCCCTGGAAGCCCGACAGAGCTCCGGATCCAGGACGATTCTGCTTTAAGCAGAACAAGACGCCACGACCACCCCTGCAAACAACGCTTTGAATTAACAGTGGATTTGGAAGCAGGCTGAGCAAAGCCAGGAGACATCAGATTTGCAAGTACTAAACTTTAACTCCAAATGTGTATTACTTCCTTCTGAGCTATTAAGGGAAGAAAGTGAAACCAAGATGGCGATTGAGCTCTAATGGGGTGTGAAAGTGAAAGTTAAAAGGAAAGTTCTGTTTAGCGCTGGTAGCCCCTGTTTAAAACTAGAGATCCCTGCTTTGAAAGAAAGAAGATTAAAGGTCAAAAAGACTATAGTAGTGTTCTTTAAAAAATGATTGACATTTAAAGATTGGAAACTTTTGGATTTGGTGGATCTGTTGTTCTGGTTGCTGAATAAATTTAAATTGGAAATTAAAAATGGCTTCAAAACAAATAAAGACTGTCGTTAAAAGTGCTGGGAGCTCGCCAGCTCAAACGTCCAAGTTGCAATCTCTCACTGCTCCAATGGAACCACCAATATTAACACTTGAAATGTTGCAGGAAGCCCTTAAAACACAAGCCTCTGTTACAGAAAAAAAAATTACTTCAGCATTTGAGGATAAAATGCGAAATGTTGCTGATGAGATGGCTGAAATTAAACAGTTTATTCAAAATCGAAATCAGGAAATTAGAGAAGATATTGTCATGGCAGTCCAAGGTCTGGCAAGCCATATTGAAACACTAGATGAAAGAGTGGAAGAAATTAAGCAGTTTAATGTGAATTTGGAAAATAAAATGGAAGAGGTTCAGAATAAGATGGAAAGAGCAGAGGCCGATGTAACAATGATACAATATAGAGACATGGAATTTGCTTTGAGAATAAGAGGCCTGAAGGAAAATAAGCAAGAGAATTTGAGAGAGATTCTTTCAGAAGCATTTGCACAGATAATGGGAGAACAAAAAGCAAATCTTGAGTGGCAAATTGACAAAATTTACCGTGTCAATTCATGGGTTACCAAGAGACATTGTACTTTACTACAAGGAGAATACGCAATGAAATTTTACAAGCCACTTTTAAAAATAAACCTCAAGTGCAGGGGCAGGAGGTTTTAATACTGAAAGAAATCCCCCCTAAAATGTTGAGAGCCAGAAGGGATTATACCTTCCTGGTGGAAGAACTGAGAAACCGTCAGATACAGTACAGATGGGAGGTTCCAGCTGGACTAGTGGTGAATTATTCAGGAGAAAGATATCGTCTTAATTCAGTGTGGAAGGCAAGAGATTTTTACACCAATGTACTAAAGGCTGGATGCCCACAGTCCCCAGAAGCCAGAAGGAAGACGGAAACAGAGGGTGCAAGAAAGGGGGAGAAGGAAGAATCGTTGGTACAGGCCCAAAGGGGAGCTTTGATTATTCAAGAAGATTTAATCCAACTTTCGACTACTGCTCAAGCTTTGGAGGTATTTGAAAAAATAGAAGAACCTAAGGATCAAAGACAGACCCGAGCAGCAGCCAAGCGTCAAGAAGAATTAAGAGTGCAGCAACTTCAGATGACAACTCAAGAAACTACAAAAACAGAAGCAGTGGGAGGAGCAAGGCCCAAAAACAAAATGCATGGAGAATTCCAGCAAATGCTCCGCAAGCTTCAGGGTGCCAAGAATGGCAACTAGATTTCTGACTTGGAATGTTAATGGCTTAAATTCACCACAGAAGAGGAGAAAAATATTTCATTATCTGAAACAGTTTAAAAATGAAGTAATCTGTCTACAAGAGACTCATATTAGAAGGAAAGATCAAAAATATTTAATAAATGCAAGGCTAGGTACACATTTTGTTGCATCTGCTCCTGAGAAGAAGAATGGTATAGTTATATACCCAAAAAAAGATTTAATTGCTAAACTAATTGAAGCAGATGATCAAGGAAGATTTATAGCAATTGAACTTTTAATAAAAGGGGGAAAATACTTTTAATTGGAGTATATGCACCGAACCAACAACAGGAAAAATTTTACAAGCTTTTACATTCCAAGTTACTACAATGGGATTATAAATCATGCATTTTATTGGGTGATTGGAATGGAGTTTTGGACACTAAAAAAGATAAGAAGGGGCTTCTGCAAAATATCTCAACGCGTGCCAGATTGCCAAAATCCTTTTTTGAGATGATGGATGATATGGAGTTGAGAGATATTTGGCGAGAGAGGAATTCTGAAGAAAAAGATTTTACTTTCTTTTCTGATAGACATCAATCCTTCTCTAGGATTGATTTTATATTAATTACTAATGATCTCTTTTCTAGGGTGAAGAAGACGAAGATTTGTCCAAGAGTTTTAACAGATCATAGTCCAGTTTGGATGGAATTAGAGTATGGAAAGGGATTTAAGAGGTCTTGGAGGTTAAATGAAAATCTGTTTAGATATGAGGAAAATGTAAAAGAATATAAAAAATTTATGAAAGAATTTTTCATTATAAATATGCATAAGGGTACATCTATGGAAATGGTTTGGGATGCAAGTAAAGCATATATGAGAGGTATTTTGATATATTTGAATAATAAACATAGACATAAACAGGGGAAACAAAGGAAGGACTTAGAAGAGGAAATAAAAAAAAAAGAACAAGCTTTGATATTGAACCCAGCAGACAAGAAAATAAAAGAGGCAATTAACTTACTGCGAGGGCAATTTAATATGTTAATGGCAGATCAGGTTGCAACTAACTTGCAATATGCTAAACACAATATTTTTTGCAACGCTAACAAACCAGGGAGATGGTTAGCATATCTGTTAAGGAAAAAACAAAAGTCACGGACTATAGAGAAAATAGAATATAAAGGTAAAGAGGTTTATCAGCAAAATATGATTAAGAAAGCATTTTTAGAATTTTATACGAGGTTGTATGCTAGTGATAAAATTCAAAGTATAGATATAGATAGATATTTACAGAAAGAGAATATTCCTATAATTACAAAAGAGCAAAGGGAGGGTTTAAATCAACCGATAACTTCTGAGGAAATTATGTGTGCAATTAAGCAGTTGAAAGTGGGTAAAGCCCCTGGGACGGATGGTTTGACAGCCGCTTATTATAAACACTTGCAGTTAGAAATGGTGGGACCACTTAAAGAATTATTTACTAATATACAATCTGGAGGAGATGTACCCCCATCCTGGAGGACAGCTTTTATTTCTCTGATTCCAAAGGAGGAGCAAGACCACACCCAGCCAAAAAATTATAGGCCTATATCACTTTTAAATACAGATTACAAGATTTTTGCTAAAATACTAGCAAATAGGTTAATGACAGTCATGTAACAAATGATTCATAAGGATCAAACTGGTTTTATAAATGGTAGACAAATGAAGAGTAATGTAAGGCAAGTTGTTAACCTATTAGAGTATTTGGGGAAGAACAACCAAATCCCTGCGGTGCTAATATTTCTTGATGCGGAGAAAGCATTTGATCAATTGAATTGGCATTTCTTATTGAAAATAATAGAAAAGATGCAGTTTGGAGAATATTTTACACAATCTATTAAGGCAATATATCAGAAACAAACAGCGCAAATAATAATTAATGGTAGTTTAACAGATACTTTTAATATAGAAAAAGGAACAAGACAAGGATGTCCCTTGTCTCCATTATTCTTTATCTTGACTTTGGAATTTTTGTTGAGTAAAATACGTGGGTCGGATAAAATAAGTGGAATTAAAATTAGGCAGTATGACTACAGATTAAGAGCATTTGCAGACGACGTGGTTGTTTCTTTAACCCAACCATTACAGTCGGTTGTAGGTTTAATGGATATAATTAATCAATATGGACAAGTATCTGGATTTAAAATAAATGCAGGGAAAATGAAGATAATAACTAAAAACATGACTACAAATCAAAAAGATGAATTAGAAAGACTAACAGGATTTGAAATAGTAAAAAAAGTTAAGTATTTAGGGGTTTATATCATGACATCAAATGCGAAATTATTTAAGCATAATTATGATCCGTTGTGGCAAAAAATACAGAGAGAGTTGGAAAATTGGAAAAAATTACAATTATCTTTGTTGGGAAGAATAGCAGCAGTAAAAATGAATGTTTTGCCTAAGTTTTTATTTCTTTTTCAAATGATACCAATACTTAAAAAAGATGCAAATCTGAAGGAATGGCAGAAGGGTATCAGTAACTTTGTTTGGGCAGGAAAGAGACTGAGAATAAAGCAAAAAATAATGCAGGATATACGTGAAAGAGGAGGTCTCAAAATGCCCAATTTAAGATTATATTATGAGGCAGCTGCTCTATCAGCAATTAGTGACTGGATGAATTCAACAGAAGAAAGAATATTGAATATTGAGGGATATGATTTGGTCTACGGTTGGCATGCTTATTTATTATATGATAAGAAAGTTGATAAGACTTTTAAAAGTCACATATTAAGGAATGCTTTATTGCGTGTCTGGAAAAAGTATCAATATAAATTAAACGATAAATTACCAATGTGGGCAATACCCAGACACACGATAGAGAATATAAGTGTAGAGCAAAAACAAGATGTGACTACTTATAAGGAGCTTCTTAATAAGGAAAGAGGTATACTACAACTAAAATCTTTGAATCAATTAAGAGAAGAAAGGATAATTCAAACATGGTTTCAGTATGAACAGTTGCAAGCTGGATGGAGAGAAGATCAGAAAGTTGGTATCTTGCAAAATGAGGAGAACTTGGTAAAACAAATTAGATACCAAAGTCAAATGCATATAAAAAGGTTGTATAATGCATTAGTAGAAATAGATTCAGAAACAGAGCTAGTTAAGGACTGTATGATAAAATGGGTGCAGAATATTGAAGAACCAATAATGATGGAAATGTGGGAAAAAATATGGGTTAGAAATGTAAAGTTTACACAAGCCCAAAACTTAAGAGAGAATTTTTATAAAATGTTTTATAGATGGCATCTAGATCCTAAAAAGCTAGCCTGTATGTATCCAAGTGTCAGGTTTCGGTGCTATCTTGAATAAACTTCATTCTCAAGTGCAAACTGTCTAATGAATCATTTTTATTTTAAGAATAGCAATATCTGACATTTCTGATTCAAATTGCAGCCAAACTGGCCCCTCCTTCTAACCCCCTCCTCTTCCGCTCTCCAACCCCAATGTCCCATTGGCCATCATATAGATCCATCTCTACATCCCGGCACGTTCTTTTCACAGGAATGTAGCCCCCATCCTCATCTCCCAGGAAACACTATCTGTAACATACAAAACTAGGTAAAAGTTCATCTTGTTATGTCAGCGCTGGAAGAAAGCCTAATTTGGAACGCTGACATTCGGCCCCTCTCCCTTCACTTCTGCGACATCACCTATCCCATAGGGAAAACACAACAAGATTAGTCTCATCAGCCCCTCCCTGGCTGTGCACCCCCCCCCTCCCGGCTTTCCCGGGTGGTCTGCATGGAATTTTGCTATAAGGCGATCAGCTTGAATGTTTGCGCTCTTCACCCAGGAAGCCTCTGACAATGGGTAACCCTTCCATTTAATTAAGTACTGAAGGCGCCCCCTGTGCCATCTTGAATCAAGAATCCGCTGCACTTCGTAGTGCGTTTGGCCCCCAACAACCAGGGGCCCAGGGGGTTCACGTGGCGTTGGCCTTAAAGTAGACCCTACTACAGGTTTTAGAAGGCTACTGTGAAAAACGGGGTGAATTTTCCCCAAAAGCCGTGGCAACTGCAATTGCACTGTAACAGGGTTGATTATTTTTATTATAGGAAATGGTCCTATAAATTTTGGGCCCAATTTCCTGCTCGGGAGTCTAAGTCTCAAGTACTTGGTGGAGAGGTAAACTTTCTCTCCCAGCTGAAATGGTCTTTGGGGAGTTCGGTGCTTGTCTGCTTGTTCCTTATAAGATTGAGCCGCCTTTGCCAGCGCCCTCTTAACATTTTCCCAAGTTTGTCTCAACATTGCCATCCAGTCGGTCAAACTGACTGAGGAAGGGGGCTCCCTCGGGTATTCTGGCATGGGAACAAAATCCATGCCACTCACTATTTTGAACGGGGTTAGCCCCGTGCTGCTGTGGACAGCATTATTATATGCAACCTCCGCAAAAGATAGGAGGTCTGCCCAATTGGACTGCTGGTAGTCGACGTAGCATCTTAAATACTGTTCTATCATAGCGTTCAGTCTTTCTGCCCCCCCATTGGTGCTCGGGTGAAATGCTGAGCTGAGCCCTTGGGATGAACCTATGGATCGTAGGAACTCCCTCCAGAACTTTGCTGTGAACTGGACCCCTCTGTCGGAAATGATTCTCCTGGGGACTCCATGTAGGCGGTAAATGTGTTTCAGGAACAGTTTGGATAACTGACGGGCTGAAGGCAGTCCACTACAAGGAATGAAGTGTGCCTGTTTGGAGAATAAGTCTATTACAGTCCAGATCACTGTATTTCCACTGCTCCTCGGTAGGTCTACTATAAAGTCCATTGCAATCTCCTCCCATGGTCTTGTTGGCTCAGCTACTGGTTGCAACAATCCAGGCGGGCACCCTGGCCTTGTCTTCATCGTGGCACAAATGGTGCAACTTTTTACATAACTGTCTACGTCCTTTCTCATGTGTGGCCACCAGAACTGCCTTCGTACTAGGTGCAGAGTCTTTAGGAACCCGAAGTGTCCTGCTGGTTTAACGTCGTGGCTCCTCTTGAGAATCAGGATGCGTAAACTCTGTGGGACATAGAGCTTTGTCCCCCTCCATGCTAGTTCATCTCTTTTTGTCAAGAGATGTTGATTGTCCCGATACCAGGGGTCGGTCAGCGTTTCATTTTTTAATTTTGCAGTTAAGTCACTTGCAAGTTGGCCTTGCTGGTCACGTCGTTGCCGTCTGGTGATCACTTGGGCCGCAGCTTGGGTGGAGGGGATGATGGCATTCACTACCTGCTCCCGCTCACTGTTGTATTGGGGCATCCGGGAGAGGGCATCAGCCAGGAAATTTCTCCCTCCTGGGATGTGCTTAAGCTCGAAATTGAAACGATTGAAGTATTGTGCCCACCGCACTTGCCTGGGCGACAGTTTTCGTGGGGTTTTTAGAGCCTCTAGGTTTTTATGATCAGTCCAGACTTCAAATGGTTTCTGGCCTCCCTGTAGAAGGTGCCGCCAGGTCAACAAGGCCCACCTTACTGCAAACGCTTCCTTCTCCCACGCCGCCCATCGCCTCTCCGTATCAGTGAGTTTGCGGGAGGTGTAGGCGCAGGGTTGTAGATCACCTTGGTTGTTCTTTTGGAGTAACACGGCTCCTACTGCCACATCACTTGCGTCTGCTTGGATGACAAAAGGCTGTTCCGGATCCGGGTGTTTTAAGACAGGTTCTTTCGCGAACAGTCCTTTTAGCATCTCAAATGCCTGTTGGCAGGTCAGGTCCCACTGTAGGGGTTGTCCCGGGCGAGGTTTCATCGCTGGGCTTCCTGTCTTTAGGAGGTCCGTCAAAGGTTTGGCAATCTTCGCGAACGAGGGGATGAATTGTCTGTAGAAATTCGCAAAGCCTAGAAAACTTTGCAGTTGTCTGCGGGTGCGAGGGGGCTGCCATTGTAGAACTGATTGGACCTTGGCTGGGTCCATCTCTATCCCCTCATTTGATACTCGGTAGCCCAGGTAGTCTAGCCGTGATTGGTGGAAATCGCATTTTGGCAGTTTGACATATAGGTTTGCCCGTAGCAGTTTTTTCAGTACTTGGCGGACGAGGGGTATATGTTCGTCTATGGTCTCCGTGTAGATAAGAATATCATCCAGGTAGACGAGGACCCCTTTATAAAGGTGTTCATGTAAGACTTCGTTTATTAACTGCATGAATACTGCCGGGGCTCCTTGCAATCCAAAAGGCATTACTTTAAACTGGAAACTACCCAGGGGGCAGTTGAATGCTGTTTTCCATTCATCTCCTGCCTTTATGCGTACTCGGTAATAAGCTTCTCGAAGGTCTAGTTTGGTGAAAACCTTCCCTTTAGCTAGGTGGGCTAACATGTCTTTCATGAGGGGGAGGGGGTACAAGTTGTGTACGCAAACAGCGTTGATATTTCGAAAGTCGACCACCAGTCTCATGGAGCCGTCCTTTTTCTCTTTAAACATGACCGGCGCCGCTACCCTTGGTTTCACTGGCTCAATATATCCCCTTTGTAAGTTTTTGTCTATGTAGTCCCGCATTTCCTGCATTTCTCGGGGCGTCATGGCATACATTTTAGGTTTGGGTAGTTTCGCTCCTGGGATAATCTCGATGGCACAATCGGTCTCGCGGTGGGGGGGCAGAATGTCACACTCGGCCTCACTGAATACCCCCGCAAGGTCTTGGTACTCCTTTGGGATCTGGTTTGCGTTACAAGCGGTGGTGGGTGCGGCTGCCAATTGCTTTGCTGCACCTTCTGGGAGGGACCCTTGTGTTGGTGGTGTTTTCTTCTGTAGTGGAGGGCTGCTTTGGGGTTTCAGCGTGGGAGGGAATTCTTCTGGTCGGGGCGGCAGGGGTTGGGGCCCCTTTGCTATTCTCAGCCTGCGGGTTCCCTCTTGCCACCAAATGATTGGGCCCCATTTGTCGAGCCATGAGAGTCCCAATATGACTGGTTCTGTCATCTTGGGGGCTATTATGAAGCGGATCGTCTCCCAGTGATCTGCGAGTTCTAGTATCACGGGTTCAGTCAAGTGTGTGGTGTACGTTCCTCCCACTAGGGACCCATCAACTTGCTCGAAGCGAATTGGTTGTTTGAGCTGTTTAGCTCGGATTCCCAATTTTAGAACTGTGGGTAGGTTGATTAGGCACCGTGTGCTACCCGAGTCTATTAGGGCTTGGAAAGTCTCTTGGGCCCCTGTTTTGGGGGCTGTTAGGCGTATGGGGAAAAGAAAAGGATGGACGGGTCCACTCACCATCGGGTCATCCTCGCCTTCGTCTTCCGTGTCATAGGGTTCGGGGGACTGATCTCCCTCCTCTGGGATTCCTCTGGTTTCGGTCAGATGAGCGAAAAACTCAGGGATTTGGGGAGCTTCCCGCGGTACGTGGGTGATGCACTTCGGCCCTCGTTCCGGTCGTGCTTTGGGCGGTGGAGCTGGTCCCGGTCTAGGCGTTCCACATCTTGCTGCTATGTGGCCACTTCCTCCACATCTGTAGCATTTCAGTGGGCTCCGTGGGGCAGTTGGTCTGTAGGAGGGCTGTGATGTTGGGGTTTCTCGTCTGTTGAGTGGCCCCTGGTCTGGTCGGCCTCTCTCCTTTTCCTCTGGTGGTTTTGACGTGTCAGTCGCCCGCAGCCCTCTGTCAACTTTTATCGCTACCCGGAACCATTCAGCGAGTCGGTTTGGGATGTCACGATAGGCAGTCACTTGGGAAATTCTTTTATCTAGGCTTGTTCTAAAAAAATACACCAGCAATCGCTCTGGTAGGGGAGGCAGTGTCCCAATGACTCTCCTGAATTCACGGATATGCTCTCTGATAGGCTTCCCCCTCTGCATTAGGTTTCTGAGCTCGTCTTCCACATAGGGGTCCTCCTCCTCCTCCTCATAACGGGCTCTCAATAGTTGCAAGAACCCATCCGCATCTTGTAGCTGGGGGGCCCTGTATTTGTAGAGTGATGCTGACCACCTCTTTGCTTGTCCCTCCAGCCCTTCCGAGATAGCATTCACTAGGGCTCTGGGGAAAGGGTAGAGGTGTCCGAACCGCTCTATGTATATCTCAGCTGAATCGAGGAATTGGGCGAGGTTGTCTGGGTCACCATTGAACTTCCCTCTGAACTGGGGTAGCTCCTCCCTCTCTGCCCTCTCCTCTCTGTGCTGAGCTCTGGAGGGCCGGCCTTGGTGTTGATAGTCCTCTGCCTCGTCTCTCATCCTGGGGTGGGGAGGTGCTGCCTTGTCTGGGCTTCGCTGCCATTCCCATCCCCAGCTCGCCCTTCCCAATTCACTTAGGGGTTTTTCTTTATCTTTTAAATTTGCAAAAGGAAATTCCGCCTCTAAGGCTTTTGGCACAGTCCCCGGGTACTTATCTGCCTCACGTTTCTTTGCTTGAAGTTCTGCGGGGAGGGAAGGCGGAGAAAGTTGAACCTTTGTATTTTCCAAGTTGGCTGGAATCACAACCGCTTCTGCTCCTCCCGTTTCTTGAAGCAGGCTTTCCTCCGAGAGCTTGGCTTCAGCCATAGTCTGTCCGACCAGATGTCTGGGAGGGAACGGGATGATTTAAACTCAGCCAGCCTGGATTTGGAGGAGAGTTTGGCTGTCTGTCAGGTTTCGGTGCTATCTTGAATAAACTTCATTCTCAAGTGCAAACTGTCTAATGAATCATTTTTATTTTAAGAATAGCAATATCCGACATTTCTGATTCAAATTGCAGCCAAACTGGCCCCTCCTTCCAACCCCCTCCTCTTCCGCTCTCCAACCCCAATGTCCCATTGGCCATCATACAGATCCATCTCTACATCCCGGCACGTTCTTTTCACAGGAATGTAGCCCCCATCCTCGTCTCCCAGGAAACACTATCTGTAACATACAAAACTAGGTAAAAGTTCATCTTGTTATGTCAGCGCTGGAAGAAAGCCTAATTTGGAACGCTGACACCAAGTTTGCAACCTAAGTGTTGGAGATGAGAATGGGATGATGCTACGTATTATCATATATGGTGGACATGTAAAAAAATTAAGGCATTTTGGATAAAAATATGGTGGATTATCCAAAACATTCTCAAGATGATGATAAAATTTACTCCACAGTTCAGACTATATTCAAAACAAATATCGGACTAAAAAGTTTTAAATAGCCTATGAATGAAACCAAAATTTTCTTTTTAAATTATGTTTTGTTAGAAGAAAGGGGAGTTAAAGAGCAAGAGGGAGTTTGGACATTACAGAAAGTTAGCATATTTTAGTTTATGTTTGTTAAGTATTATACCCTGTATTTGCTCTGGGAAGTCCGGGGTGGGGGGTGGGGGGAGGGGGGTTGGAAGGAGAGGGGGGATGAGGGATGGGGGGTGGGTGGAGGAGGGATGGGGGGGTAGGGGAGGAGGGATGGGGGGGGGAGGGATGGGAAAAATTGTTGTAATACCTGATAAAACTTTTTAATAAAAAAAATATTTTATATTGATTCTCTTTGTATGCAGTGGACATTGTTAGTTTATATTTCCTTTCCCATAACTGTTGCCATCTATCGAGCTCAATTGAGTATCCACAATTTTTTGCCCAAGCAATTGTTTCCTTTACTGTGGGAATAGTAGTATAGAAATATACCTACATATTAGAATTATCCGTAGGCCTTGCCACAGCAGGGAAATAGGATGTTGACATCATCTGAAAAGTTCCAACTGCAGATGATTAAAGAATTAAAAAAGGCAACTACGGATTATGGCATAGCCAGCCCCTATACCAGGGGTTTGTTGAATGCCATTGCTGGTAACTATCAAATGTTGCCTCAAGATTGGAAAGACTTGCTTAGAATGCTATTGACTGGCACACAATATGTTGTTTTTGAATCAGAATTCAAAAGGGAAATCCAAACTAGAGTTCTTCGCCCAGGTTTTCAATGGACCGTTGACCAACTCTTTGGGGAAGGTGATTTTGCTAACATTAACACTCAGGCTCACAATCTAACAACTCCCCCCCCCCCCCCCCCGCGTTTCCTGTCATTAGCTCTGCTGTTCTTTCTGCCTTAACTCGTGTCGATGATCGAGGCACCACAACAAAATCCTTTTCTGCTATTCGCCAGGGGGCGACAGAGTCATACGCCAACTTCATTAACCGCTTGCAACTCGCAGTAACCCGCCAAATTTCCAACCAAGAAGCGTCAAAAGAAATTTTGATGAAACTTGCTTTTGAACATGCGAATGCGGATTGTCAATCTGTTCTCAAGCCATTAGTCTCTAACCCGGCCTCCACTCTGGCGGATTTTCTTAAAGCTTGCCGTGTTATCGGCACCCAAACCTACCAGATGGATGCATTGGCCGCAGCCCTAAAAAAGAGGAACCAACCTCAAGGCACTTGTTTCAATTGCGGAAAACCTGGCCATTTCAAAAAACAGTGCCAAGCCCCAGGTGACAGCGCTGCCCGCCCCCTACCTAACTCTAGTGCCAAACCGAAGACGGTATGCCCTAAATGTAAAAAGGGCTACCATTGGGCCAATCAATGTCGAGCTTTCCCTCACAATCAGGGAAACTAATAATGGGGCTTGCAGCTAGCCCCCCTCCAAAGGCTGCACCCTCTCTTTCCTGTGGCGACATTTCCTTCTCTCCTGTCGCTTCCTCTCCGCTTTCCACCCCGCCCTGCTGCCAAGGCAGGGATCTGAAACTTCTTGCTGACACTTCTGTTGATTTTCCTAATCTCCTTGTTGTTGCAGACGCCCAGTTGCCCGGCCTGCTCCCACCGGATGTTACTGCAACTGTTCTCCCGGTGGCGGCGGCCCGCCAACGAGGCATCTTTGTCCTTCCTTCCGTGATTGATCCTCCACCCCAAAATTGTGTTCAGATTCAATTTTATACCAATGTCCCCGTATTGGCAAAAAAAAGGGGATATTGTTGCTCGATTGGTACTGTTACCTAAGGATGTGTCGGCTTCTTCTGTGGAACCCCCGCCCACCAAGCTCTTAGCTCTTACCAAGCCAATCACTCCCCAGAAACCGATTATGCCATTTTTAATTCACGGCATTCTTTTTTCTGGCCTTCTAGATTCTGGCGCTGACGTTTCAGTCATAAGAACAGCGGAATGGCCCTCTCAATGGCCCCTTGAACCATCTCCAGCAGTGCGGGGAGTGGGCGGCACACAACAGGCAAGTTCTAGTAAAAATTGGCTCACAGTACAACGTGTTACAAAAGGGATTACGGCACATATCAAGCCAGTTATCCTGCCCCTCCACGTTAACTTATGGGGCAGAGATCTTATTTCACAATTTGATGCAAAACTTATTTTAGAGGACTAGCAATGTCTCCAACTCCCCTGAAACTTACTTTGCTCTCCCTTACGCCTGTCTGGATAGACCAATGGTCACTTACCAGTGAAAAATTAATTGCATTACAACAGCTAGTGGATGACCAACTGCGCTCCGGACATTTGGAGCCAACCACTAGCCCGTACAATACTCCAGTATTTGTGGTCAAAAAGAAATCAGGGAAATGGAGATTAATTCAGGATCTCTGTGCCGTCAATGCCATCGTTAAACCAATGGGCCCACTTCAATGCAGAATGCCCAACCCAAATCTGATTCCTAAAGATTATGATTTGGTGGTCATTGATCTCAAGGACGCCTTTTTTACTATCCCGTTGCATAATAATGATAAGGAACTTTTTGCTTTTTCGATCCCTCAAACTAATATGTCTCGCCCTACCCCGCGCTATCAATGGACTGTCTTGCCTCAAGGCATGCTTAACAATCCCACAATGTGTCAATTTTATGTCGATGCAGTTCTTTCGCCTTTTCGTACTTCTCACCCTCATTTGCTGCTTTATCACTACATGGATGATATCCTTATGGCCGCCCCGGGTCCTCCCGGCACGGTCCGACCTTTTCTCCCTGAACTGATTCAGCACCTGTCCTCTCATGGGTTTCAGGTGGCTCCAGAAAAAATTCAGACCCACCCACCTTTTTCATATCTGGGTCATAAGGTCTTAACCTCCTCCTCTTCACCCACCCTGCCTCATATTGTTCTTTCGAATCCTCTTACTCTTGTGGCCCTTCAACAGATACTGGGCGCGATAAATTTTGTCCGCCCGTTTCTTGCACTCACCACGGCCCAACTTTCCCCTCTTTTCCTGGCCCTCAAAGGCCCTTCATCTCCCTCATCAGTCATTGTTTTGACTGATCCTCAAAAGCATGTGCTAACTCTCATTGACTCCGCGATGGCCACTCGTTGGGTGGATCGAGCCATCCCTAATGAACCTGTGTCCCTTGTACTTTTTAACACCCCCTCCATCCCAACCGCTGCCCTCATTCAATATAAAAAGGGCACTGTTGCCGTCCTGGAATGGATTCATCTTCCTAATACTCTGCGCAAATCTATTAACCCCTTGCATTATATGTTCGCTTTACTCATTACCAAAGGCCGGTTTTGAGCAAAGTGTCTCATTGGCTTTGACGTTACTTCCTTGTTTGTTCCTATGTCCCTCACCACTTGGGAACCCCTGTATGCTACCTCTGATTCCCTGCAACTTTCTTTGGCAGAATGGGTGGGCAGTGTCTCCTGTCATGTCCTCTCTGACCCTCGCTTTCAACTCCTTCACAATGTTCCGATGTTTTTCCATTCCACTCTTTCCTCATCCCCAATCTCTAATGCTGTCACTGTGTATGTAGACGGCAGCAAATCTTATGGAGTGTGTGTGTGGAAAGAGGGGGCCCAGTGGCAGACCAAAATTACCCCTCCTCAAACTTCTGCTCAGCGGGCCGTATTAGCTGCTACCATCTTGGCTTTTCAGACTTTCCCCACCTCTCCCTTCAATCTTATCCTTGACAGCCTTTATGTTTACAAGGTTCTCACATCCTTGTCGGACTCCTATATCTCCCCATCTCTTGATGATAATCTTTTAAGTTTATTTATAACCCTACAATCCCTTCTTCATGCTAGGACTGAACCCTTTTTCCCAGCCCATATCAGAAGTCACCAACCATTTCCTGGTATTATTCAAGAGGGAAACTCTCTGGCTGATGCTGCAGCAGCCGCTGCCCTTACTGCCCCTCCTGATCTCTCTATTCTCTCCTTGTCCCCTATTACCCTGTGGGCTAGCCACTCTTACTTTCACCAAAATCGTAAGGCCTTAATGAAACAATTCTCTCTCTCTGCAACGGAGGCCTCTGCTATTATTCAACAATGCCCCACTTGCAGCTTACAAGCGCACTCTGTCCCCCTGGGGGTCAACCCCCGGGGCACGGAGAGTTGTCAATTATGGCAAATGGATGTCACGTTGTATCCATCATTTGCCCCCTGGAAGTATGTTCATGTTTCTATTGATACGTACTCAGGGTTTATTATGGCCTCCACGCAGAGGGGTGAAGCCACCAAACATGTTATTAATCATTGTATTCGGACTTTTAGTATTCTGGGCAACCCCAAACAATTAAAAACGGACAATGGCCCTCCATATACTAGTGCTGCCTTTGCACAGTTTTGCCACCGCTGGTCCATCTTACACAAGTTTGGGATCCCCTACAACTCCACTGGCCAGGCCATCGTGGAACGGACTAATCAGACCCTAAAAAGGGCCCTTGATGCTCATAAAAAACAGAAAGGGGAAAATACCCCCGGCTTGCCTGGAATACAAAATACCTTGAACCTTGTCTTGTTTACCCTCAACTTCCTCAATGTTTCCGGCACCCCCGGGTTAACCTCCGCAAGTCGGCACTTTTCTGCTTCTCCTACAGACTCTCCACAACCGCAAGTTTATTATCGCCGTCTTCCAGATCCTACGTGGAAAGGCCCGGCCTCTCTTCTCACCTGGGGTCGGGGCTACGTTGCGAAATTATATGGACTCCTGCTCGCTGTGTTCGTCCATATATGGTCACTTAACCATGTCATTGGTGGTCTTACAAAACCGATATGCCTTAGATATTATGCTAGCCGCTAAAGGAGGCGTTTGTGCCCTCATACACTCACATTGTTGTGCCTATGTATCTGATTATCAGTATAACATCACTCACACCATAGAACATATGGAAAACATGATCAAAAACAATCCCTTATCATCCGATGGATCTGGCGCCATTGACATCTGGGCTGCCCTTTGGTCATGGCTCCCGGATGGTTCTTGGTTGAAATCAATTATGCCAACTATTGTATCTATAATCGTACTGCTTGTTTTGCTTTGTTGCTGTATCCAATGTCTCCCCTCCCTTCTGCAAATGTGCAAAGGTTTTATTCCCTCCAATAGGAAGGACGTCCTGATAAGTGAAACCAAAGCCCTTCTGGAACTGGAGGAAGCCAATCTCAACAAAATAGAAAAGGAGGAGATGTGGGAATAGTAGTATAGAAATATACCTACATATTAGAATTATCCGTAGGCCTTGCCACAGCAGGGAAATAGGATGTTGACGTCATCTGAAAAGTCCCAACTGCTCAGGCCAGGAAATACCTACATGATTACTCTCGTACCAGCCTGTGAAAGGCTTATGTAATTATTATCACATGATGTCAGAGATAAATGCCTGGCCTCAGACCCAGGGCTGGAGGCAGGGGAGCTGGGCAGGCCAATCCCCAGGGTCCACCCTAACCCATTGACCCCTCCTTACCTTAGCCACACCCCGGGGGTACTTAAGGTCCAGCCATGCGGTCCTGGCTCAGTTCCAGACTTGTACCTGCAATGATAAGATACTATGTTAATAAAGGCTACTGATTTAAGGAGTACCTGTGTGATGGAGTTATTGGGCTCGATCCTTGGACATCATTAACAAAATGGTAGCAGAGGATGGTTTAATAGCCCAATCCTAATACTCCAGGACATGCCAGGGGACTCCATGCAAAGAACCACGACGAACAGGGTGAATACCAGGGCATTCACCAAGAAGATGGCAGAACGGCCTGCCCAACCTGAAGCCGCGCAAGGAGAGGCACCCGAGATGAGCGGCCTACTCCACCACCCATGCACCCCAACCAGAAACGACGAGGGGTGGAAGGAACCCGAAAGCCCAACGAGCGAGAAACACGACCTAAAGGGAAGACTCCTGAAACTAACAGACTCGGCACAAAGCAACACTGACCTCATCGTGGAACTCCGAAGCCTGGTCAAAGGCTGCAAAGCAGCGAGTGAGGAAGATGAAGACGAGTCTGACTACAGCGACGAAGACGCGGTAAGAGAAAACTGCCCCCACCAGAAGCCCACCGAAAAGGCCGAAAAAGAATTCGCGCCCTTTTTGCGGCGGCCATCTTGGGTGGTGACATCACCAAAGATGGCCGACCAACCACCAATAGATTCCTGAGATTCAAATCTCATGGCGGGAATCGGGGCCTACTTGAGGGTGACCACCCAAGACCACCGCGATGAGCAAAAAAACCCTAAGCCAAAACCCACGAGCTCGCCTACCGAGCCCGAGGTCAACAGAGCAATAGAATTGATCACCGTGGCCCTAGGGGACAAGATGAGGCTGCCGGACACACACCCCGGCACCAGACGGAAACACAGAGGGAACACCGACACGAGGGGAGCCAGCGCCGATGCCCACCCAAGGGGACTGACCACCACCGCGCAGGCCCAACACTACCCACGACTCCCAGGAGGTCCACCCATGGGGACGACGGAGCCGGGAACAGAACACCGAGGGCGATGGGGCTACTCACCCGACCGGCGACCGGGACCAGATCCAGGATCCGTGGGACCATCGGCAGGCAGGGGACGACCATCGGCGGGCAGGGGACTCGGCCTGACACCAGGAGGCAGCATCCACGCAAGGCCGGGCCATCCGGGACCATTCGCGGCCCCAGCAGGACTCCCGACCTTCATCGACGATCCGCACCACTTCCCGGGGATCCAGACGGTGATCCGAAGTGACTTCGACCAAGCGAGGCCGGCCAAGGAGGAACCGAAGGCCCAACCGGAAGATTGGGGCCTTCACCCGGGAGCTGCAGAGACGAGCTCCTCACTCCATGGCGGCTGGGCTGGAATGAACTTCAGGCATGCGCAGTGCCTCCCTGCAAGAGAAACGGAGCGGAACATAGAGATAGACCGACGCAGACACATAGAAGCAAGTCAGTACAGACTTGATCTGTCCCCGTACCCACACACACACAAACACAGCCAGCCGAGGGTTAAGGAAACACTTTGGAACGCACCCAGGTCTTATCTCCCACTTGGCAGCGATAGACACACCGTGTGCCAAATGCCTTTATTTTCACAAACAGAAAGATAAGGTACTTAACGTGCAAAAAGTCCAAGCAGAAATAATATTTCTCTCCGCAGTTCCAAACGAGGCTTTAGTGACTATCCAAGGTTTACTTTTGTTTGTCACAAGGATCACTGACCACTACCCTCTATTATATAGTCTCTGGGGTGTGGTCCAGTGACTCAGTTCTAATCCCTAGCACGCCTCCTAAGCTGCTGCAAACGTTTATCACGCCTTCGGAGGCGTGCGTCCAGGAATGATGTTTCTTCGTCACTCTGATCCGAGCCAGCTGTCTTCCTACTGATCTCCTCTCCCTCGGCCGGCACCTCAGACAATGCCAGAGGGGAGGGGCCTGGAGAGGGAGGCCTGGCTGACTCCTCTTCCTCATGCTCGGAGCTTTCTTCCTCCGATGGGACAGGCTCAGAGGGCGGGGCCACAACAAGACTTGCCACAGTCATCCCTCTGCCTTATTGCGAGTATCCATACGTGAGAAACCATGGACAGCGACACAATGTAAGTAATTTAACTTACAATTCAGGGACTTTACCAAATGACTTTCCCAAACTGAGACTAGATGGGGAGAATTTTTTGGAATGGAACCAACAGCTCCAAGTTCACTCTGCTGAAGGAAGACCTGTTGTCCCTAGTTACTGACCCCCCAGAAAAACCTTGGACTTTTGAATTAGACTGTACTCATCATAAGGATTATTATATAGTCATTGCTAGTATCACCCCCAGCATTTACCCTAGCATTAGCCACCACCTAACGGCTGCAGAGATAATACAGAGAATGCACAAACTGTTTTACTGCCAAAGCGTAGCAAGCACCACCAGACTCTCCAGGGAGTTCTATTCAACCAAACTCAAGGCAGGGACCCCAATGAGTGAACATTTATTGTCTTTAAATGCCACCAGGGCCCAACTGACTCAAAGGGGGGAGGTCATAAGTGAAAGAACCAGGATCAGCATTATTGTGAACTCCCTGGACCCCAGCTGGGACACATTTATCACACAGATAGATAATCTCGGCTCAGGGAAACTCACACTGGAACTACTAACCAGCAAACTCATAGCTGAAGATAGCATTAGGAAAGACCGCTCACTAAGCCGTAGAGAGCAGAGACCCAGCAGAAGGGCCGAATCACAGGGCAGAAGCCACAGCAACACAGAGTGCTACACATGTGGTTCGAAGAATCACTACAAAAGGGACTGCCCTAGGAATGTTAGGGACAGGGACAGGTCACACCGGAGGGACAGGCCAGAACAAAGGGCGAGATACAGCGACAGGCACTCACCAGATGACAGGCACAGATGTAGGGACTCCCCCAGCCCTAGGGACAGGAGAAATTACAGGGACAGCTCCAGGGAGAGCCAAACCGGGTCACTGTATGGACTGGGGGACCAAGAACAACACACCAATCAGGACAAGAAAGAGGGCACATGGCTACTAGACTCGGGAGCCACCAACCACACCACATATGACCAGAACTCACTGACCTCATTCACTAAAGAAAACTTTATAATAAAGGTGGCTAACCAAAACAATGTACAAGTGACAGGGAAAGGTAACACATACGTACCAGGGATAGGAACAATACAGGGAGTGCTATTAGTACCGAACATACCCTACAACATCCTTGCCACACTGAAACTGAGCAAGGACAACAATGTTGAGGTAACATTCAAAGAAGGGAAGGCACACGTAACTAGAGGGGGCAAGAGCATAGGAAAAACAGTGATCAGTGGGGATTTGCCATTTTTCCACCCAGTCAGAGACACACAGCCAAAGGTAAACAAGGGAAGCCAGCAATAGGGAAGCTAATGCATGACAACTGTGTGCACCTGTTACATAGGAAATTAGGGCACATCAGTTTCTCCGTGGTACAAAAAATGATGGAATGCTCCGAAGGTGTAAAAATAAAAAATTGTGAGAACTATCTCGAGTGTTCTGTTTGCAAAAGCTCCAAACTAAAAACCAAACCCAAGCCAAAAAAATCAGTACGCACAACCAACTCAATTTTCCAACTCATACACATGGACCTAGTGGGGCCGCTAAGGCCCTCCATTAAATACAGAAAGAGGTTTTTCTTGACCATAGTGGACGATTTCAGCCGCTATGGCTTCGTATACACTCTGAAGCATAAAGGTGAGGTATTCCAAAAATTTAGAGAGTTCTATGCAAGGGTGGAAACACAACATAACACTAAGATCAGACAAATAATGACAGACCGGGGGGTCTGAATTTTTGTCAAGCGATTTCTCGCGATGGCTGAAGGCACGCGGGGTAGTCCATTACACATCTTCTCCATTCTCCGCCTTCCAAAATGGCGTCATAGAACGAAAAAATGGAACCCTACAGACCATGATGAGGTGCGCACTAGAGGATGCCTGTTTAGGGCAACATTTCTGGTCAGAGGCACTCATTTACTCAAACTATATGTTAAACAGACTCTGGTCCAGTGTATTGAATAAAACTCCGTATGAGTTGATGTACCAGAAGAAACCACAGGTGTCACACTTACATATATTTGGGGTCACAGCCGATGTGCACATCCCCAGGCAACTGAGACATAAAGGAGACAAAGTATCCAGAAGGTTGAGATTCATGGGGTACGAACCAGGGACGAAGGGATACAGATTCATAGACAGCAACAACAGATTTGTAATATCACGAACAGCTGTCTTTCACAAGAACGCCAACTGGTCCAAGATACACCTCAATGAGGTGTCCCTTAGCAAGGACGGCCCAGAAGGCAACCAAAGGGGAGCAGGGCACAACACAGGAGAGACCACAGAGCAGGAGAAGGGCAAACCCAAGAGACAGGGGGTACAAGTTAAGGAATGGAAGGAGAACCACCCCTGCATTAAAGTAGACTCACTCACAGAGAAAGAAGCTAAGTACCTACACGACACTGAAACGCCACCTGCCAGGCCAGTCAGGACAAACAGGGGTAAGGCACCAAAAAGGCTAGAGGACTACGTTTTATCCCTACACACTAACCAACTAACCCCCAACACATACGAGGACGTGCTGAAGTTACCAGAGGGAGAGAGGGCAAAGTGGGAACAAGCTATGGAGAAGGAAATGAGCAGCCTAAGGGAGCTAAATGTATACACCCCCTCCGAGGTCCCAGAGGACAAAACACCCATAGGCACCAGGTGGGTCTATAAAATTAAAACACTAGAAGGAAATAAAGTCCTCTACAAAGCCAGACTAGTGGCACAAGGGTTCGCCCAAAAATATCCTGAGGACTATACAGAGACAGATTCCCCCACGGTCAGGGCCGAAAGTGTAAAATGCGCACTGGTAATTGCATCTCTACTTGGCCTAGAAGTACATCAGTTCGATGTAGTATAGTATAGTTTATTGAATAGCCCGAAGGCCTTTTCAAACAAAACAGAAAAGAAAAAGGGAAAAAGATAAAACAGTTACAAAAATAGCAATCTAAAAATATATGATAGATGACATTAAAATTTTACCATATCAAATTTCAATAGCTAAGTTGCCAAGACTAGATAACCCAAATAGGATAGCTCTTCTCTAACTGAGCTCATCTTTCTAACAATCGATAAAATTTTCCTTGATATAACTGGCTCGTATTGCCGTCAACCTTTTAAGGTATCGAGAGATCGCTCTTACAAGGGGAGGAGAGTCAGCCCTCAACAGAAATGCTAATTTTTGGCTTATATTCCAGTGGGGAAATTTATTTATAATTGGGGACAGATATTGATTTCTAACTTCCTGATAGAGACTACATTCGAATATTATATGTGCCGTGTCCTCCACGACGTTTACCCCACATATGCATATTCTTTTGTCATACGGGATTTTCCGATAACGGCCGAATCTAACGTTGGTATCTAGAAGTTCGAATCTAAACTTAACAAATAACTGTCTCTCCACTGATGGCATTTCTAAATATAAATACTTTTCCAGGGTGAAAGTTGTTTTAACTGCTGTCAGCAGTTTAAGGGAATGATTAGTTGAAAGGGTTGCCATATCCATTTGCCCATGTATATCTTTAATCCGTTGTTTAACTTGGTTCAGTGTGTCACACAACGGGAACCCTACGCCATATCGGTTCAATATTTCTGACAGCCGGGTTAGCCAGGAATACCGTTGAGGATTTGAAATCTGCTGTTCCTCTAGACATATTTTAGGGAGTCTGCTGGCATCCATCTGGGTCATTTTTAGCCAGTAGGCTACCACCCTAGTGATTGTATAGGTGTACAGTGAGAAATGTCCCAATTCAGCTCTGACGGCTGCAGCTGAAGTGGAATTGT
The DNA here is from genome assembly GCA_037215915.1 of Pantherophis vulpinus. Lineage (NCBI taxonomy): Eukaryota > Metazoa > Chordata > Lepidosauria > Squamata > Colubridae > Pantherophis > Pantherophis vulpinus. The sequence continues at coordinate 977,966 of JAXLNS010000038.1, forward strand.
TTACCCCAAGCATCCTCCTTAACAAATTATTTTGAGTTCTCTCTAATATGGGGGCCTCTGTAAGACCCCAAATTTCAGCACCATAGAGCATGATCGGAACAAGTTTAGCCTGAAAGACTTTACGAAGAGGTAAAATGGAGGTTGGTTGGATTCGTTTACTTAATTTAGATACAAGGCTTGCTCCTGCTCTAACCTTTTGAGAAAGGTATTGATGGTGCGGAGTCCAACCTCCTGCACTGGAAAAAACAATTCCAAGATAAGTATATTGGGTAACTTGTTCAATTTTTGTGTCGTTAATCTGACAATTGTGCTTTTTACTCTTGTTGCCAAAGACTAAAACTTTTGATTTAGCTACATTTATAGTCAAGTGGTTTGCAGTACAGTAACGTGTGAGCTTGTCAAGAAGTCTCCTCATTCCTATTTGGGTTCTAGAAAACAACACTAAGTCATCGGCATACATTAATACGTTAATAAATCTAGAGCCTATTTGGGGGCTGTGCGTCAGAAGATCATCCAGCTGCGCTGGGATATCATTTATATAAAGGTTAAAAAGAGTAGGGCCCAGCAGGCAGCCCTGCCTCACTCCTCTAGTTGTCGGTATGCTGTTTGTTGAGGCCCCATTTGCTGCATATCTGACTCTAATTGCCGTATTAGTATAGAGAATCCTGATCAACAAAATAAGTCTGGGGTCCATCCCCATAACTTGTAGTTTCCTCCACAAATGGTTCCTATCTATAGAATCAAAAGCAGCAATAAGATCAATAAAGGCGGTATACAGCTTTTTCCCCTGGGTCTTGTATTTATTAATTAAGTGGGAAAGGACAAAACAATTGTCTATGGTAGACCTACCTGATCTAAAACCTGCCTGCTCATTTGCCAGAATTTCCTTATCCAAGCACCAATCCTCTATTTTATTTAGCAGATGCTTCGTATACATTTTTGAAATTATATTAAGAAGACTGATGGGTCGGTAGTTGGATGGGGCGGCTCTGTCACCTTTCTTAAAAATTGGAAAAACTATAGCTAACCTCCACCCTTCAGGGATTATCCCTACTTTATCGATATAAGTAAACAGTGCTACCAGCACCGGTACCCAAAAGTCAATGTTGGACCTAAAGAGTTCAGGAGGCAACAAGTCCTCTCCAGGGGCCTTCCCGGCCTTTAAGGATTGAATTATATGCTTAACTTCGGTAGGGGTAACTGGTGTCCATTCTGGACATTTCCTTAATTCTTGTTGGAGGATATCCAATTGCAAGACATTTGTTGTATTGTTACCATCAAATAAAGCAAGATAGTGCTTCTCCCATTTTACTGCTGATATATCAGTGTCCATAAATGGGGAACGTTGTTTTAATATACCGGCTATCTTATGCCGAAAGATCGTAGCGAATTGGGATTTCGCTGCCATTTCTACCTCTTTCCACATCCTGGTGTTATAGCTACTTTTCTTGTTTTTCAGGAGGGATTTGTATGCTCTCCTGAGTTGAACCATATTTGAATAATCACCATCCTGTCTGGATCGGTTAACTTTCTTAACTGCGGCTCTTAGATTTGACCTCAAGTTATGACAATCATCATCAAACCACTTTCTAGAGATCCCATCTACTTTTCTATCATTCTGGATCATTAAGTTCCTAAGAGTAGAAGTTAGCTCTGTATAAGCTGGCATTGGGGTGTTGTCTCCGGGCTTAGATTGGGAGATTTCCCTTGCTAGGTGTCTGGCTTCGTCTGAGCCCAAATAAGTGGTAACAGATTTGACATCAAGTCTGTGCCAATATAACCTTTTATAGTTATAAACCCGGGCGTTTGCTAAGGTGTCAATTTCCTCTCTTGAATGAGGCCTAACTTCTGAAGAGAGTGAAACCAGAGCCGTGATGGGAAAGTGGTCATTTTCCTCTCTAAATATAGCTCTTACTTCTGAAAAATGGTGTACTAAACTAGAGGAAGTGCAGATATAATCGATAGAGGTTGAGATTTTGTTGGATGAGAAAGTATAGGGATATATATACCCATCACTCGAGCCGCTTAGTACTTGCATATCATTCATAAACAGGAGGGAAATTAACCTCTGGGCATATTTATTGGTCCTCTTGTCCATTGAGGACCAAGTGAACTCATTATAAAAGTATCCAGTTGGTACCAGGCCTCGGTTAGCATAGCTCTTCATTGAGGGACCTAGTCTTGCATTAGTATCTCCAGCTAATATAATTTTTGCTTGGGGAAAGCGTCCCTTTAAGGTAGCTAATACTGAGTCTAATTCATCCCACAAATCCCTTCCTAGAAGGTGGAATGAAAAAGGAGCAATATATACATTGATTAAGATTAAGTCCATCCCCCTGTACGTACATCTAATAGGCAGAATATATTGGAATTGAGGATCTAAAGAAATTTCTTCACCCTTCCATCCCGTATCCCTTTTGACCAACGTGGCTAAGCCCCCAATTGCCCTCCCTCTTAAATTGACTTTGCCTGCTGGTTTATGCCATGAGGCAAAACCCGGTAAGCTGATCTGTGGATCATTAGTAGTCAGCCAGGTTTCTTGAAGGAGGATGAGATGATGTGTTGAAATCAATTTTATAAAATCCATCCGGTTTGCAATGCCTTTCCAGCCCACTATATTCCAGGACAGGAGGGAAAGGCTGGGGATATAAGGTACCCTAGTTGTTGGCCATTTGTTGTCTAGTCAATCACCCCGAGGCACTACTCCTTGTGTCTCTTCCTCCACCCTTCTGGTGGAGGGGTCCGGAATTACTACCACCACCTTCTCTGGAGTGCCAAAGGAGTCAAAAGTGGCCTCTGTTTGTTGCGGAAGTGCCTCCTCCGTTCCTAAAGAAGATGAGACAGGTGAGGGCAGTTGCACTGTTGGGGGAGGGTGAACTTCTGCCGCTACGTTCATAGTCTTTGTTTCTTTGAAAAGACTTTTGCCTTCCCTTCTATCCCGCTGGACGGACTTTACGACTTTAGGCCTTGTCTACACGTGCTTTCCCCGTTCTTCCGACTTGGATAGCCTTCTCGTTGAACTGCAGGCTTCTGCTAGCGAAGATCTTAATAAGTCAAATTCAATTAACATTGACCTTTGCTCCTTTGGAGACAAGGAGACAAATTCGCTGATTATAACATCCTCTGGCTTGTCGGTGCTTGCCTTCATATATGGGACCTCCCTGATCTGGCCTGCCTCCATAGTTTCTCCGGATTCTGGAGGAAAGACCCTGGAGGTAGCAGAGTGGTTCCTAGGTACCATTTTTGATGTTTGGTTAAATCCTTGTAAAAGCAGTTTAATAGGCCCACTCGAGAAGACTCTTGTAGGAATGACTTCAAATCTGAGCAGGGATCCTTTTCTTTTCATTACAGCATTCAGTATAGTATTGCTGTCAAAATGCAGTATTAGTCGGACACAACTGCTATGCTGGGGAAGTTTTTCATATCTGAGTAGATCTATTAATAAAGGATCAGATTTCAATAGCTGTGCAAGTGAGAGGATTATCCTTTCCTTTGAAGTCCATCGTCCTCTATTGCATGGGATTTTCCTTATCCTTAAAGCAATTTGTTTCTTTAACAACCTTCTTCCTTGATGAGGGTTAGCATCAGTACTTGCAATGCTTTGTTGTTTGGGTTGAGGTGTTACACCCTCCCATTCTCTCCGCGCGTCAGGACGGTGTGCAATCTCACCCTCCTTAGCTGATCTGTCCCCGTCCACACACACACACAAACACAGCCAGCCGAGGGTTAAGGAAACACTTTGGCACACACCCAGGTCTTATCTCCAACTTGGCAGCGATTTACACACCGTCTGCCAAGTGCGTTTATTTCCACAAAACAGAAAGATAAGATACTTAGCGTACAAAAAGTCCAAGCAGAATAATATTTCTCTCAGCAGTTCCAGATGAGGCTTTAGTGACTATCCAAGGTTTACTTTGTTCGTCACAAGGATCACTGGCCACCACCCTCTATTATATAGTCTCTGGGGTGTGGTCCAGTGACTCAGTTCTAATCCCTAGCACGCCTCCTGAGCTGCTGCAATCGTTTATCATGCCTTCGGAGGCGTGCGTCCAGGAATGATGTCTCTCCCTCGCTCTCATCCGAGCCACCTGTCTCCCTGCTAATCTCCTCTCCCTCGGCCGGCACCTGAGACAGTGCCAGAGGGGAGGGGCCTGGAGAGGGAGGCCTGGCTGACTCCTCTTCCTCATGCTCGGAGCTTTCTTCCTCCGATGGGACAGGCTCAGAGGGCGGGGCCACAACACTATCCCCCACCGTAGGGCCCTTCCCCCGGGTCTGACGGTCGGGATGGGGTTGGGACGGGAACTGTTCGTGGAAAGCCCGCACCAGGTCAGGGGCCTGAACGGCAGATGCCTCCACCCAGGTGAAATCCTCGGGCCCATACCCCTTCCAGGCGATGAGGTATTGGAAGCGCCCCTTCAGCCAACGGGAGTCCCGGATACTGTCCACCTCGTACGTCGAGGCGTCGTCCTCGTCGGCTGCGGCTGGGGGGGCAGGCGTCGGCGGACGGCGGAGATGGCTCGCGGGGGCCTCAGGGACCAGGAGGGACTGATGAAAAATGGGGTGGAGCCGCATGGAGCGGGGTAGAGTCAACCAGTAGGCCACCGGATTGATGACCGCCTCGATAGGGAAGGGACCGATAAAGCGGTGGGCCAGTTTCCTCACCGGCCGGTCCGTGGGGAGGTGTTTCATGGACAGCCACACCCGATCTCCAACTTCCAGCGGTGGCGTCGCCCGGCGGGCGCGATCGGCGAACCGTTTATAATCCTCTTTCGCCCGGATCAGCTGCCGCCGCACCAATTGCTGCACCGCCTGCAGCTCCGAGAGGAAGTCCCGGGTCTCGGGAACAGGGGAGTCCATGATGGTCAACGGGAAAAGCCGTGGATGGTATCCGACGTTGGCATGGAACGGGGTCATCTGGGTGGAGGTGTGTTGGGAGTTATTAAAAGCGAACTCCGCCAGGGGAAGGTACTCGGCCCAGTTGTCCTGCTGCTGGTTGACAAAACAGCGGAGGTACTGCTCCAGTATGCCGATGACCTTCTCCGTGCCCCCATCAGTCTCCGGATGGTGCGACGACGACAGGCACACCTGCACCTCCAGCGCGGCCATCAGGCTTTTCCAGAAGTGGGCCGTGAACTGGGCCCCGCGGTCCGAAACCACCCGGTCCGGCAGGCCGTGGAGGCGGAAGATATGTTGCAGGAACAGGCGAGCCGTGGTGCGGGCCGAGGGCAGGCCGCGGCACGGGATGAAATGTGCCATCTTCGTGAGCGCATCCACCACCATGAGGACGGTCATGTACGTAGCAGACAGGGGCAGGTCTGTCAGGAAGTCCATGGAGATGGCTCCCCACGGTCTCTCCGGTGTCAGCAGCGGCTGGAGGAGTCCAGGAGGGGGGCTGGATGCGGCTTTGGCCTGTCGGCACGTCACACAGGACGTCACGTAGGCATGCACGTCGTGCCGTACCCGAGGCCACCAAAAAGTCTTCTTTACCAAAAAGTAAAGAAGCCGAAGTGCCCCGCCGCGGGGTTGTCACGGCACTGGTTCATGACGAGGGCTCGGAGCGGACTCGTGGGCATGTACAGCCGACCCCGGTGCCTGAGCAAGCCCTCCTCCACGGTCCATGGGGACGCGGGGCCGACGTCCACTCTCCGCTGCTGCGACCAGTCATCCCGTCGCTGCGCTTCCAGCACCTGAGCCCGCAGGTCCACCGGTTCCTGGACCGCGGCCAAGGAGTCCGCTGGCAGCACCGTCCGGGGGGGAAGGGAGTCCTTGGGGCAAAAGTATTCCAGCTTACAGGATAGCGCGTCCGCCCTGTGGTTGAGGTTGCTCGGAACGTATGTGACGTGGAAGTTGAACCGGGCGAAAAACAACGACCACCGGATCTGCCGCTGGTTCAACTTCCTGGCCGTGGTGAGGTGCTCCAGGTTCCGATGGTCCGTCTGCACCTCCACCTGGTGTCGGGCCCCCTCGAGGTGATGTCGCCAAGCGTCGAACGCGGCCTTGATAGCCAGCATCGCCTTTTCCCAGATGGTGTAGTTGCGCTCGGAAGGGTTGAGTTTCCGTGAGTGGTAAGCGCAGGGAAAAAGAGTGCCGCCATCCACCGGAGCCTGTAGCAGCACCGCCCCAATCGCCACGTTGGACGCATCCGTCTCAACCACGAACGGACGGTGTGGATTGGGGTGCCTCAGGACTGGCTCCGTGAGGAAGGCCTGCTTGAGGACCTCGAAGGCCTGCTGCTGCGGGGGCCCCCTCTGGAACGGGACCTTCTTCCGAAGGAGCTGGGTCAACGGCAAGGTCATGGTGGCGAAGCACGGGATGAAGGTCCGATAGTAGTTGGTGAATCCCAACAGACGCTGGACGTCCTTCACCCGACGCGGGGGTTCCCAACTGCGCAAGGCCTCCACCTTGCGCGGATCCATCGCGATGCCCTCGGGGGTGATGATGTGCCCGAGGAACTCTATGGAAGTCTGGAAGAAGTAGCATTTCTCCAACTTCGCATAGAGCTGGTGCTCCCGCAGGCGCTGCAGGACCTGGCGGACATGCTGGAGGTGACTTTCCGTGGTCCAGGAATAGATCAAAATGTCATCCAAGTAGATCACCACGAACCGATCCAGCATGTCCCGGAACACGTCGTTCATCAAGTGCTGGAAGACCGCGGGGGCGTTGGTCAACCCGAACGGCATGACGGTATACTCGAAGTGTCCTTACCGAGTGCCGAACGCCGTCTTCCACTCGTCCCCCTCTCGCATGCGCACCAGGTTGTAGGCCCCTCGGAGATCGAGCTTAGTGAAGATCGAGGCCTCCCGCAACCTCTCCATCAGCTCCGGGATCAGCGGCAGTGGGTAGCGATTTCGCACTGTGATGGCATTCAAGCGCCGGTAGTGGCAACACAGGCGTAAGTCCCCCGTCTTCTTTTTAACGAAGAGGACCGGGGCCGAGAGTGGAGAGGTCGAAGGCCGGATGAACCCACGGGCCAGGTTCTTTTCCAGAAAGTCCCGTAAGGCAGCCAGCTCGGGCTCCGACATGGAGTACAGGCGTCCCGAGGGCAGGGGCGCGTTGGGCATCAGGTCCACCGCGCAGTCGTAGGGTCGGTACGGGGGCAAGCGGTCTGTCTCCTTCTCGCTGAACATGTCGGCGAAGGGCGTCAGCTCCGGAGGCAAGGAGACGTTTGGGGCAGAGACATCCTGGCCGGCACAGGTGTGGCGAAGGTGGTCGACACACTGCAGGCTCGGGAACGAGATGGCGTTTCTCGACCACGCCACCTGAGGGTCGTGCGCCCGAAGCCAGGCCATCCCCAGGACCAAGGGAAAGTGCAGATCCGCCGTTACGTAAAGCTGGATCGCCTCCTCGTGGTTCCCAATGGCGAGGCGCAAGGGCTGGGTAGCAAATTTGATGGGCCCCGCCACGAGTTCCCACCCATCAATAGTCTCGACCCTCAACGGAGGGTCCACTGGAACCAAGGGGACTTTGTAATGGGCCACAAAGGCCTGGTCCATAAAGTTCGTAGTGGCCCCCGAGTCCACCAGCGCGTGCGCCTGGAGCCTCTCCGATCGGTTAGCCGACAACACCCGGGTGTTCAAAATCAGGTGCCGAGGGGGCTCACAGTCCACAGCCGCCGACTCCGGTGGGGCATGGTCACGTGCCTGACCCAGAGTTTCCCCTAGGCCAGGCCTGGCCTGTTTCCCGGCTGGTCACGCCAAGACTCCGGAACAGGCTTGAGCGGTCCACTCCGCTTCCGGGGACACGAGGCGGCAAAATGTCCCGCCTCGCCGCAATAGAGGCACAACCCCCCTTGATGTCTCCGCATCCGCTCCTGGGCCGTCAGTTGAGGTCTGGCTGCTCCAAGCTCCATGGGCTCCTCAGCCGTCGCCACAAAACGCGGTACGGTCCGGAGCGCTGTCGGTGCGAAACGCGGGGGTGCCGACGCTGTCGATGGTTCCAGAAGAGCCCGACGGGGCCGTCGCTGTTGCAGGCGGGCGTCGATGCGCAGGCATTGAGTCACCAGCGCATCGAGGGTCGGTGGCGCCTCCACACGAACCAGCTCGTCCTGCATCTCGTCGGAGAGGCCGTCCTGGAAGGCGTCCATCAGCGCCACCTCATTCCAAGCTGAATCCTGGCCTAGCAGTCGGAACTCCGCAATATAGTCCTGCAGGGGGCGCTTGCCTTGGTGGAGGTCCTTGATGCGCCTCGCTGCCGTCTGCACCCGGAGGGGGTCCTCAAACATGGTGCGCAGGTGTTGTAAAAAGCCCTGAAAGTCCAGGAGCAAGGGGCTATCTTGCAACAACAGGGGCGTGGCCCATTGGGCGGCAGTGCCAGAGAGGGAGCTGATAACAAACGCCACCCGAGCCCGGTCATCCCGAAAATCCTCCGGCCTCATCGCCATGAACAGTTGGCATTGTCCCAAGAAGGCCGGAAACATCTCCTGCTGCCCAGAAAACCTATCTGGCACGTTCACTGGGCATCTCGGACGGGGAGGGGGAGGAGGGGGAGCTGCAGGAGCATTTCCCAAAGCAAGTTGGGCAGTTAGCTGTGCTACTTGCTGTTGCAGAAGCTGATTGACCTCCAGCATCTGCTGTAACTGCTGCTGCAGCTGTTGGTCCATCGTGGGTTAACGATGGAGTATGTGGTGATGAACAAGATGATCTGTCCCCGTCCACACACACGCACAAACACAGCCAGTCGAGGGTTAAGGAAACACTTTGGCACACACCCAGGTCTTATCTCCAACTTGGCAGTGATTTACACACAGTCTGCCAAGTGCGTTTATTTCCACAAAACAGAAAGATAAGATACTTAGCGTACAAAAAGTCCAAGCAGAATAATATTTCTCTCAGCAGTTCCGGACGAGGCTTTAGTGACTATCCAAGGTTTACTTTGTTCGTCACAAGGATCACTGGCCACCACCCTCTATTATATAGTCTCTGGGGTGTGGTCCAGTGACTCAGTTCTAATCCCTAGCACGCCTCCTGAGCTGCTGCAATCGTTTATCATGCCTTCGGAGGCGTGCGTCCAGGAATGATGTCTCTCCCTCGCTCTCATCCAAGCCACCTGTCTCGCTGCTAATCTCCTCTCCCTCGGCCGGCACCTGAGACAGTGCCAGAGGGGAGGGGCCTGGAGAGGGAGGCCTGGCTGACTCCTCTTCCTCATGCTTGGAGCTTTCTTCCTCTGATGGGACAGGCTCAGAGGGCGGGGCCACAACATTAGCTGCGGAGTGAGGGCCATTTAAGAATTGGAAGATCCTCTCGATGTCTCTTTTGATCGATGTCAGTAAGTCATATATTAAATCTACTGTGTGCGCAGTTAACATACTCTGAGTACAGACCATCTCTCTGAGGTCTGAATATGTCGGAACTTCTTTTAAGCAGCTAGAAGTAGGTGAGGGGATAGAGCTTGAAAAATCACCCATTCTAGCAGGCAAGTTTGAATCTGAAATCCGGGAAGAAAACTCCCCTTCTGTATCTCCCTCTCCCAGTGATACAGTCGACAGAGACAAAGTTCGAAGTTCAGATTGGGGTTCTGGATTACACCTCTCCATAAAGTCATCCAATTTAAGCTGTTTAAGAGGCTTGGAGTAATTAAGTTCCGTCATAGATTCTGGGGAGAGAGAACAAGCTCTCTGCCTCTTACTTTTCTTTCCCATTCTGGTAGGCAGTTGATCCAGCTTCTCCCAGTGGAATTAAATATCGCAATAATTTATCCTCCCTCAGCCATCGTAGTTAAGGTAGGCCTTAATGATGGTCTCAGCCGAGGCACCACAGAGATAAAAACCAATCTCCTTTCCAAACAACGGCTTGTCTTTTACTCCTACTTCTTTGCTATCATCTATTTTCAGAATTGTTTAAATTGTTTAAATTATTTCACAGGGAAATATGTGGGGGAAGGAGACTAAAAAGCTGATAGGGTTTCATTAAAGGCAGTCCTACCGGGAGCGTCTGCAGCCAGTTCCTTACTGTACTCGTTCCAAAAACAAACAGCTCAAAATCCCCTCTGAAGTTAGGGGCCTCCAGTGAGGTTTGTCAACAAGTCCGATAATCCGAATTTCAGGCCTTGCGAGGAGGAGTCACGGGAGTAGCCTAGGCCAGGAATGCAGGTTGTAGTGTTGTTAAAATATGTCTAAAACAAACAGTAGCCACACTATATGTGCTTTGTAAGAGTCCGGTATAGATTAAAAATAGATTAAAAATGAGTTAAAAATATAAAAATACTTTAAAACGTTAAAAAAGAAAAACCTAATTTGCTTTTCGGAGAGCTCCTTACAGCCGTTCTCCCTCTCCTGCTGTCAAGCTGCTCGCCGCTTCGCCTGCAATTCCAGTTCGATGTACAAACCACTTACCTGCACGCTGAACTCGACAAGAAGATATATGTAAGAGCACCACCCAGCCAAAGCACCAAGAAGGGGGAAACCTGGATCCTAAACAGAAGCCTGTATGGACTCAAACAATCAGGGAAACGCTGGTACGAGTGCTTGTCCAAGACTCTGAAATCCACGGGGTTCTCAGCCACCTGAAAACTAGGAAAGTAAATAAAAAGGCAAGGAAAGCACTTCCCAAAGGCTTCTCAAGAATGGCGGAAGAATCAGCTCTTCAAGATGTTTGTCGAGAAATGCATCCCAAAGAAAATCAATATACATTTTATTCAGACATATGTCTTCGTCAAGGATAGACATGATATGGATGACAGCAGAACTGAAAGCTAATGTACAAGAAATAAGTATTGAAACAAACAATTGGGCGGATCATAACCCAATAAAAGTTATATGGAAAGGACAAAAAAGAGTATTGAGATGGGCATTGAACCAAGAAATATTAAAAGAAAAGGAATGTATTCAATTTATGGGAAGAGAACTAGATTTTTTCTTTAAAGAGAATATAAAAGAAGAAACATCATTACAAAATGTATGGGACACAGCCAAAGCGTACATTAGAGGATTAGTCATAACATACAGAGGAAAACAAAACAGAAAGAAGAAACAAAATCAAAGAATGTTAGAAGAAGAATATAAGAAATTAGAGGTAGAATTGCAAAAGGATCCACAAAAAAAGGAAATAAAGAATCAAATGGACTTAATGAAACATAAAATGAGCTTAATGGACAAAGAAGAATTAGCACGGAAAATTAAAAGTGTTAAAACTTTTTTTGAAAATTGTTGCGATCATCTTGGCGGGCTTCCCATGAGTAGTCCAGATTAGAGAAAACACAGGCCAAGTGTTTCTCGGGATGAGAGAGCCTCGAGCTGACTCCAGACCTCTCTTTTATTAGTAATCAAAGTACAGCATCATCAAAAGGCGTTATTATGGCTACACATCTCATATTACATGCATGAAAAAGAAAAGCATCCATATATTCTCCATATAGGTTTCACATTCTACAATATTACAGTAAATCATGTGGATTTCAGGAAAGCAAAAGTTAAGGGAAAAACAAAACTTAATTCTACCTATCTTATCATGTTTAGCTTCGTTCCCAGCATCTTCTTCTGTTAGCCGAGAGGCCCATCTCCCCGTTATCAGAGGTTACCTCAGTCCTCAGGAATGTTCTACAAGGAGATGTCTATGCCTTGCAAACACAGCCTATGTTCTACAATATTACGAACAAAGAGAGAATGAATAGGGCCCTTCAGTGATCATCCAGCTGAACCCGCTTTTACCAAGCTCCGTATACGTGTCCAACCAGCTAGACTGGTCTACACATATACTATGGCCACCTGATTCCCACATCTCCTCTGTTTTTGTTTTTTTGCAACAGGGTTCAGCTGTGTTATTATGATGTTCTCTTTATGCCTGGGAAACATGCCTATCATCATAGCAAACAAAGCAGGAATACATTGGATACTACAACATACAGAAATAAGCAAAGCAATGATAAATATATATAAATGGTTATACATGATTGTGGTTAGTTTCTTGAGTCGTAGGGAGATTCTCTCCATTATTCCCCTGGTCCCATTACCACATATGAATCTGACTCAGTATCTGTAAATTCTTCCACAGGGTAGGGACCGAGTTGATTAAGATGTTCTGTCAAAGCTAGTTCCTTCTCCACTTGAATTTCTTTTACAGCTCTGATTGATATCACACATGGGATGAATGTTAAACCAGCTATTGTGCATATGAACAAGAATATCATTTGTTTAATCCATCCGGATCCAGGCACCCAAGAAAACCACATGTCAGGAGTTTGTAACTTCTGAGTTATTCTGGAAGCCCTATCTTGCAAGTCCCGAGCACCTTCTCTGACCACACCTGATTTGTTCCTCCAGTTCCAGAAGGGCTTTGGTTTCACTTTTCAGGACGTCCTTCCTATTGGAGGGAATAAAACCTTTGCACATTTGCAGAAGGGAGGGGAGACATTGGATACAGCAACAAAGCAAAACAAGCAGTACGATTATAGATACAATAGTAGGCATAATTGATTTCAACCAAGAACCATCCGGGAGCCATGACCAAAGGGCAGCCCAGATGTCAATGGCGCCAGATCCATCGGATGATAAGGGATTGTTTTTGATCAAGTTTTCCATATGTTCTATGGTGTGAGTGATGTTATACTGATAATCAGATACATAGGTACAACAATGTGAGTGTATGAGGGCACAAACGCCTCCTTTAGCTACTAGCATAATATCTGAGGCATATCGGTTTTGTAAGACCACCTCCCTGATTTCAGCCAGTTCTTTGTTCATCAGCTTCAGCACCTTGATAGTCTCGTTGAACATATGTACTGTCCAGTTATTTAATAAATGAAGATCCCGATAGTTCATTGCCACCCGAGATTGGGCAAGATGCCTCTGGATATCTGAGTTTTTAATGAGCCACCCAGTGTCAGTGGTGGGTGTGGTTTGGGAAATAGGAGCAGTGGAGTTTGTCCAATTAGCAGCTATTTGAATGTCTTTTATTACTGTCCCATCATGATTGAATGTAGAGGCTGCTGACATGAAGGATCATGAGATGTAGGGGCAATAAATGCAAGATCGTGACTTAATTCCAGAATCCGTGATATATATTCTCCTCTATGCAATTTTTGCAGAGGCCCATTGTCCTTATTCACTCCCCCCTCAGCTGGAAATGTCAATATGGGAACCTTAGATGGTGGAGTAGACTTAGGTAGAAAGTAAGGACCTTGTGCATAGACAATGTGTTTGTAGCGGGAGCGTACTTGACTTGAAGTGTATGTATGTGGGGATTTGATGTTCCTTACATGGTCACTTGAGAGTCCCAAAGCTAACAATGTCCAAGGCCATAAACAAATCATAGTCACTAATACGTGTGAAACAAAATTACTAGCAAAATTAGAAAAACAAGTACCCACAAAACCCACTCCCAAACTTCTACCAACATTAGTATGTGTAAGAAAGAGTAATGTTAAAGTTAATAAATGTGTATGTACAATGTAAAGACAGGTTCTTCCTTACAAATCTTCCGCTTTGTATCAGGGACCAGCTTCCGGTGTGGTCCTACAAAGCTGATGATCACCACCGTGCGTTGAGAGTCCGTTGCTTTGATCTACAACGCGGATGGCATGCCTTTCTCTGGGAGGGAAAGGATAAGCACCATGGGTACTTTCAGCAACATATCATTAGAGAAGCATTGTACAAATCATGGCAAGAGGTTAGGAAACACTACACCAAGATCCCACGATGGCTATCGACAATGGAAGCACAAATATACCCCAATGCCATGGATATAGTGAAAATGAGGACTTATAAAGAACTACTGAACAGTGAAGGAGAATTACAAACAAGACAAGAATTACAAAATCAGGGTATAGACATTGATTGGTGGCCATACATGCAAATAGAATCAAGATACAAAACGGATCGGGCACAATTCGGATTCCAAAATGAACCAAATGAATTGGATAAAATATTACAAAGTCCAGATGAGAAAATGATTACCAAAATTTATAAGTACCTACTACAATACAAATTGGAAGAGGAGGTTGTCAAAGAAAGCATGATAACATGGGCCCAAAACATAGGATATACTATTGAATTAGATAAGTGGGAGAACTTGTGGAAGATAAACTATAAGATGACACTGTCCATACCCTACAAAGAAAACCTTTATAAAATGTTTTACCGATGGCACCTCCCACCGGCGCGTCTAGCCAAGATGTTCCCAAATACATCTTCGATGTGTTGGAAATGTAAAGCACAGAAAGGGACATACTACCATCTCTGGTGGCTATGCCGAAAGGCAAAACAATACTGGCAACAAATTAAAACAATGATTGAAGAAATTACGAAACAAAAACTTGAAATGAGACCGGAAACCTTTTTATTGGGAATCATCACAGCAAATTATACCAAAGAAATAAAATATCTAATCATTCATATCCTCACAGCAGCACGTATACTCTTTGCCCAACATTGGAAATCTGAACAGTTACCTACAGAAGACAAAATAATAGCTAAAATTACAGAATGTGCAGAATTAGATAAGCTTACAAAAGAAATACAAGAGAAGGATGATACTGATTATTATTTAGTATGGCAAAAATGGTACGGCTGGCTGGAGGCAAAAATAGGAATACAAAGATAGTTTATGACTAATCAGTAGAAATGTATAGAAGTAAATAAGGTATCAATTATATATATATATATATATAACCGTGTAAATAGATGATTATAGACATTAATATAAATACAAAAATGGAAAATACTCCACCATTATAGTAACTTCTAAGAGTCAGTCATTGGACTGAATCGATGTTTGTTAGTTCTGTATGTTATTTTATGTATTTATGTTGGTTTTGTTTACTATTAATAAAAATTGAAAAAAAAAAAAAAAAAAAAAAAAAGAGAGTCCGTTGCCGGTAGGACTCAGCAAGGTGTTTTCTTCTTAAATCTCAGCACGAGGGGTTTCTCCTTCTTTTTGTTGTAAATGATATGGTCTTACGTGCGTTCTGGGGATCCAAATGATGCGATCGTTGTACTGGACAGCAGCGTATCCACGGCCCCAGGTAATAAGGTCAGCGGGCCCTTTCCAGGCAGGATCAGGTGGTTGGCGGAAATAGACCTTCGGTTTTGGGGCAGCTGATGGAGAAGCAGAAAAATGACGGGTCGCAGCCGATGTGGGAGGCTGTCCAGTCAGGTTAAGAAAGTTCAAAGTATATAAACAAAGATTGAGTTTGTTTTGCATGGCTGGGAGGCCGAGGCATTTTTCCTCTTTCAATTTATAAGCCAAATTTGTGTGTGATGGACCACTTGTTACAAAAGTCTGCAAAGGCAGTACTGGTGTACGCAGGTCCATTGTCAGTTTTAAGTTCAATTGGGCGTCCCATCGATGCGAAAGTCCGAATACAATGATTTATTACATGTTTGGTTGCTTCTCCCCTTTGTGGGGATGCCATAATAAATCCTGAATAAGTATCCACGGAAACATGCAAATATTTCCATGGGGCAAAGGATGGATATTGAGTCACATCCATTTGCCAAATTTCACAAGCTTTGAGTCCTCTAGGGTTTACACCCATAGGGATAGAATGAGCTTGTTGACTACAGGTAGGACATTGTTGTATGATGGCAGTCGCTTCAGCTGCCGTGAGACCAAATTGCTTCGCTAATGCTTTTTTATTTTGATGAAAATAAGCATGACTGTCCCATGGTGTGATGGGAGACATAACCATGAGTGCAGTTGCAGCAGCATCGGCTTTGTCATTTCCCTCTTCCAATCTCTGTCTCCACCACCCACAACATCTATAACCTTCCAATAAACAAATCTCCTTATAACACTAAACATTCAAATCCTTCTCCCATTGTCATTCTGACTTCCAAGCCAGCCCAAGTCTGTGCAAACCAACTTACCTAAATGTCTTCTCTTAAACAATTCAACCCCTTCTCAGCACCAATATCTGATAGTCCTTCTAAATCTCCTTGTAAACTGAGCTTGATTCAAACAAAAACAAGCATACTTCCAAAAGTCAACTTTCTGCTTTCCTTACTGACTCTCTCTTCCCTCCCCACTTCTGGGTTAAAACCCTCAAAGCCATTCCCTTACATTCCCTGTAACACTGGGTTCTTTGCATACCAGTCTTTATTCAAAATAGCACAATTATCTAGTCACAGCCTACAATATCCAGTCAATCCTAGAAATTTCCTCAACTCCTTCAGGTGTTACTGCTTTCATTAATTAAATGTCCTATGTATTTTATCTCTGTTTCTACATATTGTAATTTCTAACTCTTCTCTGTGACAATTCCTAAAATGGCAGCAACTTATGCTGCGGACAAACAAACAAACAAACAAACGTGCCATCTGTTAAGTATGCAGAATGCACGCAGACATAAAAACATTAAGGAGTAAGAAAAACAGCTTAAAAAATAAAACAATCTAAATGAGGTATTTTGAGTCAATACTCTGAAATATCAAAAATTTCCAGCAAAATTGCATTCTGAGCCAAAACAGTGCTGTGCAAAGGCAGGTATCAGATATCACCCTTTACCCCGCCTTTCTCAGGCTGGTTCAGCAGAGAGAAAAAAAAATGGTGAAGAGAACAAAAACCGTAGCCCCCCTCTTCGTGCCTCTCACCTCCCAGGGGAAAAAAAGGAGGGGGTGAGAGAAAGGAAATTTTTTTTAAAAAATGGACAAGCCTCCCTTTTCCTGGGAAGACAGGAAGAGAAAGGAAAAAAAATGCTTATACACAAAATTACATTTCATGCAATCCAATAAATGACTACATACACACCCATTCACATCTGTACTGCAATCAGACCTTTTGTATAATGCGTCCTCCATGCAAATCAGTCATTAAAATTATTTCAATGAACTAGCTTGTTCCCAAAGCAGTGGAAAAATTCAGGCAGCAGTTTTAATCACAATGGTGATTTTTGGGCCCACAACCATTGCCCGATTTCCACAGCTTCAAGCCGAAGCTCATCCATTTTTGCTGGCCAGCCAAAAATATCATAATTAATTCAACCACATTCAATTCTACACACTATCATTATAGATGCACATCAACAAAATATTTTTAACAGAAATCACTTCAAGTTGATCAGTTCAAATCATCTGAGCTTTCCCATTTAGGCAGGCTTTTTATGTTTTTATTATCTGCTAAACCCCGGGTGGGAAGAACAATAAACAGTTTCTTCTTTCAGCCTGACAAACATACTGAGAGTCAGAGATCAGATTAAAAGGTTGTTGAGAAAAAGTGTGGAAAGCTGAGATAGCTGCATAAGTGAAAGTCAGATTTTGAGATAGAAAGAACAATATTTATTAAATCAGTTCCATTTCTTCGACAGGCTGGAGTACGCCCCAAGGTTATAATTTCAGCAATAGCTTGGATAAAGGGTAAAACATTTTTAGATGGTAATGAGACAAATAAAGTCATTCACTACAATATACTTTTTGCTGTTCTAAAGCAGCCAATACTCCTGTGGGTAGCTTACTAGTAGGAAATATTAACAAAGATATGCAGCTGTATTTTTTCTGGGGCAATGTGCAATTCATTTACACATAAATCATTTTGTATTTCAAAAAGCCAATTAGGTTGTATTTTTTGCACTTCAATTAAAATGTCATCTATACGATAACCAGGGTTTTTGATCCCTGATGAAAGAGAGGGCGAGATGTTACAGACATGCCCCCCCTTTTTGGATTTTTACACTTTTCTTGAGGTTTGCTGCCTTGTGATAAAGCAGCTGCTAAGATTCCGGAAACTTATCAGTGTCCTGAAAACTTTCTCATGCATCATTAAACACTCTATAACCAATCTCCAGAGTGCAAGAATTTTTCCAGGGGCTCGAGGAGATTCGTGGAGGCAGTTTCCCATCTGTTTCCACACTTTCACTTTTAAAGAGCCCTTTTCCGGATAAGCCGGATAATGTTGCCAAATGTATTTTAGAAGGTAAATCAAATTCTTTTTTGATATCACGGGCAGGACTTTCCCGTTATCTTTTAAAATATTAATATTAGTCTTGGATATCTCACCAAGCTTCTGCAGATGCTCCGTCTGTTGCTTGGAAAGGCCTCCCCCCATACTCACGAAAGATTATCGTCGTGTTTCAGGCGAAATCGGGTGCACAGCCTCTTTCCAGGTGGTGAGAACAGGGGTTCCAAGAGACGTATAGCCTCAGAGGGTTATCACGTCGGGGTCACCAGATGTTGCGATCATCTTGGCGGGCTTCCCATGAGTAGTCCAGATTAGAGAAAACACAGGCCAAGTGTTTCTCGGGATGAGAGCGCCTCGAGCTGACTCCAGACCTCTCTTTTATTAGTAATCAAAGTACAGCGTCATCAAAAGGCGTTATTATGGCTACACATCTCATATTACATGCATGAAAAAGAAAAGCATCCATATATTCTCCATATAGGTTTCACATTCTACAATATTACAGTAAATCACGTGGATTTCAGGAAAGCAAAAGTTAAGGGAAAAACAAAACTTAATTCTACCTATCTTATCATGTTTAGCTTCGTTCCCAGCATCTTCTTCTGTTAGCCGAGAGGCCCATCTCCCCATTATCAGAGGTTACCTCAGTCCTCAGGAATGTTCTACAAGGAGATGTCTATGCCTTGCAAACACAGCCTATGTTCTACAATATTACGAACAAAGAGAGAACGAATAGGGCCCTTCAGTGATCATCCAGCTGAACCCGCTTTTACCAAGCTCCGTATACGTGTCCAACCAGCTAGACTGGTCTACACATATACTATGGCCACCTGATTCCCACAGAAAATGCTAAAAAACCAGGAGGATGGCTGGTGTATAAGTTTAAAAAAGAGAGAAAAAAGAAATTGATAGACAAATTAACGGACAATGAAGGAGAAATTCACTACCAAAATGAAGAGAAAAAGAAAGTGATTCAAAACTATTATAAGAAACTATATGAGCAAGAGTCAATATCAGAAGAGAAAATAAAACAATATTTGGAAAAAATGGAGATACCTAAAATACCTGAAACAGTTAAAACAGCACTAGATGAAGGTATATCTGTGATGGAGCTAACAGAAGCAATTAAGAGGCAAAAAAATGGGAAGACACCTGGACCAGATGGTCTACCAGCTGAACTATAAAAAGAATTGGAAGAAACTTTGAGCAAACCAAAGTTGGAAGTATTTAATGAACTTTTGTTAGAGGCAAAGGTACCGAATTCATGGATGGAAGCATATATTACCCTCATACCGAAAGAGGAAGCAGACTTACAACAAATAAAAACTTACAGACCAATATCCTTGTTAAATGTGGACTATAAAATATTTGCGTCAATAATTGCAGAAAGACTAAAACAGTTTTTAAACCAATTCATACATCCAGATCAAAATGGTTTTTTACCTGAGACAAATTAAAGATAACATGAGAATAATTCTGAACACCTTGGAGTATTATGAAGCACGTCCAGAGAAGCAAATGGCATTGATCTTCCTAGACGCACAAAAAGCGTTTGACAATGTGAATTGGCAATTTATGCTAGCAGAGTTAAAAAAGATGGACTTTGGGGAGAGATTTGTTAGAATGATTAAGGTGATATATCATAAACAAGCCGCAAAAGTGATAGTAAATGGAGATATGACTGAGAAAGTAAGTATTAAGAAAGGCACAAGACAAGGATGTCCACTGTCTCCATTATTGAAGCTCCAAACTCTTTGTGAGTACCCAATTAGAATGAAGCTGAGGGCAACCAGACAGGATGCCAGAGTGAAATGAGCAGAAACTGGGTTGGGGGGTGGTGACAATGTTTCCCCCATGCCCTTTTCATACAATGGACTTCTGCAAGCCCCTACCATTCTTCATGGTTCAGCTCAGCTCCTTTTACTCTGTGTGCCAGAGGCATTTTCAAAGGATTGTTGCCCTAGAAAGTTGGTTTCAACCTCCTATGTATCAACAAGCTTGTTTTAGCAATCCCCTGTCTGAGTTACACAGTCTGGCACTTTCAAATTTACTCCCATTACTTGGGCCAAAGAAAGGCATTTTTCTCCTTTAGAAATGAATTGGCTTCATTAGTAGATTAATGGAAATGGCAGGTGAGTTGGTTTCCAGCAGAGTTTCACCAGAGAGGGTTAATAGGAGTCAGGTTTGGATTAGTTTCCACAACTGGCTGCCAGCCATTTTCCATCAACAAATCAACCCAGAAACAAATGCACTAGCTTGTTGCAGTTCCCATCAGAGAAATGGAGTTGATGGGTTTTCTTTGAGAGACACCACAAAGTTGCCCAAACATATGGTTGTTCCGTTGCAGGGTCATCAAAGAATACCTAGATTCTGACTTTACTCAGCATTAAATCCAAGGTTTCACGGTCTTTGCCCAAGAGACTGGCAATCTAAGTGAGAGAATGAGCCAGGGAAGGGTATTCAAACCTTTTATTCCCTTCTGCAGCCTCTTTCTCTACTTCCTGATTTCTTAAATGTAATATGAATTGCCAATTGTAAGAACCTATGACATCAAGCTGCAAGGACTTGAGACTTGTCTAGGTCTTTCTGCTTTTCAGACTTTCTTTAATCACATTTAGGATCAGTTTATATACTCTTGGAAGAAGCCCTGTGTAAATCATCAGTCACTTTTGCTTAGAGTTATCACATCTAGGCTGCAGAAATCCAGGCAGCCACTAGATGGCTACACAGAGCTAGAATTTTCTATATCTCTGTTGCCAGCTGCTAGTAGCTGATGATATCTTTGCAGCTTTTTACGTATGTGGAATTCACCCATTGTTGAAAGGATTGTGTTTGAATAGGTGCCATTTGAACTGAAACTATCTGGAGTTGTTACAGTTGCTTGCATCGGAACTTTGCATGTTTCACAATGTTTTATAATGTTTATAATGTTTTAATAAGGTTTGTTTTAATATGTGATAGTTGTGTTAATATGAAGGGAAGATGTTACTGTTGCTTGCATCGGAACTTTGCATGTTTCACAATGTTTTATGATGTTTATAATGTTTTAATGTTTATGTTTTAATAATAGTGTTTTATATCGTTTTAATGCATATATACAATGCTTATAAAGTTAATAAGGTTTTGTTTTAAAATGTGATAGTTGTATTAATGAAAAAGGGAAGATGTTACAGTGGTTATGTCTGTAGTCTTGGCAGGATTAGTTTGAGATGTATTCCCTGACTCTCGAGGAGCTGCTTTCAGACGCTCCTGTGAGGTATTTCCGGTTCCTGTCTTATGTAGATATATACCTGTAATGATGGCTTGTTGTGCGTCCTTCTATGATTGAAACAGGAGTGTTTGAGTTTTGTCATGTTGGCCCCATATTTGCAAATTATCTTTTGCTTTACCACTATATCAAGAACAAAATTGCATTTATGGACCAAAACGCCTTTCTCGACATTCCTATTCTACTCTACTGTGAGAGGCTTGAGCACTGCAACAAATCTGGGGGAGAGGTGGCTTGGAATTACTGAAAATAACGAAGTTTTTCACTTTCATCCAAGTTCTGCTTCTAAAATTAATATTAGCTAATCTACTTTAATTTTGGAATTAAGTTTGGTGTAATGTGTATGTTGTGTTCATTTTTTAAACTCTGTACCGTTATACTGGGTTACAGATTTCTACATCCCCAATGTTTAAATAGGAACGTGAACATAGAAGTAGGAAACATTCATTCTCACTTCCCCCATATTGATAAAAATGCATCCATAGATAAGAAAAATGTTATCTTGCAAAAAAAAAAAACCCTGCAGAGAAATGCCTGGATAACAGTGTAATTAATCCTAGAAAAGGCAAGCTGGTTTCATAGTTTCTCTTTTGAAGATATGAAGAGATCTAGTGAAAAATGATGCATGCTTTAGGATTTCAGAAAGCTGGCAACAACCAGCAGAGTCTTCCCACCCCCTTTTCTTTTTCCTCTTAACTTTCTGCCTCTGAACAAAGAGGTTGGCAAAAGTAGCTAGGTTGTAACAAGTTCTGTGTCACAAGCCCATTAAGGGCATTATGGGAAACATTGTATCGGAATAGTTTGGAAGAGAATACCGGGGATAAAAGAGAATGTGTCCTTTGATCAACTCCCTGGGGTCCCGAGCACTCACAGACCAGCTTGCAAGGCCTCATCTCTAGAGAGAAACACAAGACCATTCAATGTGATTTACATATCTGCTATTTATCACATCTGAACCCTCCAACATTTTTTGCAAGATTAATAAAAGTTGGGCTGAATAACAAATATCAACCATCTCAGAGCGAAAGGGAGAGGAAACGAGGGGTGGAACCCAGACTAGGGTTCAAAGAAGAAAATATCAAAATTTCAAAAGAAAATATTTAGCACGGCAAAGGGAAGTTCAAAGAGACTTTGACAACAGGTTCAAGGCTACTAAAAAGTCTTTGGCAACAGTTTCTATCCGCTGCTGTTCTGCCACAAATAAACCTTTGGGATTCCAATTCGTGGGGGGAAAAACATGGAGAAGGAAAAACCACTGATTGTGCATTGAGAAACGAAAGGGGGGAAAAGTGGGCACCTTTGAGAAGGACAAAAGTCCCCAGGAACCTTTCTCGGCTCTTTAGATTTGGCTTAATTGTCATCTGCTCTTATGGAAAAGTATAAAGGGAGGGGGAAAAACAGAATAGAAAAATCGCACTTGTCCTTGCCCCAAAGAGATATCAGTAAGGAAAGCATTTAAGGTGATTCAGAACAAAGACCAAGTTAACAGGCAGCCATTGTTTGGCCCTTTTAAAAACTTAAGTTAAACACCAAATGTCAATCTTCAACTTCACCTTGGAATGGCTAGGCTCCTCCAGCTAATCTATCAAATCACCCCAGTGACGATGTATTTCCAAGTGTCAGATCCTGAAAAGGTTGATAAATTCGCTGCTGTTACACCTGGAATTAGCGCTCCACCTTGGAAGGAGGCACTGTTAAAAGCGCACCTCCACATGCCCTGGTTGGGGGGGGGGGAAAGAGGGGAGGTGTGACCAAGAGAAATGAGCCCCTTCAAATCAGTCTGGCCAACTTTCCCGAAGGAGCACAAGAAAGCTGCGGACAATCCTTCTCATATTTAACGCAATATTTCTTGGCTTTGGCGAGGAACAAAAGTCATAGCAAGACGTCTTTGTGACTAATTCAGTCAAAGGGTCAACTCTGGCTGCCCTGCCGAAAGGTCACTGTCGTTGTCTATGGTGTGTGTGTGTGTGGGGGGGGGGGGTTTCCACAGGGAAAACAGCCAGCTGTCCCTGTCACACACACTGCAATGGAGGAGCGCGCACTGTGCATGGTTATTAACTTCATTCTACACCTTCAAAACTACCCATTTCCAAGGCTTTTCAAGGCTTCTCCCCCCTTCTCTTCCAGCCTCGTCCACTTTGACAACTATTCACGTTTTTCTTGAAAAGGGCTGGGAAGGGGGGCTCTTTCTACGCTTCTGATGGGTGTGCCCATTGAGCTCCTAACTAAAGGAACTGCCTTCCACAACACAAACTTTGACAAAATCCCAAATAGTTTGCACCAACGTGGAAACGGGCTGTTGCCAACTGAAGTGTCATTTAGCCAGCGTTCATGTATACGAGTCGCCTTGCGGCGAGATGGGTGGCAAATAAGTAAAATGAGGAGCCACGGTCGCTCCCCAGAGGAAGCTGGTCCTCCATTTATTCGCTGGTGGCTGAGCGCTTTTTCTGTGGCCGTCCTCGCTAAGCGCCACAAAGGGCACAATTTTTCCTCTTTCCCTCTTTTCTCCGTTCCCCTGAAAACACGCAGCAAACTTCAGAAACCGAGAATGGCCCAAACCTGCCAGAAAAAAGACTGATTGGGAAATAATTTAGTAACCTGCTGATGCCCCGATTGATTGCTACAGCGTGTGCCAACCTCAACCAGCCAGGAAGACTTGGCTGGGTTTGGGCGGGGGCGCTTTCGGGCGTGCTGGAGAGGGCGTTGCTTCGCCTCCTCTTGCCCTCCTTCCCGGCCTGACCAGGAGCTTCTCTGCTCCCGTTCGTTCTCCTCGTGCTAATGGGTTAGGCAGAAGTCTAAAGAAATAGCCAAGGCCCGCAGTGACCGGGGCACCGGACATGGCAAGAATCACCTGTTTGCCTTAAGTCAGTGGGGGAGATCTCTCGAAGGATGTTCCCCGGAAGAGGTGGGTTGGTTTGTTACTTTGGCTCGGGATGGCAAGCTCGGCCTACTTTAGGAAGACTCTGATAGGGAGAACAGATCTCTGGCATCGGGACAAGCGCTCAGTTCAGCATGTTGCCTCAGAGCAGATGCGCGGGAAGGGAAGAGGAATCTGAAGGGTGGCCAGAACAGCGAATGAGCCCGGAGGCTCGGAGAGATTTCCTGGAGTTCGGAATCTAGGCTGAGGTAAAAAAAAAAAAAAAAAGACCACCGTGATCCTGGATACCTCTAACCTAAGCGGTGGTGGAACAAGCTTGGCAGGTGCTGCCGACAAGATGGCTTCTATCAAGAAGCCACTTCTCCCTCTGTCAACCGCCTAAGAATGGGTTCCGACACGGTGACAACATTCTCCCCTTTGCCGCTCCCTCGGGCTGTCCGCAGCTACTGAACCACCTCTGTCCCGTTCGTTGAGTCCTCAGGCCGGCTCGCGATAACGGTGCCCTTCTTGGAGACTTCCATGCGCAACGGTGCCAGGCAGGCGGAGACCGTTCCTTGGCAGCCTATTTCCAGCAGACCAAGACTTTTAAGAGCAAGAAAAGAGAACTTAAAAGTTCCGGCAGAGGGTTCTCCCCTTCCCGGGGCCTCGCGAGCCGGCTTCTTGCCGAGTCCCCTGGGCCCCGAGCTTTTAGCGGAGAATGAGGACACGTGTGCGTCTCCAGCCGGGACCCTCCCAGCCGCTCACCTCAGAGTGTGAGAATGCTGTTCTCTAGTGCAGCTGCGCGCGCTTCATTTGCCGCTCCGGCCCCTAAACCAAACCACCCCCCCCCCCGCTCCTTTGTTCGCCTTAAAAGTAATGCTGTGAATTAAAAGAAATGAAAGTGTTTTCTCCCTGCTCGCAAGTCCCAGAGAAGGGCCCTTGAGCTTGGCAAAATCAGGCGACTCATTCAGCGTGCCATCCCGCACCTGTGAACTTGGCATTGAAAACCCCGTAGACCTATTCCCTATTAAACTTAATTATTCCCCCCCAGGCACACAATGGTTGAAATGGAGCAGGTTGGAGTCTGTTTATTGGTCGTAAATGTTTTTCTGAAGATCTTCTGAATCTCATTGTTAAGCTTGTTCTTTGAGGCTGCCCTCGTTCTTTCAGCCTAGAGTAGCCTTGGACTTTTCAATCTTCAATCATAACATCTGCTTAATCGTCCGGATCAAAATATGGAGGCACAAAACATATGTAATGGTGGATTTGTTAAATCCTGCTAATGAGTTATTAAAAAGGGGAAACAATGGGCCAGGATGGTGAGAGCCTTATGGTAACAGAGTCACTTTATGCAACGCTTGATGTTCCTCTTCTTGATAAATGGAACTAAGGTCCGAACGCCAGGTGATAGCAAGAAAATCAATGTCTTTAGAGGCCAGCATGGAGACTTTTTTTCTGTGTGAAAAATTAGAAGACACAAAATTTAATTGGCTGATAGGAGAGGGGGAAAGTAGTGGTCTTAAGTTTAATTGCCAGTTGAAGGCAAAGAGAGACAAAAACAACAAAGCTCAAAACAATACAAAAAAAAAAGACTCGGGTCTTTTGCATCTCAGCTCCTACTGCAAGTGTATCATTGAAAATGTGTTTTATTATAACGCATGCCATGCTTTAGTTACCATATTGTGTCAAGACAATGCTTAATGGTACATTAAAGACAAGCAAACCATGCCAACATGTCTTAGAGACAGTGTAAGGGCCTCTGTCAATCTCTGCTTGTTTTAAGCAGCTGCAGCCCAGCATCCAGAAACACAAAAAGAACAAGCTTGAAATACCAGGTGCTTCCGAGTGAAACTCGACAGGGATTGATATGTTATAGCCCAGGACATGAACCTAGCAATAAAGATATCATTTTGATTGTCTCCGACTTCCACGCCATGTAAAAAACAAGAGGCACCCGGGTAGCTTTATTCCACTGGCAGCAAAGCCTTTTCCCATCTCGGAGCCCTGCTATCTCCCTTGGCCAAATCCAAGCACCTGTTAGCCAGACCTCACATCCTGTCGTGGGAATCATTGCCTCCTAATGCTTCCAGATATAGAAAATGTTATTTGTTGTGGAATGAGTGTGGGTCCATTCTCACGGGCTTCAGGGGAGGGGAGAGAGGGAGACAAAAGAGAGAGACAGACAGAGCGGGTGAGAGGAGATTTAACAGGGACCCTCAACTGGTGTTTGTTCATCCTGGCAGCTGGTCCTCGATGCCACCGCAAAAGACCTTAATGAAAATGGGATGAGTTCGTGCCTAGCTGAGGTTTCACACCCCATATATTACACAGGCTTTAATCCCAATATTAGCAGTTTAGAAAGCCTGGGAATCCTAAAGGGGCAAGTTCTCAGTCTCCATGAGGGACAGCTTCTGTTTCTCCCGCCGTTGCTTTTCAGGGTAAAGTAGCTTCCTTTTCCATACTTTGCTTGCTGAAAGTATTGGGGCTGAACGAGATTTATGCCATGAGGTATCAATGGTATTTCTGGACCTGTTTTTGTCCAATCCAGCGGTTCCTTCTCCGGTGAAAGGAGCATCACAAATGTTATTGGTTTCAAAGGCAAGGGTAGTCTTATTAAAGAAGTAGAAAAGGTTTACAAACTTAGCAACACTTAAATTATTTGCTGCTGCTACAACAGCAGTCGCGCTCTCTCTCTTATAAGCGTGGGACTCTGGAGCGGCATTTTAGCCCATTGGGAAATTGAGCATATAGCAAATAACTTTCATCTGATAGCGTCTAATAAATTAACTGAAGTCTTTTTCAATGTTTTCAATGTTTGTCAAAATTAATTGTTGCTCTTTTCAAGCTCATCAGCCAATTCCAACTGGAGAAAACTCGTGCAGCACCACAGAACCTGAGTATTGCCCCAAAGTTAACGTTTAAAATCAACTACTGAGTTATTTTATAGGTACTTCGCTTTTGCCCCCACCCCCGCCCTCTCAGCAATACATGCTGTTGACTTCCGATCAGGCTGATGGGGAGGGGCTTATTCAAGGGGAGGGGCTTATCTATGAATCTCGTTATTCTTGATTATTTTTTGGGGGAGAGAAGAGTAGGGAGAAGGCTGGTTTCAAAGGTTTGAATAGCTGTCAATCATGCAAGCCCACACGCTGGTTCCTTCCACTGCCAAACAATATTACACACACACAGCTATTGCTGCTTCGTTTTTTAAAATTATTATTATTTGTATTATTTGTATCCTATTATTTTTACAAATAACTCAGGGCGGCAAGCATCCACCACACCTTCCTACTCCTATTTTCTCCACAACAAACCTGTGAGGTGAGTTGGGCTGAGAGAGACTGGCTCAAGATCACCCAGCTGGCTTTGTTTCGTGTTTTTTCTTTTGCAATTCCCGCGCCTGCCTTAAATAGCACTTTGGCTCGGGTCTCTGGAGACAGATTGATCTCACTTTTCATGTGGATTGTGTGTGTCCATGCACTTATGTATGTGTGTGGAAGTACACACACTTTTTAAATTATTTTTCTGGCTTAAAAAAAATCTGCACCTCGAGTGAATAGCTGAAGAATAAAGCGAAAGGACTTGGGAGTTTTTTTTTGAAGATCGTTTTTAAAGGGACCTGTCAAGTCAAACCAGAAGAGTTACATGAGAAAGATCCTGTGTTTTTCCTCGTGCAGCCCGGCTCTTCCGCTTGATCTGCTCTGGACTAAAGGCTATGGCGAGGCCCTCCCTGAATGACAAAACACAGTCATGCTCGCACGCCTTCGCGCGCGCACCTCCCCACACCCGCAAACGATGCGGCCGTAACAATGCTGTAGTGTTTGGATTGTGCAACGCACGGTCTCTGCAAACACCCCACAAGCAAGCACCACGAGCAAAAACGACGGGCCCTTCAGCCGCTTCGACTCACAGCGCTCGAATCGGGCGACCATTTGATTTTCTAATGAACGTAATGAAATTACAGGTCTCCTGGAAGCGTTTGTGCCAAGGAGCCTTTGTGTTTAATGAGATCCTAATACCAGACCAGCGAATTGTAGCTGGGCTATTGAACCCCCCTTTTTCCCCGCCCGCTTTTCCTTCGCCGCTCCGGACAATTTAATTACACTGCTCGCGGATTTTCCCCGCTCCTTTTCCTGGGGGAGAGGCGGGGATGGCCCTCCTCTGCCTACCGCCCGAGGTTGCCAATGGAGGGTAAGGGAACTGAAGTCTGGCTAATTGCCCTTGGGACCGTGCCCGACGGGAGACATGGGCTCCTTTGCTAGCCTATCTACGTTAATGCAATTAGCCTACCCGAGGAGGCGAGGCGTTTCCGTTGTTTCCCGAAAGTGCCGGCGTAGCGAGAGATTATTAGCTGTTTTGGGGCTCCGAGGAAAGACCGCGGTCCCCATCCACTTGGCCCTTCCCTTCCCAGGGTTGGAACAGCACGAGTAGCGCTACATGAGGCATACCACGACCAGGACTGGGCAACCGGGCTTCTCCCGCCGATCCCTCCCGCCGATCCCTGGCATCTAACATGGGAAAATCCACACCTGCGGCTTTGGACAGCTGCAGGATCAGAAGCGGTTGAAGTAGCCCAGGGGCAGCCAGAAGTCCCCCACCGCCTCCGCGGCCCTCGCCATAGAATGCGAGACTTGCTCGAGTGAGCGCGGCGACTCCCTTCTGTGCCGCTGCTCAGTTCCGCCTTCTCGCTACCTTTTGCAAGCTAGCATTTCACTCAGTGCAGGATTGTGGTCTGAGACGCGGATGTTCCGTTTTAGGGAGGGGGGGGCAACAGGACCGCATCCTGTGCCCCCAAAGATCTACTCCTCGGACAATATCTTTCCATGCCAGGATTACTTTTCAGACGAGCTGTCCTCACAATTCCCCCATACACAAACTGTGATGGAATACATAGCTGAGAAATGTTCTGCACGTTGGTAAATTTTTCCTGTGCCTTTAGGTTAGCCGCAGATCTCACTAACAAAGTTCTAAGGTAGATTGCCTTTATAACTAATTTATACACTGGTAAAAATGAAGCTTACAGTGAACTGTCTGGTGCACGTATTACTGGATAAGACTGAATCTGGTCCCAGGGATTCAAGTCACCAGTGGTACAGCAGTCAATTTTTCAATTGCCTCTGAAAGTGTTGATGGTGCTATTGTTGCTGCTGCTGTTTGCAATTAAATACACTTTTAGAAATAGTAACTTTTTGAATTATATCCTGTGAAATTCTTAGACGTGGTGTTTCTCCTCCTTCCCAGGAACACGTGGATATGCAGAATCATCTCTACTACAATCACAAAATAACATTTAAAAACAATAAATTCATAGAATGTAAAGATTAAAGGGGACTATAAATATCATCTTCTCCAAAATAAGTGGAATACGTAAATAAAAAAGGACACATTCTCATCAAATTTGTCAGAGTTCAAAAAAAATAAATAAATACTGGCACCATTCTGCAGACTTGACTTCTTCAGAGCCTTGTGTACTTTTGGAGAAATCCTCAGTTGCTATATGGTGGAAATCCATAAATAGGCAATCCTCAACATATACAGTAACTGTCCAAAGTCTACTTGAAGTCATTCAGTGAGAGTGTTTTCACACTTCTAATAAACTTGTTGCATTATCATACTACATTATTTATCTCTGGGATATGGTGGTCTTCTTCCAAGTATTAACCAGGACAGGTCCTGATTAGGTTATGAGCTCAGACAAGTGCTAGATATTGATAAGTGGTCCAATGGGATAGTTTTCATCCTAAGCATCCAGTGAATTTACAAACCCATAGAAGTGATGGCTATACAACATTACTGAAAACAATAGTAAAATGGATTGCTGTATAAGAAAACTTTCCCATACAGAGAAATATCCCTGTAGTGAACCAGTGAACCCGGTTTGCAACCAGGTTCACTGAGAGGTCACCCAACTTTCTACCACCCATAAATTCTTTCTGAAGTAAAAAGCTTATTGAAACACATAAAGCATTCATTTCAATGTAGTTGCCAGCTTTTAAAACACTTCCAATTTCTGCACCTTTACATGAAATGAAACTACAGGAGCTTCTCAGGTAAAGCATTTCCTAGGAAAGCTACAATCCTGAAAAGCAGTCCAGACTTTCCCTAACCAACGTCTTCATGGATATGTGATTAAAAGTTCCATATTTACCAGTTAACTGGAAATTCTGGAAACTATAATCCTTATGTATCTGGAAGGTACTGGCTTCCTCCATGCAGTAATACAGGATTAAGATTTTGCAGAACAGAACTAATAAGAGGGGTGGACTTTAAATAACAGATTTGTTAAACACAGTTATAGTTTCATAGCCAAATCCTGCATCAAGACATCTTTTCCTGGATTTGTAGAAGCCTCCAATATTTTATGAACAATTGAATCTAAAGTTCTAGCTGAGAACAGATCCTCCTCCAAATAAATCAATTTTAATCAAACTTTAGTAATACTTTAATATAATTAGCATATTCAATAAGTGATAATAAATTATGTTCACATTTCCTGGAAAGCATTTTCTTTTCTACCAGAGGTTTTGCCAAAAGGTGCTGGTGGATGAATCTAAAAGTATTGCATAGTTTAAAATTAGGATAAATTATACATTAAAAGGCTAGTTCCATTCCCCCAGCTGTAAATAATAAATTGATTGTCCTTAGAATACTTTCTTGTATTGAAAAGTACCCTTTGAAAAAATGTATTTTAAGTAAAACTGTTCCAATAAAAGATAATATATCTAGTTCAGGATCGAATTGCAGAGTTCTTTATGCTTTCTGAGTTTGGTTGGTTGTTGGTTTGCAAATATTTCATTATCCATCTAGGTTCTCATACCGATATTACTAGTAAGGTAATGAAACGTCTGTGAGCAAACAACTAAGCTCGGAAAGCACCAAGAACTCCACAAATAAAACTGTATGCTGGCAAAAATATATTTATAGTCTAAAATGTTCTCACATTATATATGAAATCAAATGGGGGCTCATTTTCAATGCTGTTTACACATGGTATGCTGATTAACTTCCTAAGGTTTCTGGAGTCCAGACTTTAGCAGTTCTAACAATGTTTTGTTCCTTGAGTTGTTTTTCATCAGTCCAAGAGAGTGAATGCCCAGTGATGGGAGGAAGTCCATAATCTGGGTCACTTGGAGAAGGTATTCCTGGAAGGAAGAGAAACAAAGGAAGGGGAGAGAGACAAATAGACTGAGTATTCTCACCATACTCTAGCGGAATAAACACTCTGAACCAAGACATCCCATTTTCTGTCACACATGTGATAGGGGAGTAGTAGGTGCACAGCTAACTGTGGCATCATTTTCTGAGTATATAATGTAGTGTTAAACTCACACACCACTTCGTCTGGCTCTTGGATAATCTATCAATGTTTTAGGGAATTGAATACTTGCATTACCCCAGCATATTTGGGAGAAAGCAGGCTCTCCCCATAGCCAAAGAATAGCATTGTCTCCTGGCTGCCCTTCAGATATGTTGAACTTTAATCCCTATTACAGTCACACTGGCTGGGGATTTCAGAAGCCAAAAACTGGAGGGCACTAGACTGGATAAGCAGAGGTAGCACAATATTTCTTTTTCCCAATGGATGAGGGCTCCTACAGAGGCTATCTAGGGAGCATCCTAATTTAAATCCCAATTTCTTTTGACTGCATGCAGACACTGTGATATATTGCTGGGTTTCAAGAACGATCTTCTGACAGTGCTGCAACGATTTGAATGTGAAGAATCAACAGACCATGTAAGGATCGCCTTTGGGTCGGTGCAAGCATATTTCATTAGCAAGCAAACGGGAGGGTGAAAGTTTCCCTGTCTGCTCGTGCATATTGGTGTGGGTACCAGCAACAGTAGAAGAAGCTACCGACCGACACGTCAGTGAGAAAACCCGAGCGCGATTGGAATACTATTGGATACCTATCTCCTGTGCGAAATCAGTGAGTTTCAAAGCGAGGTTGCAGGTTGCGGCGATCTCTCTCACTCCTCTGGGGAGGGAAATGAATTTAGGGGGGATGGGGCTCGTGCGCTTGAGGACGGTCATCTGCAAGGTTTCCACAGCAAGGCCACTGCGGCCAAGGAGCTTCCCTCCCTTTTTTCCTTTGGAGTGCGCTTGACCGGGATGGGAGGCTCACCCTGCACTTACTTGTGCCCCGATGACAGATGATAACCGTCTTGGGCTGGCATGGGCTCTCGCGGCCCGCGCTGTGCAGGGGTAAATCGGACTGGACCAGCTCGCTGAGGAAGTTGATGTAGCCAATGGCCAGGCGCAGCGTGTCCACCTTGGAGAGGCGCTTCTCGTAGGGCAAAGTGGGGATATGAGAGCGCAGCCCCTCGAAGGCTTTGTTGATGGACTGCATCCGTCGCCGCTCACGCACGTTGGCCGCCTGCCTCAGTTGCTGCAGCTCGGCCTCGGACCGCACCCGCCGCCGCGCCGCCGCGCCGAAAGCCTTGAGGCTGCCCCTGGGCGAGGCCGCCAGTCCGCAGCAGTCGTAGGTGAAACTGGCTGACGACGGCGAGAAGGACACCGAGAAGGTTCTCGGAGCAGCTTCGCAGCACAGAGCGCCGTCGGGCACGCCTTCGAATCCCGCGCCACCACCAGTTCCGTCGCTGTGGTAACACTCGTGGAACGGCGGGCCCAGGAAGGCCACTTCTGCCTCCAGGAGTTCGTCGCCTTCCAGAGGGTTATAGGAAGACTGGTTGGTGAAAAATTCCTCGTAGTCGAAGTAAGATTCTGAAGATAAGAATTTCGGCCCGGCCCGGCAGTGCTCCAGTAGTACCGACTCCATCCCGGACCCGCAGGAAAGTGGCTCGGAAAAGGCGTGAGGGGAGGCCACTTGTGGGCGAGTCTCTGCCTTGTTTTTCGCTCCCACACCACGCCTTTGGCTTCTGCTGCGCCGCGACAGCCCCTTCCTGCGTATTTGCGCTCGTTCTCTCTCACCGACGGAGGCTGCAGACTAAAGGGCGGCACGCGACGATTTTTATAAGTGCAACCGCAGGCGCGTGCCATCAACCAATATAGCCAGCCAATCAGGGCTCAGTGGAGGTCCTCCCGTAATCAAGGGGGAGTGGGAATATTGTTGCAATATTTTGAGGATCAGACTCAATAATTGATTTAAGAATAAAGTATTCAAACAAAACACTATTTATTTACAGTAGGCATTCTATATTCACTGAGTAATCGCAGATAGAAGCAAGTAGGAGGTGTATACAGCTCCTTTTATATACATAAGGCGGAGCAAGCTGTGGGAGTGGTTACAAATGAATATATTAAGTGATGAAGAATAAGTTAACCCCTAATACCCCGAGTATATATACTATTTACATATTGGAGAATAAGGCATTTACTTGTGACAAATCCCCCTCTAAATGCCGATTCGATATATAACAATAATTACATTCAGATTCAGAACAATATAAAACTTGCAATTTGGAAGTCAAGTATTTGTGCTGTTTAGAAGGCAAAGGCTTTGTCAAAATGTCAGCTATTTGCTCTGATGTTTCGCAATGAACTGCTTTAATAAACCCATCTTGAGATAATTGTCTCACATGCTTGAATTTTATATCTATATGTCTAGATCTTTGACCAATAGCATCAGACCTAGATATTTCAATAGCAGCTTTGTTATCTTCGTGTATGACAAATGGTAATGAAGGTTTCTTCCAAGTATTTGACAATAAATCATTAAACCATATAAGATTGTTGGAGGCTTTAGACAGACAAACATATTCTGCCTCAGTTGTTGAGGTGGCTACTAAATCTTGTTTTCCAGTGTACCAGTAAACTGGACAATCGTTAAGAAAAAATATATAACCAGATGTGCTTTTTCTACATACAGTATCACCTGCCCAATCCGCATCGGCGTAACATGTGAGGATGGGCTCTTTGACATTATTAGGTTCCAATAATAAGCAGAAGTCTAAGCTGTGTTTTAAGTACCTTAGTATTCTTTTAACGGCTTCCCAATGATACATTAAGGGTTTGCTGACGTACCTGGATAACAAATTGAGGGGCAAAGCAATATCAGGTCTAGTCCAATTAGAAATATATAAAAGGGAACCAATAACTGATCTGTAGAGTGTATTATCCTTAAATTCAGGGGATGATTCATCTATATTCCTTAAGAAGTCAGTTTGCATAGGAGTATCACAAGGCTTAGCATTATTCAAATTACATTTGTTTAAGAGTTCTACAATCTTATCTTTTTGAGAGAGTTTGAATCCTTTTTTGGTTTTACTGATTTGAACTCCAAGATATTTATTTACCTTTCCTAATGATTTTAAAGAAAAATGTTCATTTAGTTTTGTTACAAATGTCTCTCTTTTTTCTTTATGTTTACCTATATACAAAATATCATCCACATAAATTAACACAAATTCTAATGAGTCATCCTCCTTTTTGACAAAGAAACAGTTGTCAGCAGTTGTAGCATTGAAATTCATAGTTCTGAGTACTTTGACTAAACATTCATACCAGCGTTTGCCAGATTGTTTTAATCCGTACAAACTTTTATTTAATAACCACGTTTCATTTCTGTTTGTGTATTGACTATGAGGTGCTCTTACATATATCTCCTTATCGAGTTTTGCATGTAGATATGCGGTCTGTATGTCATACTGGAATACATCAAGGTCAAGTGCTGATGCTATAACTAAAGCTGTTTTGACACTCTCAGTTCTTACTGTGGGAGAGTATGTGTCTGTGTAATCCTCAGGATATTTTTGAGCATAACCTTGTGCAACTAACCTAGCTTTGTATAATGTGTTGCCTTCTTCTAGATTTTTAATTTTGTATATCCACCTGGTACCTATGATAGTCTTGTCCTTAGGTGCAGGTGTAGGTGTGAATACATTTAACTCTCGTAAGCTGTCCATCTCCTTGGCCATGGCTGATTCCCATTTTCTTCTTTCTTCAGAGGGAAGTTTTAATACTTCTTCGTATGTGTTTGGTGTTGATGTTTCACTATCCATGTACATTACGTAATCTTTGTATTTATTTGGTACTTGATTTCTGTTGCATCTGATTGTCTTTTCTGGTTTGCTATCGTTATCATGTAAGTATCTTGCTTCCTTTTTTGTTAATGAATCTGTCCTTATTCTGTGTTGACTGTTTGTCCATGTTTTAATTTTGTTTTTATGTGTGTTGTGATTACATTCCTCTCTATTTATCTTATCTTGATGCTCAGTGTCTGAATTTGTGATTGGGAATATTTCATTAAGATGTATTTTAGACCAGTTGGCCTGTTCATGAAATACTGCTGTTCTAGAAACTATAAATTTGTTATTGTTATCAATAAATCTGTACCCTTTTGTGCTTGTTTCGTATCCCATGAATCTTAGTCTTCTGGATACATTCTCTCCTTTACGTCTCAATTGTTTTGGTATGTGTACATCCGCTGTGACTCCAAATATGTGCATGTGTGCTATCTTGGGTTTTCTACTGTACATTATTTCATATGGCGTCTTGTTTATAATGCTGGACCAAGTTCTATTTTGTGTATAATTGGAATATTGTAAAGCTTCTGACCAGAATTGTTTTCCTAAGCCAGCATCCTCTAATGTGCATCTAATCATGGTTTGTAATGTCGAGTTCTTTCTCTCTGCTACTCCATTTTGAAATGCAGAGAAAGGGCTAGACGTGAAATGTAGCATCCCTTTGTTTTTTAGCCATTGGGAGAATTCTTTTGACATGAATTCAGATCCCCTATCTGTCATGATTTGTTTTATTTTGATATTATGTTGCGTTTCTATACGTTTGTAAAACTCTTTAAATTTCTGAAAGGTTTCATCTTTGTGTTTTAAAGTGTAGACAAACCCGTAACGACTATAGTCATCTACAATAGTCAGAAAATAATGTTTTCTATATGTGATTGATGGTGTTAATGGACCAACTAAATCCATATGTACCAAATCAAAAATTTGATTAGTTGATCTTGT
This sequence comes from Pantherophis vulpinus, assembly GCA_037215915.1. NCBI lineage: Eukaryota > Metazoa > Chordata > Lepidosauria > Squamata > Colubridae > Pantherophis > Pantherophis vulpinus. Next base: position 1,013,841 of record JAXLNS010000038.1, read on the forward strand.
TGCCTTTCTTGGTCTGGGACTAGTTCTGAGTTTTGTAGACTTACATACTGAGCATTCCAAATAATTTTTACAATTTTTTATTTTAACACCTTCAGCATGTTCAATCATCTTTTGTACTACAGGAAAACTAGCATGTCCTAATTTCCTATGTAAAATATGCGCACATTCATCGTGGATTGGTTTTCCAATTGTAGGTTTTTTGTTATTGGATGTGTCATTAATAGATGTGTCTTTGTGGCTATGAATTGTTTCATGTTCCTCATTATCACTATTGCTGTTGTCTTTATTCTCTATGTTAGTGTCATCTTCCATGTTTAAATCAGTATTGTGTAGCCATTTTTCTTCTGTGATTAAATATGGTAGGCCTTTTTTGATAACTACACTGCCCATATTTGTTTTGTTTTTCTCTAGATTTGCTTTTCCTTTAGAGAACACTATATTTATGTCAGAGTCTCTGCTTAGCTTTATTACACTAAGGATGTTATGAGGTACTTCGGGTACTAATAAAACCCCCTCTATTTTCCCTAGACCGGGTAAATTCACATTTCCCTTTCCAATAACTTGGACTTCTTTTTGATTGGCTAGCTTAATTACAAATTTATCTTCTATGAAGGAAGATAATATATTCTTATCATGTGTTGAGTGATCAGTTGCCCCAGAATCAATGAGCCAGGCATTATCCCTTGACTTTTGTATGTTAGCTACATTATGTTTATCTATTCCATTTAATGATCCAGATTTCCTATCTCTTGAATTATCTCTGCTCCCTCTACGCTCTCTAAAGTTTGGTGAGTTCCTATATCTATATCTATCAATAGATGATTGTCTGTTATGATATCTGCTCCTATGATTATGTCTTTGCCTTTCTCTGAAAGATTCAGAGCAATCTCTTCTATAGTGTTCTTTGGATCCACAATTGTGGCATTCAATTGATTCACGATATCTTTCTTGGAATGCTACTCTCTTATATTGTCTATGTTCTATGTGGTTATTACAACGACTCCTTCTTGAATTATCTTCAGCTATTAGCTTATTTGATAAATTCTCTATGGATAAGTATCCTAAATTAATTGTGTCTAAATGTGATATATAGTTATCCCATGATGGGTCTAATGAGTTAATGATAACACTCTTCATTGTTTGATCTGAAATTATTTCTCCCCTTAAATGCAGCTCTGCTCTGATTTTGTTTAAAGATATTAAATGTTCACTTATAGTAACCCCTGGCTTTATCCTAGATGAGAAGAAATCTTTAGACATTGTTGTTGTAGTGGCTACACTTTCACTATGAAACAATTTAAACATGCATTGAATAATTTCTGAGACAGTCAGATTTTGCTTAATACTATGGTACATAGCAGGAGATATACTGGAAATTAATAAGTAAAATGCTCTGTGGTGTAGGCAGTCCAATTTTAGAGTCCAAGGTCTTTTGGGGGGGGGGGTTAGTAATAAAGAATAATAAGTTTTCTTTTAGAAAAACAACCTGAAGTTGTTGACACCATTCCTGCAAATTAATACCATCTATTCTCACTTTTGGGAAATCATTGGGTAAATTCCCAATATTGTTAGATTCATTACTTACAACTGGAGGTAGTCCGTGATCTTGCAAGTGTTGATAGTTGCAGAATGGTGTGGGTATGCTTGCAACGAGTCTGAATGGCTCTCTCTGCTCTTCATGTCCTCCGAAGTTGTCTGCGTAGGTCTGCACATGCGCGGGAGAGGTTCTCGCTGCTGCAGCTCCCTCGTAGCGTTCCTCTTCCGATGAATCGGTCTCCGGTTCGATCTTGGGAGTCCAGGTGACAGCCGGTGCTTGCTTTCTTTCGCTGGAGCTGTCTCGTTTGAAGCCTTTGATTCCTGGTATCGTCTGCGGCATGGGAGAGAATTTGCAAAGTCCTCTGGGCTCAGGCGTTGTTGTCCTTGCTGTCCGGATTGAAGTGGGCAAGTTCTGAGGCGCCTGCTTGCTTGCTTGTCTTTTCTCCATTCTTCGGTCATCAGCTTCCGTTGATTTCTTCGTAATTCTCAAATTTGGGCCAAATGTTTTGAATAGTGTTCTCATGGCTGATTCGACTTTTAGTTCAATAGGGGTTTCTTCTGTGTCTGTATCAGATTCTTCTGAAAAGTAAAGTTTTTCTTTATTATTTTTTGCACTGTGTAGAGCTTTTCGCGCCAGAGATTTTGAATGATGCATTCTGATTGGCTCTGCTTCGCTCATCTTAGTGGTCGGTTGAAACCAAGATGGCTGCCATTCAAAATTTTGAGCGGGACCGCTGGTCTTTCTTTTCGTTATTTTTTCTTCTACAGATGATTCGCTCACCATTTTTGGGTCTTTGGATTCAGCTGTTGTGATGTGATTTTCTCCCGCTGCTCCGCTGTCTTTTATGAAGTTTTGGAGGTTCGCGGTGAGTTTCAGCAGTTTCAGTATCTCTGATTTGAGAGCGTTGTTTTCTATCTTGTTCACTTCTTGATCATTAGGTTCATCGATTATTTCTTGATCTGTTTCCATTTCTTTATCGTGTGCCCTGGTGTTGGGTCTTTCTCTTTCGTTTCTGGAGTTTTCTTTCTCTGGCATGTTTATTTATATTGAGTCAGTTAACCATCCTCTGCTACCAGCTTGTTGCAGTATTTTGAGGATCAGACTCAATAATTGATTTAAGAATAAAGTATTCAAACAAAACACTATTTATTTACAGTAAGCATTCTATATTCACTGAGTAATCGCAGATAGAAGCAAGTAGGAGGTGTATACAGCTCCTTTTATATACATAAGACGGAGCAAGCTGTGGGAGTGGTTACAAATGAATATATTAAGTGATGAAGAATAAGTTAACCCCTAATACCCCGAGTATATATACTATTTACATATTGGAGAATAAGGCATTTACTTGTGACAAATATACACCTAGGGTGTTTCTTGAGGGGGAGCAGAATATACTCTCCTTTTGCGTCCCCGTTTGCTGATTTCCTTTTACCTGCCAGTGCTTCTTTTTAAAAGGAGGCGGCCTAACGCTTTGGTACAGTTACCTCCATCGTGCGCTGGAGGGATCCAAGGCCCTTGGAGTGTCACAAAGCATCCATCCCTCGGCGCGTTTGGTGTGGCCAACCTATCTTCAGGCTTTTCTACTCCCCCAAGTCTCGGTTCTGCCCTGTGCAAACGCCCACCCATCCTCGCTCCATATGTGACAGGGGCAGAGGGAAGGGAGCTGCAGTTGTGGTTGGACCTTGTCCGATCTACCTGTACTTTGTCCTGTAGGAAGTTAGCACCCACCCCTTTTCCTAGAAGAATGAAATATTTTAGGAAATATTAAAAAGGCAGAATATTATGTTTCCTTGGTTGAGAAATGGAGAAACATGTTTTAAAGACAAAGCAACTCCCACCTTCCTGCCTCCCCCCACTTTGTTAATGGGCCAGAGGCAGAAACTCAATCTTTGACAATAGGACCCATCTGCAACACAATAGCAACAGAAACTAACACAATGGGATCCATCTAGGACAGAAACTCACCACATGGCACCTAGGAAGATTACATCAGCCAGCAAGGCTAGCTAAGACCCCCACCCCCTGGGAGTCTGACAACCAATCAGGATACTCTTTGGGGCCCCAGGAAGTTCAAAGCCAGAGAGAGCATAAAACCTGGGGACTCGCTGTATCTTGGCCCCTTTTCTGTTCAGGAACTCAAACCATGTGATCCTGTCCACCATGAAACCATCTTTCCAAGCGGTCTCCATGTTTCCAGTGTCTTTTTCCCCACTTGGAGCTGAACCCAGAAGGATATTTCTTCCAACAGTCCGAACTACCTGAACTTGGAAGTAAGTGCCACTAGAATCGGCTTGGGGGAAAAAGACTTAATCTAGTCTAAAATTATGTCTTATCCAAATTCCCTTTCGTGGCCTCTTAGTATCAATCAGCCATTTCTCTCACTTTTTCCTGCTCCTCCATTGCCTCGCTAAGACTCATTGCCTCTTTAGACAGATCGTCATTAGAAGAGAGAAACACAGAGTATTAATCTGAAAGTTTATTCTATATTTGCAGCATTTGATAGATGAAGAAATACTTGTTTAAAATCACTATCCCTAGATTAGTTACACTTTAACACCCCACCCCACCCCCCACCTTTTCTGTCCTTGCTACCCTGGATGCTGGAAGATGCTGACTACTGATTTCAAATGTTTGCCAGTCCCTCCAGAGGAAGCAGTCCAGGGTTAAAAGCATATCCTTGAGTTTTGTCACAGCTACTAGGAGCCCAGATGTTAGAAAAACACCTGCTCCATTGGCAAATACCTTGCCTTGGAGGGCCACAACCATGGAATATGGAGACTTCAGTCCTAAGTGTGTAGCAAGGACAAATGGTATGCTAACTAAAAGAAGGTGGTGTGCACATATCAGGTCAGCTCTCACTGTTTTCCAATTACAGCTTCTGTAAAACTCACTTTGACAAATATATATTCTTTCTATCATTAGATTTATACAACTCATTAGACCAAAATGTAGAGATGGCTTGTCCCTTGCTATATGAACCCAAGTAAATCAGAGTTGCCTTATCAGGGAGATGGGCGGCATATGAATTTAATAAATAAATTTCAATATGTATTATTTATTTATTAAATTTGTTTGTTTCCCCATCTCACTGCAGGATCCACATATTGTTCATAGACCACGTTTCCATTGCGTCGTAGACAGGAAACCATGATTCAGCATGTCTGGTTTAGGATGTTGCCGTACCCAATCTATGTGAAATTCTCAAGGGAGAAGTTATGAGAATTACCCTGGTAGCCATTAAAAATTCCCCCTACCCGATGGCACCTGCAACAAACCATAATCTATTTTTCTAACATGGCTAAAGTTGAAGGTCTTTCACCCTTCCTTTCTCCTCTTAAGTTGACACCAAAAGATCTTGCTGCCTGAGGTCAAGATCAAGATTGGTATTGGTAAAGGTTGTTCTTGCCCTCCCAGACAGCAGAACTGCTGGGATGCCCAGGACAAATTGCTGGAAAGCTTTTGTACTGCTTCCTTGTAAAGCCAACATGCCAAAGGTGGATGCCTCATTATCCCTGCCCAGTGCTAGGACTGTAGCAGTCAGATGTTGGAATAGGAACTGGGAGACCACAATTCAAGTCCACCCTCAGCCATAGAAATTCCCTGGATGACTTTTGGCAAGCTACTTTCTCATATTCACTTCATAAACTCCCAGGCTATTGTAGAAACATCAATACAAATCCTCTGTTCTAAAGAAAACACTACATTAATACAGTTTACACCAAACTAAGTATTACTGTATAGTAGTTTCTTTCAATTGGGCATATGCGAGAGCTCAGCCTGAGTTTCCAGCCAGCATACAAAGGGCAATGCTGGCTGGGGATTATGTACAGTCAGGTCCAATAGATTTTTAAATTAACAGGTACAGAGAGGTGGATTTATAGGATTCTATTAGTAATAACACCAGGCTAGAACCTGGGAGACTGGGAGTTCTAGTCCTGCCTTAGGCACAAAGCCACCTGAGTGACTTTGGGCCAGTCAGTCTCTCTCAGCCCAGGAAGAAGGCAAGGACACTTATTGCTAAAAGAAAAATCTTGTGAGGAAAACTACAAGGACTAGTCTTGCCTATTGCGTCACCAAGAATCAACCTTTAGTTTTGTTAGAAATACTGTACTCATTCCCTTTATGTTTGCTGTTTTCCAAACATAAAGACCCTTTTATGTTTTCAGAACTGGACAACAGGATTGCTCATTGCTTCTTTAATCTAGAATAGTAGGTATAATCAAGTAATCACTACTCCTGCAAGTGACTTAAGTGTTCAAGGTACAACCTCCATGGTGAAATTTAACTCTAAACTAAAAGTGTCCATGGTTAAAATGACAGACCTGAATTTTGAAATTTTCTGCTTCACTCCCAATACCTGCTTATCATATATCACCTCAACTGATCTTGCAAATATCCTTTGGCATTGCAGTACAGTTCTTTGAGAATTTACTGTTGACTGCTTAAAACATGCTGGATATTGAATAAATCTCTCTCTCTCTCTCTCTCTCTCTCCCCCCCCCCCCTTTATCTCTTAAAGAGAATGTCTTTGACCCTGTCGTTCAGGCTGCAGCAAAGCACACAAGTTTTATATAGTGTCCCTTACAAGGTCTGAGTCATTTCTTTCCAAACACTTGGCCTGTTTATTTAAACAGGATCCTCAATCAGTAGATGACTATTTCTTCTTCCATTCTGCAGATCAATAATATTTATAAGGAAATAAATACATTTTATTCAAGGTCCTGAGTAAAATGTATAAGACAAAATAAGCTGCAATTTGTATACTTTAGGATGGCTAAAGCAAAATGTTTTTAACATATAAGTTACAAAATTCACTTACTTTAGGTGGCTTTTAAATTACCATGAATTAGACAAATAGAGAATAAGTCTTTCGATGATTACCCATAATAGCTAAATTGGACCTTCATGCTCAAAGCTAGTCTGTCAATTATTACATTTTGGGAACAATCTTTTGCAGACGGAAAAAAAACTATCAGCTTTGCAGCTAAGTGCTGCTTCTCAGAAGCAACTGACATAACCCCAACCAAGTATACTTTGTTTTCTCTTTATCAGGACAAGCTTTAGTCCAACCAGCTTCTGATACAAGCAATAGCTACCCAGGTGTGCCTGTAAAGCAAAAAAAACAACAACAACAACAACAACAACAACAACAACAACCCAGGTTGAAAACAATGTTATTTTCTATAGATGAGGAAGAAGCAGTGGTGACATCAGGAAGAACTCCAGAGCAAATTCAGGGCTCCAATCAATATAAAAGAGCAAAACAGCCTCCAGATGCAACCAGGCTGTCTTACAGAATTACACTGGAAATCAATGGAGGAATATACACTGAGATCTCCCTTTCCATGACACTAAAATGTTCCCAACTACGCTGCTGCAGACAAATGGAACAGTATCTAATGAAGTATGATCTATGTAAGCTTATATGATAATAATTTATAAGTGTTCAGGTACATCTTGCTTTCAAATATCTTAACTCCCATCACAGGTCTACAGGAGAAGACATGGGCTTTGTTTCCTCTGGCAACAGATTCTTTAGAAACAAAAACCGTGGAAAACAGATTACTTAGAAACAAAAGCCATCCTTCAGATCATCCCAAGTGATGTTTTGTTGTGGCTGAGAAGCCATGCATGGGGCCAGTGTAATATAATGGCATGTTATATTGACAGGAAGTTTCCACTCTCCACTCTCTAAAGACCCCCTATGTAAAATCATAATTGGCCATTTTGGAAGTAACTCTGAGTGAGACAGTCTGAAAGGCTGCTGTGCCTCTTCCTGTTACAGAACTAATCATACGGTTGGAGTCAATATAAAAGTTTTCGACTTTCTGTTTTAATTCTTCCTCAAATAAATGACCTCTAGGCCAGTTTGGCCTTTCTGGGGCATTCTGTATGCTTTGAAGAAGGTTGAGGGGGAAGCTCGAGAAGTTTAGCCCCTTGCACACGACCTTGAAATTTCGTGAGGGACGGAGCTGAGAATAAGGAGCCTGGCTAAGTAGCTTCCCTTTCGTGTCAGCCTCTCTCCAGAGAAGAATGGCGCCGCACGGCAGCTGCACCAATAGAAGTGCGAACCCAACAGTCTCGTCTCAGAGTCGTGGAAGCCCACCACAAATGCGAAAGCACGATGGCGCACCTGCAATCCGGCGCAGCGAGGAGCTGGTACCTGAGCAAGGCCCGGCGGGTAATGTGCCATAACGCACCTCCTTTCAAGGTCTTTCAAGTTAGAGTTAGGGTATTTCCTGTGTCTGCTGCCACCCCACCCCAGTGCCAAGCTGCAGAGCAGGCCAAGTAGGCGACAATCCTGCCACTTGTGCGCCTAGAGACGAAGGCGGGCGCAAGGACAGAGGCACTCCCCTCTTCATCATAGAACCGGTTGAAGATTGTAACAAATGGTTTGCCATCGATTTCTCGGTGAAGACGTGGAGGCAAATCAAATAAGGGGAAGGAGGGAAGAAGATGGGGTAGACGGGCGTGGGATGAGAATTAACAAAATCAACCATTCAGCCGACCTTCTTCCCCCTCTGACTTCGGAAGCGCTGGCACTTCTTTCTGGTCACCCCTCGAGCAGCAGCATCTTCTAGGTTTTGCTCGAGGACGTGAGCTTGCGGTGAGAAGCTGGGTTAGTAGTGAAACTATCCTGCTGAAACCTCGGCAAGAATCTCTAGAGATTCTCAGTCATCCAGGTCATGGTTGTCCCAAAGGTGCTTTTTCAGGAGGCAACTGGACTTTCTTGTTTTTTCTTTGGAAGACGTTTAGCTTCTCATCCAAGAAGCTTCTTCAGCTCTGACAGGATAGTGGGGAATGGAAGGATTTTCTGGATAGAATTCCCTATGCAGCATGTCCCTAGGGAATTCTGGGAGTTGAAGTCCACACCTCTTAAAATAGCCAAGGTTGAAAAACAGTGTTAGAAAGTTCCTTTTACTGTTTGTTTTACGTAAGATGATGAACATGTCCGGAGCAGGAATAAAAAAAGCCAATAATCTTTCCAGTGGAGTTCGACCCCTGAATACAGAAGCTTGCCCAGCTTTCTTCCAGCCCTCACTCAAACAGGTCTCACCAGTGGTGGGATTCAAATAATTTAACCGGTTCTCTGCCCTAATGACCAGCTGGGTGGGCATGTGACTGGGTGGGTGTGGCCAACTTGATTGGTCTTACCCTTAGGAAATTTCTCCTTAGTCCAACTCACAATAAAATAGCACTGTTCCAATATTTAGAATAGAATAGAATAACAGAGTTAGAAGGGGCCTACTTGGATGTCTTCTAGTCCAACCCCCTGCTTAGGCAGGAAACCCTACACCACTTCAGACAAATGGTTATCCAATCTCTTCTTTAAAACTTCCAGTGTTGGAGCATTTACAACTTCTGGAGACAAGTTGTTCCACTGATTAATTGTTCTGTCAGGAAATTTGAGGGGCTCCTACAAAAATGATCACCCAAAGGTAATAAACTACACCAGCTGGATTCATAATTAAACCAAATTCCAACATTAAACCAAATTCCAACATTACATCTTAACTCCATATATTAACCCAGCCAAAGATTTGAACTGTAGATTTACCATTCCAACTTTGATGAGTGTTCCATCAGCAACAAAAGGCAACCAAAGACATACAATAGTCCTCAATTTATGACAGTAATGGAACCTGCCCATTTGTGTCGGACGTCGAGGACTATGTTAAATGATGTGCATAATTAATGACCTCCATGTCCCTGCTTTCCCCAATGCATTTGTTAAAAAAAAAATGCATGGGTTGTTAGGTAGAGTATGGGATGACTCAAGGGTGGGAGAAACTGTGGGAGGCCTAGTGCAGGCACAGGTGCACCCAGGAGGCCTCCCCCACCCTCTGAGATATGCCATGCTCTGCCTCCTGCCCCTTGGGTTCCCCAAAGACCTATGGGCCTCCTCCATACCCTACCCTATCACAATCGCACACTTACCTTTTGAAGATATCCAGAGCTCAGGAAGTTGGAGTAAAGAAGGCTGTTCCCTTGCTGGGCCATTGCAGAGCCACATGGCACAATTGAGAAGGAATTCTGTTGGATTTGCTTCCCTCGCAATCCTTTCCTCCCCAGCCAGTGTAAATCAGCACAATTTCTTCTTAGCTCCCTGAATGCCAGCTTAATGCAACAGGGCTTTTGGTCCATTGCAATGCTTAACTCTATTGCCTTATGCTGGCGTTTGGGGAGCTAAGGAATCCTAGGAATCCTTAGCTCCCCAAACGTGAGCATAACGCAACAGAGCTTTTGGTCCATTGCAATCCTTAGCTCCCTGAACACCAGCATAATGCTTCACCCCTTTGAAAGTGTAGGGAAACAATAAAAATAGAAAATAAAATACTGATATACTAGATTTAGTAAAAGCTTGTTATTCTGTAATCATTAGGTTCCTGTAACATATATATTGTGCTTTTTGTATCACATATATTATTCCTTTCTATTTGTATCTCCTGTTACAAACATATTGTCATTAGGCCTCTGAAATGTATCTGGTATTTGTCAAACGTTTTTCCTGCCATTTGACCTGCTCATATCAATCTCTTTCTGTGCCACCTAAAAACATGGTACGTATCTGTTGGAACTCCAGCCATCAACAAAGGGGTAATTTACATCTCAATCTTAATTTATGTTTGATCTGGATAAAATCTTGTCTTCAGGAGCCAGGGGCTAAGTGGCCAATTAAGTAAACAAAGATAAGACTAATTGGAAGTTTAGATTCCTTTGCAGGGCAACAAAGGATACACAAACATAAATTAAGAGGCCAGAATTGGGGATCTAATTGTTGCTTTAAAGGTATAAAACGTGGTTACATCTTCTCTGAAGGTGTGAACCCTCCCATATACATATCTCTTTGTATGTGTTTGGAATGGTTTTACCCAGCCTTTTGTCTTTGATCAAAGATTAAATGTTGATTCTTATTCAAGCCTCCGTTTAAGTCTTTCTTTTTGGTTCACTGAGAGCTTAAGCGTATAGCCGGACCTTACAAAAGAAATAAGCTGCTTTGCTGAATTACTCCATAAAGCACAAATGCTGCCTCCTCATGCTGGATACAAAAGCCTGCATTTTGTAACCTGATCTGGCTGTGCTGACACAGAGGTCCGCCTGATTCGCCAGTTGCGTCCCTTTCTGGATCGGGACTCGTTACGCACGGTCACTCATGCCCTCGTCACCTCCCACCTGGACTATTGTAATGCTCTCTACATGGGGCTCCCCTTGAGGAGCACCCGGAGGCTCCAACTGGCGCAGAGTGCGGCCGCGCGGGTGGTAATGGGAGCGACATGGCGCTCCCATGTAACACCTCTCCTGCGCGAGCTGCACTGGCTCCCGGTGGTCTTCCGGGTGCGCTTCAAGGTTTTGGTTACCACCTTTAAAGCGCTCCATGGCTTAGGGCCTGGTTATTTACGGGACCGCCTACTACCACCAATAGCCTCCCACCGGCCAGTACGCTCTCATAGAGAGGGACTCCTCCGGGTGCCGTCAGCCAAACAGTGTCGACTGGCGGCCCCTAGGGGGAGAGCCTTCTCTGTGGGGGCACCTACCATCTGGAATGAGCTCCCCCCGGAGATACGGAGGATCCCGGATCTGCGCTCCTTCCGCCGTGCTGTGAAGACCTTTTTATTCCATCAAGCGGGCTTGGCCTGATCTCTTCCCTTTTTAAATATGTAAATTTTAATCTGTTTTTAAATTATTGGGGTATTTTAATTTGTCTGGGCCAAAAAGTTTAATTTGATTTTATCGGGTTTTTAAATTTTGTGTATTTATGTATTTTATTGTTGGCTGTTCACCGCCCTGAGTCCTTCGGGAGTAGGGCGGTATACAAATCAAATAAACTAAACTAAACTAAACTAACAATGAAGCTACTTTGGTTAGAACAGGGGCTCAGGTTTCAAAACAGGCTGAAAAGAGGCTGCTAGAATTTTCCCACATGGCCTGCTGCTTCACAGCCTCCTGAGTTCTGTAGATCTTCAGAAGGTAAGTGTGGGATTGTGAGGGGTGAAAGAGGACCATTTGGAATCCAGTGGGGGAGAAAGGCCCAGTGCCTTTGGGGACAAGTTGGGGTGGGAGGAATAGATAGGTGGACGTGCTGCAGCATCTCTGCAAAGTTAAGAATTCTACAGAACCCACCCAGACATTCATAAAGGTGAATGATCGTGTAGGTTCTGTAGAATTTGTAACTTTGAAACTGGGTTGTGTATCTTCCTAAAATTATTTACACGTTTGAAGTCCTGGTGAAGCTGAACACATGGGTTTGAGAGAGAGAGGTATTTATACCCTCTCTTGGGCCTTGCCCTTGAGCTTCCTGTTCCTGTGCAAGAAATGTATTCTATTAGTTGTTGTCAGACTCCCATGTGGAGTCATGTTTGTCTGAATCAAGTTTGGTTGAACCTTGGGCTGATGTAATATCCCCAGGTGCCATGTGGCGAGCTCTGCTGCTAGATGGGTAGAGGGCTAATCCTATTATGTTTTGAGGGTGAAGGTCTTTGGTCTTGTAGATAGGCTGGCACCAAAATATCTGCTGGGGGCAGGGAGCTGAGGCTGAGTTTCTGTTTCCTTTAAGATTTTTATTTCTTTTTTAGGGGAAATATTCTGCCTTTTTAATATTTCCTAGAATATTTCATTCTTCTAGGAGAGGGGTGGGTGCTAATTTTCTCCAATACAAAAGACGCCTGTATTTGAGTTTTGGATTTATGCATTTCCATGCAATGCATTATTGCACCTACTAACCAGACCCCTCCTGTTCCTGTCGGAGGCACAGTTTTAAGGCACGTCTGCATTGAAAGGATTAGCTGGTGACATCACCATTGCCCCAGGGATGCCCATGGGGACTCCTTTCATGTCCCCATCAAGGAGCTGGAGTGAATGACAGGAGCTCATCCTGCCACACAGCAGCACTCAGGTCTCAAACGCGGGCTTGCTAACCTCCAACCAAGCATCCCAACCATGTGAGCCACCATGCTCCCACCTACTAGTGAGAGGGTAATTATCAACAAAAGCAACCCTTTTGAAAAGAACATCCTTTGTGTTTCCATTGGATTCAATGGAAGCATGCCTAGGTGAACAAGCTGTGTATATAAAGAGTACTCCAAGCAATCCGCAGGAAACCAGCTACATCAAAGGACTGTATTCCAACATGGATTAAATGCAACATAATTTGCATCAATAGCTTGGCATTGCTTATATATATGTTAATTCATTAGCTGAAGTATATGTGTAAGAAACAGACACATTAAAAGCTGGCACCGGTTTCTTGATCTATTTTCAAGGCAGCCCTATGGTGTAAAAGAGATCTGAACATTAAAGCACTATCAGTTCACAAGATGTAAGCCACACTGGCTTGAGAATGGTTTAAATGAGACACTTCTGATGCAGAGTCTCTGCCCAGATGGCTTGAGAACATCCTTGAACACATAGTCTCGATGGGCAGAATGGGACAATAAACTGGGCACATGACTGTGCCCACTTCACCACAGCTGACCACCACAGCTGACCCATCGAGGGAATTTATCCTTGGCTGGCCCTCCGCCAGTGCTCCTCCCCTGCACCCTTGTCCTGGGTGATTACCTAAGGGACACTGGTCCCCAGCCAATCCACAGCATGGGACAAATAGCTGCGTGTCCTGGCTGTGCCTTCCCATTGGACACAGTCCCACTGGCTCGGCTTCCTGAACTGGAAACTGGAAAAGTTGTGGGGGGCAATGTGTTGTTTCCCCTGGCAAGAAGCAGAATAATATGACCCACTGCTGCCTTCCAGACATTCCACGTTGTTGCAGGGAGTCTCTTGACTGAATGCTGCAGATTCATGGCAAGGCAGCATGGTGTTTCTGAAAGGGAGAGATTAGCTAATAATAGAGTCCTTCGAAGCACATCCAGAAATCAGGAATTTGTTTTCAGTTTCAGGATCAGACGTTCTGCGTTCTGAAGAATATGTCAAAAAAGTTTGCATAACAAAGCCCCCAAGGAAGAGGCATGATGAATTTGAAAGACCCCAGATGGACATCATAGTGCAAAAGGAGATTTTACTGCAGCTTTAGCTTCTTGAACTAAACCACATCTGCATAAAGTATACAAATGGTTTCATAGCCAAAGGGCCCAATTAAGCCAGTAATTGGCATTTAACTACTATCATTTCCCATTAACACTATCAACTCCATGAGAACTTCAATATTTTGGATAAATATATCAGGAATGACATGTGGAAATTCCTCACCTTCTGTGAAGCAATCTTCAGTTGAAATACGAGAATTTTCTTTAGCAAAAATTATTTCACTTAAGGAAACCACTTTATAATCAATTTCTAATATGAAGCTGAAGAAAAAAATATGTTCCATCAGAATCTTAGGGGAACAGAAACTATAGTCTGCAGACAAGCAATTAAAAGAGATTACGAACAGCTAGAGAAGAAAGTTAAAGAATTGGGAGCACAAGTGGTGTTTTCATCTATACTTCCAACAAAAAGCCAACATCCAATGAGAGAGCAAAGGATTTTAGAAGCTAACCATTGGCTTAAAAACTGGTGTTGTCAACAGAACTTTGGCTTCCTAGACCATGGTCTGCATTACCTAGATGAAGGGCTACTGGCAAGGGATGGACTGCACCTCACAAGAACTGGAAAGCATATATTCAGAAAATGACTGGCTCATCTTATCAAAAGGGATTTAAACCAGTGGTGAAATTTAAAAAAAAAATCCCTACTGGTTCTGTGGTTGAGGCGGGTGGCGAGTGGGCGGCGGCTCTAGGGCAAGGCTGGAGCCAGGGAATGATGCATTCCCTGACCCGGTTGAGGTGGGCGGCAAGCAGGTGGTGGCTCCGGGGCCTCAGGAAATCACATGTCCCTGGGCCCCGGACCCCAACCCAAGGCAAAAGGCGAGTAGGTATCATGCATTGGTTACCTTTGGTGAGCTGAGCAGGCGAGGCGACTGGTGAGGCGAGTAGCTGCACCGCGTGGCAAAGGGAACTTATATAGGGCGGGGGTGGGTGGAGTGGCCAGAAGCACCAAGCGAGCCGGAAGAGGTGACCGGGTAACCGGGTGGGTGTGGGTGGGTCCACTAGGGATGATTGCTACTGGTTTGGCAAACCTATGCCAATCATCCCTACTGGTTTGCCAGAACTGGTCCGAACTGGTAGGATTTCACCCCTGCTTTAAACTAAAATTGGGGTGGGTGGCAATCTTCACGACCTTTAGAACCTAATTCCAAGCAATAACCACTAGATAACCAATCACATGAGGAAGGGAGTAAAGAGAAAAATGAAATAAAAAAAAACATAACAAAATAGAGAGTGATGGAAAGGATGGAAATCCCAGTTACAAAGTTAGAGATATAAGAAACATACTCAAGACCCATAAAGAACTCAAATGCCTATACACTAACGCAGAAAGTTTAGGGAACAAACAGGGTGAAGTTAAAGTATTAGTACATGAAGGTAGATATTATATACAGTAGTTGCCATTACTGAAGCTTGGTGGGATGAAACTCATGACTGGAATGTACTGATAGAAGGATACAAACTATTCAAAAGAAACAGACCTAACAAAAGAGGAGGTGGAGTTGCATTATATATAAAAGATCACTACATCTCTACAGAAATACTCAAAACCAAGGATGAAAATCATCTAGATTCCATATGGATCAATATAAAAGGGGGAAAATGACATTGCTATAGGTGTATACAACAGGCCACCCAACCAAGCAGAAGAAATAGATGAACTATTTGCTAATCAATTAACAAATGTATGTAGGAAACATACAACAGTAGTAATGGGAGACTTTAACTACCCTGATATCAACTGGGAGACAAACTCTGCAGCAAGTGGGAGATTGAACAGATTCCTAACCAACTTACCTTACAACTTTGTCATCTAAAAGGTAGATGATAGAACTAGAGGAAAAACTATACTGGACCTAATGCTTACTAATAGAGAAGAAGTGATAGAGATATAGTTGAAGTTGCCGGAACCTTGGGTGAGAGTGACCACGTCATACTGGAATTCAATATAATGCAAACACAAGCAATAGAAAATAATCCAACTAGTGTCTTAAACTTTAAAAGAGATGATTTTAACAAACTCACAGAAACCCTAAGCAGAATTTCATGGATAAAAATCCTAAAGGGGAAAACAACTCAAGAAGCATGGGAAACACTGAAAAATATGATCATAAAAGCCCAGTCCAACACAATACCACTGAAAAAGAAAAACAAGAAATCCAAGAAGAAACCAGCATTGCTGCACAAAGATCTCTCTTATGAGCTGAAAGACAAAAAGGATATGTACAAATAATGGAAAGAAGGAAACATAACTAAGGTAGAATATCAGCAGAGAGCCTGAATCTGCAAAGAGGAAGTCAGGAAAGCAAAGGATCAGAATGAACAAAGACTTGCAACAAAAGTCAAAGATAATTTAAAAAGTTTCTTTCAGCATATAAATAACAAGAAAAAAGTCAAGGAAACAGTCGGTCCACTAAAGAGAGAAGATAGCAAGGAAATAACAGGCAGTAGAGAGAAAGCAGAGCTGCTTAATTCATTCTTTGCATCAGTCTTCACACAAAAAGAAACTATAGCCCAACCTACCAAAAACATAACTGTAAAAGACAGACTGGAAATTAAAATTAAAATAAGAAAATGGTAAGAGAACACCGGTGTGAGACTTTGATGAATATAAATGTGGGATAGACAGCCTCACTACCAGATGGATTTGTAATGGGCTGACAAACCATACTGTTCTGACCTAGGCTTCCTGAGACAGTAAAAAGCACATGCTTAGTCCCAAAAACCCTCTTTTTATTTCAACGGCTGTGAATTACTGTATGTTCATTCACAGCCCGTAATGAGTCACAAATAGTTTGTAGAGAGTCCAACAGAAGTCTGCCACTGTCTTTCGGGATAAGGCTGATAAGCACTGGCACTGGCTGGGGACGGTCAGGTTGGCAGAGCAGACAGGCTGGCCATTCTGGAACAAGGAGGGATCTATGTAAGACCGGATGGACTTGCATCGAGCGTGGCAATGTCAGACGGTAGGCGACCGGGTTGATGACTGCTTCAACAGGGAACGGGCCAAGGTACCAGTGGTCTAGCTTCCTGACTGGCCGGTCTGACAGAAGGTGCCTGGTGGACAACCATACCCGATCCCCCACAGCCAACGGCGGTGGCACCCACCAAGATCGGTCCGTGACTCTTTTATAGTCCTCCTTGGCTTTCTCCAGATACTGTCGCACCAATTGATGGACGGCCTGCAACTTGGACAGATAGTCAGTAGCTGCCAGAACCGGTGAGTTGAGTTGCATGAGGGGAAAGAACCGAGGATGATACCCCACATTGGCCAAGAAAGGGGTCGTTTGCGTGGAGGTGTGCTGCGAGTTGTTGAACGCGAACTCTACTACTGCCAAATAATCTGACCAATTGTCTTGCTGCTGGTTCACAAAGCAGCACAGGTATTGCTCCAGGATCCCAATGTCTTTCTCAATCCCGCCGTCAGTTTCCGGATGATGCGCCGACGACAGGCAGATTTTCACATCTAAGGCCATCATCAGCCCTTTCCAAAACTGGGCTGTAAATTGAGCCCCTCTGTCTGAAACGACCCTATCAGGTAGGCTGTGCAGCCAGAAGATATGTTGGATAAACATTCGTGCAGTGGTGCGAGCCGTCGGTAACCGACGACATGGAATAAAATGCGCCATCTTCATCAGCATGTCAACCACCACAAACACGGTCGTGAATCCAGAAGATGGAGGCAAATCCATCAAGAAGTCCATGGAAATGGTGCCCCAGGATCTCTCTGGTGTCGGCAATGGCTGGAGCAGCCCTGAGGGGGCTCCTGTTGCTGACTTGGCCTGTCGGCATCAAACACAGGACATGACGTAGGCCTGGACATTGTGTCGGTTCAATGTCTTAAAGAGGCCGAAGTGCCCCGCCACAGGATTATCATGGCACTGTGACAGGATAAGTCCCCGGAGCAGCCCCAGTGGCACATATAGCCTGTCTCGGTACTGCAAGAGGTCCTCGGTAAATGTCCATGGAGAGGTGGGCCCCACCTCTTCCTTCCATTGCTCCATGTAAGCATCATGCCACTGCGCTTCCCGTATCTGAGCCCGTAAGTCCACTGGTTCCTGAACTGCGGAGAAAGACTCTACAGGCAAAACTGTCCGGAGCGGAAATGGGTCTTCGATGTGGGAATACTCTGGTTTCCTTGAGAGCGCATCTGCCCTTCCGACCACTGGGGATGTAGGTGACGTGGAAATTGAACCTGGTAAAGAAGAGGGACCACCAATCTGGCGTTGGTTCAGTTTCCGGGTGGTCTGCAGGAACTCCAGGTTTTTGTGGTCCGTCTGGACCTCAATTTGACGTCGGGCCCCCTCCAGATGATGTCTCCAGGCCTCAAACGCTGTCTTAATGGCCAGTAGCTCCTTCTCCCAGATGGTGTAGTTGTGCTCGGAAGAGTTAAGCTTCCGCGAATAATACGCGCAAGGGAAGAGGGTACCACCGGACGTGTGAGCCTGGAGTAACACCGCTCCAGCAGCAACACCTGAAACATCCACTTCCACTACAAATGGACGGTGGGGGTCAGGATGTTTCAAGATGGGCTCCTTCATGAATGCCTGCTTCAAGGCCTGGAATGACTGTTGCTTGGGGGTACTTCACAGGAACGGGACCTTTTTCTGAAGGAGCCGAGTGAGGGGTGCGGTCAGGGAAGCGAAGCCGGGGATAAAGGTCCGATAGTAGTTGGCAAACCCGAGGAGTCGCTGGACATCCTTCACTCGCCGAGGAGGTTGCCAACTACGCAAAGATTCGACCTTGCTTGGCTCCATGGCAATGCCCTCAGGAGAGAATCAATGCCACAGGAACTCGATGGTGGACTGGAATAACTGGCATTTTTCTAGTTTCGCATACAAGTGATTCTCCCAGAGCCATTGCTAGACCAAGCGTAGGTGCTGTTGGTGGCTCTCCTGGGAGGGAGAGTATATCAAAATGTCATCCAAATAAATCATGACAAACTGGTCCAAGAGATCCCAGAAAATGTCGTTCATAAAATGTTGGAAGATGGTGGGAGCATTGGTAAACCAAAATGGCATGACCGTATACTCGAAATGTCCATACCTGGTGCCGAACGCCATCTTCCATTTATCCCCGGGCCGGATCTGAACAAGTTTATAAGCTCCATGCAGGTCCAATTTGGTGAACATGGTAGCCTCCCAGAGCCGTTCCAACAGTTCAGGAATAAGGGGCAGAGGATACCGATTGTGCACCGTGATGGCGTTTAATTTACGGTAGTCGCAACAAAGCCTCAAGTCTCCGGTCGTCTTTTTCATGAACAAGACCGGGGCGGACAGTGGTGACGACGAGGGCCGGATAAAACCCCGAGCCAGATTTTTGTCCAGAAAGTTCCGCAATGCGGCCAACTCAGGGTCCGACATCGAATACAAATGCCCCACTAGGAGTGGTTCGTCTGAAATCAAATCAATGGGGCAGTCATATGGCCGGTGTGGGGGCAATTGGTCTGCCTCTGTAAGGTTCCGGAATGGCGCTTTGAAATTAGACTCCAGGCAACTGGGTTCCTAGTTGTAGAGATCTTTATCAGGCCCTCCGGCACGTTCCAACAATCACCAACTTTCCAAATGAGATATTGTCAGCACTTTCGCTCAGTGCTCCCCACCACCGTTTTAAAGGCTCCCGTGCTCCACCCGTGACTCCACCCCTTGGCCCCACCCCCATCTCGCATTTCTTTTACAGTTAACCCACATCTGACCAAGCAAGCCAACCTACACCAAACCTAGCCTGCTTTAACTCCGCTTTTCCTCTAGGCTCATCAGACCAGCCGAGGCTTGGCTTGGCTTGGCTTGGCTCTGTGCAGGCAAGGCCCCAAAGTTCAGCTGCTTCCAGGGCCTGCCTCTCAGCTATGCAGTGGTGGTGCAGGCTTTGGTGGCAATCACAGCGGTGGCAGCAGGCTTCTGATGCCTAGGCTGGGCGACCGGACATACTTCTGAGCATCACCAGGTCAGCTCCCCAGTCCTGCCTGAATGACAGCTCCAAGTCGCGAGGCATGGCGCAGTGCTGCTGACAGCCTCCTGCTCGCTGAAGACATCCACAAAGTCCACTAGGTTGGAAGGCAAGGACACCCTGGGTGGACTTAGCAACTGGCCTATGCAGACTTGGCGGGTGTGGTCCATGCATTGCAGGCTCGGGAAAGAGATGAAATTCTGGGACCATTAGATTTGAGGATTGTGCATCTGGAGCCAAGCCAAGCCAAGCCAAGCCCAAGACCACGGGAAAATGCAGGCTGTAGGTAATATAGAACTGGATGGCCTCCTCATGAGAACCGATGGTCAGGCGCAAGGGTTGCGTGGCGGCCTTAATAGGCCCAGAGAGAAGCACCCGGCCATCAATGGTCTCCACAAGCATAGGAGGATCCACTGGACACTGAGGGACTGCATATTTGTCTGCAAAGGCCACGTCCATAAAGTTTGTGGTAGCTCCGGAGTCAACCAAGGCATGAGCTGGAATCCCCTGAGGATTACTTGTTGTGGCCTGCCAGCAGCCTGTGAGGATCGTGGCTGATCCTGACGACGAGGAGGCTGGTGTGGTGTTGCGCCAGCAGCCTGCGCAGCCGGCGCTCATGTCGCACAGTGAGGAGGCTGAAGAGGATGTGGTGCCAGAGGCAGAGACTCAGCCAGGGCCTTCAGAACCTCCAGAGGCTCCTTCAAGTGGAGAGAGCAAAGTGGAGGAGCCTCTTCTCAATGCTCGAGCATGCAGGGCTGCCAAAAGGCAGGAGTGGCTACTCAGGAGGAGGAGGTCTCCTCGAGAGTAAGGCTTGAGGATAATTGGCCACTCCCTTAGCCTATTTAAGTCACATGCGGTTAGTAAGTTTCTTGCTGGAAACAACTTGTAATTATCATCAGAGCATTTTTGGAAAAGTCTTTTTTTTTTCTTTTCTTAAAACTTTTATTTCATAGTCAACATACATCTTAAACAAAAAATCAATCATATATATATATATAATATTTCCCCCCCTCCCTTCCCCCCTCCCATCCCAACCCCCACCCCCCTCCCCGGACTTCCCAGAACAAGTACAGGGTAAAAACATTTAACAAACCTTAATGAAAAACCCCACAAACTAACTATCTATAGATTTATCTATCACTTGTACTTTAACTCTCCTTGTTCAAAACAAAATATAACTTTTCTTGCTTAAAGGTAGTTAATCCCAATTAGTTCAACAATAAACAAACAATTTAAAGCCCTTGAAAATATATTGAAAAATCTATAGCCTTGAATTTAACATCCAAAAGGAAATTTCTCATTTAATCCATTACTTAAAATAATTTTTAAATATAATCCATCCAATCATAACCAAAGAGATCATATCCTTGTTCACGTTTATATAACAGTTGAAACCTCCAGTCATTTAACATCCAAAAGAAAATTTCTTTTTTAAAAATCCGTTTTTATAACAGTTGAAACACCCAGTCATAAGTAAAGAAAAAAAAAATTCAAAACCAAACAAATCATATCCTTAGTAAAAATCTTGAGTACCAATACAATCATTCACCATGTTATCCTGCCTAACAAAGAGGAATAAAATTCTTCCACTTCCATTTCCCCCTGGTTTTTTTCCAAGCCTTCTTCTTCCGCTTTATTCCACCATCTTTTATTTTTACAAGCTTTTGTGTATTCAACTGTAATTTTATCTTCCAGTCCTGTGCAGCTCGCAAAGTAATTCCTTTTAAGCAACACACCTCTTTAAATAGGATTAAAAGTCCATTTTTGTAGAGAAATTGTAATGTTCCATTTCTAATCCTTCTTGATATCTTGAAAATCCAAGCTTCTCCCAGCACTTTTCCTCTCATCTGCGTCAAAACCTCTGGATAGATCTCTCTTCATATCTCCGGATTAACCTCCTTCAAGCCCATCAGTTTATTCATAGTTTGAAAAACATCCTTTCCATGTTCCTCAGGCGCTTTTTGTTCTTCCTCCTCTTTCAACATTGCAACTTTATTAGCAATTTGAGTAATAAACTTCTCAAAGATCTCAGCCAGTCTTTCCATAAATGATTTTTGCCATGCATCCACAAAGTCCACTGTCAGTATTTGTACACTTGCTGAATTATCTGCTGAGAAACCTCCATTCTCTTCAAAAATCTTTACTTCTGCCATCTTTTCTTATGCTGCAAACTTCATTCAGCAAAGCTTCAAAGTACTGACAGCTATAACTGTCACTGCGTTATTTTATTTGCCAGCTGAACTCATCATTTCTGGACTATCAGACTTTCCGTACCTTGCCAAGAATTGTTATCAAAAGTTACTACGCATGTCTGCATTCCTTCACTTGCTTCACACACTCTTTCCTTTGTTCTCTTGCCAGCAAGGTCCGGCTGAGAAATAGCCGGCAAGAATTATTTCAAAAATGTAGCAATTGCTTTTCTTAGTTAGTGAGGTGTTTTATTTTCTTTATAACAAATAAATGAGTTTTATTAGAAACTTTTCTTCGCGTTTCTTTTTCAGAATATTGCAACAAGGAATAAGCCTCGATCCATCCTCTAAACCAGGGTGATTTTTCCCAGAGCCAAACATGGGATTAATCAACGCCCTGACATCTGGTAGCAGAGGATGGTTGATTTATGGCTTTTTTCCTTGTTTTGTCATTTCTGATAAGAACGCATAGGCAATTAGTTTTTAGCTACTGAGGTACGCTAATTATCTTTGCTAAAATGCCGAAACAGAAGAAAAAGGAAAAAATGAAGCACAGAGCTTTATCCTCTTTGGAAGAAGAACAGGAGATAGTAACGCCCTCAAGATTCCAGCCTCTTGCTACGGCTACGCAATTGGAACAAGAAGGTGCCATGGGTGAAGAAGATCTGAAAATGCTTTCGGAAACACATCAAAGGACAGTTATCAGAACAGCTGCTTTTGAAGGTAATGAACTGCGACTGAGGTCGGTAGCCTTTACTTCTCAATTTGCATGCTATGAATCTATTCTACCAGAGCCCTCAGATTATGATGTGCTTGGTGCTAGGCCAAGAAAGTTTCCACAAACGGCAAAGCTTTTTCACCCCCACGAAGAGAGAGAAGTAATTCATTATTCTCCTCAAAGCCTTGAGCTCACCCAGCGTGAGATGGCCATTAAATCCTACCGTGAACATGTAAAATATTAGGAAAATGAACTTTTTCGATTTAAGAGAGATTTGTTTATGCTTGAGCAAGATAAGGAAGATAAGGAAGATAAGAGCCTTGGTACTACAGTGGTTTAAAGCACCCTGTTATTAACACAGCTGCCTGCAATTTACTGCTGGTTCGAATCTCTCCAAGGCTCAAGGTTGACTCAGCCTTCCATCCTTTCTAAGGTAGGTTAAATGAGGACCCAGTTTGTGGGGGCAATAAGCTGACTTTGTATAAATATACAAAAGTATGAAGGCTATTGCTTAACGCACTGTAAGCCGCCCTGAGTCTCCGGAGAAGGGCGGCATATAAATCAAATTAAAAAAAAAAAAAAGGAAGAATCCCGTGACTTAAATTTTTCAAAAAGTGCCATCTTGTCTTCTTCCTCAGAGCCAAAGACACTCCCCCTGGTGGATTCTGTGTCAGGCCAATTAAGACAGAGGGCACTGCATACGTCACATGAAAGTCTCCCTGATCAAGTTACATATAAACCTGCCACGCAATCATTCCTTGTAACTGGGCTGCCCGAAGCTAAAGGTGCAGCACCATCTGCTGGCGAAAGTAATTTACTACAGGAAGCTGAAAGAGAAAGGAGCTTAGATGAACATTTTAATTTACTACAGCAGACCCTGGCAAACCTGTCTCTAACTCACTCAGAGATTCAAGCTGAAATGCCACAAGTGTCTCCACGGGCCCAAACTCCAACACCCCCTGGTGGTGATGGTGTCTTTTTAGATGGAACACAGGCACGCTTTATGCAGCAAAGGCAAATGACTGCATCTCCAGCAGGTCATGCCAATATTGCAGATCAAGCACAAATGGCAACTGGAATACAGCAGATTCCAGTGCATCAGCCACAGCAGCTACAAATGCCTGCATATGTGCCCCAGCCACAAGTGCAAACAGGGCCAGCTCCTGGTCCACTTCCAATGGCACAACCAAGACCATTTTTAGGTCCACAACAGGCACAGCAAATACCACAGGCATTTCTGCCAGCACAGCCAGCATACCAAATGCAGGCTCCTTACCAGGCATTTTCTGTCTCTCCACTAACTGGTGAGTCAAAACTAAAAATGTCAGGACACAATTACAAAGCCTGGGTCAGTGAGATTACACTATTGCTTCTTAGAGAAGGCACTCACTGCATGGTTTTTAACCCACCTGCACAACCATGGGATTTTGCAATACGAGATCTAGAGATAAGAGCTCGCACAACATTATTGATGTCCATGGATACTGAACTGCAGGTCATTTTTCCACCAAATACAACAGCCCGTCAAATTTGGGCTGAATTGGAAAATTGCTACAGGCCTATCTCAATTGAATCTTCATGTTTACTCATGTCTGAACTCCACGGTTCGAGATTGAAACCCGGTGAACAAATTGGAGGACATTTAACCAAACTGAAAGGACTGAGAACAGAATTGAGAGAAAGAGGCCATAACATTGAAGATATTCAAATGATCAGCATCATCATTAACTCTTTGAATTATGAATGGAAAGATGCTGTTACAAAAATTAACCAAGTCCCAATTGCTCAACGCACAGTGGACAATGTCTGTAGACTTTTAATTGAAGAAGAGGCATTCATGTTGGCCACGCCACATTTGAGAGGACCACCCTCATCAAGAGCTCCAGCTAGGCGCCCCTTCCGAGGAAGGACCTACGCTCCAAGGATGCCAAGATGCTACACCTGCGATCGTGTGGGACATGCCACCCGGGATTGTCCCCAACGAGTTCCAGCTCCTGTCTCGTACCACCCCAGAGGAACAGATTCCAGAGGCAGAGGCAGAGGTGGTAGACAAGGTCGTCGTGGTCCCCGGCGTGATCCACAAACTCCACTCGCCACATTGGCTTTAACCAATGATCCACAACCTCAACCAGAGTATGACAGACGACTCCTGTGGACTTTGGACAGTGGTGCAGCATTGCATGTTACCTACAGAAAGGAACTTTTTACAGAAATGCACGAGCCTGAACCAGAACTACGTGAACTTTACTCTTTTTCAAATCATCCTTGTCAGGTGAAAGGAAAAGGAACTGTTTATGTTGAAGAGCTCGATGCATTCATTCCTGATGTTTATTACATACCAACAGCAACCAGTAATTTGCTTAGTCAGTGTCACTTGTCTAGAGCATTAAAATTCCAGGTTCACCACCTTGAAAATGCAAGTTACATAGTTAAAGATGGAGATATTGTTGCTGGAACCATGTTAATTGGTGGTGTTTATTACTTAAAGCCAAAGCCTAAAACACAAACACAGGCAAGTATACAAACTCCAAAAAGGGAAAGCACAGGCCCAGAGAGAGATGCTCCAGAGAGAGATCCTGTTGCTATTCCAAAGGGTCCTAAAGCCAACAAAAGGAAAGTTGGTAAACAGGTTGCTCAGAGCAAGCCTGAGGTTCCTCATAAAACTGTTAATATTGAGAATTCACTAACTGGTAAACCTTTGCATTCCAGGTGTATCCATAAATGGCATAGAAGATTGGGGCATGCCAGTTTCCGTGTTCTTAGGAAGATGCCGGAGTTCGCAAAAGGTTTGGATCTAAAGGGGTGTAAGGTGTTTTTGGATTGTGCTGTCTGCAAAAAGGCCAAATCCAAAGCAGCAGCCATTCCCAAACGCGCTACACGCCTGTCAACACGCACTCACGCACAACCCTCACTCCTACTCTAATTTCCCTTCCCTTCCTTCATCCCTCTCTATTGCTGTATCCTTTTATGCATATGGACTACTCAGAGGGCTGAAAAAGTTATTTCTGACTGGTCCTCGCACTTTTGACCAGTCCTCGAACTTACGACTGTCCTCACATTTTACGTTTTTGCCCTATCTTGTCACCATGGTGAAGAGAAGCAGTTGTGAAATGAGTGACACGGTTGTTAAGAATGCTGCAATGGGCATAAATGATGACCAGTCATAAGTGCGAAGACCGGTCAAAAGTGCGAGGACCTGTCAGAAATGACTTTTTTCAGCCCTCTGAGTAGTCCCTATGCACATAGCCACACCCACCCGGTCACATGACCAGCTAGCCACGCCCACCCAGTCACATGAACACCAAGCCACACCCCCAACTAAGCCACGCCCACAGAACTGGTTGTTAAAAAAATTGAATCCCACCACTGCCCGAATGGTGAGGCTGAACCCTAACTCCAACCATATTTGAGGTGCTATTGTACTGAAGGAAGAAATATCCTTCTGGGTTCAGCTCCAAGTGGGGAAAAAGACACTGGAAACATGGAGACTGCTTGGAAAGATGGTTTAATGGTGGACAGGATCACATGGTTTGAGTTCCTGAACAGAAAAAGGGGCTGAGATACAGCGAGTCCCTGGGTTTTATGCTCTCTCTGGCTTTGAACTTCCTGGGTCCCCGAAAGAATATCCTGATTGGTTGTCAGACTCCCAGGGGGTGGGGGTCTTAGCTAGCCTTGCTGACTGATGTAATCTTCCCAGGTGCCATGTGGTGAGTTTCTGTTACTATTGTGTTGCAGATGGGTCCTATTGTCAAAGATTGAGTTTCTGCCTCTGGCCCATTAACAAAGGGGGGGGGAGGCAGGAAGGTGGGAGCTGCTTTGTCTTTAAAACATGTTTCTCCATTTCTCAACCAGGGAAACATAATATTCTGCCTTTTTAATATTTCCTAAAATATTTCATTCTTCCAGGAAAGGGGTGGGTGCCAACTTCCTACAGTACCTACAGCCAACACAACTGGCCATCATTATTGCCCCTTGCAGAATTTTCTTTTTTTTTCTTTGAATTTTTAAATTAATTTATCAGAATATAAAATACAAAAGAAAATTTAAAAAGTGGAAAACTAGGGGAGGGGAAAAGGGAAGAAGAAAAATTGTAGGGTGGGGGGGAAAGAAAAGTTACAACTCTTCTTAGCACAGAAGATAACATTACATCTTCAACTTTTTACTTTTACACAGTAATATATACTAGCCATTTCTATAACAATCTATAACATTTCTATCTAATCAGCACAACCAAAATCAAAGTTTCATTTTTTTTCCCATCAGAAGCACAAAATCCAGAAGTGATTTCCAAATAAAAACAAAATTAGATATATTCTCTTCTTTGGATAAAGCAATCACTTTAACCATCTCTACTTTTTTCCTTGCTGTGGGAAATAATATATATTTCTGTTTATGCTTATTAATCTTTGTAGATTATCATCATTTATATCAACAAAATTCACTTTATTCTTTCATATTCTTTAACCTTAAAGGGGGAAAAACACTTTTTACATCCATTTAAAACACTAAACCTTTCTTTAAAAACATTTCTAAAATCAGTAAGTTCTAGTACATCATTTTAAAACTTCCTCTTAACATAAATGCTTTAAGATTCACTTTCAATCATATTTTACAAACTTAAAAAATTTCTCAAGCACCTCATTTTCAAATCCACTTTACAAACACAAAAACTAAATTAAAGCTTTCTTTCAATTACAATTGAAAGACCAATAAAAACCCAACTAACTCCAATTAGCTCATTAAATTTAAGTTACTCCCTCCAATTTATCCTCATAGAATAAAAACTTTTTCTTCTCTAGAATACCTATCAAATAAATATAAAAGTTTTCTTTTTCTCAAAGAATTCTCCACCTTGTTAGTATCCATGAAGAAAAAGTCCCACACTTGTCCTCTTAAGAGTTGCAAATTTATTTGGAAATCATCTTTCAGTTGTGCTGGGAGGTTTAGATTTAAACAGATTTATATTCCAAAATTGCAGTTAATTCTTTTGCATTGTCAGATACTTGTGAAATTGCCTAAGTGGTTTGATAACTTTCTGCAAACAATTGCATCTCTGAATTACTCATCTTTGATGAGAGTAGTTTTCATAACATCGCTAGAACATAATTGATCTATGAACTGAAGAGTTTTATTTAGATAGCTCTCCAGCAGCTGTTTTGCAAAATGAAGAAATCTCCTGGTCTCCATCTTCTTAGCTTCCCCTTGTGGTCAAAGAGTAGATTTTTTAATAAATCAGTTAATGCTTCCTGGCCAATGAGAATTCAAAAAAATTGGAAAGTTTCAGCCACCCACAACAAAACAATCAAAAGCTATGGGATACTTAAAAGTAATGTAGGAAGTTAGCACCCACCCCTCTCCAAGAAAATGAAATATTTTAGGAAATATTAAAAGGGCAGAATATTTCCTCTAAAAGGGAGGCAGAAACTCACCCCCCCCCCACCTTTGTCAATGGGCCATTAAGGCCTGGGCCAGTCTATTCTCCATAACAAAGATCTACCTCCTTCAAGCAGAGCCATAGTAGGAATTGCCCAAAGCCCTTTCATTACATCATCACCCAGCAAGGCTCAACCAATCTTGGGACTCAGGACAGCCTACAGAGCTGCCCCTGCATGGCCCCATGGGAGTCTGACAACCAATCAGAATACAAGCTCAAATTCAAAAGCCCAGAGAGGGCATAAAGCCCAGGCACTCTCAGCAACTCTTCCCTTTTTTTCTTCACCCAAGATCTTCAAGGCATGTGATCCTGTCCACAATTAAAACCATCTTTCCAAGCAGCCACCATGTTTCCAGTGTCTTTCTCCCCACTTGGAACTGAACCCAGAAGGACATTTCTTCCAGCAGTAATAAAATAGAGCCACAACTTTCTGTCCTTACATTTCACCATCAAAGATATTCCATGCTTCCTTATTTTAGCTTGCCTCCAGCAACCCACTTCTACATTTTGACTGCAAACATGCATTGATGGTTTATATATATTGCCAACCCAACCAGTTAGGCAATAGATATTTCCTAACATTCTCCCCTTTGGGTAGGACAATATATAATAGCTTACATTCTTAAACCATAACACTCACAACACGCTTTATGCTTAATTGCACCCTGAGCTTTTGTAAAATGGTCTGCAATATTATTTTCAGTCATGCAGTATTCTAATTGAATCATTTTACTCTGTACACATTGTCTCACATTCAAGTATCTTATATCAGTGTGCTTAGATCGTGTCCTTACAGCTAAATTCGTTGCCATTTTAATTGTAGCTTGATTATCTTCATAAACTACAAATGGATCGTTTACAGTTAAGCCTATATCTAATAACAGTTGTTCATAATATACTAGTTCTGTGCACATCAAAGATAAACAGGAAAACTCAGCTTCCAGCCTATTAAAGCATTACCCAACAGTATTGCAATACCCGATGTTGATTTATGTGTAGGTAAATCAGTTACAAAACTTGCATCAGCATATGCAGTTAATACAAGATCATTACTAGGCTCCAAATATAACACATAATGCATTGTTTGTTTCAAATGGCCAGGGGGGCTTTTTATCAGGTTCGCCTGATACGCCAGTTGCGTCCCTTTCTAGATCGGGACTCCCTACGCACGGTCACTCAAGCACTCATCACTTCCCGTCTGGACTACTGCAATGCTCTCTACATGGGGCTCCCCTTGGGGTGCACCTGGAGGCTCCAGTTGGTCCAGAATGCGGCCACGCGGGGGATTATGGGAGCGACGGGGCGACGGGGCGCTCCCATGTGACACCTCTCCTGCGCGAGCTGCACTGGCTTCCTGTGGTCTTCAGGGTGCACTTCAAGGTGTTGGTGACCACCTTTAAAGCGCTCCATGGCTTAGGGCCGGGGTATTTACGAGACCGCCTTCTGCCGCCAATAGCCTCCCACCGGCCAGTACGCTCCCACAGAGAGGGACTCCTCAGGGTGCCGTCGGCCAGACAATGTCGGCTGGCGACCCCCAGGGGGAGAGCCTTCTCTGTGGCGGCACCTGCCCTCTGGAACGACCTACCCCCAGAGATATGCACAATACCAGACCTCCAGACTTTTCGTCGGGCCCTGAAAACACATCTTTTTCACCTAGCCGGGCTGGCTTGATCCCATCCCTTCGATTTTAATTTGTAATTGGTTTTAATCCGGGTTGTTTTAAATGGATAGCCAAAATTATTTAATGTTTTTTAAATTGCTTTTACATTTTATATGTTATGTTTTACCATGGCTGTTCACCGCCCTGAGTCCTGTTGGAGAAGGGCGGTATACAAATTAAATAAATAATAATAATAATAATAAATACCTAAGTATTCGCTTAGTAGCTTGCCAATGCCTTTCAGTTGGTACAGCGTTATATCTAGCCAGTTGATTTACACTATAGCCGTGATGGCGAACCTATGACACGCGTGACACAGGTGGCACGCAGAGCCATATTAGTGGGCACGCCAGCTCAGCTCTGGGGCGCATGCGTGCGCTGGCCAGCTGATTTTCAGGCCTTCTGGGCCCACCAGAAATAGGGAAACAGGCTGTTTCCTGCCTCTGGAGGGCCTGGGGGCGGGGTGGGGAAGGCCCGTTTTTCTTTCTTACCTGGCTCCAGATCCTCTCTGTGTATCTGGGAAGGGCGAAAACAGCCTTTCCCACTCCCTTGGAGGCCCTACGGAGGCTGAAAGGGCCCATTTCCCGACTCCCGGTGGGACAGGAAGTGACTTTTTTCCTGTCCCCAGCCTCCAGAGACTCCTAGAGAGGTTCTGGAGGCTGGGGTCAGCAAAAAATGTCACTTCCTGTCCCACCGAGGGTTGGGAAATGGGCCCTTTCAGCCTCCGTAGGGCCTCCAAGGGAGTGGGAAAGTCTGTTTTCGCCCTTCCCAGATACACAGAGAGGATCTGGAACCAGGTAAGAAAGAAAAACGGGCCTACCAGGCCATCATGTGCCAGGAGTGGGGGGGGAGAGGGGAGGGGGTTGTGCATGCATGCGCATGGGCACATGCGCATGCGACCCGCCCCCGCCCCCCTCTCTCCTGGCACGCGATGGCAAAAAGGTTAGCCATCACTGCACTATAGGATATATCTGGCCTAGACCAATTACTAATATAAGATAGACTACCAATCAAGGATTGATATATTTCCTTGTCGAATACAGGACTTTGGATATTACCATGCTTAAAAACCTGACTCATTGGTGTCTTAGCAGGCTTACATAGTTCCATATTGTATCGTTTAAGTAATTGGCTAATTTTCTTAGCTTGTGACAGTTTGTACCCTCTCTTAGTTTTTACAACATCAAAACCCAAATAGTGCTTGATTTCACCTAAATTTCTAATCCTGAACTTATTCTGCAACAAAGAAATAAGTTCTGTTGCTTCCTGTTCAGTTTTTGTAACAATTGCTATGTCATCAGTAAACAAGAGTAAAAGAGAAACCAAACCATCTTTCTCTCGTTTAAATAAACATCGATCTGCTATACCAGCAACAAAACCCATAGCATTTAATTCATTTATTATACATCTATTCCACTCATAACCTGACTGCTTTAAGCCATAAAGACTTTTCTTTAGTCTCCAGCAATCAGTCTTCTCATCAGTTCTTAAACCTAGTGGCTTTTTCATATAGTGTGCTGTAAAGGTGCATGTAAATATGCGGTTTCAACATCTATATGATTAATTCTATAGCCATTCTTAGCTGCCCACACTAACGCTGTTCGCAATGTGGTCGCTCTTAAACTAGGTGCAAAAACTTCATCATAGTCTTTATTAGATTGAGAAAAACCTTGAGCGACTAACCTTGCCTTATGTGTAACAGTTCCATCCACACTAGTTTTTAGTTTATAAACCCACTTACAACCAATTGAACACTCTCCTGGTGGTAATTTAATGTTCTCATACACATCTAACTCAGTCAATGATTTAAGTTCTTTATCCATAGCTTCCTTCCAAGCTACTTGATCCTTTGCAGGATATAGTTTAATGTCATTGTAGTTAGAAGGTTCTATATTAACCTGACATACCACACTAGCTTGATACCTGTCGGGTGGATGTCTAACCCGAGTTGATCATCTGGGTAACTCTGAACTCATAGCTGGTGCCTCATCTCCTTCCTCCCCTAAAACTTCTTCTTCCTTTACAGTAATAGGTTCTACATCAGCTATTTCATCCTCAGGGGTATCATTGAATATTTGTGTATCAATAATAATACTATTGTTAGGATATGGTTTGAGCCTAACTAGTTGTCCAGGCAATATAAGTGTACTGTAACTTTAATCTGTAAATGTATTATGTGACTTTAAAGGTATTCATTGTAATGCTGAGTCATGCTGTAATTAGGTAATGACTGGTTGTAAAGTATTTAAGCAAGGTATTGTAACATATTCAGTTTGATGATGAAGCTGATATGATATGCTACCAGAGTATGATATGCTACCATTGAGAGGAGTTGCTATCTGCTAATCATCGTTTGATGGATCTGCTACCATCGTGGTTTGTGAACCAGAGTGAGTTGGTTATTCTAACCAACTAATGTCTGTTTGGTAAGAAGATATCTGTAATTACTGGACTGATTTACTGGCAAAGACTTGGAATTTGTTTAAAGACTATGAGACTGTTTTTCTACTATAAAGTAAGCTTTTGATAAACCAGTTTGCATATCTCTTATTCATTGCTCTCAGCAACGTTTCCTTGTGCATTTACTCTGCTGGTTGGTAACACAACACCAATATCCTTAACAACTATCCTCTTTTTTGTAACCTTCTTGCTCAAGCTTATTCCAACCAACATGCTCCAGGAACTTAGCACTAGCACTACAATAGACACTAGTGGTACCTGGTGCCCAAAATCTAAATGACCTGTAGTTAGATTCATAACCAACAAAAAACAGTTTCTTTGCTCTTTGTTGCCCCTTTCGCCTCAATTGTGAGGGAATATGAACCCATGCTGGAGCTCCAAATGTATGCAAATAGCTTAGCTCTGGTTTTCTACCATGCCAACGTGTGAATGGTAATTCACCAGTTGTTGTATTGACTATGTTATTCAAAACATGGTTAGCACACATTATTGCTTCACCCCAGTGTGTCTCAGGCAAACCAGAATCAGATAACATGGTTCGAGCCATAGCCTGCAGTGTTTGTCCTCTGCGTTCTATATAAGCATTACGTTGCGGTCTATAAGGGGCAGAACGCTTATGTTCGATATCTGCCTCCCGTAACATAGTTTCTAATTTTATATTGGTAAACTCAGTACCATTATCAGTTACCAAGCAAACCACCTTATGTTTCTGTTTTCTCTCAACAAACTTCAGCCAGTTTGACAAATGCTGAAATGTTTCTGTTTTAGTTTTCATTAGGTAACAGAAACCATAACAAGAAAAATGATCTATTGTGCTTAATATATAACAGGCTCCACCTAAACTAGGTTTTTTAGGTCCAATTATATCAGCAAACACTACCTCCAATGGTTCATTAGTTGTAAATCCATTGACTCTGTTTGCAGGGGTTACCTTGCTCTTTTCTTGGTTACATGCATTACAATTGAGGTATTTTTTATAAGATTTTAATTTTATTCCCTCAGATAATTCTACAGTTCTTTTTAACACCTTAAAGTTTATATGTCCCAAACGCCTATGAAGCAAATGAATACATTCATCATGTGGCTTCGTGTTATCATAAACTGAGTTAGCATTAGCCATAAGTAATGAATCATCTTTCAGAACAAACAAATCATTCTCTAACTTTGCAGTAACACTTGTACCATCCTTTTCTATCAAACATTTATCTCCCCTAAAGGTCCAACTTTTATCAATGCTTTTAAAGATAGCAAGTTGAATTTTAGTTTAGGTATATACAACATTGGTAACTGCTCATTTATACATGAACAATATGCAATACCTTCTCCAGATGCTTTCATTTTCCATCCATTGGCTAATGATACATGTTGTTTACTATTAGTCATGTTTACAAACCTCTCTTTACTTCTAGTGATAGACTGCGATGCTCCACTGTCAACTACCCACAAATCATGGTTTACAGTAGTGGAACTGGATATAGCTAGATTAACATTCTTTTTGACTCTCTGTTGATTACCAGTATTCATTTTCTTACCCTTTTTACAGAATCTAGCTATATGACCCTTAGCCCCACAAGAAAAACATTTTCTAACAGTATAGGCAGTTGAAGACAGTTTTTCTTCCTGTGGTTGTCTCTCTCTCAGTTGGTCTCTTTCTTGCTTTCTTCTGGACTCTTCTAACAATCTTCCAGTTATGCCAGTCAATGTTAGTTCATCTCTAGTCAAAACTTCCAGTGAAGACACAAAATCATCATAACTTTCATCCAAATAGGAAAGAATTATATAAACCTGATGCAGTTCTGAGAAAATTAGTTCTTTTTCATGTAGCTCTTGTAAAGTTCTCTTCATAAACTCCAAATGAGCTAACATATCTCCACCTTTCAGAAGACAAGCTCTAAACAGTTTACGTGTAAGATGTATGTGTGCTCCCACACTATCACGAACATAAATCCTCTTCAAATTGTTCCAACACCTGGCAGCAGAATACTCACCACGAATATGGACTAGCTGCTGGTCACTCAGTGTCAGTCAAATGATACAAAGAGCCCTTTCGTTATCCCAGTAAAATTTTGCTATTTTCTTCGCATCTTCATTGTTCGCTGGATTCCAATCAGTTACAACCGGTGGATTAATAACTACATCCCATAGCCCTTCTTTACGCAGAAGTAGGCTGCATTTCATAGAGCAGGAAACATAGTTTGTTCCATCCAACCAGGTTATCATGGATATGCTGGATGACTGTTCTTGTGCCATCTTCACTTGGACAATTAACCACAAACACAGCTGTCTGAATATGGTACTGTGTATTCACACCAACTCTCAGTATCGCTGAGCCCATAACCAATGTTAAGGAATATGTGCAGAGTAACCCTTGAGTAGCAAGGGTGTGCACATGAGAAAACGGCTGAGAGTGATTGTGACTAAGCACTGTCAATACACAGACACACTGAGTTGTGATATTCTTTTACTTTTAGGAAAAAGTAAAGCAAAGTCCAATAAACAATCCAGGTCATACACAGATAAAGGTAGTTAAATTGTCAATCCAGGGATATTCCAAGAACAAAGTCTTCTTACCAGTTGTTGTAGTCATATGCAATAAAACAGTTCTTTTTGGAGTTGCAAACAGGAACAAGTACAGCAGTAAAACAATCAGTAAAACAGTAGAAAACAACAAGTAGCAATGATCAAGCAGTGATCATGCAGAGAGAACAGGCAGAGAGGAGCAGTGGTAGCAATAATAATGTAATAAGAACAACAAGCCATGATTCAAGCTTCCTCTTAAGTACGTTGGCTACAGAGCTAGCCAATCAGAATACAGTATGATGCAATACAGCATTACAGTCTTAAAGCTATACATTACATTTTGGCTGCAAACATGCATTGATGGTTTATATATATTGCCAACCCAACCAGTTAGGCAATAGCCATTTCCTAACAAACTTATTTACCAAAGCACCAGAAGGCAAGACAAGAAACAACGGATGGAAACTAATCAAGGAGAGAAGCAACCTGGAATTAAGGAGAAACTTCCTAACAGTGTGGACAATTAACCATTGGAACAGCTTGCCTTCAGAAGTTGGAGGTGCTTCATCACTGGAGGTTTTTAAGAAAAGACTGGACAGCCACTTGTCTCAAATTGTATAGGGCAGTGATGGCAAACCTTTTTGCTGTCATGTGCCAAAAGTGGGGGGAGTGCGGGGGGGCCATGTGCACGTGTGCCCACACCCATAATTCAATGTGCCCCACCCCCGATGCATGTGTGCGTGACCCCCCACGCTCACCACGCTTTTGGCATGCGATGGCACGGTGGGCCTGGTAGGCCCATTTTTCGCTCTCCCCAGGCTCCAGAGACTTTCTAGGAGCCTGGGGAGGGCTAAAACTGCCTTCCCCACACCACCCAGAGGCCCTCCGGAGGCCAGAAACGCCCCGTTTCCCGACTTCTGGTGGGCCCAGATGTTGTAAATCAGAGGTCCAGGCTTTTGCTCTGTTTCAAGATGTCTCCCCAGATGTCTCTCTCGGTCTCCCCGAGAGCTTTATTGTTATACAGTTTTACACAAGCAGATAAAAGGTAGGACAGCAACAGGGTTCTGATTGGATAGAAATTATTCACCCCCCTCTCAAGATGCCATCCTCTCTAGGTAAGATGAGATAATACAGATCAGAGCCAAGTATGAGATCATCCAGGAAGAAGATAGAATGACACCAGAAACAGAAGCAGTGTGCTGCGTTCTGCCCGACATCATCCTTCAATTCCCTACATCCCACTCTTTTTTATATTATTTGTGAAGCCATCCTCTTATGAGGGGCCAGAAAAGGGGTTGTTATCAGGAGAGGAAAATCCTTGCAGTTGCTTATATAAGGCATAAACCTGACCCTGAGGCAGCGTAAGAGATGGTTTTGGGCGAAATGCAGAAATACATATGTTACAAAAAGAGGGAAGACACTGAACAAAACATCCTCCTCCAATTAAAATAACACAAATGATAGGCCAAATTATACAAAATTTTAAGTTGATGCTGAATGTTTCTTGACTCATCTGAAATGTTAAAGCAACAAAGTTACGTTTTCAGGAACGGATACAATTCAATTGCGTTAGGGGTTGGATAATATGCAGCTTCCCCCAACGAGCTATATTCTTCTAATCAAAGTTCCCTTTGAACAAATACTCAAATTAGTAAAATTTTGAATTACTACAGCAGGTGTACATACAGGGATTAAACATGTAGAAAGCAAATTTTCCATATATACACTTCAGACAAACAAAAGGCATCAGTTTTTGTGATGTTTGCAAGCTGCACCCATAGGTTTTGTTTCATGTGTTGTTCAAGCAAATGTTTGGGTGATATGACAGCTGCTGATGCCAAAGTACAATTATTTTATTTATTTTATTTTATTTTATTTTTGAATTTGTATACCGCCTTTCTCCCTAAGGACTCAGGGCGGTGTACAGCCACATAAAAACATAGAGTACAAATATTAAAATACCATTAAAAGATATATATAAATTTGGCCCCATAATTAAAAACAGTAACAAACCAATTAAAACATTTAAAAAGTGTTAGGCCAGCCCGGCTTGCTGGAAAAAGAAAGTTTTAAGGGCACGGCGGAAGGCACCGAGGTCTTGGATTCTCCTTATCTCAGGGGGCAGCTGATTCCAGAGGGTAGGTGCCCCCACAGAGAAGGCCCTCCCCCTTGATTGATTAACAATCAAACACAAACAAATTTATTTATTTATTTATTGGTTCAATTTATATGCCGCCCTTCTCCGGAGACTCAGGGCAGCTTACAATGCGTTAAGCAATAGCCTTCATACTTTTGTATATACCTGCTTAGTAGGGCTTTTGCCCCCCCCCCCCCAGTGGTGTTCTTTTTTATACAAAGTCAGCTTATTGCCCCCACAAACCGGGTCCTCATTTTACCTACCTTGAAAGGATGGAAGGCTGAGTCAACCTTGAGCCTGGTGAGATTTGAACTTGCAGTAATTGCAGGCAGCTGGTGTTACTTAACAGCACTTTAGTCTGCTGCACCACCAAGGCTCTTTAAAAATTATGGTTACAGAATTGGCAGTTAAAACCGCAAAAATGACAGTGCACAAATTCTCGGGTGTTTGTTCCACTTGTTGCTGCTGCAGTACTGCCTGCACTTTGGTGGTCAAATTCTTCACATCTCTCCATGTCACTGGATGACTGGCATGACAGGATCAGATTGGTCATTGCGCCATCTGTAGAGTCACCTTTGCCATCTCTGGGATAGGGTTCAGGGGTTGGTTCCATGACATCCTTGGCTGGGCGAACACAATGCACTGGGATTCACAAAGTCCTGTAGGTGTAAACACAGCAGCCTAGCCCCGCCCCCAAGTAATTAAAGGGATCGGTCCTAACCATGTTTTGTCTGGTAATGCTCTATAATATACCAGAGGAGGAGGCAAACTTGTTTTTTGTTGAAAATGCCTCTGATAAGCAGTTGAATTAGAAATTTAAAAATTCAATTGATTCAAAGTAAATAAAACTTTTGTAACCTGTTGTGTTACCCATGACAAATTTGGGACCCGAGAGCCCTCCTTTTTAATTTGTTTGTGAAGGCAGTCCTTAAAGGACCTATTAGCACATTCCACAATGGCTTGACCTGTGGAATTATAGGGAAGACCATGAGTAACAACAATATTCCAGGTTGTACAAAATTGCAAAAAAGCCTGTGAAGAATAGGCAGGCCCATTATCTGTTTTTAAAGAAGAGGGCTTGCCTAGAGCTGTAATGGCTGAAAAAAGATGAGAAATAACATGATTAGCTGTTTCCCCTCGTTGAGGGGTATCCCAAATCACTCCAGAATAGGTATCAATAGATTAATGAATATATTTCCAAGGAGCCAAAGAAGGAACATGGGTAACATCCATTTGCCATAATTGATTAGAGGTGAGACCACGGGGATTAACTCCCATGTCTCCTGAGGGGGATGCCCCAGAACATTGGGGACAGGATGAAACAATTTTCTTAGCTTGCTCTAGTGGAATGTGGCAAGCTTGTGCCATCCCCCTGGCATTTTGATGGAAAAAAGAATGACTAAAAATGGATCTGTAAACAAAGTAGGTAAAACATGAACAGCAGCATCAGCATGACTGTTGCCTTCATAAAGAGGCCCAGGAAGGGATGAATGACTGTGTATGTGAGAGACAAAATACAAATGCTTCCGGTCTTGTAGAAGTTGCTGTAAAGTGAGAAATAAGGCCATAAGATTGGAGTCAATCCTGGGCGTGATATAAGCACCTGGAAGATTAAAAATAAATTGACACACATACTGAGAGTCAGAGATCAGATTAAAAGGCTGTTGAGAAAAAATGTGGAAAGCTAAGATAGTAGCAGACAATTCTGAGCGTTGAGATGAAAACTGTAAGATACTTTCCAGATGACATCATGAGTATCCTTGTAAGCAATCACTCCTCTCGTTCGTCCTCCATCAGAAAAAACAAAGAACTTGTGATAGTGGAGAAGAAGAAAGTAATGAGCGAATAGGAAAGGAGGAAGTCATTAAGCAAGTAAACCTAGGATCTTTAGGCAGATGATATGAAATGCAACCTACATAGTCAGTTAGAGCACACTGAAGAGATAAATTATTCTGAAAATAAAAGTGAAAGTCAGATTTTGAAATAGGAAGAACAATATTTATTAAATCAGTTCCATTTCTTCGACAGGCTCGAGTATGCCCCAAGGTTATAAATTCAGCAGTATCTTGGATAAAGGGCAAAACATTTTTAGATGGTAATGAGGCAAATAAAGCCATTCAATACAATATACTTTTTGCTGTTCTAAAACAGACAATTGTTTTGTTGTTTTATTAGATTTATATACCGCCCTACTCCCGAAGGACTCAGGGCGGTGAACAGGCACAAAATAAAATACATAGATACAAAAGTTAAAAGACATAATTAAAACCAGATTAAATAATTTAGCCCGAGACAATTAAAAAATCCCAATAATTTAAAACAGATTAAAATTTCAATTTAAAAGAATTTTAAAACAGGGGAGAAAATTAGGCCAGGCCGGCTTGCTGGAATAGGAGAGTCTTAAGAGCACGGCGGAAAGTGTGCAGATCCAGGATCCTCCGTATCTCTGGGGGGAGCTCGTTCCAGATAGTGGGTGCCCCCACAGAGAAGGCCCTCCCCCTAGGGGCCGCCAGT
Organism: Pantherophis vulpinus; assembly: GCA_037215915.1. Classification (NCBI taxonomy): domain Eukaryota; kingdom Metazoa; phylum Chordata; class Lepidosauria; order Squamata; family Colubridae; genus Pantherophis; species Pantherophis vulpinus. The sequence continues at coordinate 1,053,000 of JAXLNS010000038.1, forward strand.
CGACATTGTTTAGCTGATGGCACCCGGAGGAGCCCCTCTCTATGAGAGCGTACCGGCCGGTGGGAGGCTGCTTGTGGTAGTAGGCGGTCCCGTAAATAACCAGGTCCTAAGCCATGGAGCGCTCTAAAGGTGGTGACCAAAACCTTGAAGCGCACCCGGAAGACCACCAGGAGCCAGTGCAGCTCGCGCAGGAGAGGTGTCACACGGGAGCGCCATGTTGCTCCCATAACCACCCACGCGGCCGCACTCTGCGCCAGTTGGAGCCTCCGGGTGCTCCTCAAGGGGAGCCCCATGTAGAGAGCGTTGCAGTAGTCCAGGCGGGAAGTGACGAGGGCATGAGTGACTGTGTGTAGGGAGTCCCGATCCAGAAAGGGACGCAACTGGCGAATCAGGCGAACCTGATGAAAAATCATCCCGGTCACGGCCGTCAAGTGCTCTTCTAAAGACAGCCGTGAATCCAGGAGGACACCCAAGTTGCGAGCCCTCTCCGTGGGGGCCAGCGATTCGCCCCCAATAGTCAGCGATGGCGTCAACTGACTATATCGGGACGTCGGAAACCACAGCCACTCGGTCTTGGATGGGTTGATCCTGAGACTGTTCCTCCCCATCCAGATCCGCACGGCCTCCAGACACCAGGACATCACTTCAAGGGCATCGTTGGGGTGGTCCGGGGTGGAGATGTACAGCTGGGTGTCATCAGCGTACTGGTGGTACTTCACCCCAAACCACGGATGATCTCACCCAGCGGCTTTACATAAATGTTGAACAAAAGGGGCGACAGGACCGACCCTTGTGGCACCCCACATATGAGGGGCCTCGGGGTTGACCTCTGCCCCCCTGCCAACACAGACTGCAACCGGTCGGAGAGAAAGGAGGAGAACCACCATAATACAGTGCCCCCCACCCCTAACTCTTCCAACCGGTGCAGCATGATACCATGGTCGATGGTATCAAAAGCCGCTGAGAGGTCTAATAAGACCAGGACAGAGGAGCAACCCCTGTCCCGAGCCCTCCAGAGATCATCAACCAACGCGACCAATGCCGTTTCTGTGCTGTACCCAGGCCTGAAGCCCGACTGAAACGGATCCAGATACGTTGTTTCATCCAGGTACTGGGGGAGCTGTCGCGCAACCACACTCTGAACAACCTTCGCAACAAAATGAAGGTTGGAGACCGGACAATACTCCCATGGGTAGTTTACTAGTAGGAAATATTAACAGAGATAACTGACAATCTCTATGAGGGATTCGATCCACAAACTGAATTCTCAAGATGTTATTAATTTTCTCAACTGTAGCAAATACTACAGATGGAACTATAATTAAATCTCCTGGCTTTTTTCCTTTAGTCAATAACTCAAATAATGGACTAAGTAAATGCGTAGGTAAAGAAAAATATGGGCAGACCCAATTAATAGTACCCAGCAATTGTTGCAAATTTACTAAGGAAATAACTTTGGGTAACTTTAAACAAGGAAAAGCCGGAGCAGAAAAAGACTGCAACATTTTATGTCCTAAATACAGATAAGGAGCGTGCAGCTGTATTTTTTCCGGGGCAATTTACAATCCATAGACACATAAATCATTTTGTATTTCAGAAAGCCAATTAGGTTGTATTTTTTACATTCCAATTAAAATGTCATCCATATGATGATATACCAGGGTTTTGATCCCTGATGAAAGAGAGGGCGAGATGTTACAGACATGCCCCCCCTTGGATTTTTACACTCTCTTTTAAAATAACCAGATTTTCCACAATCGTAACACTTTCCTTGAGGTTTGCTGCCTGGTGATAAAGCAGCTGCTAACAAATTAGTTTTATAAGAAGATGTTCCTATATCTTGACACACTTTAATCATATCTGCCAAATCAAGATCTTTTCCCAGCCCAACAATTGCTCTTCGGCATTCAGAAGTGGCGTTGTCTTTTGCCATTTGCCTGATGTTAGAGAAGGCTTGTTGACGCTTGCCAGAAACAGGCACTTTTCCGAAAGCTTGATAAGCACATTCAGAAGAAACTTGCAAAGTTGCAGCCAGTGGACAAACAGAAAGCATATCAACAATTTCTTCTATATTTCCCCCCCCCTTTTTTTCTAACTGTTTCTTTAAAATCTGCCTAATGGGGGTGTAACTAGCTCCTTCAAAAGGAACTGATGGTTCAATTAAAGATGGTTTTGGGGTGACAATTTTAACTTTATAATCAGGTGGAGGGCTTGTAGTTAATTGTTGCCCTTCCAAAGCATCAGAGCCATATTTTTCTATTGCTTGATGACATTGATACCATTGATGTAATATTTGCACTGAAGCCTTAGGTTCAAGATGTAAAGCTTGCCCTATTTTTGTTATATCTCTCAAACAAGGCGTCCCCTGTTCCGGATAAAAGGGACAACGTTTAATTTCCCTGTCTCAACTATCAGTTCCTTTTGTCAGTCTGTACATCGTCATGCCAGACTTGTGCAATTCCCACACGAGCTTGTGCAATTCCCGCACATGAGCTTTCTGATATTGAGACAGATTGCAACCAACACTCACCATTAGGGATCCACGTAGGATGAAGGTATCAGGAGGTCTATATTTCCAGACGATGATGAGTATCTTAAGGGTGTTGCTTCCCGCGAAGGGCCGTCCCTGCTTCGGGCGCCAGATGTTGTAAATCAGAGGTCCAGGCTTTTGCTCTGTTTCAAGATGTCTCTCTCGGTCTCCCTAAGAGCTTTATTTTTATACAGTTTTACACAAGCAGATAAAAGGTAGGACAGCAACAGGGTTCTGATTGGATAGAAATTATTCACCCCCCTCTCAAGATGCCATCCTCTCTAGGTAAGATGAGAAAATACAGATCAGAGCCAAGAATGAGATCATCCAGGAAGAAGATAGAATGACACCAGAAACGGAAGCAGTGTGCTGTGTTCTGCCCGACGTCATCCTTCAATTCCCTACACCCAGAAGGCCCAAAAATCAGCTGGCTGGCACGCACATGTGCGCCGGAGCTGAGCTAGGGCAACGCTTGTGTGCCCACTGATATGGCTCCGCGTGCCAACTGTGGCACGTGTGCCATAGGTTCGCCATCACGGGTATAGGGTCTCCTGCTTGAACAGGGGGTTGGACTAGAAGACCTCCAAGGTCCCTTTCTAGCTCTATTCTGATTGATATCCTTAAGTTGCTGTGATTGAGAAACACTGTCTTAGCTGATTGTACTTTAGGATACACATGAATAGGCATTTAGTTAAGTACTTGTACCAGGGTGGACTAAAAATCATAAACAATGGCTTACTGTTTATTTAAAAGGAAATATTTAAGTAAACAGAATAACCAATTCTGAAAAATTTTAGTAGCAAACTAAAGTTTTTATTTTGGACTGTTCAAATTTATCACTATTGAAGCATAGTGGAAGAATACTTTTAATGTATCTTACACAAGAATTTTGTGAGACTTTTTTGGAAGCATTGCAGAACCATTGCTCTACATCAGTGATGGCGAAACTTTTAGGCACCGAGTGCCCAAACTGGAATGTGTGTGCATGTGCGTGCCGGCCAGCTGGTCTTCGGGTTTCCAGCACGTGCATGTGCACTGGCCAGCTGGTCGCATGCGCCAGAGCACCGGAAACCTGAAGACCAGCTGGCCGGCAGGTGCATGACTATTTTTTGGCCAGTTTTCAGGCCGTTTTCCAGGCCATTTTTGGGCCCTTTTTTGGGCTGTTTTTGGGCCATTTTCCAGGCCATTTCCAGGCCGTTTTTTGGGCTGGTTTTGGGCTGGTTTTTGGGCCTGAAAACAGCCTAAAACGGCCCCAAAATGCCCCGGAAAACAGCCCAAAAAACAGCCTGATTTTTCGGCATTTTTCAGGCCGTTTTCTGGGCCATTTTCCCACAAAGACCAGCTGGCCGGCACATGTGCACCGAAAACCAGAAGAGCAGCTGGCAATGGTGCACTTGCCTCTGCGTGCCACCTCTTGCACGTGTGCCATAGGTTCGCCATCCCCGCTCTACATTGTCATCTAGTGGTGAATGAATTGCTGACAATTGTGACTACACTATTAAAAACTGACTTCTTTATTCTTACTCTTAAAGTTTCAAAAAAGGCTTTTCTTTCAAGCAGATAGATGTGTGTAAATGTTGTCCAATCAATTAACAAGCTATTTCTACTTCCAAATTTTAAAAGAAGTTTTGGGAAGTCCCATTTACTTTAGAGGGAGAGATTTAGTCTATTTTTCAGTATCCCTCTGGGCCCAATGAATTTCAGAAAATCATCTGATTATTCAGAAGAAACTGCAACAGAAATTACATGTTCTTGATACTATCCCTCTATTAACGCAGCCTACAATGCCATTTGTTTTTTTGGCAGCTGTAGCACACTGCTGGATCATACTTAAGTGGCTTGAAAAACTATTCCTAGATATCTAAAAATCTTAACCTGCTCAATGGACAGCCCACCTAAGTTCCAGCTCCTCTGTTTTGGGTGTTTGGAAATAATAATTTTAGACTTAGTGTAATTTATTATTAGTTCCTCCTCAATACAATAATGCATAAGTTATCTGAAAGTGCTTTTAAGGCCAATGGAGGTTAATGACAGGATTACTGGGAGGAGAGCAAGATGGCTGGTGTGTGACAGCTCTTTTAGTGAGCTCCTTATCCTTTTATTTTAGTTACTTTTATATAGGGTTGTAAAATAGTTTATCTAATATTAATTATTAACTAGTAAGGTTAGTTTTCTTTCACTAGGAAGTAATTTTATGTTTTTAGTTTTAAGATTAGATAGGATTAGGTTTTAGACTACGAGTTCCAGAATTTATTAGCTCCAAGCATTCACCGATGAAGTGGGAGTATGTTTTAAAATCCTTTAAACCACCCAAGGATGCAAAAACAAAAGTAAACAGTAAAAGCAAAAAAGGGACTCGAAAAGAAACTTTAAAAGGAGGCATAAATTGGATATACAATCAGGAGGAAACCTTAAACACAACATAGTGGCAACGACACCCAGACAACCAAAGATAAAGGTCTTATTTCAGATAATGGACACTACAAGTAAGTCTCCTCCTGTTGTGACTCCGACCCCCGAGCCCGTCTTATCGGAGGGAGAAGGCTCCGAAAGTGAAGGAGAGGAGTTGGCCAGGCCTCCCTCTCCAGGACCCTCCTCTCTGGCAATGCCTCAGGTGTCTCCCAAAGGAGAAGAGATTGGCCAGGAGCCAGGTATCGCCGAACAGTCGCAGTCGGACAGTGACGGAGATAAGTCTTGGCTGGATCCACCCCAGCGTCGGAGAGACAAGCGCATGCAGCAGAAAAGGAGGCGTGCCAGAGATTAAGCTGAGTCACTGGACCACACCCCACAGGGGATAAAAGGGGGTGTGGTGGCCATTCAGGCTTTGTGACGGACAAAACTAAACAACTAGCGAGTCGCATTGTATCTCTGAAACTACGTTATCTGCCTGCCTTGGATTTAATACGGACTGGACTTGACAATTCTGTGGCTTTGTGTATTTGTTTTGGTTTATCTGACGGAGGAGAAACACCTCCCTCTGTGAGTAAAGTTCTTGGCAAGCAGCTACTGGGTTGCTGCCAATCCTGTTATCGAAGGAATTTATTGTCTGCAAGTTTTATTTGACCCCTGGCTGACAGTTTGTGTGCGTGTGTGAGACGGGGACAGAACACCTCCCCCCCCTTCTCCCCTTGTAACCTCTGCTGCAGCACTTTCCCTTCGGCCTGGGCGGCAGTGTGGGGTTGCTTCGGGAGGTTGCTTCAGTCAGGTGGATGTCTGCAGCCAGGCGGGGAGGGAGGGCGGTGGGAGTGGTGGTGGCAGCCCCTTCCAAGCAAGGGAGTGCCAAGATGAAGGGCTACCTGCACTGGCCCGCCCGGTTAATTGCCGCTGCCCAGACCAAAGGGAAAGCGCCGTGGGCTCTGTGGTGGCACAGCTGGGCCTGGCCCTTTCCCCACGCTGGGGGCTGCCACCCTGCCGGCCGCTAGTGGCTTCCGCCCCTCTTGCTCCACTTCTTCACCTGAGGGAAGTGGGGCCATGGCTGAGCCTCCTTCCCCCGGAGCACCAGACTCCATGAGCCGAGTTCCCGGAGTGGTGCTGGCGGTCAAAGAGAGCAGGCAGGTGGCTGGGTGGGAATCCAGTGGGCTTCTTCAGAACCCCAAGCCTCACGGAGCCAGCACAGGAGGCATGGGTGGAAGGCGGCCTTTTGTGCAGCATCCCCCTCCCCTCTTTGGATCGCCCTGCAAGGGGGGGGGGCTCTGCCTTTGCACAGGTGGTTTGTACAGAGGATTGTCGGGGGGATGCGCAGCCCTCCGGGATGGAGAGCGAGGCAAGAAAAGGCTCTGAGGTTAGCTTGGGCAGTCAAGCCAGATGGCGGAAGGAAACTCAAAGTGTTGGGGGCTTCAGAAGGGCAGAATGTGCTTCAGAATGTGCAGCTCCTGAATCTAACAGTGAGTGACCTCAAGTTGGCCATGCCCACCCGGTCACATGACCACCAAGCCACACCCACCAACCACGCCCACAGAACCGGTAGTGAAAATGTTTAGATTTCACCACTGCTCTAATGGGAAACTATATCTCTAAATTTGATAAGGAAGTAAATAGCAACACCCATGCACCAAAACTTACTTTTAATTCACAGATAGCTCCCGTGGATCTGCAAGATGGAGAAAACATGGAGGAGAGGCTAGTTCTACAGAGACATAGGATTCTACTCCAAGTTGCTGATATTCCTTTGAACAGGGGCAGGTGGCATAACAGACGAATAATACTGAATTCTCTTTCCCAACTTTTACACTGCAGGGTATATTCTAACGAATTAACAGAGATTTCTTGGCTCCCCAGCAGACATGATTGTAAAAGAATATTGTTAACCTTTGAGCAGATTGTTCTTCCATCAATGTTATTCAGGCTTGAAACCTTTCTAAGGAAATATTGCATTCGGCCAATAAAGGTATTTTATACCACCCAAATCCAGCCTCTGCTAAAGTCTGGGCAGAGAGCCAAGTCAGCAAGGGAGGCTGACTGTAACCTTGAAAATTCTAAAACATTAACAGCCAAGCAAAGAATCCTTCTATTAACAAGGGTAGAACAAGATAAGGATAATAAAAAAGAGAACTTAGATCTACTTAATGGACAGTTACAGTTTATGGATGATGAGGAAGAATTAATCCATCAGTTTGCCACCCTTTGCCCAGGAGATCAACAGCTGATTTTAAAGAAAATCGGAATAATTAGTTCAATGTTGAAATCAGTAACTAATGGAACAGAAAGTCTGAATACTCTGCTCCCCTCTAGCTGCTCTTCTGTGGAATTGTTATCAAGCCCAGTTTTTGAAAGCACCAAATCGCCAACAAATAAAAAGAGAAGGCGTGTTAGCTCAAAGCAAAAAGTAAAGGAGAAGGATACTCAGCAGGATATAACAGTACAAGTCCAAATTAAACATCCAGTACAACTAGATAATGAGAAGGATGGTTGGAGTCCTCGTTCATTAGTAGAAATGCCAGTCTTAGATCAAAATCAGGGGAATACTAGCAATCAAGATAAAGAAGAGCAACAATTACAATTTAGGAGGAGGAATATTGAACTTTACAATAATTGTGTTTACACAGGAAGTATAGTCAATATTGATCCAGCTCCAAAAACAAGTTGACATTCGGCACCCTTATTCCCTAGTCAACCAACCCAGTCAGAATATCTTGCTTTCGGGAGTCCTATACTGTACAAATTGTGACTTGGAACATAGCTGGCTGGAAAGAAGTGGCTGACTGGACTAGTGAGTTTCTTATCTAAATGTGATGCAATAGCCATCCAGGAAACCTGGCTAACTGAAGAGGACAAATTAGTACAACTTCTGGGCTTTCAAGGATGGGCTTCCCCTGCCCGAAAAACAAAGAATAAGGGGTGACCCTCTGGTGGACTATGTATTTTCATTAAGCACGAATTGCAATGGTAGGGGGAGAAACTATATAATGAAGATAAGTTTTCATATTTTTTAGCTGTGAAATTTAGATATGAGGAGTTTGAATTAATATTGGTAAATGTATACATTCCTCCAAACACATCCCTGTATTATAACTCTGACTATTGGACATGTTTAGAGGTCATACTAAATGATATATCCATACTGTATCCTCAATCTATAATGATATTGCTTGGAGATTTTAATGCTAAATCAGGTCCATCTTTGCATGAGTTTGCTCAAAAGAAAAGATTCCCAAAGGAATTTCTTGATAATCATCCACAGTGGCTTTCTAGAGACAACAAAAGTAATACTGCTGGTCTCCTCCTAGTCTCTTTAATTTTCAAAGGTAATCTTCATATCTTGGGAGGTAAGGATAATAACTATATATACCCTTACATATACCACTCAGCCCACTCAAATAGCATGTTAGATCTCTTCTGTGTATCAAGAGATAAAGTTGACCTCTTTTCAGAGGATACTGTACATTTAGGTGATGAAAGTGATTATCAGCCTGTGAGTGTGACATTACGAGGTCGCTCAGATTTAAGATCATATAATACAGATGGCTCACTAAAAACTTAGAGGTGATCCAAAATAAAAGGTTAATTTAGGATAAAGTTGACACAAAGGCAATATCAGAGAATGTTGCTAACTGGGCTAGGACAATGCAGTCATCTACTACTGACTGGCTGTCAGCCTCCAAAGCATTCTTTAATCTCTGCAATATGCTGAAGAAACATTTAATAACTAAACCTCCTGCCCAAAGTTTTTGAGTGGGTAGATATTGCTGGTTTGATTTTGAATGCTGGTTGTTGAAAAAGAAATTGAAGGCAGCGATTGTTCTGGTTTGGCGTCGCGGTGACATGGTCAGAGATAGCGGGGCTCTGCGAAACTTGGCCGATTCCTCTCTGATAGGAGGCCTTAAGGGGCCAAAGTCACCCTGGAGGGGTGACAAAGAAAGGAGGGATTCCTTGTTGATCACGGGAGAGCGGCAGCTCTCCTGTTGGATCCAAGGTGCCCTCTTGACTGATGGAGAAGAGAGACGGCCATTATGGCTGGAACGAAGCTGGGGCAACCGAAGAAGAAATGAGCTGGAGTGGTGTGTGAAGAGAGGATTGGAACTGGGTGAGACAATTTTCAACTTCCTTATTAGAGACCCACTTAAATAAAAGAATTTTTGGAACTCTCCAAAGCACAGAAAGCAGTGAACTATTACACTGAAATTTTAACAGAAGAATATGAAGTTTTAAAATATAGAAAGACTGAACTGGAATTTGTGGTGTTGTGAAAAGTGACTTTAATCTGCTGGAAATATTGTCTGACTGTTGGAAGAAATTGTATAAAGAAAAATGGTTTTCCCCCCCTCTTTTTATTGAACTTTGACAATCAGGTGTTAGTCTCGTCTTGGTACTGAAAATTAGAGTTGGGATGCCATCTACTGGCCAAAGTAGATACTATATTGTTATATGGCTGGAAAGGACTTTGAAAAAGAAAAAAGTTAGAGTTGATAAAAAAGAAAGGAAAGTCATAAGAAGAGATAGAAAGTAAAAGGCAAGCAACATCTGGAAGGCCATCTTTTTGTTTTTCCTGTTCTATCTACTTGTGGGTTTTTTTTGGCTGTTTAGGAATAACTGGTGAACCTTTTGAAATTTTTTAAAGTAATGTGGATTATAAATGATAGGAATTGCCCTTGAAACTGAACACCTGATTCTGTGAATTAATAAGTCATGGGGAAATTTGGTGGGCCATTCTGGATTACAAATACTATTTGATAGAATATTTTATGAGGCAAAAGAAGAAAAATTAAACAGCTTTACAAATTTGAATAACCCAGAGGGAGCAAAACAGCAGATTTTGAGGATTACAAACACTGTGGATTTTGAGGAACAGTTCAGAGACTGACCACATTCTTCTAACATTGACTTTTTGACATTTTTGAACACTTGGGACATTGGGACTTGGATGGATTACTGAATAACTTTTAGCCCACTAAAATAAAGTAAAATGTTACAACAAGGAAGAACAAATATACCCCAAATGGAAATACTATTAATGCTTCAAGATATCAAGGAAACTATGATAAGGAATCATAGGGACCGGAAGTGACGTTGCGGTGCTACCAGTCACAGGGAATCGAGCTCTCCATCCCTGTGCTGGCTTCTCCTTGTTTGTGGGCTCCGAAAGGAGCCAAAAGCTGCCTTGTAGGGGCAGTGAAGCTAAGGAGGGGTGCCCTGTGAGTTTGCAGGAGAGATCACAGCTCTCCTGCGGAACCCTGGGGCTTTTCTTCCCTCTAGGCCAGGCATCCTCAAACTACGGCCCGTGGGACAGATCCGGCCCGCCAAAGCCATTAATCCGGCCCATGTGGGACGAGGCTGCCCCGCCCACATCATCACACCCACCTGCCGGCCCCCACCCTTCAGCCATGTGAAGGGCTTACGTTTGCAAGGGCCGGCAGAGTGCTTTTGGGGGGCAGGGGAGGCCTAAAAAGGGGTGGGCGGAGGCCCCGGAAAGCATCCATATGCCCTGTTTTTGGCTGTCAGAGTGCTTCTGGGGGGCACGGGGGAAGCCAAAAACGGGCCGTGCCTTTTGCCAGCTGAGGAAAGAACTCTTTCCTCAGCTGGCAAAAAAGATTTGCCAGGGACTTCAGTCCACCATCGCTCCACTGGGAGGGGGAACTGAAGGGTCCCAACAGGAGAGCCTGCTGCTAATTACACCAAGTGATGCTTTGTGGAGGCAGCTTTGCTCAAATGGGGGGGGGGTGAGTTTCAGCTGTCACAACCGTCTCCTGACTGTTTCTTCACGGATCAAGGGGGGGATCTTTGCTTGCTCAGAAGGTCAATTTTCTCTGGCAATGGTAAGGCAATTTGAGTTTAGGAGAGATTTCGGGCTTGGAATGAGAATCAATCAGGAATCAGGTGAACCTCCCTCCTTTCTGTGGATCTGCATAACGTGGGATTCTTTGAACACCCCCACCCCCATTTCCACTTCTATCCTCTTACTGCTTCACAGCTCCCGGGGATGGGCTGGCAGTTCCCCAGATAGGGCTGCCCAGAGGGTGACGAACCTGGAGCAAAAGTAGAAGAAAAAAGGCTGCGCCGCACAGAGAAAATGTCAGCACGCAGACACCGTTCTGTTCTGGGGCTTCTGGTTTTTTTGTGCTTCCTGATCTCCCACGTGGGACAGGTAGAGACAGGGGCTCTCTGGACCTTTACGACCGATGGACTCCAACTCTCAGAATTCTCAGGGCTATGAAAGACTTAGGGCTGAAGCCAACCCCCGGGGGTGGGGGGGATGATAACAAGAAACATTCCATCAGAATGTTCAAATGCACAATAATGCACTTGTAACAGCTGAATTTCTTCGCCTTTTTTTTTTTGGCTGTTCCGCCCTGCTGCCCCCTCAAATCTCTCATTAGGACTATAGGAGCCATCGGCGTAGCGCTACCTGTGGACACAAATTCAAATACTCCCCCCCCCCGGTATTAAGGCAAACGTTCTTTTGCATAGTCCCCCCCACCCCCCACTGATAAAGAGCGGGACTTGTTGGCCTTTGTTCTAATGATTGGGGGAGGATGCTAGGCTGAGGCTTCAGGAGGTCCAGGAGGGTGGATTCCAAGGAAGATGGAAGAAGTTGGGGTACGCACATCCCCCCTCCCCTCCATTAGATAAAATGTACTTTCACTCATAAACTCATCCTTCATTCCAGAGTTATCCAGATCAGAGATGTGGAGTTAGTTAAATGGGGGCGGGGTGGGGGTGTTCAAAGAATCCCACGTTGCGCAGATCCACAGAAAGGAGGGAGGTTCACCTGATTCCTGATTCTCATTCCAAGCCTGAAATCTCTCCCAAACTCATATTGCCTTACCGTTGCCAGAGAAAATTGACCTTCCGAACAAGCAAAGTGTTATGTAAATAGGTTTGTTTGGCGGGAAGTTCGAAATAACTGACCCTCAGCTGATTGGCTGACCACTACGGTTGTAAGGTATATAAAGGGAGCTGGCTCCCGGGTTTAGTTGCTGTAGTCTCACTATAAAATAAAGAGCTGTTGTCACGAACTACTCTGGCTTGCTGCGTCCTCATTCACCCAACCTAACATTGGCGACGAGGATGGGATATTGAGGCCAGAAGCAGAGGAGAACTGAAGCCACACTCGAGAAAAGAGCTGAAGCCACGTTCGGAGAGGGGACCGGAGACCGCAACCAAATCCAGCCAGCCGAGCGAGCGGAGCACAGGAGAATCCCGAAACGATGTCTGCCTACACCCCGCCAGCGCCTTTCGACCCCAAGGAAGAGAAGTGGGGATCCTACATGTCTCGGTTCGAGTGCTTCATGGTGGCAAACGACATGCAAGGGCTACCGGACGTTCGGAAGAAAACCCTGTTCCTGAGTCACTGCGGGCCAAGGGTCTTCGACACAGCTGAAGCATTGTCGGAGCCGAATTCGGTCCACAACATTTCCTGGTCGACGCTACAGACCCTGCTGAAAGACCACTATGCACCAACGCCATCGAAGTACGTCCAGCGCTACGATTTCCGGCAACGGCTCCAGCAGGAGGGTGAATCGATCAGCGAGTATGTCGCTGCCCTGCGTAAGGCTGCAACCCAGTGTGAGTACCGAGACCTGGATGAGATGCTCCTAGAGCAACTAATTTGCAGAGTGAGAGATAGCCGGCTCCAGAGAAGACTGCTTGTGAGGTCAAACCTAACCCTACACATCGCCCTGGACGAGGCCAGAGCGCAAGAATCGTCAGTAAAGGCTGCAGAGAAACTAAAGAACTCCCACCTAACCAGAACAACGCAGAAGACGGCGCCAGTGCACCGAGAGGCCGTAAGCACCGCGAGCGAGGGGGAGTCTGAAGAAGAGGTCTACCGCACCGAGCAGTCCCGCACAGCCCGGAGGGAGCCCAGAGACGGATGCGCCAGCTGCGGAGGGTCCCACTCATGACAAAACTGTAAGTTCAGGGACGCCGTTTGCCGTTCCTGTGAGAAGAGGGGCCACATCGCTCAGGTCTGCAGATCCAAGACACACCAGAGCTACAAACCACGTGGCCAAACCTTCCAATCCGCTCCAGAGCCACACCGAAGGCCCAACAAAGATGGCGGAAACCGGAAGGGCGCGAAATTTGAAGACGCTGGGGCCTACACCATACGCATCGCACAGACCTGCACCTCGCCCGGAGAAAAGACCTACACCACGGTCGAGATCGAGGGACGGGAGTGCCAGATGGAGATCGACACGGGATCGCCGATATCCATCATGTCTTGGGAGAACCTGAAGAAAGTCATCCCCAGCGCACACAAGCGACAGCTCCAGCCACAGCAACGCAGACTGAAGGACTACCAAGGGAACCGCATACCCGTCGAAGGAAGAGGCGAGTTCCAAGTACAGTACGGGGAGTTTACCGAGAAACTGCTCCTCACCATAGTCAGTGACAACCTCCCAAGCCTCCTGGGCATGGACTGGTTTAGAGCCCTAGGCATGGGATTCACCGGAGTGAGGAACGTTCGAAGCACCCTGAAGGAGGACCTGATGCAGGAGTTCCAGGACGTGTTCGACGAAAGGCTGGGCAAGTATGTGGGGACCCCGATTTCGTTTAACCTCAACCCCAATATTGCACCCATCCGTTTAAAGCCTAGGCGAGTACCGTTCGCCCTGAAGCCCAAAATTGACATTGAACTGGACAAATTAATCAAACAAGGGGTGCTCGTTCCAGTCGACCACGCCAAATGGGAGACCCCAATTGTGACACCGGTAAAGCCGGACGGATCAGTGCGCATATGCGCTGATTATAAATGCACAATTAATAAGGCCCTGCAGCAGAGCGCCTATCCAGTGCCCATCGTTCACCATTTGTTGCATTCCCTGGGCCCCGGCAAGATCTTCGCAAAACTCGATGTTGCGCAGGCATACCAGCAACTGCCGGTAGATGGCGCTACCGCAGAGGCACAGACTATCGTAACCCACAGAGGGGCCTTCAAGTGCACCCGCTTGCAATTCGGAGTAAGCGTAGCCCCCGGACTTTTCCAAAGTACCATGGAGCGGCTACTACAGGGAATCCCCGGGGTGGTGCCCTATTTTGATGACGTGCTCATTACCGCCGACAATGAGCAGAAACTAAGAGAAAGGCTGAGGGAAGTCCTAAGGAAATTCAGGGACGCAGGACTCAGAGTAAAACGAAACAAATGCATGATTGCAGTCCCCTCAGTCGAATTCCTAGGATACAGGGTAGATGGCACCGGCATACACCCCACAGAGAGCAAGATCAGGGCAATCAAAGAAGCGCCCACCCCCAAAGACAAGGCAGAATTACAGGCCTTCCTGGGACTATTAAACTTTTACACCATTTTCCTTAAAGACAAGGCAACAGTGGCAGAACCCCTACATAGACTGTTAACCAAGAAAGCCATTTGGAAATGGGGGAAGTCTGAAGACAGGGCATTCGCCGGCATTAAAAAACTGTTATCAGCTGAAAGCTTTCTAATACAGCACAACGCAACGCTTCCCCTTGTTCTAGCATGTGACGTGTCCCCGTTAGGGGTGGGAGCCGTCCTGAGCCATAGACTGCCGAATGGCCTAGAAGCGCCCATCGCATACTACTCCCGAACTTTATCAAGCGCCGAGCGAAATTATAGCCAGCTCGACAAGGAGGCCCTCGCCGCCGTTTCGGGAGTAAAGAAATTCCACGAGTACTTGTTCGGGAGGGACTTTGAACTAATCACCGACCATCGACCGCTCCTGGGTCTCCTCGCGGGAGATCGACCAACCCCGGCAGCACTATCGCCCAGGATGACACGCTGGGCCATCTTCCTCGCAGCATACTCCTATCGCCTGGTACATCGACCAGGGGCAGACATGGGCAACGCGGACGCACTCAGCCGATGCCCACTACCCGACAGCCTAGAAGACCCCACACCTGGCATCCCCATCCTGCTGATAGACGTTTTGGACTCTGGGCCCATAACATCAGCCGAGGTTGCGAGAGCCTCAACCAAAGACCACGTGATCCAGACAGTCGCAAGTTGGGTCATGAGGGGGTGGCCGGAAAAGATTGGGAGCGGGGAATTTAAACCGTTCGCGGGAAAACGGGACGAACTGACAATGCAAGGGGGTTGTTTGCTATGGGGCGATCGGGTTGTTATTCCTTTACGTTTACAGGAAAAAGTTTTAACATTGTTGCATGAGGGGCACCCTGGGATTGTAAGAATGAAGGGGCTAGCCAGGAGCTACGTCTGGTGGCCCAGCATGGATACAGACATTACCGAGTGGGTGGGGAGATGCCAGCCCTGCCAAGAGTCCAGATCAGATCCACCAACGGCACCCGTGAGGGAGTGGGAAAGGCCCCAGGGACCCTGGTCCAGGATACACATTGACTTTGCAGGCCCATTTCACGGACAGACCTTCATGGTCGTCGTAGACGCATTCTCCAAATGGTTGGAGATCAAGCTAATGAAGGCCACTACCACCGACGCAACCATCAGGGAGCTAAGACAGTTATTCGCCACCCATGGGTTACCGGACATCCTAGTGTCAGATAACGGGCCACAATTCACCGCGACACAATTTGAGGGCTATTTAGCGGGACTAGGGATCAGACATGTCCTTTCAGCCCCGTTTCATCCGGCTAGTAACGGACAGGCTGAGAGATTTGTGAGGTCAGCAAAGGAGGCCCTTTCACGTTTAAGCCCCGGAGACTGGCAGGAAAGGATAGACAAGTTCCTAATAGCTCAGCACACCACACCCTGTACAGCCACAGGCCAAAGCCCGGCAGAACTATTAATGGGACGGAAACTCCGAGGAATACTAGATAGGCTCAACCCCAATTACTCTCCAGAGGTTTTCAAAGGGGGGGAGAGGAAGCTTAGAGAGTTCACCATAGGAACACCGGTACACGCTAGAAACTATGGACAGGGCCCACTCTGGGAGGCCGGGACAATCACAGAAATCACGGGGCCCAAATCATACAGGGTAGATATGGGGGACGGGAGAGTTTGGCGCAGACACATTGACCAACTAAGAAAACGAGTAACCGCAGACACTGACGACAAATTAGACGACCCCATCTCTGACCATGACTACCAACCAGAAACACAAAACACAAGCCCGAGTAGAGCGGAGGACTTAGCTGAGGATTCCGGTATCCAGCGCCGCCCCATCGAGGTAATCCAAACAGCCGGAGAAGTCGCCGCCCACGAGGAGGTCCCGGAGGCCTCATTGGCGGAGCAGGGAGAAACAGAAAGTCCCTCCGACCTGCTCGACACCGCCCCGCCGACTGAACTGCGCAGGTCAACTAGGACTCGCACACGCCCTAGTCACCTGAGAGACTTTGTATGTAAATAACACCCCAAGTGACTTCTGGGAGGGGAGGAGTGTTATGTAAATAGGTTTGTTTGGCGGGAAGTTCGAAATAACTGACCTTCAGCTGATTGGCTGACCACTACGGTTGTAAGGTATATAAAGGGAGCTGGCTCCCGGGTTTAGTTGCTGGAGTCTCACTATAAAATAAAGAGCTGTTGTCACGAACTACTCTGGCTTGCTGCGTCCTCATTCACCCAACCTAACACAAAGATTCCTCCCTTGATCCGTGAAGAAAGAGTCAGGAGATGTTTGTGACAGCTGAACCCCTCTCCCCCCCAGTTTTAGCAAAGCTGCCACCACGAAGCATCGTGCGCTGTCAGCGAAGGGGCATTACTCATGCTGGGACAACCAGAGGTGAGCCCAGCCCCACTGCCCATGGCGGCTCCTTCCGCAGGTGGATTTTTTTGTTTTTGATGGAAAACAGAAAATTTGGTAAAAAGACAGAAAATTGGATTTTCAAATTGGACAGGCATTGGTTTTGGATAGGCATTTTAAAATGCTGGAGCTATTTACATAAAAAGCTATAACTATATTTATATTTTGGAGTATTCCAGTAAAATTGGATAAAAATGGCTGAAATTTGATTTAAGAGTGCCACCTGCTGTCAAAGGAAGGTAAAACATATTCCCAAAACCTTGGGAAGACTAGGCTATTGGAGATCTAAATGTGAGAATAAGAAAAACTTTATTATTAAAACGACCCCTGAAGGTTTCAGCACAAGATTGAACTGGCAGAGGGATTTATGAAAGTTTCACTTTTAGAATACCTAGAGGAACAGGTGGATTAATTTTGAGATATAAAGACTCCTGGACACTGGACATTGAATTTTTTGAGAAGTGACTTGAGGTTTGAATATAAGGTTGTTGGATTATTAGATAAAAGAAACAAAATAAATAGAAATAAAGACATGAGTGGAATTTGGGAGGAAATCACATCGATAACTCAGAGTATTAAAGACGCCTGGACAAGAAGATGTGAGGAAATTATGAATAAAATGCAGAGCATAGATGAAGATCTGGAAAATACGACACACAGGACAAGGAGACACCAGGATGTCCAGGAAGAGGAGGAGCTAACTGAAAGATCAGCTGAAAAAACAGAACAGACAAAACAACAAATAAAAAGAAATGACAAGAAGGAGATAAAAATAAAAATAATAATGATTGATGAAATAAACCAAGGGGAGAGTATTTTAAGGGAAGTTAAACAGGAACTGGAACTGCAGGAAGACTTTTTTTGGAAGAGAGATAGGGGCAAGAGTAGACAACTTGAAAATTAAACAATGGAACAGGGTAGAAATGTTTAAGAGGATTGGCCAAGAAGTGGAAGCAGACAGAGATAAAGATCCAAGAGAGGAATATGGGAGACAAGCTAAGAAACAAATAATTAAAGCTTTAAAGCGGGTGAGAGATGATGGATAAAAAAGGGAACTTTAAAAAAAAACAATAGTGGTATAAGTTAAAATAGGGTTGGAAATTAGAGAAAGGGGGATTAATGGAATATATATTTTTATATAACGGTGAAGTAATAACAAGAAAGGAACTTAGAATTTCAATGATGGTAATATTGAATATGTTTGAATAATATTGTGATGGGCATAAAAATAACATATTGTAATATTGAATAATTAAACAATGGAAGATTATAATTTAGCATAAATATGTGTATTATCAGAATTATATATATGCTTGTCAAACGTAAGTTTTTATTAAAACGTGATTAGAAAGGGAACATGTTTAAATATAATAGTGGCATAATTAAAAATTAGAAAGGGGACAAACAATGGAAGATTATAATTTAATATAAATGTGCGCATTACTATTAGGACTATATAAGTCTGTTAAATACAACAAATATGATTATTAATATTTTATTTGTAGTAAAAGGAGTGACATTTAGCATATGGAGATTGGCATAAATATGACATACTGAAATATTGAATAATCAAATAATGAGAGATTATAATTCAACAAAATATGTGTCCTATTACTAAAACTATATAGGATTGTCAACTGTACTAAAAATGAAGAATATTGTTATATTTGTGCTAAAATGTAAGACACTCAGGTGCCACACTGTTCATACAACGATATGTTTGTAAAAAAATAAAATAAAAAACTTTTTCAAAAAAAGGAATCATAGGGAGATGATGGAACTGATGCACGATACGGATCTGAGACCAGGAAATCACCAGCAAATAATAATGGAAAATGAACAAAAAATTAAGACAATAGAGGAGAATTCAGAAGGAGTAGAAGAAAGAAGGGAGGAGAGAAATCAACAAATGACACAAGTAGATAAAGATATAGAAGAGATAGTAAAAATAGAGCAGATAGATTATTTTTCAAGAGGCCAAAATGTAGAAGAGAGCAAAGAGAAAGACCTCTTAGCAGAGACGAAAGAGGTACTGATGGGTATTTTAGAGAGCAGACAACAAGAGGCAGATGTAGAGGCAGAGAAGATATTTAGATTAAACATCAGTGATGTAGAGGGATACAAGATCCCAAGGGAGGAGCAAGGGAGATTGATCAAAAAGTCAATAAGAGTTGAAATACTAAAAAAGGCAAGAGATGATGGATAGATACAAAATACATCTTAATATGGGATTTGTTTTATTAAAGACTAGCTGGATACCCATGCTTCGCTATGAAACTATGTGATGGGGCTTGATAAATTGACACTTAAAGCTTGAAAATTAATGAGTAGTTAAAAAAGTGACTATTATTTCATTAGAGATGGTAAGCTAAGTTTCTGTTACAGATGAAGACATAATTGTAAGTGTAACAACAATAAAATAGATGGGTTTAAACCCTTTAATCCCAGCAGCAACCGTGGCTGTTTTGTCTATGTAGCCAGGCTAATAAATTGCATAGCATAGACTTTCAATTCGTCCCTCAGATGAATTGCTCAGGACCTCCCTGTAAACAACATTCCTGGTTTTGCTCTCTGGCTGGAGGATGACCAGGCTGTCAGTGTTGTGGCTCCGATCCCCGAGCCCATCTTATCGGAGGAAGAAGGCTCCGAACATGAAGGAGAGGAGCCGGCCAGGCCTCCCTCTCCAGGCCCCTCCTCTCTGGCTATGCCTCAGGTGTCTGCCGAGGGAGAGGAGATTGGCCAGGAGCCAGGTGTCTCCGATGACAGCGATGACGGTGATACGTCGTTCCTGGATCCACGCCAATGAAGGCGAGATAAACGTTTGCAGCAGATGAGGCATGCCAGGGATTAAGCTGAGTCACTGGACCTCACCCCACAGGCTATATAAGAGAGTGTGGTGGCCATTTAGACTCTGTGACGGACAAAGCTAACTTCTGGCTAGTCACTTTGTACAACGCCTGAATCTGCTGAAGGTTTCTGTTTGAGCTGGACTGTTTTTGAAAACTGTGTGTATTTGTCGGTGTTTATCTGGTGGAGGAAAACTCCCTCTTCTTGAAGTAAAGCACTTGGCAGACGGTTATCGTATTGCTGCCAAGTTCCTGATAACGAACCTTGTGTGTGCCAAGTAATTCTTTAACCCCGGCTGGCTGTTTGTGTGTGTGTGGGGACGGGGATAGAACAGTCAGGTGAACTGACTCTGGAGCATGTCACATAGAACTGGCCATGGGAGAAACAGTCACTCGTCAGATGCACACCAGCCACTTTCTTTCTTTCTTTCTTTTTTTTTTTGAATTTTTTTTTTTTTCAAACATAAACATAAAAAAAAAAAAAAACCCTTTCAAGAACGAAGTCTTGGTCCGGTCACAAATAGGTAGACTGATTTTACAAATAAAAACAAATATTTTTAACATAAATTCAAACATCCTAATTTAAATCTTTCTGTTATATCGCCATAAATCTTAATTTCATACTAAACATCTCATTTTTATATTCAATTATAAATCAAAATTCAATACAGCTCTTTCTAAATTTTTCTCCATTGCTCCTTTTAACATCAACATTAAAACACAAAAATGATCTAATCTCTTAATCTATATTTTTACCTTACCATACCACAAATCACGACAAAACTTAATTTCCAAATATATACAATTCAATTTTTATTTCAATTTATTAATCAAAATTCTTTCTATTCTTCTTAGATTCTAGACTCATTTCATCCAATTTTTAAACCTTAAACTTTTACACAGACATCTCAAATTTTTTCATTACATTTTATTTATTTATTTATTTATTTATTTATTTATTTATTTATTTATTTATTTATTTATTTATTTATTTATTCATTTATTTATTATACTTATATGCCGCCCTTCTCCCAAAGGACTCGGGGCGGCTCACAGAAATTAAAACAATGAAAACAATAAAAATAGCTACTAAAATTAGGAGCCTTGGTAGTACAGTGGTTTAATGCACCCTGTTATTAACACAGCTGCCTGCAATTACTGCAGGTTCGAATCTTACCAGGCTCAAGGTTGACTCAGCCTTCCATCCTTTCTAAGGTAGGTTAAATGAGGACCCAGTTTGTGGGGGCAATAAGATGACTTTGTATAAATATACAAAAGTATGAAGGCTATTGCTTAACGCATTGTAAGCCACCCTGAGTCTCCGGAGAAGGGCGGCATATAAATCAAAATTAAAAAAAAAATCAATTAAAATCTCCCAATTAAAAATCACCCATCAGATCAGCAAATTTGTTGGAAAAGCCATGTCTTTAGGTCACGGCGGAAAGAGCGGAGGTCGGGGGCTGTCCGGAGCCCCGTGGGTAACCCATTCCAGAGGGTCGGTGCGCCCACAGAGAATGCCCTCATCCTGGGCGCCACCAGCCGACATTGTCTGGCCGATGGCACCCGGAGGAGGGCAGTCCTATGTGAGCGCACAGGGCGGTGGGAGGCAGGCAGAAGGTGGTCCTGCAGGTACCCCGGGCCCATGCCATGTAGGGCGTTATAGGTAAGTACCAGCACCTTGAAGCAGATCCGAAGGACCACCGGTAACCAGTGCAGCTCGCGCAGGAGAGGTGTAACACGGGAGTAACGGGAAGCGGCCGCATTCTGGACCAGCTGGAGCCTCCAGGTACACCCCAAGGGCAGCCCCATGTAGAGGGCATTGCAGTAGTCCAAATGAGAGATAACGAGAGCTTGGGTGACTGTACAGAGGGCATCCCTGTCTAGGAAAGGGCGTAACTGGTACACCAGGCAAATCTGTGCAAAAGCCCCCCTGGTCACGGCCGTCAGATGGTCCACTAAGGACAGCCGCGAATCCAGGAGGACGCCTAGATTGCCCTTTCAGAGGGAGTAAGCAACTCCCCTCCCATCAAGAGTGATGGGGCCACTAGACCATGAGATGCCGGCAACCACAGCCACTCCGTCTTGGAGGGGTTGAGTCTGAGCCTGTTCCTACCCATCCAGACCCGCACCACCTCCAGGCACTTAGACATCACGGAAAGGGCATCTCTGGGTTGGTCCGGGGTGGAGATGTAAAGCTGGGTATCATCAGCATACTGATGATACCTCACCCCAAAACTGCGAATGATCTCACCCAGCGGCTTCATATAGATGTTAAAGAGCAAGGGGGAGAGAACCGACCCCTGAGGCACCCCACAAGTGAGGGGCTTCGGGGAGGATCTCTGTCCCCCCACCCAGACAAACTGCGTGCGACCCGAGAGGTAGGAGGAGAACCACTGCAAAACAGTGCCCCCCACCCCCAACCCCCCAAGTCGTCGCAGTAGGATACTATGGTCGATGGTATCGAAAGCCTCTGAGAGGTCAAGTAGGACCAGGATGGAGGAATAACCCCCATCCTGGGCCTGCCAGAGATCATTCACCAGAGCGACCAATGCCGTTTCTGTGCTGTGTCCGCGCCTGAAGCCCGATTGGTATGGGTCTAGATAATCCATTTCCTCCAGGAATTGTGGAAGTTGGTGTGCCACCACGGACTCAACAACCTTCGCTATAAAGCGAAGGTTGGAGACGGGACGAAAGTTGTTCAAGGAGGCCAGATCCAGGGCAGGCTTCTTGAGAAGGGGTCGAACCACCGCCTCCTTAAGGGTGGCGGGGAAGACCCCATCCCTCAGCGAAGCGTTGACAATCACCTGGATCCAGCCTCTGGTCACCTCTCTGGTTGCCGCAACAAGCGAGGAGGGACATGGGTCCAACAAACACGTGGAGGCCCCCAATCTACCAACAATCCTGTCCACTTCATCTACGGATACAGGGTCAAAGTCAACGCAGATGTTGCCTTCAAGGCTTGCTCCCATCTCCTCGTCAGACCCTGTCCAGTCAGAGTCTAAACCCGTCCGGATCTGAGCGATTTTGTCTTGTAGAAATTGAGCAAAATCCTCAGCACTGCCCTGCAAGGGGTCCTCCCTCGCTCCCTGATTAAGAAGAGAGCGGGTCACTTGGAACAAGGCTGCTGGGCGATTCTCTGCAGATGCAATGAGAGCGGTGAAATAGTCACGTTTCGCTGCTTCCATCGCCACAAGATAAGACCTAATATAGGTTTTTAACTGTGTTCGATCAGACTCGGAATGGGAAGATCTCCAATAGCCCTCTAGGCGTCTCTTCTGATGCTTCATCTCCCTGAGCTCCACGGAGAACCATGGAGCTACCCAGGATCCCTGTCGGAGGAGAGGCCACAAGGGGGCGATTTGATCCAATGCCCCGGTGGCAGCCTGTTCCCAGGCATCCACCAGGGCCTCTGGCGAATCGCGGGATAGGGATGTGGGAAATGTCCCAAGCTCCATCAGGAACCTATCAGGATCCATCAGGCACCTAGGGCGGAACCAACGTATTGGTCCCGCCTCCCAGCGGTGGGGGTTAGTGGATAGAAAGTTCAGCTTAAGGAGGTAATGGTCGGTCCATGACAGGGGTTGAATAGATAGTTCCCCCCTACCCCGAGCATTTATCCACTGCCCAGAGATAAAAATCAGGTCAAGTGTGTGTCCACCACTGTGAGTTGGACCCTGTACAACCTGAGTCAGGTCCATGGCCATCATATTTAAAATATTTAATTATTTTAAACTGCTTTTAAATTTTGTATGTATTGTTTTTTTACTTTGGCTGTTCACCGCCCTGAGTCCTATTTTGGAGAAGGGCGGTATAGAAATTTAAATAAATAAATAAATAAATAAATAAAATGGAGGATTATCATCCAAGAATTTCTTTTTCACCCCTTATTAATAATTGTTCTACAATATATTGCAATATATTGCAGGGTCGAGCTGAGGATTTTGCACAATTCCTGCATGATAAAGTCGCTCAGATTCGGGAAGGCTTGGACTCCGACTGGATGAGTCCAGGAGGGGAGACGGGGGTAGGTCTTGAGAATATTATCTGGGAAGAGTTTGATCATGTGGCTCCCGAGGACGTGGACAGGATTCTGGGTAGGCTTAGTGCTGCCACATGTTTACTGGACCCGTGTCCCTCCTGGTTGGTACTGGCCTCTCGGGAGGTTACACGAGGCTGGCTCCAGGGGATTATAAATGCTTCTTTGAGTGAGGGTGCCTTTCCCGCCGCCTTGAAAGAGGCGGTGGTGAGGCCTCTCCTCAAGAAGCCTTCCCTGGACCTGGCTGTATTAGCTAATTATCGTCCGGTCTCCTACCTTCGTTTTGTGGCAAAGGTTGTTGAGAGTGTGGTGGCACGACAGCTCCCCCGGTACCTGGATGAAGCTATCTATCTAGACCCGTACCAGTCGGGCTTCAGGCAGGGGCACAGCACGGAAACGGCATTGGTCGCACTGGTTGATGATCTCTGGAGGGCTCGGGACAGGGGTTGTTCCTCTGTCCTGGTCCTATTAGATCTCTCAGCAGCTTTTGATACCATCGACCATGGTATCATGCTGCAGCGGTTGAGGGGGTTAGGAATAGGGGGCACCATGCTGCGGTGGTTCTCCTCCTTCCTCTCCGACCGCTCACAGTTTGTGTTGGCAGGGGGGCAGAGGTCGACCTTGAGGTGCCTCACTTGGGGGGTGCCACAAGGGTCGGTCCTCTCACCCCTTCTGTTCAACATTTATGTGAAGCCGCTGGGCGAGATCATCCGTGGTTTTGGGGTGAGGGTACATCAGTACGCTGATGACACTCAGCTGTACATCTCCACCCCAGACCACCCCAATGATGCCCTTGATGTGATGTCCCACTGCCTGGAGGCCGTACGGGTCTGGATGGGGAGAAATAGGCTCAGACTCAACCCTTCCAAGACCGAGTGGCTGTGGCTACCGGCGTCCCGGTATAGTCAGCTGACGCCATCGCTGTCTATAGGGGGTGAATCTTTAGCCCCCACAGAGAGGGCTCGCAATCTGGGTGTCCTCCTGGACGCACGGCTGTCTTTAGAAGAGCATATGACGGCCGTGGCCAGGGGGGCCTTCTATCAGGTTCGCCTGATTCGTTAGTTGCGTCCCTTTCTGGACCGGGATGCCTTGCGCACGGTCACTCACGCCCTTGTTACCTCTCAGCTGGACTACTGTAATGCTCTCTACAGGGGGCTCCCCCTGAAGAGCACTCGGAGGCTCCAACTGGTCCAGAATGCGGCCGCGCGGGTGGTTATGGGTGCAACCCGTTGTGCTCATGTAACACCTCTCCTGCGTGAGCTGCACTGGCTCCCAGTGGTCTTCCGGGTGCAATTCAAGGTGTTGGTTACCACCTTTAAAGCGCTCCATGGCTCAGGACCTGGGTATCTACGAGACCGCCTTCTGCCACCAATAGCCTCCCACCGACCAGTTCGCACCCACAGACAGGGACTCCTCAGGGTGCCGTCGGCCAAATTATGTCGGCTGGTGACACCCAGGGGGAGAGCCTTCTCTGTGGCAGCCCCTGCCCTTTGGAACGAACTGCCCCCGGAAATACGCACAATCTCTGACCTCCGAATTTTTCGCTGTGCCCTCAAGACCCTGCTCTTCCGACAGGCAGGGCTATCTTTGTAATGGAGTTTTAAATTTGGAGTTTTTAAATTTTTGGGTTCTTAACGAATTTCGGCCGCAAATGTAAGAATTTTAATAATTTTTAAATTTAATTATGTTTGTATTGTGTTTTTACTTGGCTGTGCACTGCCCTGAGTCCTTCGGGAGAGGGGCGGTATAGAAATAAAATTATCTATCTATCTATATTCTCCTCTATACCTCCAACTGTTATTTTGCTAATTTCCAGCATAGTTTATTTTTGGCTGATTTTCAGCATATTCTCCTCCATACCTCCAACACTTATTTGGCTGATTTCCAGCATTTTCCATTGTTTTGGCTGATTTCCAGCATTCTCCTCCATAACTCCACCTATTATTTGGCTGATTTCCAGCATTACTTATTTTGGCTGAGTTTTCAGCATATTCTCCTCCGCCCTCCAACTATTGTTTGGTTGATTTCCAGCATTTTGGCTGATTTCCAGCATGCTTTATTTTGGCTAATATCCAGCATATACTCCTTCTTACTCCCAACAATTATTCAGCTTATTCTCCTCCACATCTCCATTTTTTATTTAGCTGATAACCAGAATATCTTGTTTTAAATATTACCTTTTCAATAAGTTTATCTATTAATCCACTATTTTGAAATGTACTCTTCCAGGGTGTTTCCCCATCTGTTTCTTAGTACTAGTCATTTCCAACATATGTTAAATTCAGTCTCTTAAATTCAACTGTTAATTCAATCTGTGCACCATTAATGTATCATATATAATCATTAACAATTAATCATAGTTAACCTTCAGCACTTTGTTGACAAGTTAAAACTAAAATGTTACATCAAATTATGCTTTTATAAAAATATCACTTTTAATCACCTTAACTTCCAACATCTATTTTTATTATCTTCTTTTATTTTCTATCTTTATTAAACCATAGGCACCTCTTATTTTTATTTAAAATTTATTTAACCATTTAACCATTTAAACAAACATTTAAACATTGCCTTTTAATTTTATCTATTTTTCTTCATTTCCTTATCTGTCCATGAGTATTTCAATTCATAGTCAATACTTCCATGCTTAAAACTCTGTATATCATTTTTAATTCTGTTATAAAGTCTGTTTTCTGTAACGTCCATCAGCTCCATTTTTTTTCCTGCGCCAGTCCTTTTATTGCTACGCCAGTTAGTTAAAAGTTTATTAGTTCCGTTATATTTCTTCTTTCTTTGTAAAACCATCAGTAGACAGAATAGGAATCTTCAAAATTCAAAAGTCCATAGTTATTTTCAAAGTAATCCAAAATAAATTGTGAGTCAAAATAGTTCTTTTTCAGGAGAAAGCAAATTTCTACAGTCCACACTTTCACTTAGTCACAAATTCAGTTGCCATTTTAAAGCAATTATGTAGCTATCCGTTTGATCTCTTTGTCTGGCTTTTAAAGGTGCCAAGTCCTTAATTATCGCTTTTCTCTTTTCCTAAATCAAATCCGTTTCAATTTAACAAAGGAAATTCAAGTATCCAGTTCTAATTAGTAAATAGTCAGTTCATTCCAATCAATCAGTGCTGAAATAGATTTCTTAAAGGGTCTTTAACCCCTTTCATTACTTTACAAAATCTTCAAGCCCCACAGATCTTCAGCCGCTAGTTAAAGCTGGGGGGTCTTATTTGCAAATATCAATACACAATCATTGTTTCTTGCCTGGGTTGGTGTCACTCATCCGGCTTCCAAGAACATCGCCCTTTCTTCCTTCCTCCTGCACTTTTCTTGTCCCGGTTTGTCCCGGCTTTGTGGCAGCCGCCATGGTTGCCATCCCCTGCCGCCAACTCAGAGGGTTTCCTCCGGCCTCCGAGGAACTTGCCTGTTCCTCTGGGCCGCCCAAGGGGTCCCTCTCTTTCCCCTGTCCCTACAGGACAGGATCGGTCTGCAGACCTGTCGGCGGCGGTTTGCCAGTCGGGGTTTTTGCGGGGCTCATCAGAGCCCTGCTATTTCCCTGACTGCATCGCCGCAACGCCAAACCAGCCACTTTCAAAGTCTGTCCCTGTGCCTTATTGATGGTGATGGCATAGCAAACCTTAACGGAAAATTGTAGACGTTTGAACTCAAAGTGGTAGTCTGATGGGATCAGAGGAATTCGGGGTATGAAAATGGTTTCTCCCTGATTGACCTCTGTGAAAATCATGGCTTCGATTACGTGTTTGTACAGAGTCTTCACCTGAAGCCTGGTGCCATTGCACAGTTTCGGAGGGCTTAGATTGCATAACAGCATGATTGGAGCGCCAACCTTGAGGTAGAGGACACAAGGTGGTAATCCTGGTGGGTTGAGAGTGTGCAAGAACTCCACAGGGTAATGTACAGCATCCCCAATCTCCATTACTGAGTCCACAGATTCATACTTCATATGCTCAGTGGACAACTTTTCCCGCAGAAAGTTGTTGATGCTGTTGGCTGACTCATTTGTTGGAGTGAGAATAGCTCTTTCCCTCAGCCATGAACCGCAATCTACTCCAGCCTGATGAATGTTGGGGTATATTCTGTCAGTCAGGCTGATCAGATCTCTCACAACATCGCAAAGGTTACTCGGAATAGTTATTCTTCCCTCCTCTTCCAAAAGCTTGCCATCACCAATATCAAGTAATAATTTAGAAAAGTCTTCTGACCTCAAATCATGTTGAAGGTGGACACACATGTTAACTGTCAAGGTCAGGACTTTGACTTTAGACCATAAAATGGATGACTTGAGACAGGCCTTGACTTCATCTGCACGTGTCCCTTGTGGCACAACAGGCAACGTCTGTCTGAAGTCACCAGCCAAAAGCATCGTAACTCCACCCATAAGACGGTTGCTGCCCCTAATGTCCTGGAGCGTCCTGTTTACAGCCTCAAGACCTCCTTTGTGAGTCATGGTGCACTCATCCCACATGATAAGTTTGGCTTCTCAAAGCACTGGTGCAATAGGACTGAGTGTTTTGTTAGGGATTTTCTGTCTTCACTGTGTTGGGGGGAATGCACTGAGGGAGATCAACCAATCTCATTGTACATATGTTGTGCACTGGCAATAAAGATTTGAAAACACCTGAGCCATGTCACTCTGCTTAGAGATGTTACAAAGTGCAGACTCAGAATGATTCAGGTTGAGGGGTAACTTGAAGGCAGAGTGAGCCGTCTTGCCTCCATCGATCAAGGTAGCTGCAATTCCTGAGGAAGCAACGGCTAGAGCGATATTCCGTCTGCTTCTAATTTTGGCCAGCAAAAGATTGATCAAGAACGTTTTGCCAGTGCCACCAGGAGCGCCAAGAAAGAACAACTGCCCAGAATCAGAAGCAATAGTGTGCATGATTTCATCGTAGGCTTTCCTCTGTTCTTGATTTAATTTTGGAACATTCACAGCAACTGCTTCTGTCAGCTGAATGGTATTATAAGACATGTCAGGGTAATGATTTAAAGCTGACCACCCCTTTAAGAGTGAGGATGAGTCAGCAGGGTCACTGCCCTTTAAGAAGCTGCCTATGTAAAGGAGGCCATGAGAGGGTGTATCTCCCTCCTCATGTATCATTCTTCTCGTGTATCTGCATTGTAGCTCTCCATGTAGAGTTGAAGAAGATTGATTGCTTGCCTGCCTACCACGTGTTTGTATGTATATAGCAGCTTGTATATAAACCACTGTTTGTAAGACAAACCTCTGTGTCCTGTATTTTGCTCCTGGGTTGTCTCAAAATAGTAGTCATGCTGTAAACACTCTGACAAGACAGTTCACTCAGGTATTGACAGTTGCTGACAGTGGCTCCTTGCTCTCATGAAGGTGGTGGAAATCAGAACTGTAGGAGTGTTTTACCCGACATGGATATGACAATATCCTCAAGAAGGATAAGGCATTGGTTGTAAACAATTTGGAGGACCATTTGGGCACTCTCTCTCCATTAGCCTTCTAACATCTTCCACAAGACTGTCTCTGTATTTCTCCCACAATTTTAGGGGGTCTCCAACTTGGCAGAAAACCAACATGATGGCAAACAGCTCACGGAGTTTGTTAGGTAAGTCAGAGATGGAGGCTTCTTCCAGAGTGCGGTCCCAGTGAGCATGGTCCTCCAGCAAGCCAAGTGCACTGCACGCTGCTTGAAATGTCAGTTGAAGTACCCCTGCCACAGTTTTTAGGGCAGTAAATGACATTGGGCCATGGATCTCGTGCAAGAGGAGGTGTAGGTAGTAGCAGTCAGCATTACCGGGATGGATGGTGTACACTCTACCCAAAACCTGATCTTTCTTCACCCCCGGATAACCTGGTACAGGCTTCCCTTGTTTCCTCCTGCAGAACTGGGTGCCTTTCCATATGTAGTAAGTTGGAACTTCGCAATATAAAAGGGTCCTTGCGAAACCATTGACTTTGCACAGCTCAAAAAAGGCCAGAAGTGTTGTTTTTGGAGGATTATTCATCCTCTCAACAACATTGTCCTCAGTAAAATAAACTCTCTGGCCATTTTCAAGATGTATGGCAAAGTGCATAACAGGAGGAAAACTTTCGTGAATAGGGAAGCAGAGAATGCGCCAGGCTGCCTCAGAGCATGTATCATCCTGCCTTGTACCTCATCACCTCGTCCACATCTTCAATGGTGAACGCTGCCTGGTCAGACCCTTTGTTAATATACTTGCAAATATATTTTATGGATTTAACTGAATTGCAGTACTCAACATTTATATGAGCCAAGAAGGTGCAAGACAGGATGGGGTTGTATGGCATCACCCAGTGATTGTCAAGATCGAGTACAGTGATGTTGGCAGGGAAGCCACCGTCTGCTGGGGACTGCCTGCGATACTGAGGATAGCTGTTGTTAAGGATATTGTTGTGTTACCAACCAGCAGAGTAAGTGCGCAGAGAAACGGTACTGAGAGCAATGAATACAATACATACAAACTGGTTTAACAAAGCTTTTACTTTGTAGTGAAAAACAATTGCATAGTCTTTTAATCAATCCAAGTCTTTAGCCATTCAAATCAGTCCGGAGTTACAGAAATCGTCTTACCATACAAACATCAGTAGGTAATAAACAGCAATTCATGCTGGTAGCAGATCCATCCACTTCTTCACACACGACAGTAACAGTTCCCACCAGCAAGTCAAGCAGTAAGTCAAGCAAGAATGACTATAGCTCAGCTCTCTCCTTATATACAGTTTACACTAGTAATTATCCACTTAAGATAAGTGAAGTCAGCAGTGCAATGACTCAACAGTACAATTAGGATAATTGCAGTCAGCAGTTAGTCAGCAGTCAATTACAATGACTCATCAGTACAATTACTCAGCATTACATCTTAAAGTTACAGAATACATTTAAAGTTATAGTACACATATATTGCCTGGACAACTTGTTAGGCTTACACCATATCCTAACAGCTGTCCTCTCCAGTTTGAATTTCCTTCAAAAAGGGCCAGGGGTACTTCTTGCTGCAGGTGCCATCCACCATGCAGGGTGAGTTCCTGTTGAGGGGTCCACATGGGTCGTGGATCATTGTCGTCTTGATTATGTCATGGAGGGCTAGGTCTAGGTCAGGATCAGGTACCTCAGCACTTATAACTTTGTCAATGGACTCTGGTCTTATCTTCTCTTCTAGCCACAGAAGAATATGAATGTGGGGGAGTCCATGTTTCTGCCATTCCACGGAGTACGTGTGACACCTGGTATTTCCAAAGATGCAACCTTTAGTGAGGAGCTTCATGATATGTTTTACTTTCATGTGAGAAACCCTTGCTACTATGTCATGTCTATCGTGAGATTTTTGTCCGTGTTTCAAGATCTGTACAATTTCTGGCCATTTTGGATTGCAGGTAAATGTAATGAACAGATCCGGTCATCCAAAATGGCGCACATACGTCATCGCATCTTAAATTTGCCCATGCATGTAGTGGGGTCCTCCAGTGAAAGAAGACGGCAACACAACCATCTTGTCAAGCTGTCAGAAGTGGCTGTCAGTTCTTGTCATGGCATCCTTCAGGTGCACATACTCCTCACTTCTCAGGTTTTTTTGGTTTCTACGAATCCAATTGAGTCTTTCACTCTCAATTTTCGCATACATATCAACCAGAAATTGATTGAGAAGTTTGCGGAACAGTAGTAAGGTAGCATTCTTTGCCATCATGCTCCATTATCCTGTAGCTGTAAAAGGCAGCAGCAGACACGGTCTTCTTGAGAGGAACCTTGGTCTTTGGGTCGCACTGAGGTATATTGATGTAATAGCCATCTTCTCCACAGCAGAACATCAGAGGGTACTAGAGAGCTTCATAGGCATGGTGCATCTCACTGATTCGTAACAACCTGTTGTCTCTGCTGTGGAGAACGATATCTCTCTTCTCAAAATCCTGTCTGACAATGAGAACAGCCACTTCTGTAGTCGTGGGGGCATTGAAACGACCTCGGTGCTCTCCAGAAGGCTTCCTATCGGTGTTAATCACCACTTGGAAGTCCTTGTGGCTCTTAGGAACAGAATCAACAGCAGCCTTAAGTTCCAGAATATACTTGTTGTGTTCACGCAGCAACTTCTGCAGTTGGCTAACCAGTTGTGGATTAACGCCTGGGTAGATTCCACAACGGTTGTCCCTCTCATTGTCATCATAACCAACAAAGTATATCTGGAGAAATGAAGGCTGCTGCTGAGGCCCCACCATGATACTCCCTATCCTGTGGTAGACCTGACCCTGCACTTTGAATGTTGGCATAAAATTTCCCTCCTTCACCTCTCTGGCTCCAAAAGACGTCATTTGGAAGCATCCGTTGTACTTCCTGACAGCAGAAAGAAAGTGCTTTGCCATTGGATGCTGGTGGGTGAGAAGGCTGTGTAAGGGTTCAGGGTAGGGCTGAAGGGGAGGGGGGTGGACTTTACTGCCACTGCAGCACATCCCGGGACTCTCATCCTGCCACTTTAGAGCATGGCACCAGGCACAAGGTAACTGAGGTCTGAGATCAACAACCTTTTCCCTGGAATAATGAATCTGAGGTTCATATTGAAAACCAGACAAATACTTATTAGTCCAAGGCATTGATCTTGTTAGGGTGTGTGTAAAAAGTATTTGTTGCTTGTGCAACGAGCAGAGCAGAAACACACAGGGAAGGAGATAAACGTGCGGCTCATGTGAGAAAAATACTTTATAGATAACAAGCAGTCTCGGTGTAAGTAAAACAGTCCAAGGTCATAAACAGTAATATCAGTCCAGTAAGTATCTTCCCTTACCAAAGCAAACAGACTTTAGTAACTCTTGGTATACAGTACCATATAACAGACGCAGTAAGCAACAGGATACAATCAGGTATCAATCCGGAAGAAGCAGGAAGAAGCAGGAAGAACGAACGCTTCTCTGTGCTGCTTATTTATGCACTGTAGCCTAATTACAGGGTTCAGCAAACCCTGATTACGTGGCTCAGTTGTTTCTTAAAGAAACAGATATATTGCCTGACCAACAAGGTAGGAGTAAGCTACAAGCTGAACCTAACATTCTCCCCATTGGGCAGGACAATATACACAATAGATACAGAAACAAAACTACACATCCAAATCATACATTGTACAGTGGCATCAGTCACATTTCAGATTCTTAATCCAAATCTTTCACAACAATTGGTGTGTTTAATGGCACCTTGCGCTTTAGTAAAATTATCGGCAATATTGTCCTCCGATGCGCAATATTCCAATGTAATTATGTTATCCTTAACACATTGCCGAACATTCAGATAACGTATATCAGTGTATTTAGTCCTTGTCTTTACAGCAAGATTCGTTGCCATTTTAATGGCTGCCTGTTTATCTTCATAAACCGTAATAGGATAGTCCATTATGAATCCAATATCTTCCATCAACTGTTTATAATAAATCAGTTCAGTACATGTAAGTGATAGACAAGAAAACTCCGCTTCCATGGTAGACAAACTGATGTGTTTCTGGCGAATTGATCTCCATCCAATCAGGCAGTTATCCAACATGATTGCTATTCCAGACGTAGATTTTCTGGCAAAACTGGCATCAGCATATGCCTTTAATATCATATTGGCATTTGGTTCTAAATACATAGCAAAATGCAATGTTCTTTTAAGATACCTAAGAACACGTTTAGCAGCTTGCCAATGCCTATCAGTAGGCTCTGAACTATATTGTGCTAGTTGATTAACACTAAAAGCTATATCAGGCCGTGTCCAGTTACTCAAATACGACAAACTGCCTATTAATGATTGATACAGTTCTTTACTGAACTGTGGACTCTGCAAACTATTCTGTTGGAATTCTTGTGTCATAGGAGTCTTGGCAGGTTTACATAATTCCATCCCATATTTTGTCAACAATTTGCAGATCTTATTAGATTGTAATATTTTAAATCCTCTAGATGTTTTCAGGATATCCAATCCTAGATAATGCCGTATATGTCCTAGATTTCTAAGTTTAAATTTTGTTTGCAACTGACTGATAATCTCTCTGGCCTCAGCGTCAGTTCTGGTAATTATGGCAATGTCGTCTGTAAAGAGTAACAAGAATATACAAATATACAAATTCAAAAATAAAAAAATAAAATAAATAAATAAGAATGAAACACATCCATCCTGTTCTTTTTTAAACAGACATTTATCTGCTACGCCCTCATAGAACCCAATGTTATGTAATTCCTGCACTATACATTGGTTCCACTCGTAACCTGATTGCCTTAAACCATATAAGCTTTTTTGTAGCCTCCAACACTCAATGCTATCCTGTGTATCATAACCAGGAGGTTTCTTCATATATATTGTATGCCTTAACGGAGCGTTCAAGTAAACTGTCTCGACATCTATATGAGTAATAGAGCATTTATGTCTAGCTGCCCAAACCAGCATCGTTCTCAAAGTGCTCGCTCGTAGACTGGGAGCAAAAACCTCATCATAGTCTCTATCTGTCTGTGAGAACCCTTGTGCAACAAGCCGAGCTTTATGGGTTACTACCCCATCTACACTTTTCTTTACCTTATAGACCCACCTACAGCCTATAAGTTTCTCATTTGGTGGTATTCTTACAACTTCATAGACACCAAGCCTCTTCAATGAATCAATTTCTCTATCCATTGCCTCTTGCCAGGCTTTTTGCTCCTTTTCTGGATATAATTTTATATCATGATAACTGGATGGTTCGATATCTACTTGGCAAACCACTGTGGCTTTATAGCGATCTGGTGGATGCCGGTCCCTGGAAGATCGTCTAGGCATAACAGGACTAACATCAGGTATATTGGGTTCATCCTCCCCTAGCCCTGATTCCTGTTCCTGTTCTTCCACCTTAATAGATGGTTTATCATCCATCTCAGATGAACTATCATCAGGAATATGGTCTACCTTAACATCAATATCTGTAAAACCATAGTCTGCTTTTTCTAACCTGTCCCAGCCTTCATGTTCTAGGAATTTAGCACTAGCGCTACACAAAACTTTTGTTGTTCCTTTTTCCCAGAACCTATAGGACCTATGGTTAGCCTCATAGCCAACAAAAATCATTTTCTTTGCTCTCTGTTGGTCCTTCCTTCTCTGACTAACCGGTATATGCACCCAGGCTGGTGCACCAAAAGTATGTATATAACTTAAATCCGGCTTCCTGCCGTGCCATAAAGTAAAAGGTATTTTTCCTGTAGAGGAGTGCACCACATTATTTAAAATATGATTGGCACATAGTATTGCTTCTCCCCACAATTTATCAGGTAAACAAGCATCAGCTAGCATAGTCCTAGTCATAGCTTGTAGGGTCTGGCCTCTTCGCTCTATATATGCATTATGTTCTGGCCGAAAAGGGGCAGAACGTTTATGCTGTATCCCAGCATCCTTAAAAAACTTAGCCAACTGATGGTTAGTAAACTCAGTTCCATTGTCAGTAACAGTGCATTTCACCTTAAACCTCTGCTTCCTTTCAACAAAACGAAGCCAATTTGTGATACATTGAAACGTATCACTTTTGGACTTCATAAGGTAGCAAAAACCATATCTGGTAAAGTGATCAACTATACTCAAAATATAGCATGCTCCCCCTAAACTGGGTTTCTTTGGCCCTATTAAGTCTAAAAAGACTACCTCCAAAGGTTTAGTTGTTTTAAACCCATTGCAGCGGTTTGCAGGTGTAACTTTACTTTTATGCTGGTTACAAGCATTACAGTTCAGGTATTTGCTGCAAGCCCTTAACTTAATGCCTTTAGACTGCATAACAGTCAAATGCAACAACCTGAAATTCAGATGACCAAGCCTTCTATGTAATAAATGTACGCATTCATCATGAGGCTTTACATTTCCAAATTTAGCTTTTGACTGAATTAACAGTAATGACTTATCCCTAATGACAAATAAGTCGTTTTCTAATTCTGCAGTAACTACAGTGCCTTCACATTCCAGCAAACATTTGTTGTTTTTAAAAGTTACTGTAAACCCAGAATGTAGTAGTGACTTTACAGATAAAAGGTTATATTTCAAACTAGGGATATAAAGCATGGGTAAAGGGTGCTTACTAATAGAACATTGAACAAGTCCCTCCCCAGCTACAGTCACATTCCAGCCATTAGCTAATTTGACCTTTTTAGTACTTTTCTTCATGTTTAGAAACAGTTTTCTGTTTTTTGTTATGGATTGAGAGGCACCACTATCAATCACCCACCAATCATCTTTTATATTATTAGATGAACTGGTTGCTAAATTACACCCTTTCCTGGGTTTAGCAGAGTTTCTAGCAGACACTTTCTTATTATTACAATATTTTGCAATGTGCCCCTTAGCCCCACATGCATAACAGCGTTTAACAATATTGACATTCTCATATACAGCTTCCACTTTTGGTTGCTGTTGCATCCTTAACTGGTCTCGTTCTTGCCTACGTTTGGCCTCATCCAGTAACCTACCAGTTATACTGGCCAATGTTAGTTCATCTCTAGACAATACTTCTAATGATGAAACAAAAGAGTCATAACTGTCATCCAACGATGAAAGAATAATATAAACTTGCTGCAGTTCAGTAAACACAAGGTCTTTCTCATGTAGCTCCTGGAAAAGCCCTGTCATGGAGTCCAGGTGAGCCATCATGTCTCCTCCTTTCTGAAGATGTAAGCGAAATAATTTCCGTGTCAAGTAGATATGGACACCCACAGAGTCACGAACGTAAAGCTTCTTTAGCTTTGACCAACACCTCGCAGCAGACTCTTCTCCCCGGAAATGGACAAGTTGCTGGTCTCCCAGTGTCAGGCCAATGATGCATAAAGCACGCTCGTTGTCCCTGTGAAACTTTGCTATCTTTTTGGCATCTTCTTCGTCAGCAGCATTCAATGCAGTTATGTCCGGTGGATTATTAACCACGTCCCACAGTCCTTCTTTTCGCAAAAGTAGACAGCATTTTGTGGACCAGGTAACATAGTTTGTTCCATCCAACCGGGTTATAGTAGAATAACTTGTACCTTGCTCAAAAGCCATCATCTTGACTACTACACCCACTGCCTGCACTTCTCACTTCCACAAAAACAAATTAAAGAGCCCTGGAACGTTCTGGGCCCATAACCAATGTTAGGGTGTGTGTAAAAGGTATTTGTTGCTTGTGCAACGAGCAGAGCAGAAACACACAGGGAAGGAGATAAACGTGCGGCTCATGTGAGAAAAATACTTTATAGATAACAAGCAGTCTCAGTGTAAGTAAAACAGTCCAAGGTCATAAACAGTAATATCAGTCCAGTAAGTATCTTCCCTTACCAAAGCAAACAGACTTTAGTAACTCTTGGTATACAGTACCATATAACAGACGCAGTAAGCAACAGGATACAATCAGGTATCAATCCGGAAGAAGCAGGAAGAAGCAGGAAGAACGAACGCTTCTCTGTGCTGCTTATTTATGCACTGTAGCCTAATTACAGGGTTCAGCAAACCCTGATTACGTGGCTCAGTTGTTTCTTAAAGAAACAGATATATTGCCTGACCAACAAGGTAGGAGTAAGCTACAAGCTGAACCTAACAGATCTCATTTGTGACTGATTAACATAGGGGTTATTAGATGTATACTTTTTTACACCCTGTCTACTGACTTGGGGATGAGTTTGACGATACTTGTGTACAGCTTCCCTTACTTGTGTTTTCCTAATTGCATCTGTAATTTTTTTTCTGCATTTTTTGCCTCTTTTCCCTTTAACTGGTGTTACAGTAGAAGGAATAGATTCATCTGAACTGAGGAGGAAAATAAGAAAAAAAAATCTGCCTCTCCCTACCAGCCTCCATCGGTATTCATCTGGCTAGCATACTGTCAGTGTGTGAGAGAGTTGAGGGGTGTTTGGAAACTCAAACAGTATTTGCTGTGTGAGCAAGGAGACAGGAAGGAGGCTGGGTGTGGCTTAGCTCAACTGTTCTGTAGTAAAGCTGCTTGCTGCTGTGAAAGTAAAACTGAAACTGAAACTCCTCTCCTCTGCTTGTGTTTTGCATTTGGAACAGATTTCTTTTCAGGTGGGGAGGGGGAGTAGAACTCCTTAGCATCAGAGCGTGTTAATAATAATATAGGAAATACTAATGCTCTGATGGTCATTTTGAAAAATCCTTTCTTAGTGAGCACCTAGAAGCCAAGAGGAACATATGTGGCAAATTTCAAGTTTGTAGGCTTTTCGGTTCTGGAGATTTAATGATGATGCGTGAGTGGTATTTCACTTATATATATATATAGATTAGAAAATAGAGCTAGAAAATAAAAATTGGGGAAATGTTATTACGCATACTTGTTATGGGGTTGTGTTGCTTTTAATCTTTATCTCTATGTGCCTCTATGAGGTGTTTCCGGTTCCTGGGTGTTGCCTTTGAAGATGCTTTATAAGCATTGTTTGTTAGTTTTACTTTGTTAATAAGAGCTTATCCGAAACATGGTGTCAGAAGTGGTTCGGCCCTGAAAGTGGAGCATTTGAAGTAAGAAATATAGCACCATGGCAGATAATATACCACTGCCGCAACCCATGCGAGTAAGTGAGGACTCTAGCACTAATTGGGAAAACTTTAGGGCAGAGTTTGAAGATTACTCTTTGGCGACAGGCTTAAATGATAAGCCGGCAGCAGTACAAGCTGCCACATTAAGAAGATTGATGGGTGCAGAATGTCTTCATGTTTATAAGCATAGTTTAACTCTTACAGAAGAGCAGAGGACTGATACTAAGGCTATTTTGGATGCTTTGGAAGCTTTCTTCAGACCGCATAAGAATGTTATATATGAAAGATACCTTTTTGGCAGCTGCACGCAGGAAGAAGGGGAGATGATAGACGCCTTTGTAACACGCTTAAAGGAAAGAGCGGCAAGCTGTGATTATGGTTCCCTGAGAGACGAACTCATCCGAGTCAAAATAGTTTTGGGTGTTGCCAAGGAAAGTACACGCCGCCATTTATTAAGGGAACATGGTTTAACTTTGCAATTAGCCATAGAAATATGTCGGACTACTGAATTTACAGATAAATGGCTGATGGCGTTGGAGCGAGATAAACAGACCAACTGTGTTAATGTAGCTTCCAGGCACCAGCCAAATGTGAGGAATTGTCAGCAACAGCAGCAGTTTAAACAGAAGCCTCGCAATTTGTTAGCAGACAACCACACACCGTGTAAATACTGTGACAATGTGCATGCACGTGGGAAAGATCGGTGTCCAGCATATGGTAAAATCTGTAGGGTGTGTGGGAGGCTGAACCATTTCACTGGGGTGTGTCTGGCAGCAAGGAAGTTGCATATGGTCAAGCAAACGCCGGACTTAGAGGATGTATCGCTGTTTACCACAGATGTGATCTATACGAAAGAATGCATTGGTGCAGTACATTCAAAAGGCAAAAAGTGGTTTGTTAATCTTCAATTCAATGATATAACTCAATCTTGTCAGTTGGACTCGGGGGCAACATGCGATGTGATGAGCCTAAAGGATAAAAGGAAATTGGCACCTGAGACACCCCTTCAGCCTAGTAGTGCCACATTAAAGTTATATTCGGGGGAACTGATGGAGTCACTAGGCTTAATTTATACAGAGTGTAACATACGTGGGGTTACGCACAAATTGGAATTTGAAATTGTGGATGTAGATCAAAAGCCATTACTGTCAGGCTCAACGTGTGAGCGTTTGGGACTGATGTGATTTACCATTCCAAGGGAGTTGCATAATGTTGAAACCTATTCCTCCAAAGCCTTGGGGAGACCACTGATAAAGCATCAAGTCCTCCAAGTTTATAGGGAGGTGTTTGAGGGCCCTATTGCATCCATTCCAGGAGAGGTTCACTTTCAACTTGATCCCGCTGTCCCTCCAGTACAAAGTGCCCCACGTAATGTCCCTATAGCCATTAAGGCACAGGTTAAAGCACAGTTGGATAAATATGAAGCAGAGGGACATATTGTTTCAGTAGCCGAGCCAACTGACTGGATAAGTAATATGGTGGTGATTAGGAAGTTGGAAAAGATCCGAATTTGCATCGATCCCAAGTTTTTGAATATGGCTTTGAAACGATCGCATTACCCAATGCCAACGTTAGAGGATGTTTTGCACAAGCTGCCTAAGGCACGGGTTTTTACACTTGTTGATGCCAGGGATGCCTTCCTACAGTGTAAACTGGACTAAGAGAGCAGTTATATGACTACGTTTTGGACTCCTTGGGGCAGAAAGAGGTGGCTTAAACTGCCCTTTGGTGTCTCTGTAGCACCAGAGACATATCAAAGGAAGCAGCAGGAATTATTGAGTGGCCTCAGCGGAATTGAGCCTATAGCTGACGATATCCTTATAGTTGGGTGTGGCGACACTGATGATGAAGCGGAGCATGATCATGACAGGAAATTGATGGCACTATTGGAGCGGTGTAAGCAGGTGAAACTGAGGCTCAGTATAAAGAAGCTGCAGTTTAAGGTGCGAGAAGTCTGCTTTCATGGACATATTTTAACATCACAGGGGTTAAAAGCGGACCCAGACAAGATTAGAGCTATTGTGAACATGCCACCGCCTACTGATGCTAAAGCAGTGCAGAGATTCATTGGCTTTGTTACATATCTAGCAAAATTCTTGCCACACTTATCTGAGGTGTGCCAGCCATTGAGACGTCTGTTGGATAAAGACGCAGTTTGGCACTGGCTCCCTAAACATGACCAGGCAGTGCAAGAGATAAAACGCTTGGTTACTACTGCTCCAGTATTAAAATACTATGATGTTACAAAGATGGTTACTATTCAAAGCGACTCAAGTAAGAACGGTCTGGGATGCTGTCTGTTACAAGAAGGTCAGCCAGTTGCATACGCGTCCAGAGCGCTTTCGCCAGCAGAGTTAAACTATGCTCAGATCGAGAAAGAATGTTTAAGTATCGTATTTGCTTGCCAGCGTTTCCATTATTACCTTTATGGTAGAGATATAATTACAGTTGAAACTGATCACAAACCGTTAATATCTATATTCAAAAAGCCTCTTCTGTGTGCCCCGAAGCGTTTGCAAAGCATGATGCTCAGTTTACAGCATTATAATCTTGATGTCGTTTTTAAGCC
This sequence comes from Pantherophis vulpinus, assembly GCA_037215915.1. Taxonomy (NCBI): domain Eukaryota; kingdom Metazoa; phylum Chordata; class Lepidosauria; order Squamata; family Colubridae; genus Pantherophis; species Pantherophis vulpinus. Next base: position 1,093,604 of record JAXLNS010000038.1, read on the forward strand.
AGGACGTGAAATGTATATCAGCGATACCCTGAGTAGAGCCACAGTAGATCAGACAGCTACGGGAGGAGAACATGAATATCAGACGGTTTGTTGGCTGCGACAGGAACAAATATGTTTTGCTGAAATTAACCAAGCAGATTATCTTAATGTTATGAATCAGCGGTTACAGCAGTTGAGGCAACATACGGACGCTGATGTGGCCCTACAGACACTAAAGAATATCGTGCTGAGTGGGTGGCCGGATGTGAAAGAGGCAGTTCCCATGATTGTAAGGGAATACTGGTCCTTCAGAGATGAGATCGCTGTACAAGATGGCATTCTGTATAAGGGTCCAAGAGTTATAGTGTCAAAGTTATTGAGATCGGAGATGTTATTGTGCATCCATTCAAGCCATATTGGTGGGGAGGCATGCTATAGACAAGCCCGTGACACATTGTACTGGCTGAATATGCGAGGTGAAATTGAGGATTTTGTCAGTAATTGTACCATCTGTAATGAATATGCATATCGGCAACAGAAAGAAACTATGATGTCACATGAGATACCATCCCGACCCTGGCAGATCATTAGTATGGACTTGTTTAATTGTGCAGGGAAAGAGCACTTGATAATAGTGGACCATTATTCGGATTATTGGGAAATTGACCTCCTTCCAGACCTTTCAGCTGAGACCACCATCAAGAGATGTAAGTCTCAGTTTGCACATTACGGGCAACCAAATGTAGTGATTACAGATAATGGTCCCCAATTTGTAAGTCTGCAATTCAAGAAATTTGCTGCTGAGTGGGAGTTTGATCATATTACTTCATCGCCACGTTATCCGCAAGCGAATGGAAAAGCCGAATCAGCTGTAAAGATTGCTAAGAACTTATGTAGGAAAGCACATGGCGAATGTAGTGATCCGTGGAAGGCTATTTTACATTGGAGGAATACTCCAACCGAAGGTATGGACAGTAGCCCAGCACAAAGATTAATGTCACGGAGATTAAAGACATCCTTACCCGTGGCAAATAAGTTGCTTGAGCCCGTGGTGATACAAGGGGTCCCGGAAAGGCTACGGCAGAAGAGGCAAGTGGCGAAGGCCAAATATGATAGATCTGCAAGAGACTTGCCAGAGTTAAAGGTGGGAGAACGAATTCGGATGAGACCACTGCCTGGAGATCAGACTGGCCGTTGGGAAAGGGGTACCTGTTTACAACAAGTGGCACCTCGCTCCTATTTGGTGGAGGTTGGAGGAACCCAATATCGGCGGAACTGTGTGGACTTGCGTGTGGCTGAGCAACCAGACTTGCGTGTGGCTGAGCAACCAGACTCCTCATATCCAGTGGGTGGGTCAGAGCCAGTTGTCAAGCCAAACCTACTTAAGGATAATAATGAATGCTCGTCTGACATTGATGACAGTCCTGAGCAAGTTGGTGCGTCTGGTGATAGCCAAACATCCGAGGTGTCAGAAAATGGCGAGCAAAGAGATCCGCCCTGCGTGAGAGAGTCAGGTGTGAGAGAGCCGGTCGTTACTCGGAGTGGTAGATGCTCACGCCCCCCTGATAGACTCAATTTGTAGAAAGTGTTGCTGTTATTAGAAAAGGGGAGATGTTATGGGGTTGTGTTGCTTTTAATCTTTATCTCTATGTGCCTCTGTGAGGTGTTTCCGGTTCCTGGGTGTTGCCTTTGAAGACGCTTTATAAGCGTTGTTTGTTAGTTTTACTTTGTTAATAAAAGCTTATCCGAAACAATACTGTTACATGATAGAAGTTACTATAGTTACTATGTATAAGTAAATGTCAGAAGTTAAGACTACTATTATGTATGCTTAAAAAGTAAAAAATAAGAGATGATAGATAGATACATAATACTTTTTAATATGGGAATTGTTGCATTAGGGGTTAGAAATAAGAGACAGAAAGTAGAAATTGGGAAAACACTAGTATGTATACTGCTAAAAAATATAATACATTATAACTACAATGTATATGTAAATCTTAGAAGCTGAAAGATTATTATAATGTATATCTAAATAATACTATTATTGTTACTAGTATTTTGTGTAGAGTAAATTGACCCAGACAATGTACTGTTCACTAAGTATGTTGAAGGGAAAAAAAACCATAAATAAAATTACAAAAAGAAAGAAAGAAATTGAAGGCAGCCATGAGACTCGCTCAGAGGAGTCCTACTGCCCATATACAAGCTGAGATGCTGCATATAAGAAGAGAATACAAAAAACTCATAAAATTAAAGAAAAAAAGTTTTGCCATTTCAATTTGGTCAGAACTCAAGCTGGCTGCCAAAAGTCATAACTCAGTAATATTCTGGCACTCTGTAGTAGGAGCCCTAAAGGAATGGAGATTTGCATTTGATATACCAATCTCTACTGAGTACTGGGAGAACTACTATCAATGTTTGTTTGCTTCCACGGAACCTGTAAAGAAATCGTCTTTAAACAGTTATTTAGCATTCCCTGAAACTCCTCCCCCTTGACCACCAGTCTTGGTAAAAGCAATACAATCCATCATTAAAAGTTTAAAGAGTAATAAAGCCCCAGGTGAGGATTTTCTACCAGCAGAATTATTTAAGAAATTCCCCGATTGGTGGGGTCCAGTACTGGCAGGTCTTTTTACACATATAAATAACACCTGCCATATTCCAGCTGGGTGGAAGATGGCAATATTTGTCCCCATATACAAAAAAGGGAATAAAAGGATCCTAGTAATTATAGGCCCATCAGTCTGGTTAACATTGTAGCAAAAATATATGCTAGGTTCCTTTTGAATAAAATTAAAACCTGGGTAGAGGAAAATCATATCCTTGTAGAAGAACAAGCAGGTTTTAGATGAAGTCGATCTACCATCGATAACTGCTTTGTCTTGAACCACCTAATTGCCAAATTTGCCTATAAGAGGAAACCCCTTTTTGCCGTTTTTATAGATCTCACCACTGCATTTGATATGGTAAACAGATAAGTACTATGGAGTAAATTGACAGCTCTTAAAATAGAACCTAGACTGCTGGCTTTGATTAAAACCCTTTATACAAGTACCTGTTTGAAAGTGCAATATGGGGTTAATGGAGCTCTGACTAACAGGATTCACACAAATAAAGGGGTAAGACAAGGGTGTATCTTAGCTCCATTATTATTTAATTTATACATCAATGACTTGCCAGGATTAATGAAGGATCCCATGGTACAGTGGTGGTATTCAGCCGGTTCTATCCGGTTCGCGGGAACTGGTAGTGCCGGCTGCGGGAGGCTCCGCCCACCCACCCGGACGTCATCACGTCCTGTTTCTTACGCTCTGCGCATGCGCAGAAGGTCCTGCACATGTGCAGAGGTGTCACGTGCACTCACATTTGTGAACCGGTAGCGAAGGTAAGTCAATACCACCCCTGCCATGGTACATATGCCAATGATCCTAAATACATTTTATTTATTTATTTATTTATTTTGTCAAGTACATATTAGATAATATATATAAGTATAAGCATGAATTGAATACATAAAATGAGTACAATTAAAGGGAACATTAGGACAGGGACGGTAGGCACGCTGGTGCTCTTATGCACGCCTATGCATATAGTAACATCTTGCTCTACACAGATATGATTTTATCATCATACAAGTAGGATTGCATAGGCTATTAAGATTTAGCTCCTACTGTCAGGATAACTCTCTAACTATTAGTAAACCCAAATCAAAAATTATGGTGTTTGGAAAACATCATCTGAGACATAGAGGGCAATTAAACAGTGAACCAATTGAACAGGTTAACACTTTTTTATATTTAGGCGTAACTTTTTCCAAGACTGGATCTTGGATTTGCCATCATCAAATAGTTAGTCAGGGTCCCTAGCCCCATTAATTAAAGTATATAAAGCTAAGGTTACCCCTATGCTCTTGTATGGAGCAGACGTTTGGGGTCTATACTCAACCACAGTCCTAGAACAAAGACAGTTCCAGCACCTGAGATGTATTTTGGGTGTAGATCTAAGGACATCTGCTGCAGCAGTTAGAGCTGAATTGGGAATTTATTCAATTCTAAAATCTAAAATCACAGCATATAACTACTGGTACAAAATCAACAAAATGGAGACTGATAGACTCCCCAAGTTATGTTTATTAGAGCAGATAAAATCACAACTACAAACCTCTTGGATCACTAAACTGACAAATTTTGTAAGAAGCTGTGGCCTTCCTGTCTGTTGTGTAAGAAGTTAAAAAAAAAGTTGCTCAAAGAATCATGGACATTAGTAAGGCTGGTAACTTGATATGGCTGAGTAAATATAAACATACTGTAGGGAAACAATAATATAGAATATAAAATACTGATATACTAGATTTAGTAAAAGCTTGTTATTCTGTAATCATTAGGTTCCTGTAACATATATATTGTGCTTTTTGTATCACATATATTATTCCTTTGGATTTGTATCTCCTGTTACAAACATATTGTCATTAGGCCTCTGAAATGTATCTGGTATTTGTCAAACGTTTTTCCTGCCATTTGACCTGCTCATATCAATCTCTTTCTGTGCCACCTAAAAACATGGTACGTATCTGTTGGAACTCCAGCCATCAACAAAGGGGTAATTTACATCTCAATCCTAATTTATGTCTGATCTGGATAAGATCTGGTCTTCAGGAGCCAGGGGCTAAGTGGCCAATTAAGTAAACAAAGATAAGACTAATTGGAAGTTTAGATTCCTTTGCAGGGCAACAAAGAATACACAAACATAAATTAAGGGGCCAGAATTGGGGATCTAACTGATGCTTTAAAGGTATAAAACGTGCTTACATCTTCTCTGAAGATGTGAACCCTCCCATATACATATCTCTTTGTATGTGTTTGGAATGGTTTTACCCAGCCTTTTGTCTTTGATCAAAGATTAAATGTTGATTCTTATTCAAGCCTCCGTTTAAGTCTTTCTTTTTGGTTCACTGAGAGCTTAAGCGTATAGACGGACCTTACAATACTTTTCAAATAGACAGCTATTTAAAGTTACAATTGCCAAAACATCTTAGGTATTTATGCAAGTTGTCAGGTTTCGGTGCTATCTTAAATGAGTTTCATTTTCAAGCGCAATCTCTCTAATGAAACATTTTTATTTAAGAACATAAAAAGCCGACAATCCTGATTTCATTTTTGCAGCCAAACTGGCCCCTCCTTCCAACCCCCTCCTCTTCCGCTCTCCAACCCCAATGTCCCATTGGCCATCATGCAAATCCATCTCTACCTCCCGGCATGTTCTTTTCACAGGAATGTAGCCCCCACCCTCGTCTCCCAGGAAACACTATCTGTACATACAAAACTAGGTAAAAGTTCATCTTGTTATGTCAGCGCTGGAAGAGAGCCTAATTTGGAACGCTGACATCCGGCCCCTCTCCCTTCACTTCTGCGACATCACCTATCCCATAGGGAAAACACAACAAGATTAGTCTCATCAGCCCCTCCCCGGCTGTGCACCCCCCCTCCCGGCTTTCCCGGGTGGTCTGCATGGAATTTTGCTATAAGGCGATCAGCTTGGATGTTTGCGCTCTTCACCCAGGAAGCCTCTGACAATGGGTAACCCTTCCATTTAATTAAGTACTGAAGGCGCCCCCTGTGCCATCTTGAATCAAGAATCCGCTGCACCTCGTAGTGCGTTTAGCCCCCAACAACCAGGGGCCCAGGGGGTTCATGTGGAGTTGGCCTTAAAGTAGACCCCACTACAGGTTTTAGAAGGCTACTGTGAAAAACGGGGTGAATTTTCCCCAAAAGCCGTGGCAACTGCAATTGCACTGTAACGGGGTTGATTATTTTTATTATAGGAAATGGTCCTATAAATTTTGGGCCCAATTTCCTGCTCGGGAGTCTAAGTCTCAAGTACTTGGTGGAGAGGTAAACTTTCTCTCCCAGCTGAAATGGTCTTTGGGGAGTTCGGTGCTTGTCTGCTTGTTCCTTATAAGATTGAGCCGCCTTTGCCAGTGCCCTCTTAACATTTTCCCAAGTTTGTCTCAACATTGCCATCCAGTCGGTCAAACTGACTGAGGAAGGGGGCTCCCTCGGGTATTCTGGCATGGGAACAAAATCCATGCCACTCACTATTTTGAACGGGGTTAGCCCCGTGCTGCTGTGGACAGCATTATTATATGCAACCTCCGCAAAAGATAGGAGGTCTGCCCAATTGGACTGCTGGTAGTCGACGTAGCATCTTAAATACTGTTCTATCATAGCGTTCAGTCTTTCTGCCCCCCCCCCCCCCATTGGTGCTCGGGTGAAATGCTGAGCTGAGCCCTTGGGATGAACCTATGGATCGTAGGAACTCCCTCCAGAACTTTGCTGTGAACTGGACCCCTCTGTCGGAAATGATTCTCCTGGGGACTCCATGTAGGCAGTAAATGTGTTTCAGGAACAGTTTGGATAACTGACGGGCTGAAGGCAGTCCACTACAAGGAATGAAGTGTGCCTGTTTGGAGAATAAGTCTATTACAGTCCAGATCACTGTATTTCCACTGCTCCTCGGTAGGTCTACTATAAAGTCCATTGCAATCTCCTCCCATGGTCTTGTTGGCTCAGCTACTGGTTGCAACAATCCAGGCGGGCACCCTGGCCTTGTCTTCATCGTGGCACAAATGGTGCAGCTTTTTACATAACTGTCTACGTCCTTTCTCATGTGTGGCCACCAGAACTGCCTTCGTACTAGGTGCAGAGTCTTTAGGAACCCGAAGTGTCCTGCTGGTTTAACGTCGTGGCTCCTCTTGAGAATCAGGATGCGTAAACTCTGTGGGACATAGAGCTTTGTCCCCCTCCATGCTAGTTCATCTCTTTTTGTCAAGAGATGTTGATTGTCCCGATACCAGGGGTCGGTCAGCGTTTCATTTTTTAATTTTGCAGTTAAGTCACTTGCAAGTTGGCCTTGCTGGTCACGTCGTTGCCGTCTGGTGATCACTTGGGCCGCAGCTTGGGTGGAGGGGATGATGGCATTCACTACCTGCTCCCGCTCACTGTTGTATTGGGGCATCCAGGAGAGGGCATCAGCCAGGAAATTTCTCCCTCCTGGGATGTGCTTAAGCTCAAAATTGAAACGATTGAAGTATTGTGCCCACCGCACTTGCCTGGGCGACAGTTTTCGTGGGGTTTTTAGAGCCTCTAGGTTTTTATGATCAGTCCAGACTTCAAATGGTTTCTGGCCTCCCTCTAGAAGGTGCCGCCAGGTCAACAAGGCCCACCTTACTGCAAACGCTTCCTTCTCCCACGCCGCCCATCGCCTCTCCGTATCGGTGAGTTTGCGGGAGGTGTAGGCGCAGGGTTGTAGATCACCTTGGTTGTTCTTTTGGAGTAACACGGCTCCTACTGCCACATCACTTGCGTCTGCTTGGATGACAAAAGGCTGTTCCGGATCCGGGTGTTTTAAGACAGGTTCTTTCGCGAACAGTCCTTTTAGCATCTCAAATGCCTGTTGGCAGGTCAGGTCCCACTGTAGGGGTTGTCCCGGGCGAGGTTTCATCGCTGGGCTTCCTGTCTTTAGGAGGTCCGTCAAAGGTTTGGCAATCTTCGCGAACGAGGGGATGAATTGTCTGTAGAAATTCGCAAAGCCTAGAAAACTTTGCAGTTGTCTGCGGGTGCGAGGGGGCTGCCATTGTAGAACTGATTGGACCTTGGCTGGGTCCATCTCGATCCCCTCATTTGATACTCGGTAGCCCAGGTAGTCTAGCCGTGATTGGTGGAAATCGCATTTTGGCAGTTTGACATATAGGTTTGCCTGTAGCAGTTTTTTCAGTACTTGGCGGACGAGGGGTATATGTTCGTCTATGGTCTCCGTGTAGATAAGAATATCATCCAGGTAGACGAGGACCCCTTTGTAAAGGTGTTCATGTAAGACTTCGTTTATTAACTGCATGAATACTGCCGGGGCTCCTTGCAATCCAAAAGGCATTACTTTAAACTGGAAACTACCCAGGGGGCAGTTGAATGCTGTTTTCCATTCATCTCCTGCCTTTATGCGTACTCAGTAATAAGCTTCTCGAAGGTCTAGTTTGGTGAAAACCTTCCCTTTAGCTAGGTGGGCTAACATGTCTTTCATGAGGGAGAGGGGGTACAAGTTGTGTACGCAAACAGCGTTGATATTTCGAAAGTCGACCACCAGTCTCATGGAGCCGTCATTTTTCTCTTTAAACATGACCGGCGCCGCTACCCTTGGTTTCACTGGCTCAATAAATCCCCTTTGTAAGTTTTTGTCTATGTAGTCCCTCATTTCCTGCATTTCTCAGGGCGTCATGGCATACATTTTAGGTTTGGGTAGTTTCGCTCCTGGGATAATCTCGATGGCACAATCGGTCTCGTGGTGGGGGGGCAGAATGTCACACTCGGCCTCGCTGAATACCCCCGCAAGGTCTTGGTACTCCCTTGGGATCTGGTTTGCGTTACAAGCGGTGGTGGGTGCGGCTGCCAATTGCTTTGCTGCACCTTCTGGGAGGGACCCTTGTGTTGGTGGTGTTTTCTTCTGTAGTGGAGGGCTGCTTTGGGGTTTCAGCGTGGGAGGGAATTCTTCTGGTCGGGGCGGCAGGGGTTGGGGCCCCTTTGCTATTCTCAGCCTGCGGGTTCCCTCTTGCCACCAAATGATTGGGCCCCATTTGTCGAGCCATGAGAGTCCCAATATGACTGGTTCTGTCATCTTGGGGGCTATTATGAAGCGGATCGTCTCCCAGTGATCTGCGAGTTCTAGTCTCACGGGTTCAGTCAAGTGTGTGGCGTACGTTCCTCCCACTAGGGACCCATCAACTTGCTCGAAGCGAATTGGTTGTTTGATTCCCAATTTTAGAACTGTGGGTAGGTTGATTAGGCACCGTGTGCTACCCGAGTCTATTAGGGCTTGGAAAGTCTCTTGGGCCCCTGTTTTGGGGGCTGTTAGGCGTATGGGGAAAAGAAAAGGATGGACGGGTCCACTCACCATCGGGTCATCCTCGCCTTCGTCTTCCGTGTCATAGGGTTCGGGGGACTGATCTTCCTCCTCTGGGATTCCTCTGGTTTTGGTCAGATGAGCGAAAAACTCAGGGATTTGGGGAGCTTCCCGCGGTACGTGGGTGACGCGCTTGGGCCCTCGTTCCGGTCGTGCTTTGGGTGGTGGAGCTGGTCCCGGTCTAGGCGTTCCACATCTTGCTGCTATGTGGCCGCTTCCTCCACATCTGTAGCATTTCAGTGGGCTCCGTGGGGCGGTTGGTCTGTAGGAGGGCTGTGATGTTGGGGTTTCTCGTCTGTTGAGTGGCCCCTGGTCTGGTCGGCCTCTCTCCTTTTTCTCTGGTGGTTTTGACGTGTCAGTCGCCCGCAGCCCTCTGTCAACTTTTATCGCTACCCGGAACCATTCAGCGAGTCGGTTTGGGATGTCACGATAGGCAGTCACTTGGGAAATTCTTTTATCTAGGCTTGTTCTAAAAAAATACACCAGCAATCGCTCTGGTAGGGGAGGCAGTGTCCCAATGACTCTCCTGAATTCACGGATATGCTCTCTGATAGGCTTCCCCCTCTGCATTAGGTTTCTGAGCTCGTCTTCCACATAGGGGTCCTCCTCCTCCTCCTCATAACGGGCTCTCAATAGTTGCAAGAACTCATCCGCATCTTGTAGCTGGGGGGCCCTGTATTTGTAGAGTGATGCTGACCACCTCTTTGCTTGTCCCTCCAGCCCTTCCGAGATAGCATTCACTAGGGCTCTGGGGAAAGGGTAGAGGTGTCCGAACCGCTCTATGTATATCTCAGCTGAATCGAGGAATTGGGCGAGGTTGTCTGGGTCACCATCGAACTTCCCTCTGAACTGGGGTGGCTCCTCCCTCTCTGCCCTCTCCTCTCTGTGCTGAGCTCTGGAGGGCCAGCCTTGGTGTTGATAGTCCTCTGCCTCATCTCTCATCCTGGGGTGGGGAGGTGCTGCCTTGTCTGGGCTTCGCTGCCATTCCCATCCCCAGCTCGCCCTTCCCAATTCACTTAGGGGTTTTTCTTTATCTTTTACCTTTGTATTTTCCAAGTTGGCTGGAATCACGACCGCTTCTGCTCCTCCCGTTTCTTGAAGCAGGCTTTCCTCCGAGAGCTTGGCTTCAGCCATAGTCCGTCCGACCAGATGTCTGGGAGGGAACGGGATGATTTAAACTCAGCCAGCCTGGATTTGGAGGAGAGTTTGGCTGTCTGTCAGGTTTCGGTGCTATCTTAAATGAGTTTCATTTTCAAGCGCAATCTCTCTAATGAAACATTTTTATTTAAGAACATAAAAAGCCGACAATCCTGATTTCATTTTTGCAGCCAAACTGGCCCCTCCTTCCAACCCCCTCCTCTTCCGCTCTCCAACCCCAATGTCCCATTGGCCATCATGCAAATCCATCTCTACCTCCCGGCACGTTCTTTTCACAGGAATGTAGCCCCCACCCTCGTCTCCCAGGAAACACTATCTGTACATACAAAACTAGGTAAAAGTTCATCTTGTTATGTCAGCGCTGGAAGAGAGCCTAATTTGGAACGCTGACACAAGTGAGATTTGAACTGCTTGCTACAATGTCGCAGTCTGTGTTGACAGGGGGACAGAGGTCGACCCCGAGGCCCCTCATATGTGGGGTGCCGCAAGGGTTGGTCCTCTCGCCTCTCCTGTTCAACATTTATGTGAAGCCGCTGGGTGAGATCATCCGTGGTTTCGGGGTGGAGTACCATCAGTACGCTGAAGACACCCAGCTGTACATCTCCACCCCGGATCACCCCAACGATGCCCTTGAAGTGATGTCCCGGTGCCTGGAGGCCGTACGGATCTGGATGGGGAGGAACAGGCTCAGGCTCAACCCATCCAAGACTGAGTGGCTGTGGTTTCCGACGTCCCGATATAGTCAGTTGACGCCATCACTGACTATTGGGGGCGAATCATTGGCCCCCACGGAGAGGGCTCGCAACTTGGGCGTCCTCCTGGATTCACGGCTGTCTTTAGAAGAGCACTTGACGGCCGTGACCGGGAGGATTTTTCATCAGGTTCGCCTGATTCGCCAGTTGCGTCCCTTTCTGGATCGGGACTCTTTACGCACGGTCACTCATGCCCTTGTCACCTCCCGCCTGGACTATTGCAACGCTCTCTACATGGGGCTCCCCTTGAGGAGCACCCGGAGGCTCCAACTGGCGCAGAGTGCAGCCGCGCGGGTGGTAATGGGAGCGACATGGCGTTCCCATGTAACACCTCTCCTGCGCGAGCTGCACTGGCTCCCGGTGGTCTTCCGGGTGCGCTTCAAGGTTTTGGTTACCACCTTTAAAGCGCTCCATGGCTTAGGACCCGGGTACTTGCGGGACCGCCTACTACCACCAATAGCCTCCCACCGGCCGGTACGCTCCCATAGAGAGGGGCTCCTCCGGGTGCCGTCAGCCAAACAATGCCGACTGGCGGCCCCCAGGGGGAGAGCCTTCTCTGTGGGGGCACCTACTATCTGGAACGAGCTCCCCCCAGAGATACGGAGGATCCCGGATCTGCGCACCTTCCGCCGCGCCTTAAAGACCTTACTATTTCACCAGGCCGGCCTGGCCTAATTTTCCCCCTCTTTTATAAAAGATTTTTAAAATTTTAAATATCTTTTAGTATTTATATATTCAATTTTAAATTGGTTTTAAAAGTTTGGGGTTTTAAATTTGTCGGGGCCAAAATTATTTAATTTGATTTTATTCTATTTTTTAAATTTTGTATTGTATGTGTTTTTATTGTTTGGCTGTGCACCGCCCTGAGTCCTTCGGGAGTAGGGCGGTATAGAAATCTAATAAATAATAATAATAATAATAATAATAATAATAATAATAATAATAATAATGGTCAGATATGGGAGATTCCATTCTATACCATACAATGGATGTATCTGCATTTACGGAGCGGTAGAGATAGAAGACTTGGCTCACATACTATTTGATTGTTGTTTGTATAAGAGGGTGAGAGACAGGTACCTTGCTTCATATATTAAACAAATGACCCATTGGGAACCCCATATTAAAGCAACATACCTTATGTGCGGCCAGAATTCTGATGTATCTGCTCAGCCTCAGGCACCACGGGTGCTAAGCTTGCGTTCCGCATCCCTGAATTCTACCCCGCTTGGCTCAATGCAGCTGAGCCTGGTCAATTCTGAACAGCTACCGGGCCATCGGGATATGTGAACCACTCCATATTCTGCAGCACCTGCAGGCAGGAGCCAATGCAGTTTGCTGAGGTCTCTGAGATGGTCATTCAAGCAGCAGCTGAGGCAGAAAAGGCCCTCCAACTTGCCCGCAGGCTCTGCCCTGCTTCTTCTCTCCCATCTCACCTTCCTGAATCTTGTTAAGAGCGGATCCAGGGTCAAGAGGCCAAACTACTGCTCAGGCGCCAAGGCTTCTGGGGTTTTCAGTGGTTGTCAGGAAGGTATTCAATAGGCCAAGCTCACCGCCTCTTCCCTCCATCCGCTTCCAGACTGAATGCTTGGGGGCTCTGCCTCTGAGTTTACATGCACACTTGCCCACTGTCACATATTGGGCGGACATCCTGTGGAAATTGGGATCGTAGAAACACCCAGGAGCATAGAAGAGTCCAAAGGCAGATGCATGAATAACTGTGATAAGTGTATTTATTCATATAACAAAACATATTAACTATATACAAAGGCTGTCTTAATATCCATTAGGATAGGGGGCACACAGCATGTGTGACTACCCCTATCAAAGATCATGTCTCATGGAGAACAAACGTAAAAGAGAGCTTGGTGGAAAGGTTAGAGGGGGTTTTATACTCAGTGTAAGCCCCTCCTCTCCACATAGGGGTGGGGGCACTTTCTGCCTCCACTAGTGTCTGTATGATATATGTGCCAATGGCTTGCAAATACTTGACAGTTCCCCTCCTTGCGAGCCAATGGCATGCAAACATACAAATGCAATGCACAACAGATTTTACCCTGTGAGACATAACTTTTTACACAGATCTTTGTGCCTATCTCCTGATAGAGGTTTTGTGAAAATATCAGCTGTTTGATATTTGGTCTGACAATGTGATAAAGATATAAACCCCATCTCTACTAGTTGCCTAACATTTTGATAGCGGATATCAATATGTCTGGACCTTTTTCCCACCGCATAGGCTTTGGCAATGCCTATGGCCCCGGTGTTGTCTTCTATAATTTGGATGGGCAAAGTCGGTGGTGTCCAGATGCTAGAAATTAAGGCATCAAACCATATCAGATCGTTCCCTGCCTCTGATAAGCATGCATATTCGGCCTCAGCAGTGGAGCACGAAACAAATTTCTGTTGCCCCACATGCCAGTGGATGGGTGCCTCATTTAATAGTACCAAGAAGCCCGAAGTACTCCTACGTGTCTTGGTATCTCCGGCCCAGTCCGCATCCGCGAAGCATTTTAATTGGGCCTTGTCTTTATTCTCAGGTTCCAAGCGAAGCACGTAATCTGCTGTGGTCTTGAGATACCTTAATAGCTTTTTAATGGCCAACCAGTGGAACTGGGTAGGATGTTCCACTTGTCTAGATAGCAGGTTTATGGCCAGGGCAATATCTGGACGGCTCCAGTTACTTATATATAGTAATGAGCCGATCACTGACCTAAATAGAGTATTATTTTGGAACTCTGGGCTATCCTTGTGTGCCAATCCATAATAGTCGGTCTGCATTGGGATAGCCGTTGGCTTGCTATCTTCCATTTTACATTTCACCAAGAGTTCCTCTATCTTTTCCTTTTGGGAGAGAGCAAAACCTTTTGGTGTAGTGATGATTTGTACGCCTAGGTACTTGTCCACATATCCTAAAGACTTTAGAGTGAACTTTTTTTGTAGGGTCCTGGCAAATATAATACTTCCCCCCTTGTCAGGCCCTATATATAAAAGGTCATTGACATACACTAGGACTTTCTCCAGCCCCCCTTTGGTATCCCTTGTGAAGGTACATTTATCAGCTGGAGATGGATGGAAACCCAGTGATTTGAGAGTTTTGGTCAGGCATTTGTACCACAGTCTGCCTGATTGTTTGAGGCCATACAAACTTTTCTTCAGAAGCCAGGTGTGGCCTTCCTGCCGTTGAAATCCAGGGGCACCTCTGACGTAAATTTCTTGTTTTAGATGTGCGTGTAAATAAGCAGTTTGCACATCAAATTGAAAAATGTGTTCCCCATGTGCTGCTGCGGTGACCAAAGCAGCCCTCACACTTTCCGCTCTCACGGTGGGGGAGTATGTTTCATCAAAGTCCTGCAAGTAGCGCTGTGCGTAGCCTTGTGCTACCAGCCGGGCCTTATAGAGGAGTTTGTTGTTGGGCATTGGCTTGATCTTGTAGACCCAATGGGTGCCAATTGCTTTCCTCTTTTTGGGGACTTCCATGGGGATGAAGACTTTCAATTTTTTGAGACTGTCCATTTCCCGCTCCATTGCCACCCTCCACCTGCGCTGTTCTTCCTCGGGAAGCTGGAGGACATCTGAGTACGTTTTGGGGGCCATGGTAACACTGTTGACCGAGGCAACACAGCCAATGTCCAACCTTTTGGGTGGCACCCCTTTATTGGAGCGTTTTGACCGTCTGCGAAATTGCCACTCACCATCATCATTGTCATCCGGAGCATCGGTGTCAGAATTGGAGCTGCCGGAGGTATCTTTCCAATCAAAATGGGGCGGGCCTCTGTCCCAGGCGCTGCGAAGATATGGTCGTTTAGGTGAGGCAGGAGGTGTGAAGTCACCCAGGGATTCCTTGTCTGAGTCGTCAGAGTCAGGTAGGGATTCATCACCATCCGGATCTTCGCTGGCCAGTTGTTTGGAGTTTGTTGGTTCATCCTCTTCAGGTGGTACTGGTTGTTCAGTGTCGCTTCTAATAGGGGAATAACCGGGTTCATTGGAATGAATTTTTGACCAATTTGACCCCTCCTCAAAGGAAGCTGATCTAGAGACAATGACAAGGTTATTTTTGTCTACAAACCTAGAGGCCTTGCTGCCGGTTGCATAACCTATAAATCTGAGCCTCCTTGATGCCTTGCCCCCCTTTCTTCTGAGGTGCTTGGGAATATGGACCCAGGCATAGGAACCAAAAATTCTCAGGTGTGAGAGGCTAGGTTTCCTTCCATGGACCAGGAAGTATGGGGTTTGGTTAATGGCACTACTCCACGTCCTGTTGACTAGATAATTAGCCATTTTGACCGCTTCTGCCCAAAAAACTTGGCTCATGTCAGCATCTGCAAGTAGGCAGTTCATGACATTCTGCAGCACGCCATTTCTCCTTTCTACAATGCCATTCTCGGACGGAGTTCGAGGGGATGATTTAAAATGGAGGATACCTCTCTCCTTCATCCACTTTTCAAAAATCTTGGATGTAAACTCAGTCCCCCTATCACTCTGCACCTGAGCGATGCACACCTTGTGTTGCGTTTGGATCTGATTGTAAAGATATTTGAAGTTGGTAAAGACTTCAGTTTTGTCCTTTAAAATAAATACATGGCCATAACGAGAGTAATCATCTACTACCGTTAAAAAATAGCGCCCCCTACCAAGGGAGGGTCTAAAAGGACCAACCAAATCCATGTGTACCAGCTGATAAGGGTACCTTGCACGACGGGAAGAGACCTTAGGTATAGCAGCAGTTTTAGATTTTGCTGCCTTACAGATGGTACATTCCAAATAGGTATTACAATTCTTTATCTTAAGCCCATCAGAAAAATCTTGCATTTTCTTAATAACCGGGAAGCTGGCATGGCCGAGCCTGCGGTGTAATATATGAGCACAATCCAAATGTAAAGGTTTACCCATGCATACTTTGTCAACCTTATGTATCTTACCATTACAAGCCTTGGTCTGTTCAGTAATGAGAGTAGGCACTGGATTAATGGTCACCTTAGAGTTCCTCAGGGTTGGCTGAGGAGTTGTGACCTTAATGGGCTCAGCCTTAATGGCTTTGGATGTCCTAGGAGCTGGTTTAAAAGCTTCATTGGTTTTAGGTCCAGGGTCCTTGAGTTTGGACAACCTGGGGGCTGGCACAGAAGCTTTCTGCTCTATCTGGGCGTTAGCTCCCTGAGCCCTCTTGTTAGGTTTCTTGTGCCTTTTGACCTTTGCTTTTGGGGAAAAATAAGGCAAATTGTTGATTTTTACAATATCGCCAACAACACCCCCATTTTCGAAAACATAACCTCCACCCTTCTCAAAAACCAGTTTTACATTTTTCTCCTCAGTCAATTTTAAGATGCTTAAAAGGTTGTTCTTGATTGAGGGAACATACAGTGCCTCTGTGACATCTCCTATACCAGGCACATTGATCACGCCTTCCCCAGTTACCTCTGCCTTGTCCCCAGTGGCAACTTTTACTGAGGATTTGAGTGGGTGTAAAACCTTAAATCGTTGCTTCGTGTTGGCTATATGCGTTGATGCACCTGAATCAAGAAGCCACAGCCCCTCAGCATCCTTTACCTGGGAGGTGTGATTGTCACTAGTGACACTACAGAATTGGTATCCTTTATGACCACCTCCCCCTCTTCCACGGCCTCTTTTATTTTTATTGTACTTAAGTCCAGCCGTGTTGGCCCTAGAGCGAGGGCACTCCCTTTTAAAGTGACCTTGTATGCCACAGTCAAAGCAGGTGGGAAGGGTATTAATCCTTTCACTTGTGTCCTGGCGCCTCCTCTGAGGCCTAGGTCTGTGATATGCCTCCTTCATTTCTTGTTGTTCCTCATCTCTGCGTCTTAAATCTTCCTCAATAAAGCGGCCAGAAAAGTATTCTATATTTCTTTGTTCCCTAGAAACCCCTTCTAGAGAAATAATAAAGGGACTCCAGGATTTGTCTAGGGAGTTCAACATCACACTAATTAAAGTGGATTCAGAAACAGGCTCCCCCCTCTGTATAAGCTCATCCCTCATGGCTTTAAGCGTTGCCAAATGTTCCCCCATTTTGACACCAGGTTTGAGTTTATAGTTATGGAAAATTCTTGACAATCTGCTGGTTGCAGCCATATTGTCACTATGGAACAAATTATATAGGGCAGTCCAAACTTCCTGAGCTGTGAGGCCGTCTGAAAGACTGGCATACAGAGCTGTGTCTATAGAACTTAACAGAGTTGTGTAAGCTCTTTTATGCAGGAACTCAATTTCAGGGCTCCAAGGTAAAGGGGGTGGTCTTTTGATCATGTCCAGAGTATTTTCTCTTAAGAGAATTATCTGAATCTCTTTACACCATTTTTTAAAATTCTGACCACTTAAATGTAATTTTTCAAAATTATTTGGCAAAGTTACAAAATTATTGCCATTAAACTGCATGGGGAGTTGTTCAAATGGCTGAAAAGATCCTGTTGTGAATGGCATTGGGATCCCTAAGCCTGGGATTGATTGCTTAGGTCTGGCTCCTTTTTGTAGTCCTTCTGTAGTTTGAAGCAACTGGGCACGTGCAGGAAATGGAGCATGCTCCAAAGCCTTTTCTTGTTGGAGCTCCGATCTCCCTCTCTGAGCTCTGAAGTCAGGTCTGGCTGGAGCCTCAGAATAGGCCCGGACATCAGCGATGTGGTGGGGAAGCCTTGGAGGAGTGGGAAGAAGGCCTGGAGATCTTTCTGGAGACTGGAGGCCCATCAGATGAGGTCCATGGGCTGGGTAGGCCTGGAAATGTCTCTGGATCTCCTCTTCTCCATCAGAGGAGCAGGATTGCAGCTCCGGATCATCCCAGCAGGGCCGGAAAGGTGCGGAGGCCTCAGCCTGGGCCTCCCTGGAGCATTCAGTGAATGGTGAGCGCCTCTGCAGTGGGGGGTGGGAGGCTGCAGGTCCATCTGGGTTCCTCCGGGGGTGGAAGTTTGGATTTGGGGCCCTCCTTGAGTGGGCAGCTGGGTCTGGGGCCTCGGGGGGGCCAGTGGGTGGTTGCTCCATAAGTTGCAGGGCAGCGACCAGGGCCTCTATGGCCTCTTTGATGTTTGCCGTGGCCGGCGGGGCCTGGCAAGGGGCTTGTGGGTTCGGAGTGGTCCTCTGGGCCGCTGGAAGGCTGAACTGGCTGGCTGGCGTTGTAGGCCTGGGCTGTGGGGCTGGGGATGGCCTGGCTCGTGGTGCTGGCAAAGTGCCCAGGGGAGCAGCCATCTTGGAGGAAGTTGCCTCCGGAAGTGGCCTGGCGGCCATTTTGTTTGGTGGGAAACTGGGTGGGGGGGCAGTCTCTCTGGCGGCAGGCGCCATCTTGGAGAGATCAGGCAGGGGAGTCCTTACCGGGATGGCAGGCATCTCTGGTGCTGCCTCCTCAGGCCTCTTTCTGGCTGCTGCCCTTGTCCGAGGAGGGAGGCCAGCGCTGCTCGGCACTCCTCTTCTGACATCTCAGCCACTCTCCTGTCCAGGCTTTCATCCGGTCCTTCTGCCCCCTCTTCGTCAGTGCTGAAGAAGCCTTCTCCAGCATCGCTTGGCTCAGCCCCTGGGATCTCTTGCTGCATCTGGGTGGCCTCTGGCTGCCAGGGTGTAGCTGGATGGAAACCCCCTTCAATGTTTTCCACCGTTGATTCAGTCTGGGGCTGCTGTGAAGTTCTCCTCCGTTGAAGGCCTCTGGTCACAACAGGGGAGCTTCTCTCACAGGTTATTTTGGAGGGCATCTCGCCTTTTCAACAGCTCCTGGAGTGGAGTTCTGCTATCATTCTGTGGAAATTGGGATTGTAGAAACACCCAGGAGCATAGAAGAGTCCAAAGGCAGATGCATGAATAACTGTGATAAGTGTATTTATTCATATAACAAAACATATTAACTATATACAAAGGCTGTCTTAATATCCATTAGGATAGGGGGCACACAGCGTGTGTGACTACCCCTATCAAAGATCATGTCTCATGGAGAACAAACGTAAAAGAGAGCTTGGTGGAAAGGTTAGAGGGGGTTTTATACTCAGTGTAAGCCCCTCCTCTCCACATAGGGGTGGGGGCACTTTCTGCCTCCACTAGTGTCTGTATGATATATGTGCCAATGGCTTGCAAATACTTGACACATCCTTTTCAGACATTCATGAGTCTAGGAAGGAAAATCAAGCCCCTCTTTCACTTCCCCCACTTTAATCCTGATGCTCTGCTGTACATTAAAATGAATACATAGGTTATTATTTTAACTTTGCTTTGGAGAGCTGCAAAATGGAAAGGCATGTGTTTATCTGTTTTTCTTAGTGGAAAAGAATGTATGCTGATACCTCCATGGGGATTCCATTAGATTTTCAAGGTTGGCCCTCTGAAAGCAAGACAGATTTATTTTCTCTTATTTTCTCCAGTGCACCCCCCACCCCACCCCCAGAATTTATTAGAGTACTAATTTTTTTTAAAATTTGATTTATATGCCGCCCTTCTCCGGAGACTCAGGGTGGCTTACAATGCGTTAAGCAATAGCCTTCATACTTTTGTATATTTATACAAAGTCAGCTTATTGCCCCCACAAACTGGGTCCTCAATTTACCTACCTTAGAAAGGATGGAAGGCTGAGTCAACCTTGAGCCTGGTGAGATTCAAAATCTTATTGTACAGAGGAAGGAAAATGATTAGAGGGTGTCCCTGCTTCCTGCTTTGAAAATAGCAGCCGGGAGAAGATTGCTAACACTTGCACTGGAAAATGAGTAAATATTGCTTCCTTTGTTAAAATAGCACCTAAAACCTGGTTAAGGGGGGAAATTCTGCTTTGAGAGTTTGCGGGTCATGAGGACCTGATAGATCAGGTAATTTGACCCTGAAGATATTAGTTTCAGGAGGGCAGTGAAGGCCACACAACATGGACTTTGTAGTACCAACATGGACTTTGTAGTATTGTACTTGATAAGTAGCATGGGTTTTTTTGTATTTTAATTTATTTTTTAAATGATGTTAATGGTTTATCAAAACATTGCAGACTGGAATATAGAAAGCTTTTTACTCTGTTACTACAGATGGATTGATTGGTACTTTGTAACATTCCAAACTGCAAGATAAACTATTGTTGTGATAGGGTAGGGTAGGGTAGGATAGGATAGGATGTTTGTCTTAACAGGATATCTGTAGTTTGACTTCTGAAATGTTTTTTAGTGTTGATTGACATTTGGTTTGTCTCTTTGTGGACCCTAAATAACCTTACAAAGTTTTTTATGCCCACAGGTTCCATGAAGTTCATTTGAATGAACATGTGGTATTATATGCAACATGTTTAACTTCATTAACTGATTTCTTATGCAAAGGGGAGAATGATTTTGTCCTATTCAATCAACTTTTCTTTTGTATTTTCCTTTGATGTATTAACTATAAAACAGAATGCAAGCTGAAGCACAGGGTTCCCCTCTTTGAATGAGAGGATTCCTATTTATCAGAATGTTCTGAATAAATCATAATAAAATGATCTTCCTGCCCTTGGTTTGCTTAATTGGAATCTGTGTGTGCTAGGGCACGAGTCTAGGGTCAAATTTGGCTATTGCCAGGGTACAACCTGAACTGTTTTGGCACACAAAGCATTTCTTTTGAGTATTGAGCCACAGCTTATAGGTTTTTATCACCTACACGTATTTTGACTTAATCATATAAAGGAGTTCTAATAAAGGAGAATATTTGTAGCTCAGGCTTGACATGAAGGGTTCTTGGTGCTCTTTGAGCTTGCTTGTTTTCTTGCAGACGTTTCATTGCCCAAACTAGGCAACATCATCAGTGCTAGTGAGGAGTGCAGTTTCCTGTCAGTTTATATTCTAGTGGCTTGCCTGTCAGTGTTGGTGGGGATGGTCTTAGAGATTCTTTGGTTGGGCTGTTTGCTGTTGGCTTCTTTGGCAGTTTCTTGATTGGGGTATTGTTTACTTGGTTGTTGGTCTGATGTTAACCTTGGAGTTAATCTATGCTGATCTGGGTGCTGATTGCTGGTGGAGTGGTGCTTGGGTCTTTTTGTTCCTTTTTGGGCTGGGTAATAGTCGCTTTTGCATAGTCTATAGATGTTGTTAATGTCTATGTGTCTATTGATGGCTGATTTGTCAGAGTGAAGAGTCTAGAAATTCCAGAAATTCTAGAATTTGGACTTGGCTTGGTCTAGGATGGTCACATTATCCCAATTGAAACTATGTGTCAGGTATGCTTCCTTCACTATCCAGGAAAGGAAAACCCAAACTCAATCATTTTGAAGAGATTAGTACTTTTACTGAATATGAAATGATCGCAACCAAGGTAAAGCTGGAAGTGAGCAAAACGCGCGAAATAGCATCTACTAAGCTTCTCCCCCTGTGGAGGGCACCCTTACTTCTACGGGGATGAGTAGGGGTTCTTCCGTGTGACTCACCCGATCGTCAGTGTCGGAGTCGGAGTCCGTCTCGCTGTCATCATCGTTGGTCGGAGTTCCCAACTCACCCTGGTTTCGGGGAGCGAACTCAACGACTTCTCCTTTCAGGGCGGTGCCGCAGGTTTTGGCGGGCATTTTGTCGCCTTTCTTCGGGCCGGCCCCGGCAGCTTTTGGCAGTGGCTTGGAGAAACATTCAGCAGCCCGGTGACCTTCTTTCCCACATTTGAAGCAGGTGAAGGGCTTTGACTTGGGTTTGAATTCGGTCTTCCCCCCAGCCATCTTTGGTGTCCCTTTACAGTGGAAGGAAGATGACTGGTCCCCCATACGCCTTCCTCGGAGTTCGCTCCGTCTCAGCTCGATCTCCACATCCTCAGCTACTATGTACCATCTCTGCAAATCTTCGGGGACCCCCATGCTTCTACAGTCTCAATATATCTCTTCATTCAACCCATCTTTGAAGCTCTCCAAAAGAGCCATTTCTGACCAGCCTGTCATATAGGGTGCCAGTTCACGAAACTCTTGGATATACTCTGCCACCGGCCTCCGGCCCTGCTGAATGCTCTTCATTCTGAGTCTCGCCTTTCGTTCAGCTAAATGGTCTTCAAAACGCCTCCTAAGGGCCCCCATGAACTGGTTGTAATTTCTCAGCAAGAGGGAGTTGTTATTGTGGAGAACCACTATCCACTCAGCGGCTACTCCCTCTAAGGCGTTCGTGACACTTCTCACTTTAGCAGCCTCTGATACGTAGTCCTCCCCCCAATCCTGCATGTGGTTCCACACTTGGGTCAGGAAAAATCCCAAGGTTTTAGGATTTCCATCATACTTCCCAGGAAGGGGGGGATTTTTGGCTTTTTACGTCTGCGAGGGGGGGCCTGCAAGGCTGGGGTTCTCTGGCCGGCTGCATCTCTCCCTTGAGCTGCCGAAGCCTGGGATGTTTCTTCCTCAAACTCTTCCTCTCCCGCACAGGCTGTCTCTTCTGGCTCCCCCCTGGGGCCTTCTCCCCCCTTCTCCACAGGAATTTTTCTGCTCTCTTCCACATCACGGATAAGCTGCAAGGCTTGTTCCATCATGAGACGTTCCTTTTGCTCTTGCATCCACACTGCCTCTTTTTTACGGGGTCTGGAAGTCATCACTCCCCGGGGGTCCTCCCCCC
Organism: Pantherophis vulpinus; assembly: GCA_037215915.1. Classification (NCBI taxonomy): domain Eukaryota; kingdom Metazoa; phylum Chordata; class Lepidosauria; order Squamata; family Colubridae; genus Pantherophis; species Pantherophis vulpinus. The sequence continues at coordinate 1,115,955 of JAXLNS010000038.1, forward strand.
AGTCCGGTAGCCTCCCCACTCCTTTCGACCATCTGGCTTCCTCCGGCTCTAAACGGAGTCTTTCCAACCATTCCGCATTCTCTTTCTCCGCTTGGAGGGCGGCTGCCATCGAACTCGCTGCCCCCATTTGCTCTCCTCCATCACTCTCTCGATCTGACATAATTTGGATTTACAGTCCCCTCGGTTTTTGTCCGGGATGACTGGATGTGACTTCCAGCTTAATGTCAGGTATGCTTCCTTCAATATCCAGGAAAGGAAAACCCAAACTCAATCATTTTGAAGAGATTAGTACTTTTACTGAATATGAAATGATCGCAACCAAGGTAAAGCTGGAAGTGAGCAAAACGCGCGAAATAGCATCTACTAAGCTTCCCCCCCCCGTGTCCATTGACCCTCATCCAATCCAAAGGTCTCCCAAAGGTCAGGTGGCATCACGTCTGGCATCACGTCTGGCAACATCATTCATCAGGAATGTAGGGCAGTTGGTCAGCCGGCCCCTTTGGAGATTCACTTTCGTTTCTTGGGAAGACACGTCCTACAATGGAAAAAACACCTCCTGCACCTTCCCCCCCTTCGCCCCCTTAACTAGTCCCTCCCCCCCATTTCTTATGGCAGCTGAAGCAGGCAAAGCTGAGGCTGACACTATGGTTAAATCTGTCTATATGTTGTGAAATTAAAGTATTTTCATCATGTCTTCTGACTGCTAGTTGGTGTTTGTGGATGCATTCTGTCAGTCTTCTGACTGTTTGTCCTACAAAGTGGTTGTTGTAGTCCTTACAGTGTATGTTGTAGGCCGGATGCATCACGCACAGGCCACGCCCACCCCGGCTCTGTGAAAAATGTTGCGAAACATCACATGATGCGATCGAGTTTGACACCCATGTTGTAGATGACTCCTGTTTTTTCTTCTGGGGTTGTTGGGTCTTTTGGTCTGCTTAGGATGTTTTGAAGGGCTTTAGTTGGCTTATGTGTTATGCTGATTCCATATGGTTGTAGTAGTCTGTTGGTGGTTTCTGAGATATTCTTGATGTATGGCAGTGTCATTCTTTTTAGGGTTTGTGTTGGTTGTGATGTATTGGATTGAGTGGTCAGGGACTTTTTGATAAAGTTGCATGGATATTCATTTTGTTGGAATATGTTGTATAGATCAGTGGTCACCAACTGGTGGTCTGTGGACCACTGGAGGTTCATGAGAAAATTTTGGTGGACCATGGCGCACCTGGGTGGAGGAGCTGCTCCGGGATGGGCAATGGCCAGTCCTGTGACTAGAGCTCTGTAATATGGGACTGGCCAGGCAGCTCATGGTGGGGCTGTAAATCTCCACTGTAGAGGGAGGTTCATGCAACTTGCAACTTCGCAGCACAGCCCTCGCTGGCTGGAATGAGGTAATGGTGCAAGGGGTGGTGGTCGAAGCAATGGGTGGCGGCAACCCCAGGTTGTTTCTTCCCCCTGCTGTGGCTTCCTGTCGGCAGAACCCACCAGTGGCGGTCCCCGCCCCTCACCCTCCCTTCCCAGTCACTCCTCACCTGGCCTTAGAAGGGAAGGACGGGGGATGGAGATTCGCTCCTTATTCCAGAGCGGGGGCAAAGCTTCATCTCTTGCTGGATCTCATGGGTGTTTCTTCCAGCCCTTGTTGGTGCTCCGCGCACCTCGGTCTCTCGGGGAGATGCTTGACTTCCTCTCAGCCCCAAGGCACTGGCTGGCCCATGAGATGAGAAAGAGAATGAGAGAGAGAGAGAATGAAAGAGAGAGAATGAGAGAGAGAGAGAGAGAGAGAAAGAGAAAGAAAGAGACAGAGAGAGAATGAAAGAGAGAGAGAATTAGAGAAAGAGTGGGAGAGAAAGAGAATCAGAATGAGACAGAGAATCAGAGAGAATGAGAGAGAGAGAGAATGAGAGAATCAGAATGAGACAGAGAGAGAAAGAGAAAGAGACAGAGTCTCAGCCCCTTTGGAAATGCCAGTGCTTTGCCGGGCGAGGGGTATTTGACACTCGACACAGAGAATGAAAGAGAGAGAAAGAGAGAAAGACCGAATGAAAGAGAGAGAGAGAGAATGAGAGAGAATCAGAATGAGAGAGAATGAGAGAGAGAGAATGAGAGAGAGAATGAGAGAGAGAATGAGAGAGAATCAGAATGAGAGAGAATCAGAATGAGAGAGAATCAGAGAGAGAGAGAATCAGAGAGAGAATCAGAGAGAGTGAGAGAGAGAATGAGAGAGAATCAGAATAAGAGAGAATGAAAGAGAATCAGAGACAGAATCAGAGAGAGAAAGAGACACAAAAAGAATCAGAGAATCAGAATGAGAAAGAGAGAATGAGAGAGAATCAGAATGAGAGAGAATGAAAGAGAGAGAATGAGAGAAAGAATCAGAGAGACAGAATCAGAATGAGAGAATCAGAAAGAGAGAGAGAGAGTGGGGGAGAGAGAGAAAGAGAGGGGGGAGAGAGAAAGAGAGATGAGAGAATGAGAGAGAATGAGTGGGAGAGAGAGAGAAAGAGAGAATGAGAAAGAGAGAATGAGAGAGAAAGAGTGGGAGAGAGAGAGAAAGGGGGGAGAGAGAAAGAGAGAGAAAGAGAGAGGAGGGAGAGTGCCTGAAGGACCCCATCCTGTCACTGGGAGTCCAGGCGCTTCAGCAAGCGGCGCACTGGATTCGTATTAGTGGTCCGCGGGATTTAAAATTATGAACTTGGTGGTCCCTGATGTCCAAAAGGTTGGGGACCCCTGGTATAGATGCTCTATTTCTACGGTGACCAGATTTTAACATTGGTAAAGAGGGACATTGTGGGCGTGGCTTATTTTGTGGGCGTGGCTAGCTGGTCATGTGACTGGGTGGGTGTGGCTAGCTGGTCACGTGACTGGGTGGGCGTGGCTAGCTGGTCACGTGACTGGGTGGGCGTGGCTAGCTGGTCATGTGACCGGGTGGCCATGGCTATGTGTATAGGGTAAGGTGAACAGATTTTAACATTGGTAAGAAGGACACCATTGTGGGCGTGACTTATTGTGTGGGCGTGGCTTGGAGGCCATGTGACTGGGTGGGTGTGGCTAGCTGGTCATGTGACCGGGTGGCCATGGCTATGTGTATAGGGACTACTCAGAGGGCTGAAAAGTCATTTCTGACCAGGTCCTCACACTTTTGACTGGTCCTCACACTTATGACCATCCTCACATTTATGCCCGTGCAGTATTCTTAACAACCATGTCACTCATTTCACAACTGCTTCTCTTCACCATGATGACAAGATAGGGCAAAAATGTAAAATGTGAGGACAGTCGTAAGTTCGAGGACTGGTCAAAAGTGTGAGGACCAGTCAAAAATAACTTTTTCAGCCCTCTGAGTAGTCCATATGCACAAAAGGACTAACCAGAGGGCTGAAAAAAGTCATTTCTGACAGGTCCTCGCACTTTTGACTGGTCCTCACACTTATGACCATCCTCACATTTATGCCCATGCAGCATTCTTAACAACCATGTCACTCATTTCACAACTGCTTCTCTTCACCATGATGACAAGATAGGGCAAAAATGTAAAATGTGAGGACAGTCGTAAGTTCGAGGACTGGTCAAAAGTGTGAGGACCAGTCAAAAATAACTTTTTCAGCCCTCTGAGTAGTCCATATGCACAAAAGGACTAACCAGAGGGCTGAAAAAAGTCATTTCTGACAGGTCCTCGCACTTTTGACTGGTCCTCACACTTATGACCATCCTCACATTTATGCCCATGCAGCATTCTTAACAACCATGTCACTCATTTCACAACTGCTTCTCTTCACCATGATGACAAGATAGGGCAAAAATGTAAAATGTGAGGACAGTCGTAAGTTCGAGGACTGGTCAAAAGTGCGAGGACCAGTCAAAAATAACTTTTTCAGCCCTCTGAGTAGTCCATATGCATAAAAGGATACAGCAATAGAGAGGGATGAAGGAAGGGAAGGGAAATTAGAGTAGGAGTGAAGGTAAGAGGGGGAGGAAGAGAGGAGGAGAAGGAGAAAGGAAGAGGAAGTAGGGAGGAGAAGAAGAGGGGGGGAAGAGAAAGTAAGAAGGAAAGAAAAGAGAGAGGTGGTAGGTTTGAGGAGAAAGATTGCTGTACAATAAAAAAGATGAAAGGGAAGAAAGCCAACCCCAAACAAATATAAAGATATTAAGATAAAGAATGAATGGTTAAACTTTAAAGAATAAAAGAGAACAAATATGAATAAATAGCAGTAATTAGAAACACACATACAAACATACAATTTATTTTCTTTGAACAGAGTATTTGGCCGGTTCACAAATTTAAACAGTGTTTAGTCACTTCAATTAAATTTACAATTTCTATATTTCCTTTTTGCCATATTTATTCCTCATCTATTTTTTAAAAAAAACCAATATTACCCTTCATCCTCATCTCTAATCTTAATCAAATTCAATTTTTCCCTTCTATTCTATATTATACCCCTTCCCATTGTCATCTATTTTTATATCCATCCTCACATTGTTTAATTATGTAATTATGTAATACAGTTGTTTAATACAAATTCAACATTTTAATATAAATCAATTAGTTATAAAACTATCTTTTTTGTATATTGATCAATATGAACATGAATATTCCTATTATTTCCATGCAATCCAATTTCTTACAAATCAATTAATTATATTTACCAATAATAATAAACCAAATAATTTCCCCCATACATTCCTCTGAACCACAACTTAACCATTTCTGCTTTCAACACAATATACAATTAATAGTATCTCAATGATTACAATTCCCTAGTTAAATACAGCTTTTTTTTCTTTTGTGTTTTAAAATCTTGAACTCTCCTCCTAAATTTCCCATTGTTTGCAGTTTTTCACCTACCTTTTTTGGGGAGGAAAAATAAAAATAAAAATAAATCTCTCTCTGCCTCATTTTGTCACGTTGCACCAAAGATCCTGGTTTCGGTTTCGTTTCTGCAGCTTAGCTAGGGGGAAAAAAAACTGCTTCAGGAACTCTTTACACTGATTGCCTGTAGGGCGGCCCTTTGAAGCCCCGGGCAAGAGTTTAAACAGTTTTTTTTTCTTCTAGCCATCAGCTGGGGCTCAAGAGGCAGCGGGACTCAGGAGGCAGAATGAAAAATCGGGACTTTTTTGAAACGCCGCGGGACGCGGGACAAATTGCTAAAAATCGGGACTGTCCCGCCAAAAGCGGGACGTCTGGTCACCTTATCTATTTCCTTTTTCTGCTGTTGCGGGTTGCTGCAGTGTCAACTCGTAAAGCATTCCAGGCCTGCTCTCGAGTTGCCATAGGCAGGAGGGGGGAGAACTGACAGAGCAGTTCAGCTGCCACGACCAGAAGCACATTCCATGCATACCTTTCTCCAGATTGTATCCCCGGTTACCAGAGCCAGACGGAGAGGTTTTCTACAGCCCAAGAAAGTGCTCCATTGGAGAATGTGATTTATGACACACCCAGGGAGGAGGGAGGAAACGGTCATAGTGGGGCCGTAAATTACGTGGGGCAGAGCTGACTCAACTTGGATATGTGCCGACATGTTGTTCCTAATAAATAACTGGATTTCTTTTGAAACTTGGCTCGAGGTTCATGAATTAATTAGGGCATCCGTCAGAACCCTGACAGTGAGTCAGCTCTCAATTTAAACTAATCAAAATTACTGGGATTCCTGGGTCCCGGCCTCTCCAGTTGCTCCCCGACATCTGGGGTGCTTGGAGAGAAACTCAGGTAACCATGGCAGAGGGTGGACTATCCGAAGAGAGCCTGCTTCAAGAGACCCAAAGGGAGGCAGAGCTTACCTCCAACCAGGCAATTCCAGGACCCAGAAGCCTAATTGCAATCGGAGTGCAACCCTCCCAGGACATCAAAGCTGAGATGCCTGCCCCAGCGACTGAAGCAAGAAGGGATGAGTATTGGTGAAAGATAACCCCTAAAGCAGCTGAGGTTGAGTTCCCCCACCCCAATGCCCAGAAAAGGGGAAGGCCCCTGAGTGAGCTTGGAAGAGTGGATTGGATGTGGGACTGGGCACAGGCCAGGCTCCCAAAGCCCCTGACGGAGCCCCTGGGGAGTTCCATAAAGCAGCTGAGGGAGGAATTTGACCGGGCCACCATTCGTGATGAGGGGCCCTCATGCTGGCCAAAAGAGAGGGGAGATGCAGCTGATCCTTTTGAAGTGATGAGACGCAGACTGGAATGCGACCCCCCCTTCTCCACCCATCAGGAGCCCAAGACTGCAGCCAGTGCCTCTCCCACACAGCAGCCATGCTGCCCAGGGCAGGCAAACCCCTCCCTCTCTCCGAAACAGAGCCAAGGAAGATGGCCAGCCACATCAAGCACAGACTTACAGGGGCCAACAGGAGGAGGGAGGAGCAGTGCTGAATGAACCTCCCCACTTCAGGGGAAAATTTGATGGGGACTCAGACCAGCTAGCTCTATTCCTTGACTTGGCTGAGATCCACCTAGAACGCTATGGACACCTCTAGCCATCCCCCAGAGCCATAGTGAACACCAGCGCCGAGGGGCTAGAGGGAGAAGCAAGGGAATGGCTAGCAGCCCTCCACAAGAGTAGAGCCCCCGAACTGCAAGACGTAGATGACTTCCTATGACTGCTAGAGGCCAGATTTGAGGAGGTGGAGGAGGACCCGTACGTGGAAGATGAGCTCCGAAACCTAAGGCAGAGGGGGCGACCCATCAAGGAACACATCCGTGAATTCAGGAGAGTCATTGGGAAGCTACCCCCTTTACCAGAGCAGCTGTTAGTGTATTTTTTCAGAACAAGCCTGGACAAGCAAATCGCCCAGGTAACCGCCTACCAGGACATCCCAAACCGGCTCTCTGTGTGGTTCCAAGTAGCCATAAAAGTCAACGGTGGGTTGCACGCCAACGACATGAGAAAGCAACTGGACACTAAAGAGAGAGGTCAACCAGACAAGAGACCACCCAGCTGACAGGGAACCACAGCACCACAGCACCACACCCAACCCCAAAACCAGCCCTCCCACGAAGTCCGCTGAAATGCTACAGATGCGGGGGATAGGCCCAGGGGTGGGATTCAGAAATTTTAGCAACCAGTTCTCTGCCCGGTTGCTGGGTGGCCGTGGCCATGGTGGCCGTGGCCTACTCAGCCTCCTGCACCATGGGGGGGGGGCATTTTCACCCTCCCCAAACTCCGGTGGCTTTTCTCGAGCCTCCAGGAGGGTGAAAAGGACCTCCCCTGGGCTCTGGAGGCCCTCCGGAGGCCAGAAACAGGCCTGTTTTCAGACTTCTGGTAGTTTCGGTAGGCCCGTTTTTCACCCTCCCCAGGCTCCAGAGGCTTTCATCGAGCCTCTGAGAGGGTGAAAAGGGCCTCCCCCAGGCTCTGGAGGCCCTCCAGTGGGCAGAAACGGCCCTGTTTCTGGACTTCCAGAACTTCCGGTATGCCCATTTTTTGCCCTCCCAGAGCCTCCGCGCGGGCCCTGCACTTACCTGGCATCCAAAACGGGCTGTGTGGAGACTCCTGGGAGGGGTGGGGCAGGGTGGGCAGGGTCAGCCAGTCCTTGCAACAACCGGTTCGCCAAACCAGATTAAAATTAACATCCGGTTTGCCCGAATCGGTCCAAACTGGCTGAATCCCACCCCTGGATAGGCCACATGGCATCAGCATGTGCAAACCCCAGCCCTGAAACCAAGGGCAGAGCCACCACCCAGGGCACAACCGGAACGAGGCCCTAAGCGTGCCACCGACACGTCCCAGAAGGCCCTCCAGGCTGCAGAGGTCCCTCCCCACCCAGCTGAAGGGGGGGAGCCTCAGGCAACAACGACTAGTCGCTGGAATCCTACGACAGCAAGGACGAGGGCAAAAACGTCCCAATGGTGAGTGAACCAGTTCACCATTTCATTTTCCCAATATGCCTAACAGCCCCAAAAACAGGAACCCAGGGGACTTTTCAAGCCCTAATAGACTCAGGCTGCACTAGGTGCTTGATCAACCTAACCATGGTCCTGAAACTGGGGATCAGAGCAAAAAGACTGGCCCACCCGATCTGGTTCAAACAGGTCAATGGGTCCCTATTGGGGGGAGCCTATGCCACCCACCTGACCGAACCAGTGAGGCTAGAGCTAGTGAATCACTGGGAAGTAATTCGATTCGTAATAGCTCCCAAAATGACAGACACAGTCATACTGGGACTCTCCTGGCTAGACAAGTGGGGACCGACCATCTGGTGGCAAGGGGGCAGCCACAGACTGAGGATAGCAAGGGGACCCCAACCCCCTCCACACCAGCAAATAGAAGCACCACCCACACAGGGAACCCTACCAAAGGGCCCACCAGAACAACTGGCAGCCACCTCCGACTAGACCCCAGAGGCCGAACAGATCCCGAGAGAATATCAGGACCTTGCAGAAGTATTCAGCGAGGCCAAGTGCAACATCCTGCCTCCCCACCATGAGGCAGACTGTGCCATCGAAATCATTCCCGGAGCAAAACTACCCAAACCCAAATTGTACGCTATGACGCCCAGGGAAATGCAAGAAATGCACAAATATATAGACAAAAATCTAGCAAGGGAGTTCATCGAGCCAGCCAAACCTCGGGTCACAGCCCCAGTCCTATTCAAAGAAAAAAAAAGATGGAACTATGAGATTGTGCATGGACTTTAGAAGCATAAATGCAATGTGTATACACAACCTATACCCCCTCCCCCTCATGAAGGACATGCTATTTCACCTAGCCAAGGGAAAAGTTTTTTCCAAATTAGACCTCAGAGAAGCATACTACCAAGTACGCATCAGGGAGGGAGATAAATGGAAAACAGTATTCAACTGCCCCCTGGGAAGTTTCCAATTCAAAGCAATGCCTTTTGGACTGCAGGGGGCCGCAGCGGTGTTCATGCAGTTAATAAATGAGGTGCTGCACGAACACCTCTATAAGGGGGTTCTTGTCTACCTGAACTATATCCTCATCTACACAGAGACCATGGATGACCACATACCCCTGGTCCGCCAGGTACTGGAAAAACTACTGGCAGCCAACCTGTGCATCAAGCTATCAAAATTCAAATTCCACTGTGCATGGCTAGACTACCTGGGCTACCAAGTGTCAAATGAGGGAACAGAGCTGGACCTAGCCAAAGTACAAGCCATCCTAGGCTGGCAACCCCCTTGCACCCGCAGACAGCTACAAAGCTTCTTAGGGTTCACAAACTTCTACAGGCAATTCAATGTAATCATACATTATTTTATTTATTTTATTTTATTAAATTTCTATACCGCCCTACTCCCGAAGGACTCAGGGTGGTGAACAGCCACAGGATAAAACACATGATAAAGTCACTCGGATTCGGGATGGCTTGGACTCCGATTGGATGAGTCCAGGGGAGGAGACAGGGGCAGGCCTTGAGAATATTATCAGGGAGGAGTTTGATCCTGTGGCTCCCGAGGATGTGGACAGGGTTCTGGGTAGGATTAGTGCCGCCACATGTTTATTGGACCCGTGTCCCTCCTGGTTGGTACTGGCCTCCCGGGAGGTTACACGAGGCTGGCTCCAGGGGATTATAACTGCTTCTCTGAGTGAGGGTGCCTTTCCCGCCACCTTGAAAGAGGCGGTGGTGAGGCCCCTCCTCAAGAAGCCTTCCCTGGACCCGGCTCAATTAGCTAACTACCGTCCGGTCTCCAACCTTCGTTTTGTGGCGAAGGTTGTTGAGAGTGTGGTGGCACGACAACTGCCCAGGCACCTGGATGAAGCTATCTATCTAGACCCGTGCCAGTCGGGCTTCAGGCAGGGGCACAGCACAGAAACGGCATTGGTCGCGTTGGTGGATGATCTCTGGAGGGCTCGGGACAGGGGTTGCTCCTCTGTCCTAGTCCTATTAGATCTCTCAGCGGCTTTTGATACCATCGACCATGGTATCATGCTGCGGCGGTTAAGAGGGTTAGGAATAGGGGGCACCGTTCTGCGGTGGTTCTCCTCCTTCCTCTCCGACCGCTCGCAGTTCGTGTTGGCAGGGGGGCAGAGGTCGACCTCGAGGCATCTCGCATGGGGAGTGCCACAAGGGTCGGTCCTCACGCCCCTTCTGTTCAACATTTATGTGAAGCCACTGGGTGAGATCATCCGTGGTTTTGGGGTGAAGTGCCATCTGTACGCTGATGATACTCAGCTGTACATTTCCACCCCAGACCACCCCAATGATGCCCTTGATGTGATGTCTCGCTGCCTGGAGGCTGTGCGGGTCTGGATGGGGAGGAACAGGCTCAGACTCAACCCGTCCAAGACCGAGTGGCTGTGGCTGCCGGCGTCCCGATATAGTCAGCAGGTGCCATCGCTAACTATTGGGGGTGAATCTTTGCCCCCCACAGAGAGGGCTCGCAATCTGGGTGTCCTCCTGGACGCACGGCTGTCTTTAGAAGAGCATATGATGGCCGTGGCCAGGGGGGGCTTTTATCAGGTTCGCCTGATCCGCCAGTTGCAGCCCTTTCTGGACCGGGATGCCTTGCGCACGGTCACTCATGCCCTTGTCACCTCCCGGCTGGACTATTGTAATGCTCTCTACATGGGGCTCCCCTTGAAGAGCACTCGGAGGCTCCAACTGGTCCAGAATGCGGCCGCGCGGGTGGTTATGGGCGCAACTCGTTGTGCCCGCGTGACACCCCTCCTGCGCGAGCTGCACTGGCTCCCAGTGGTCTTCCAGGTGCGATTCAAGGTGTTGGTTACCACCTTTAAAGCGCTCCATGGCATAGGACCCGGGTACCTTCGAGACCGTCTTCTGCCACCAATAGCCTCCCACCGACCAGTCCGCTCCCACACAGAGGGTCTCCTCAGGGTGCCATCAGCCAAGTTATGTCGGCTGGCGACACCCAGGGGGGAGGGCCTTCTCTGTGGGAGCCCCAGCCCTGTGGAATGAACTGCCCCCGGAAATACGCAAGATCTCCGACCTCCGGGTGTTTCGTTGCGCATTGAAGACCCTGTTGTTCCGCCAGGCCGGGCTATCAACTTAATAATTTTAAATTAGGGTATTTTAAATTTTTGGGGTTTTAAATCGGCCAAATCTATTTAATTATTTTAATTTTTAATTATTGTTGTGTCTTGTGTTTTTAAATTGGCTGTACACCGCCCTGAGTCCTTCGGGAGAAGGGCGGTATAGAAATAAAATTATTATTATTATTATTATTATTATAAATACAAAAATTTAAAATAGAATAAAAATGAATTAAATAATTTGGCTGAACAAATTTAAAATACCCCATAATTTAAAAACAAATTTACATTTACATTTAAAAAGGGGAGAAGATTTAGGCCAGGCCAGCTTGATGAAATAAAAAAATCTTAAGCGCGCAACGGAAGGTGCGCAGATCCGGGATCCTCCGTATCTCTGGGGGGAGCTTGTTCCAGATCGTAGGTGCCCCCACAGAGAAGGCTCTCCCCCTAGGGGCTGCCAGTTGACATTGTTTGGCCGATGGCACCCAGAGGAGCCCCTCTCTATGGGAGCGTACTGGCCGGTGGGAGGCTATTGGTGGTAGCAGGTGGTCCCGTAGATAACCAGGTCCTAAGCCATGGAGCGCTTTAAAGGTGATAACCAAAACCTTGAAGTGCACTCGGAAGACCACCGGGAGCCAATGCAGCTCACGCAAGAGAGGTGTTACATGGGAACTCCACGTCGCTCCCATAACCACCCACACGGCCGCACTCTGCGACAGTTGGAGCCTCCGAGTGCACCTAAAGGGGAGCCCCATGTAGAGAGTGTTACAATAGTCCAGACGAGAGGTGACGAGGGCATGAGTGACTGTGTGTAGAGAGTCCTGATCTAGAAAGGGATGCAACTGGCGGATCAGGCGAACCTGATGAAAAATCCTCCCGGTCACAGCCATCAAGTGCTCTTCTAAAGACAGCCGTGAATCCAGGAGGATGCCCAAGTTGCGAGCCCTTTCCGTGGGGGCCAATGATTCGCCCCCAATAGTCAGCAATGGCACCAGCTGACTATATCGGGACATCGGAAACCACAGCCACTCGGTCTTGGATGGGTTGAGCCTGAGCCTGTTTCTCCCCATCCAGATCCGTATGGCCTCCAGGCACCGGGACATCACTTCAAGGGCATCGTTGGGGTGGTCCGGGGTGGAGATGTACAGCTGGGTGTCATCAGCGTACTGATGGTACTTCACCCCGAAACCACGGATGATCTTGCCCAGCGGCTTTACATAAATGTTGAACAAAAGGGGCAAGAGGACCAATCCCTGCGGCACCCCACATATGAGGGGCTTCGGGGTCGACCTCTGCCCCCCTGTCAACACAGACTGCGACCGGTCAGAGAGAAAGGAGGAGAACCACCGTAGTACGGTGCCTCCCACCCCGAACTCTTCCAACCGGTTCAGCATGATACCATGGTCGATGGTATCAAAAGCCGTTGAGAGATCTAACAGGACCAGGACAGAGGAGCAACCGCTGTCCCGAGCCCTCCAGAGATCATCAACCAACGCTACCAATGCCGTTTCCGTGCTGTACCCAGGCCTGAAACCCGACTGGAATGGATCCAGATACGACGTTTCATCCAGGTACTGGGGAAGCTGTCGCGCAACCACACTCTCAACAACCTTCGCCACAAAGCGAACATATACATGTTTTCCTTAAAGAAAGCATTAAAATAAGGCATTTTAATTACATTCGGAGTTGCTCTTCTACCCTTTCTTCCTTCATTTTGCAACAAACCTTCTTCTTCTTCTCCCTTCCATTCCCTCCCTCCTCTCCTCTCCTACTTTCTCCTTCCTCCTCTCCTATCTCATCCTACTTCCCCTTCCTTTCCCCCACTCCTCTCTTCTTTCCCCCCTTATCACCTTCTCTCCTACTCCTATCCCCTACCCTTCCTTCCTCTCCTTTTCCCTTTCTTCCATTCCTCTCACTACCTCTCCTCTTCCTACTCTCTACTCCTCTCTCCTTTCTATCTTCTTTGCTGTGGAATATTCTCCTTGTTTGGTATCCGAGCAACTCCTGTATTCTAATCATATATACTTTCTTTCAGTTTCTTTTCAGATTTATTGTATCTATCAGTATTATCATAATTGTACATTTATTCTTATAATCTTCTTTCTTTTCCCCCCTCCCATCCCCCTTTTTCATTTACTCTGGTGTCATCTGGGTTTCTATTTCTTTTTTATCCTCTCCCTCATTTAACTTTCTATTATCTAAATCATTTATCTATCCTTTTATCTTCATATTTCTTTTCTAACCATATCTTCCCCATGTCTTGAAAGTTAATCTATTCATTTCCGCACAGTCTAAAATCTTTTTTATTACTTCACCTTCTGACAGATTTTTTTCTGTCTTCCAATTTTGTGCAAATACAATTCTTGCTGCTGTTATTATATGTATAATTAGATACACATCTTCTTTATTCTCTCTGGGAGAATACCCAATAAAAAAACCTCTGGTTTTAATTCTATAGGTTTATGTAATATTTCTTCCAACCATTTCTGTATTCTAGACCAATAATTTTTTGCTTCTAAACATGACCACCACATATGATAGTATGATCCCGGCAAATGCAAACATTTCCAACATTTGGCTGATTTATCCTTAAACATCTTTGCTAATCTTTCTGGTGGCATATGCCACCTGTAAAACATTTTATATAGATTTTCTTTATATGCAGCTGCCATAGTCAATTTATAATTCCTTTCCCATAGTTGTTGCCATTTCTCTAATTCTATTGCATATCCAAAAATTTTCACCCATGTTATCATTGTCTCTTTTACCTCTTCATCTTCCAATCTAATTTGCAACAAAAAATTATAGTCTTTTAATCATTTTTTTCATCCTTTCCAGTCATTATCTGATCCAACTCTAATTCCCCCAAATTAAAACCATATTGTTTCAAGTCTTTATCATATCTTGATTGTATCTGCAGCTGTGTATACCAGTCAATCTCAATCCCTTGTTTTTCTAAGTCTTGTTTCTGTTTTAATTCTCCCTTCTCTGTTAAAATGTCTTTACATCTTACAATCTTGTCCGTGTTAATCATATTTGGATGTGTCAACACTTCTATTGTTGAAAGCCACATTGGTACTTCCATATAATGTTTTTCTTTTACTCTTTCCCATACTACTAAGAAACCATTCCTTACACAATGTCTCTGGAAGTATCCATGGATCCTATTTTTTCCATACCATAAGAAAGCATGCCATCCTAGTTGTAAGTCATGTCCTTCCAAAGTCAATAGTCTTGTATTTCTCAATAAAATCTATTCTTTAATCCAAGTTAGCATCGCCGCTTGGTGATACAATTCCCAATTTGGTAGACCACATCCTCCTCTAATTCTGGAATCTTGAAGCAATTTAAGGTTAATTCTCGCTTTTTTCCCTTGCCATATATACATCCACATCATTTTATTCAAACTTTCAAAGTATTTTTTCTCCAACTTTATCGGAATTGTTTGAAAGAAAAACAACAATCTTGGCAATACATTCATTTTGATTAACGCTATTCTCCCCATTAAAGATAATTGTAAATTTTTCCATTTTTCCAAATCTGTTTTAATTTGGTTTCTTAGTTTATAATAGTTATCTTCCTTCACTGTAATACATCTTGAGGTTAATTGGATACCCAAATATTTCACTTTCTTCACTATTTGAATATCTAACTTCTCCATTAATTGCTTTTGTTTTTCTCTCATATTTTTAACTATAATTTTTGTTTTATCTTTATTTATTTTCAGTCCAGCTACTTTTCCATATTCCTCTATTTGCTCAATTAACTTTGGACCCGTTTCTATTGGTTCTTCCATAATGAATACTAAAACATCCACAAATGCTTGTAGCTTATATTCTTCTTTGTAATTCTCATCCCTTTTATTTCTTTGTCTTGTCTTATTTTCCTGTTTAAAATTTCTAGGGTCAGAATAAATAATAGTGGAGATAACGGACATCCTTGTCTAGTTCTTTTTCTTATATCTTCTACTTTCTCTGTCATTTCACAGTTTATTATTACTTTAGCCGATTGATCTTTATATATAGTCTTAACCATATTGATAAATCTGTCCCCAAAATCCATCTTTTGTAATTGTAAAATCATAAATTGCCAATTCACGTTATCAAATGCTTTCTGCGCATCTAAAAATAACAATGCCATTTGTTTCTCTGAATGTGCCTCATAATATTCTAATGTATCCAAAATAATTCTTATATTGTCTCTAATTTGTCTTTTAGGCAAAAAACCATTTTGGTCTGGGTGTATAAATTCATTTAACAGCCTCTTCAATCTTTCCGCCATAATTGATGCAAATATTTTATAATCTGCATTTAATAGTGAAATTGGTCTATAATTCTTTATTTGTTGTAAATCTGTTTCTTCTTTTGGTATAAGAGTTATATATGCCTCCATGCATGAGTTCGGTGCCTTGGCTTCTATTAATAAATCATTAAATACTTGTAACAATATATTACTTAGGTACATCTTGCAACTTTTTATATACTTCTGCTGGTAGCCCATCTGGTCCTGGGGTTTTTCCATTCTTCTGCCTTTTAATTCCCTCCATCAATTCCATCATTGATATTCTTTCTTCTAATGCTTTTTTAAATTGTTCTGGTATTTTAGGGGTCATTGCTTTTTCCAAATATTGTTCTATCTTTTCTTCTGGTATCTGCTCTTGTTGATATAATTTCTTATAATATTTCTCAATTATTTTTTTCTTTTCCTCATTTCGGTAACATATCTTTCCCTCTTGATCTAATAATTGAGTTATCAGTTTCCTTTCTTTTTCCTTCTTCATCTTGTATGCCAGCCACCTTCCTGGTTTATTTGCATTTCCAAAAAAGTTTTGCTTTGATGCTTTTATTTTCCTTGCCAGGTCTTCATTTTCTATTAAATTCAATTTATGTTTCCCCAATTCCATTAAGTTTTTAATTTTTTTGTCTTGTGGATTTTTTTGCAATTCTTTCTCTAACTTCTTATATTCCTGCTCCAACTTCTTTTGAGTTTGTCTGTCCTGTTTATTTCTTTTTCCTGCATATGTCATTGCCAAATCCCTTATATATGCTTTGCTAGTGTCCCATACATTTTGAAATGATGTATCTTCTTTTCTATTTTCTTTGAAGAAAAAGATCAATTCTTTTTCCATATATTGTATAAAATCTTTCTCATTTAATAGGCTTTGATTTAATGTCCATCTCATTCTTTTCTTTGTCCTTTCCATGTCATCATTATTGAATTGTGATCTGCCCATATATTTGCTTCTATATCAATCTTGTCCATCTTGGATATTAAGTCTATGGACATCCACATCATATCTATTCTTGACCATGACATATGCCTGTTTGAGTAAAATGTATATTGTTTTTCCTTTAAATTTCTTTTCCTCCAAGCATCCTGTAAACTTTATTCGTCAACCATTGTATAAAATGTTTTCGGGAGTGTCTTTCTTGGTTTTTTATTCACTTTTGTATATTTATAATCTAACTCATTATCAACAATCGCATTAAAATCTCCAATTATGCAAATATCTTCATATTCATATTCTAATATTTTTGGTGTAATTTTGCATAAAATTCTACTTGATTTTCATTTGGAGCATATATACCCACAAGTAATATTTTTTATAGTTCATTACTATTTCTACCATTAATACTCTTCCTTCCTCATCCTCATATATTTGTTTGGATTGTATTGTCTGTTTGATGTAAAATGCTACTCCTCTTTTGCTTTGACAAGCCAAAGTTGTATACAATGTCCCTAATTTTATTCGCTCCAAAAGTTTTTTATGTTGCTTTCTAATGTGCACTTCTTGTAAGCATATAATTTCTAATTTTAGCTTCTCTAATTTATTGAATATTTTCCTTCTCTTTATTGCCGAGTTTAATCCATTTATATTCAAAGATATTATTTTAATTTCTTCTTCCATTTATTTATTTGTTTTGTCAATCTAGTTGTTCTTATCTCCCTTTGTTCCTTAACTTCTTTCACCCTCGCTCCTTCTCTTAACACTCTCTCTTCTTGTTCTTTCGTTGTCTCTCTTGGCTGTTCTTTCTTCTCCTCCTGTTGTTCATCCCCTTTTTCTTCCCTCAACCTTCCTTCCTCTTGGACATCTATGTGTTGTTTATAAAATAACTCTGCTTTCTCTACTGAGTCTAATCTGTATCTTTGATCTTGCCAGTTCATCAATATTCCTTCTGGAATCAACCATCTAAAATTTATTCCTCTCTTTATCAAATATTTTGTGAGAAATTTATATTCTTTTCTCGGATCTCTCACTCTTCTTGGAATTAGTTTCAGTGCCACTACTTCTCTCCCTTTGTGCTTTATCATCGTGTTTCTCATCAATTGCAATATCTCTGTTCTCAGTGTTTTCTTGGTGAATCTGACATGAATTTCTCTAGGTAGATTATGTCTCATCACATATCTTGTATGCACTCTGTATATCTCGTTGATTCCACTTAATATCCCTTCCTTACTTTCTTCCATTGCTTCTGCTAGTATCTCTGCAATTTTCTCTGCTACATTTTCTCCCTTTTCTTCTTCAATATTTTGAAATCTTAAAATAAAAATCAGCTTTATCTATCTCCAGGGTTATAATTGTTTTTTCCTGATTTTTATCAGTAATTGTAAGTCTATAGTCCATCTCTTCAACTTTTTTCTCTGTTGCTTCTGCTTTTTCTTCCATTTGTTGCAATCGTTGTTCATTTTTCCCTATCATTTCTTTAACTTCTTTCAGTTCTCCTTCCATTTTTTCCATATTTCCTTCCATTTTTTCTATTCTCCCATCTACCTTGTCTAATCTTGTCTTAAGATCTTCATATATAGCCTGTAGCATATTTTTTAATTCTGTGTTGACTTTCTCTTGCTGTGATGCAATTTCTGTTGTCTTTTGCCCTGTAGTACCAGGCGTTGTTGATATTGATGATGATGATAAATGTTGTGTTTTTTTCTTCATCTAATTATTTTTCAAATCTTAGTACCCAATTTTATAATCCAAATACTCGATTTCTTTAAATTCAAAATGCCCAATCAGAGTCTTCAGGTTCTTGATACCCTAATCCACATAGATTTGATCCATAAACCATACAAAAAGCCAAGAACAATCAAACAGGCCAAAAGGGCAAAAATAGAAAAAAAAATTGATTTAGATTTAGATTTAGATTTTATTACACTTCTATACCACCCTTCTCCCAAAGGACTCAGTGTGGTGTACAGCCATCTTAAAACACATATACACTTACAAAATTTAAAAACAATTTAAAAACAAATATATAAAAATTTGGCCCACAAAATTAAAAGCTAACAGACACCCAATTTAAAATTCCTATTAGGCCAGCCTGGCTTGTTGGAAAAAAAGAGTCTTCAGGGCGTGGCGAAAGGTACGCAGGTCGGGGATCATACGAAGCTCTAGGGGCAGCTCATTCCAGAGGACAGGTGCCCCCACAAAGAAGGCTCTCACAATCTGTAGAAAGGAAACCAGGATCGAAATCAAACCCACAAAAAGAAAAGAAAAAAAGAAATAGGTTGTATAAAAATAGAAATTTCTAAATCAAGCAACAGTGAAGCCAGTGACTTTAAAAAATGAATGAGTATGTGAAAATATAGAGGAGGCGACGTATTGGTCAATATTATCCTGAGGATAGTGACAGATCTCTGCATTGCCGTAATCTTGGGATGTGAAAAGAGCCTTAAACTGATGGATTTGAATTATCCACTTTGGAATCCTTTTTTGTGCTGACAAATATATTATAATTATCTTGAATCATAAGGCAAGAGAATTACGCTGGGGCAAGCAGAAGATCAGGTTGTTACCCACTACGATGATGGGAATCAATAATCCTGATGAAAGCCACAATTATTACTATATGGAATATAATTATAATGTCACTCGGGTGGTTGTTTTTACTTTTATACATATAAGAGGATATTTACTACTGATGGGGGCAGATATGATTGAAGATTTTGAATAAACTGTTGCATCAGCAAGCTATGTTACCCTATTATGGATGATGGTCCTAACAATCCAGTGGAAAGACTTTAAAGAAGATATTATATGGACTATAAATTTAAAGTCATTGTCTTTTCTTTTTTATTTAGATATAATGGAATATATATACATATATTTTTAAGTAGCGTGGGCAGTGAATCAAAGATATTAAGAATTGTTGTGTATGGTAATTTTGCAGGACAGTGGGTGAATAAGCTAGTTTGCAGATTGATTAGTTTAAGAAAAGGGATTTTTAAGTGATATATTTAGGGGAGTGGAGGAAATGGATAGAGTGGAATAAATGTTAAATTAGTTTTTATGGGGAAGGCCGCTTTGAAATGTTATAGTAATACATACAGAAGATTAAATCTTAAGGTAGGATTTATTGTATAGTCTTAAAGTGGAAGGTGGTTTTGAATTGTTGTAATAATATATAGATATAAGTTTGGGAGAAGAAAAAAAGGGCAGATTATTGCCAAATTGGGAGTTATAATACTATTATGCTAAATTAGAAGTTATTTTACAATGTTATAGTATAATGTCTTTTTTTTTCTTTCTTGAAATGTATGGATAAAGGGGGATGTTATAATATTAATAATATTTTTTAGTAAGTAAAGGTCAGTATTTAGAGGAGGGAGTAAGTAATCTGTTACGAATTAGGTTTTTTGTTACGAAGAAGTCACGGGGGGGATGGGTGGGGAGGGGGGGTTAGGGAGGGGGAGGGGGAGGGGAAAAAAAGGGGGAAAAATTTGTATTTGAAAACTTTTTCAATAAAAAAAAAAAGAAGGCTCTCCCCCTGGGTGTCGTCAGTTGACGTTGTTTGGCCGACGGCACCCTGAGGGAGCGTATTGGCCGGTGGGAGGCTATCGGTGGCAGAAGGTGATCTTGTATATACCCCAGTCCTAAGCCATGGAGCGCTTTAAAGGTGGTAACCAACACCTTGAATCGCACCCGGAAGACCACCGGGAGCCAGTGCAGCTCGCGCAGGAGAGGTGTTACATGGGTGCGCTGTTTCACCCCCATAATCACCCGCGCAGCCGCATTCTGGACCAGTTGGAGCCTCCAAGTGCTCTTCAAGGGGAGCCCCATGTAGAGAGCGTTACAGTAGTCCAGACGTGACGTGACGAGGGCATGAGTGACCGTGCACAGTGCATCCCGGTCCAGAAAGGGACGCAACTGGCGTATCAGGCAAACCTGATAAAAAGCTCCCCTGGCCACGGCCGTCATATGATCTTCCAAAGACAGCCGTGCATCCAGGAGAACACCCAAGTTGCGAACCTTCTCTGAGGGGGCCAAAATCTCGCCCCCAATAGTCAGCGATGGAACCAGCTGACTATACCAGGATGCCGGGAACCACAGCCACTTGGTCTTGGAAGGGTTGAGTCTGAGCTTGTTTCTCCCCATCTAGATCCGCACAGCCTCCAGGCACCAGGACATCACGTCAAGGGCATCATTGGGCTGGTCCGGGGTGGAGATGTACAGTTGGGTGTCGTCAGCGTACTGGTGGAACTTCACCCCGAAACCATGGATGATCTCACCCAGCAGCTTCACATAAATGTTGAACAGAAGGGGCGAGAGGACTGACCCTTGTGGCATCCCACAAACAAGGCGCCTCGAGGTCGACCTCTGTCCCCCTGCCAACACAAACTGCGTACGGTCGGAGAAGAAGGAGGAGAACCACCGCAACATGGTGTCCCACACTCCCAACCCCTCCAATCATCGCAGCATGATACCATGGTCAATGGTATCAAAAGCCGCTGAGAGGTCTAATAGGACTAGGACAGAGGAGCAGCCCCTGTCCCGAGCCCTCCAGAGAGCATCAACCAATGCGACCAATGCCGTTTCAGTGCTGTACCCTGGCCTGAAGCCTGACTGGAACGGATCTAGATAGACAGCTTCATCCAGGTACTGGGGAAGTTGTCGCACCACCACACTCTCAACAACCTTCGCAACAAAGCGAAGGTTGGAGACTGGACGATAGTTCGCTAATACAGCCGGGTCCAGGAAGGGCTTCTTGAGGAGGGGCTTCACCACCGCCTGTTTCAAAGAGTGGGGGAAGTAACCCTCACTCAAAGAAGTGTTAATAATCCCCTGGAGCCAGCCTCGTGTAACCGCCCGGGAGGCCAGCACCAACCAGGAGGGACACGGGTCCAATAAACATGTGGCAGCGCTAAGCCTACCCAGAATCCTGTCCACGTCCTCAGGAGTCACAAGGTCAAACCCCTCCCAGATAACATTCTCAAGACCCACCTCCGTCACCCCATCTGAATCTACCCAATCTGAGTCCAAGCCTTCCCGAATCTGAGTGACTTTGTAATGCAGGAATTGCACAAAATCCTCAGCCCTGCCCTGCAAGGGGTCTTCCCTCACTCCCAGATGAAGGAGGGAGCGGGTCACCCTAAACAGGGCTGCTGAGCGGTTCTCTGCAGACCCGATAAGAGCGGAAAAGTAATTAGATTTTGCCACTCTTATCGCCACTAGGTAGATCTTAATATGAGACCTCACCAGTGTTCGGTCAGATTCGGAGCGACTGGCCCTCCAGTCGCTCTCCAGTCGTCTTTTCCAACACTTCATCTCTCTCAACTCCTCAGAGAACCAGGGAGCCAATTGAGATCAGCACCGGGTCAGAGGCCGCAAAGGCACGATGCGGTCCAAAGCTCCAGTGGCCGCCCTATCCCAGGCGGCCACCAGTTCTTCAGTCGCGCTGTGAGCCAGAGCCTCAGGGAATGGCCCAAGCTCCGTCAGGAACCTATCAGGGTCCATCAGGTGCCTGGGACTGAACCATCTAGTCGGTTCCATCTCCCTGCGGCGAGGGGTAGCGGTTCGAAAGTCCATGCGAAGGAGAGAATGATCAGACCATGACAAGGGTTCGGCGACTAAATCCCCTATTTCCAGATCATTCTGCCACTGACCAGAGACAAAAATCAAGTCCAGGGTGTGTCCCCCCGTGTGGGTAGGGCCTTGAACTAACTGGGTCAGGTCCCAGGCCGTCATGGAAGCCAAGAACTCCCGACCTGCCATTGATGTTTCACCGACGGATGGCAGGTTGAAATCCCCCATAACCATAAGCCTGGGGGTATCAACCGCCACCCCGGCTATCACGTCGGGCAGCTTGGGCAGGGCCGCTGCCACGCAGCAGGGAGCCAAGTACATAATCAGCAGGCCCATCTGCACCCCACGACCCCACTTCACAAGGAGGGACTCACATCCGGCTATCTGAGGTACAGTGGCCTCCCTTGGACATAGACTTTCTTTAATAATAACCGCCACCCCCCCGCCCCTACCCTGGGCCCTCGGCTGATGGAATGCCCGGAAACCTAGTGGGCACATTTCAACAAGGGGCACCTCCCCTTCCAGACCCAACCAGGTCTCCGTAATACCCGCCAGGTCCGCTCCCCCCTCCTGAATAAGGTCGTAAATGAGGGGGGCCTTATTTACCACGGACCTGGCGTTGCACAACATCAGCCGATGGCCCAGGCCCTGAGGATCTGTGCTACCTGGGGCACAAGAGAAGCATTGGGGACCGGAGTGCGCAATCGCTCGGAGATAGCGAGTGCGCACTCCCGAAACATGATATGGCCCCCTGCTTCCACCATACCTGCCCCTCCCACCCACGGTACAGATCAAACAGCCCTCATTAGATCGAGCTCTAGCCCCCTCCCTGGTGTCCAACCCTGCACCCCTTATGCCGCTGCCCCCCGCCGGACCTGGCCTCGACCCTCGTGGGTTGTCCCCCAATCCCACTCTGGTCGTCCCTGAACCCCTTAAAATTTTAGTTAAAAACACATCTAAAAAACCCCTCAGTCTCCTCTTTGCCTCATGCCATCTCTCGGGGTTCCAAAACCCGTCATCAAGATAGGCCCTCGATAGCGTGGAGGGCCAAAGCTGCGAGAGGAGGGAATCTCGCAGCACAAGAAGCCCGACCAGGTTCCATATGATGGTTTAAATGGTCCGGAGCGAAGACGACAGTTCAAAACGGGTGGCTGGGCTCTCACGCACTCTCATGCTCTCTCACAGAAAGAGAAGAACCATGCCATTTTGATAAAGTCAGGGGACTGCCCCTCCAAGCCACCCTCTAACAGTGGCTAACAATGGAAAGTTCGATGGTAAATTCCTCTGAAGATGAGATGGCAGTATAAACCCATTCCCACAGCCATACGTCTTAATCATCCATGCTCCATCAGTCCAGGGTGTCAGTTGGAATCGGCCGCTAAGTCATGAAGGCAGAGTGACACTAAGTCCGAGGAGGGCAGATGAAAAAATCCAGCAAGAACAGGCTTGAAGCATAGGAGCAGGCTGGGATGATAACCGGGGTAAACACGAAATCCTGGCAAAAAAGGGGGGTAGGGAGGGGGGCAAAATGGGGAACAGCCAGAGGCGACCACAAGGCCCTCCTTCTGCCGTCCTCCAGCCTCCCTCATGCCCAGATCTTCCACCATCCGGTCATCCGTGCCCCCACTCTCCAACCCCATGATCTCCAACGGGGTGGGGGGGTGACCAAGTCCCCTAGCAAGGGGGGGGCTTCAGAATAGGCCCTGCTCCTGTCCAGCCAAGCAGTCCCAGAAAGCTAGCAAGCCTCTCCCGACCAACGCCCAAAAACGCCATCAACCGCCTGCTGCCAGCTACTGGCCCAGCACTCTCGCCCTTGTCCATCGCCCGCCGGGACCACCACAGCATCCATCATCGCCGTTGCCGTCTCTGCCAGGACTCCCTCTCAACCCTGAGTCCCCAGCAGCCCAGGGAACGTTGCTGGAGTTGCCGCCGCCACCCCGACCGCCGCCGACTCGGGACGAAAAAGGCTGCTGCCAGAACTGGCTGCCGTCGCCACTGTCTTCCCCCGGTGCCTTCAGCTGGCCGTGTCTCTGCCGCCCTGATGTTCCGGAGGGCGGAAAACCCATCTACAGGACTCCCTCTCAACCCTGAGTCCCCAGCATCCCAGGGAATGTCGCTGGAGTTGCCGCCGCCGCCCCGACTGCCGCCAACTTGGGACGAAAAAGGCCGCCGCCAGAACTGGCTGCCGTCACCGCTGTCTTCCCCCAGTGCCTTCAGCCGGCCGTGTCTCCGCCACCCCGATGTTCTGGAGGGCGGAAAACCCATCTACGGGTGGGGAGAGAGCTCCCCTGGCTGGGACCGGGACCGAGCTGACCCAATTGGTCCCCAGGTCCCCCGAAAAAGCCAGGAGTCACCCCATCATCCGAATGCGCCTCAAGCAGTATCGGCCATCTTGGACATGCGCAGAAGAAAGGGGAAAGAAAGGAAAGAAAGGAAAGAAAGAAAGAAAAAGAAAAGATAAAACCAGATCAGCGCAAAAATAAAAATTCACTAGTCCAAAACCCAGGTGTTTGCCCAAAATATCCAACCAAGCAATAAAAAGATGAAAAAAGTATATCTCCCCCCAAAAAATTTTAAAAATAGAAAAAACAAAAACCCTGCCAATGAACTCTTTTAAGTCCAGGAAGAGGGAATTTCTACAAGAAAAAAGGAAAAGGAAAAGGCACAAAAAGAGAAAAACCAGAAAGAAAAAATAATATTCCAAAATACCACTATTCCAAAATCTTCCAAAATTTATAACTCCATCAAGTGAAAGGAAAAAACAAACAACTTTCTTTCTTTTTTTTTCCCCTTCTATATCTTCCCCCTTCTGTTACAAAGTCACAAGACCACTTCTTATCAAAATCTTCTTCCCAGTTTCCAAAACATCCCAAGGTCACTCCACTCTCAACTTTTCCTTTGTCCAATATATCTCTTTAATTTCCTCTGCAATCCAAAATAGTCTTAAAAAAGAAAAAAAAATTCCTTTTTTTCTTTCAGCTTTAAACCCCCAGCTTCAAAACTCCAAACTCAAAATTTCAAATTACAGTTCTTTATTTATTTATTATTATTTTATTTATTTAATTTGTATACCACCCTTCTCCAACAGAACTCAGGGCGGTGAACAGCCACGGTAAAAACACAACATATAAAATTTAAAAACAATTTAAAAAACATTAAATAATTTTGGCCATCAATTTAAAATAACCCAATTAAAACCAATTATAAATTTAAAACCACAAGGATGGGGTCAAGCCAGCCCGGCTAGATGAAATAGATGTGTTTTCAGGGCCTGATGAAAAGTCCGGAGGTCTGGTATCGTGCGTATCTCTGGGGGTAGGTTGTTCCAGAGGGCAGGTGCCGCCATAGAGAAGGCTCTCCCCCTGGGGGTCGCCAGCCAACATTGTCTGGCCGACGGCACCCTGAGGAGGCCCTCTCTGTGCGAGCGAACTGGCCGGTGGGAGGCTATTGGTGGCAGAAAGCAGTCTCATAAATACCCCGGCCCTAAGCCATGGAGCGCTTTAAAGGTGGTCACCAACACCTTGAAGCGCACCCAGAAGACCACAGGAAGCCAGTGCAGCTCGCGCAGGAGAGGTGTCACATGGGAGCACCCCGTCGCTCCCATAATCCCCCACGCGGCCGCATTCTGGACCAACTGAAGCCTCCGGGTGCACCCCAAGGGGAGCCCCATGTAGAGAGCATTGCAGTAGTCCAGACGGGAAGTGACGAGTGCCTGAGTGACCGTGCGTAGGGAGTCCCGATCTAGAAAGGGACGCAACTGGCGTATCAGGTGGACCTGATAAAAAGCCCCCCTGGCCACGGACGTCATATGCTCTTCTAAAGACAGCTGTGTATCCAGGAGGACGCCCAAGTTGCGAGCCCTTTCCGTGGGGGCCAATGATTCGCCCCCAATAACCAGCGATGGCACCAGCTGGCTATATCGGGACGCCGGAAGCCACAGCCACTCGGTCTTGGAAGGGTTGAGTCGGAGCCTGTTTCTCCCCATCCAGACCCGCATGGCCTCCTTTAGCCAAAAATGCCTCTTTTCCCAATCTGCTTTCAATTTGTTAAATTACTTTTTCAGCTTTTGTTAATTAGCTTTTATTAATGGCTTCTGCTTCTTCGCCGCTGTTCTGGAGGTGGGGAGGTAGCCTTTTTCCACTCCCTCCCCTCTTCTCTTTGCCAATTTTCTCAAGTGAAATAGTTTTAAAAGTTCAGGAGTTAAATATATAAAGGAATCTTGTTTCCAAGACCACAGTTTCTCACCCAGATGATCACCTCATTCTTTTTTCCTTCTCTTCTTGCGTGTGGCTGCCCGGCTTTTGACAGCTCCTAATGACTGTCTTTCCTTGCGACTTCCCTGTCCATGCCTGCTTGTGCCTCTGTTCTTCACTGTCCCTACAGGACAGCTATGATCCCTGGGGATCCCCTAAAGCAGCTGAGATATCAGCATTTTCCAGGAGCCCCGGAATTTGCCATACTGCCACTGGTCACACCCCCTCTCTGTGACTTATTTGGCATTGATGATCGATATTCTAGAAGAAATTTATCTTCTTTCAAATGGACTGCAGGCAACAACTACAGACATCATAAAGGCTGAAAAATTGGTGATGAGATCAATTAAAGCATTTGAAATGCTTAGAAAGGAAAAGTGCATACAAACAAAAAATGGATTGATTACTTCAGAAACCTTCAAAGATATAAAATTTATAGAAAATCATCAATTTGTTAGCCTTCCTTGGGAAAGACTTTTAGAAAGCATCAACACAAATTTAAAGAAAAGACTAATGGATTGTGAACATTTAAAAACAGGTAGCCAATCTCAAGACATGAATAAATTATAATTTCTAAAATTTTTGAAGCCAGATTACCGGAATATTGAAGTAGTAGTAGTTCCATGGAAATAGCTGAAAAAGAATTGGATGCATTTAGTGACATTTTTAATTACAAAATTACAAAATTAATATCAACGATTATAGAGATTTTATAGAAAATGTTTTGAAAGATTCGGAGAAATATGCAATTCCTGACAGTATTAAAAAAGTGAAAGCTATTGTCAGAACAATTGCTGTAAGTTCAGCAGAAGCGGAAAGGGGTTTTTCACAAATGAACATCATATGTTCAGAGAGCAGAAGTCGCCTAACCATTTCTTTTTTTTTTTTATTGAAAAAGTTTTCAAATACAAAATTTTTTTCCCCACATTTTTCTCCCCCCCTCCTCCCTAACCCCCCCTCACCACCCATCCCCCCATGACTTCCTCACAACAAAAACCTAATTCATAACAGATTATATAATATTTTACCATCCCCTTACTCACTCCTCTAAATACTGACCCTTATTTACTAATAATATTATTAATATTATTACTTTCCCCTTTTACCATACATTTCAAAATATCATTTTACTATAGCATTGCGTAATAACTTCTAATTAAACATAATAATATTATTATAACTCCCGATTTAACAATAATCTGCCATATTTCTCCTCCCCATACTTATATCTGTATATTAATACAACATTTCATAACAGCCTTCCATTTTAAAACTATGTAATAAATCCTGCTTTAACATTTACTCTTTTGTATATATTAATATAACATTTCAAAGCAGCCTTCCCCATAAATCCTAATTTAGCATTTATTCAGCTCCATCCATTTGCTCCAATCCCATAAGTATATCACTTAAGCATCCCTTTTCTTAAACTAAACAATCTGTAAGCTAACCTATCTCCAAAATAGATGATTCCAATCCAACCAGTTTAAGGCTCTTTTCACATCCCAAAATTACGGCATTGCAGAGGTCTGCCACTCTCCTCAGGATATTGTTAACCAATACTTCACCTCAACTGTCTTTTCATATATTCGTTCATTTTTTTAAAAAAAAACTGGCTTCACTGTTGCTTAATTTAGAAATTTTTATTTTTGTGAGACCTATTTCTTTTTTTCTTTTCCTTTTGTGGGTTTGTTCTCCATCCTAATTTCCTTTCTGCAAGTTGTATATCGACTAAGCAATTTTCATTCTGGTTTATGACTTGATCTTGTTGGTTTTGCTGTAACCCATATTTCTTTTCTGACAATTGTATATCAGCTAATTGATTTCCATGCTTGTCTGTGACTTGATGAATCATAATCACGTTAGAATCCGATGCCACTTCTCTTTTATTTGTAGATAATCCAGCTGGGGTGTCCAAAAAATCCGAAGGCAATTTGTCTACAGAAGCCTCTATAATTCGATGTTTTCCCTTTATTTCCAATTCCTTCTGCTTATTCTGTATTGTGCATAAAGATGTTGAATTCATTTTCAAAATTTTTTGATAAAATTCTTCCGCTTTTTCAACAGTATTTAATTGATATCTTTCTCCATGATATCTCAATATAATACCCACTGGAGCGTCCCACCTGAATAGAATATTTCTTTTTTTAAGTTCAGTCACCAGAAAACCAAATTTCTTTCTTTCCAATAACATCTTAGGCGGGAGCTCTTTGTATATCCAAATCTTTCTTCCAAACCATTGCAAAGTAGAATTGTAAGAATTTTGCACAATATTATTTCTTATCTCCTTATCTGTAAAACAAATCACCACATCTCTAGGCAGTTGCCTTTGCTTTGCTATCCAGGAATTTATTCTATAAACTCTATCAATCCTACAAAATACTTCCTCAGGTTGAACCTTTAAAATCCCAGCCAGAATTTCAGAAGATATTTTCCTTAAATCATCTCTGTTGTTTTCCTGCAGCCCTCTCAGTCTAATCGCATATTCAGTAAAATTATATTGCAACATTAAAACTTCTCTTTCAATCCGTTGTTGTATGTTTTCTGCATTACAAGTCTTTTGATCAGCCTCCATTTTAGGTTTTTCTTCTGGGCTATTATCTTGAGTATTTGACAAGTCATTTTCAATTTTTTGTATTCTATTGTCCAAATTATCCTCAGTTTCTTCCATTTTGGACTCTAATAACTTAGTATTTGCATCCAACTGGATCATAAATTCTGAAAAACCATTAGCCATTTTTATAATCTTTCGTTCCAAAAAATCAAACTTTGATTGCACCAATTCTTTAATTTCCTGCTTATATTTTTCAAAGTGCTGATTCACAATCTCATCCCTTCTTACAATCTCCTCTAAGAGAAATTCTATTATGTTAAAATCAGGTTTCTGAGACTGGAGACTTAGAACTTGTTCATGTAATTTGTTAATGGGGGAATCCCCCCCCCCACTGCTTGTTTGTCTGACTTTATAAGTCTCAATGCCATGTTTCCGCCCAGACAAACTTTTTTAGAAAAAAGAAGAAAAGCAGGGAAAAAAAAACTTCTTTCCAACCAAGATCAATATCAAATCTTCAGGAGAAAAAAGACACAAAAGTGAAGTTTTATCTTCAATTGTAGCCAAAAGTATTTATTCCGCTACTTTGTAGTAATAGAAAACGGAAGGACTTTCCCTTTCAGCCCCTTCTCAAGCCGCGGCAGTCGCCATTTTAAAAAATCTTTTTTTCCTTCTTACTTTCTTGAATAACTTTTATAAAATAAATAAAATACTTGCGATTCAGGATCACAGGTCCAGCTCATGTCCTCTTTGGTTAATCTGTTAAATTTGTGGGCTTGTTCTTGTCGCCTAGCTCTGCATATAGCAGAGGTCTCCCAAAGCCCGGAGCGGCGGCTGGGGATATGGGGAGTCTCATCTGTTCCGTCCCAAAAGTAAAAAAAAAAAACTTTGGGGGCTACGCAGAGAGCTCTACCCACCCTAGCCGGCTCTATCTCCATTTCCTCATGGAAATGGAGTTTTTTCGAGCCGCCATTCCGTTGTGAAGGCGGCTCTTTACAGGCAGTGGGGCTGGCGATCCCGAGAGATCGTCTGGCGGCGACAAGCAGCAAACCGGAAGTGATCGCCTAACCATTTCTAATATAACCAACTTAATGACCATTAATTTAATTGGCTTACCCCTACAGGAATGGGACCCTATCCCTGTAGTTAAGAAATGGTTGAGAACAAATCACATGCTGATGATCCTCACGTGAAAGTGAAAAAAGGGGCAATTGAGGACGCCAATAAAACTGCGATTTGGGGGCCTTCCGGCGGTGATGTCTTTTTTTTTTTTTTTGAAAAAGTTTTAAAACAAACACAATTTCCCCACAACCCTCCCTCCCAACCCCCCTCCCCCTCCCCGACTTCCCAGAGCAGAACACAAGGTATTTCTATTGACCTTTAACAATAAACTAAATTGCATAACCAATCATTAAACTAACACCCCCTAAAAAAAAAAATTCTTAACCCCCCATATATAAAATCCTATTTCTTAAACATAATACTTCTAATATCACTTATATAGCGCTTATACAAATAAAAGAGATCATTCATAAGCTATTTGATATTTTTTGGTCTGATACTTATTTTGTATATAATCAATCCATCTTCTCCAGTCCTGTATATACCTTTCTTGTGTGTGATCCTTCAGATATGCTGAAATTTTAGCCATTTCAGCTAAATTAGTTACTTTCAATATCCAATCATCAATAGTAGGCAGAAAGTCCTTCTTCCAGTGTTGTGCTACCAACAATCTTGCTGCTGTTATCAAGTTCAAAATCAATTTAGTCTCTGCAACTGTACAGTCCGTAGTTATACCCAGTAAGAACAACTGTGGAGTAAATTTCAGTCTCTTTTTAAGAATATTCTGCATCACCCACCAAATCTTTATCCAAAATGCTTTGATTTTTCTACAAGTCCACCATATATGATAATAAGTTGCATCATCACAGTCACATCTCCAACATTTAGCTTGCACATTAGGATACATACATGATAATTTTTTGGGATCTAAATGCCATCTATAAAACATTTTATAAAAATTTTCTCTTAAATTTTGTGCTTGTGTAAATTTCACATTTCTAATCCAAATCTTTTCCCAAGTCTCCATCATTACTAGCTCTTGAAAATTTTGTGCCCATTTAATCATACAGTCTTTAACCAATTCGGTCTCAGAATCTATTTCCAATAAAGCATTATACAACCTTTTAATATGCATTTGTTTTTGATCTCTAATTTGTTTTGCCAAATTCTCCTCATTTTGCACAAAGCCAGTTTTTTGATCTTCCTTCCATCTAGCTTGAAGTTGACCGTACTGGAACCATGTATAAATTATACCTTCTTCTCTCAGTGTATCTAAAGATTTCAAATACATTACCCCCCTTTCCATA
Source organism: Pantherophis vulpinus (assembly GCA_037215915.1). Taxonomy (NCBI): domain Eukaryota; kingdom Metazoa; phylum Chordata; class Lepidosauria; order Squamata; family Colubridae; genus Pantherophis; species Pantherophis vulpinus. Next base: position 1,146,856 of record JAXLNS010000038.1, read on the forward strand.
ATAAGAAGCTCTTTATAGGTAATCACCTCCTGTTTTTGTTCTATACTTATATTTTCTATTGCATGTCTAGGATTTGCCCATACAGGTATCTTATAATTTAACTTATATTGATATTTTTTCCAAACCCTCAACAAAGCATTTCTTAATATATGAGCCTTAAATACTTTATCCACTTTTTTGTCATATAACAAATAGGCATGCCATCCATATAACAAATCATAACCTTCTAAATTCAAAATTCTCCCCTCAGTTAAATTAAACCAATCACTAATTTGTGATAAAACCGCTGCTTCATAATATAATCTTAAATTGGGCATTTTAAGACCCCCTCTTTCACGTGTATCTTGTATAATTTTCATTTTTATTCTGGTTTTTTTCCCAGCCCAAATGAAAGTATTAACACCTTTCTGCCATTCTCTCAGATTTTTATCTTTCTTAAGCACAGGTATCATTTGGAACAAAAATAAAAATCTAGGTAAGACATTCATTTTAATTGCTGCAATTCTTCCCAATAAAGACAACTGTAATTTTTTCCAATTTTCCATATCCTTCTGTACCTTCTGCCAAAGAACCTCATAATTGTTTTTGTATAATTTTGTATTTGAAGCTGCTATGTATACCCCTAGATATTTAACCTTTTTAGCTATTTCAAAATCTGTTATTCTTGCTAGTTCATCTCTTTCAAGTATAGACATATTTTTAATTATCATCTTTGTCTTATGTGAGTTAACTTTAAATCCTGATACTTTCCCGTATTGATCAATTATATCCAATATATATGGAACCGACTCTATAGGTTGGGATAAGGTAATAACCAAGTCATCTGCAAATGCTCTTAATCTATAATCTTGTTGTCTGATTACAATACCCTTCACTTTTTCTGAGTCACGTATCTTGTTCAATAGTACCTCCAAAGTCAAAATAAATAGTAGTGGGGACAGAGGACACCCCTGCCTTGTTCCTTTCTCAATTTTAAAAGCCTCTGTTAAACCTCCATTAACTATAATTTGTGCTGTTTGCTGCTGATATATCGCTCTAATTGATTGTGTGAAATATTCCCCAAAGTGCATTTTCTCTATTATTTTAAACAAAAATTGCCAGTTCAAACGATCAAATGCCTTCTCTGCATCCAAAAATATAAACGCTGCAGGGACTTGATTATTTTTTTCCAAATATTCCAGTAAGTTTACAATTTGTCTAACATTATATCTCATTTGTCTCCCTTTTATAAACCCTGATTGATCATTATGAATTATTTGTTGCATAACTGGCATTAATCTATTAGCTAATATCTTAGCAAAAATCTTATAATCAGTATTCAGAAGTGAAATTGGCCTGAAATTCTCAGGTTTAATGGAATTTTGGTCCTCCTTTGGAATTAATGAGACAAAGGCTGTTTTCCAGGAAGGTGGTACTCCTCCTCCTACTTGTATTTTATTAAATAAAATTTTGAGTGGTTCTAACATTTCAGATTGTAAATGTTTATAATAGACAGCTGTTAGTCCATCTGTTCCCGGAGCCTTACCTATTTTTAATTGTTTAATTGCCCCAACAATTTCCTCGGAAGTTATTGGCTGATTCAATCTCTCTCTCTGTTCCAGCGTTAATTCAGGAATCTCCATCTTTAAATATCTATCAATATCAACATCTTGAATTACATCTTTAGCATATAACTTTGTATAAAACTCCAAAAAAGCCTTTTTTATTAAATTCTGTTGATAAATCTCTTTACCTCTAAATTCTATCTTGTCTATAACACGTGATTTTTGTTTTTTCCTCATCGTGTAAGCCAACCATCTCCCAGGTTTATTAGCATTACAAAATGTATTATGTCTGGCATATTGTATGCTGGTTGCTACTTGCCCAGCCATTAACATATTAAATTGCTCTCTTAAAATATTAATCATATCTTTTGCCTTTTTATCTCCCGGGTTAGTTATAAGCAATTGTTCCTTCTTTTTAATTTCCTCCTCTATCTCTTTCCGTCTGTTTTGTTGTTTTAGTCTATATTTATTGTTCAAGAAAATTAATGTTCCTCTCATATATGCCTTACTCGCATCCCATACCATCTCCATCGAGGTTCCTTTATTCATATTGTTAACAAAAAATTCTTTCATTTGTTTTTTAAGCTCACACAAGTTATCTTCATATCTAAATAAATTCTCATTTAACCTCCAAGACCTCCTTTCCCCTCTTTCCTGCTCTAGTTCCACCCAAACCGGGCTATGATCAGTTAAAGTTCTTGGACATATCTTCGTATTCTTCACCCTAGAAAAAAGATCATTTGTAGTTAATATAAAATCAATCCTAGAAAAAGATTGATGCCTATCTGAAAAAAAAGTAAAATCACTTTCCAATACGTTCCTTTCTCTCCAAATATCTCTGAGCTCCATATCCTCCAAAATATCAAAAAAGGATTTAGGCAACTTAGCACGCATAGATATCTTGGAAAGACTTTTTTTATCTTTCTGGGTATTTATTACCCCATTCCAATCACCCATTAGAAGTAAAGATCTATAATCCCATTGTAATATTTTAGTATGTAAGAGTTTATAAAATTTATCTTGTTGTTGATTAGGTGCGTATACTCCAATTACAAGCAGCTTCCCATTCTGTGTTGTTAATTCAATTGCAATATATCTACCTTGAGTATCAGCCTCAATTAAATTGGCCACTAAGCCTCTTTTAACGTATATAACTAGGCCATTTTTCTTCTCTGGTGCTGATGCCACAAAATGTGTACCTAATTTCGAATTTATCAAATACTTTTGATCTGAAGATTTAATATGTGTTTCTTGCAAACAAATAACATCATTCTGAAATTGCTTCAAATAGTGAAATATTTTCTTTCTTTTTTGTGGAGAATTTAAACCGTTGACATTCCAAGATAAGAATTTATTTGCCATCTCTGGGAGCTCCAAGCTTTGAGAGCATCAGCTGAACCTCCTCCGCCATTTTAGACTTCGGCCTAGCTCCTCCCACTGCTTGTGTTTTTTGGACTTGTTGGGTTAAATCTTGAGGCTGTCGTGCCAGACGTTGTTTGTAAGTAGCTCTTGTCAATCATTGATCTTTTGGCAGCTGTATCATCGTTAATGACTCAAGGGTTGGTGGTGGACCCCCACTCAACAGTAAATCTTCTTCCAAATTGGCTCCTCCAGCTAGTGCTTGAGCGTAAGTTTGTGGTTGCCCTCCATCTTTCTCTTGTTGTGTCATTTCCAATTGCTTTCTAGCACCCCCTGGTGAGGGTGGCCTTCCAGCCTTTAAAACATTGACATAAAAATCTTTTGCCTTTCCAACTGTGTTTAAGCGATGTCTTTGCCCAGCGTATGTCACTATTATCCCAAATGGGACATCCCATCTATACTGGAGCTGCTGGTTTCTTATTTAATTCACCAAAAAACCAAACTGCTTTCTGTCTCTTAACATTTTAGGAGGAAGCTCTTTCAGGACCACCAGCTCTTGTCCATCCACTTTAATCTTGTTTCTATAAGAAGCTTGCAGAATGTCATTTCTAATTCTCCTTGTTGTGAAATAAATCACCACATCTCTTGGTAGCTGCTTTTGTTTTGCCAGCCAGGAATTAACCCTGTAAATTTTATCCGTTTCATTTGCCACATCTTCTGGCCTTTCTGAAATCAGCTCTGCTAAGGCATTGGAACAAACATCTTTTAAATTTTCACCACTCTTTTCTTTCAAACCTCTCAGCCTCAGGGCAAATTCCATTGATCTGTATTGTAACATAACCATTTCATCATCCACTTTCTCTGTTTGTATCATAACCTCTCCTACTTTAGTTGCAAGCTCCAAGTTGGCATCATCAATTTCCCGTACTCTCTCCTCAATCTTTAACATATGAGTAGCCAGTCCTGAAACTGCATAAACAATGTCATCTCTTATTTCATCATGTTTTTCCTCCACCACACTTTTAATTTTCTTTAACTCCTCTGAAAATTCTTTCATCATTTCTGTCTGATTGTTCAGGGCACCCATTATAAATTCTTTAACATCTTGTGACTGTGTATCAGCCAGAAGTTGTTGTTTTTGAGTCACTACAGGGGAACCTCCTCCCCCTTTAGAAGTTGGTGGCTTTAGTTGTTTAGCAGCCATTTTATTTTAAAAAGAGTTTTTTCCTTTTGCAGCCACAAAGTCTTATAAACAGTCTTACAAAGTATGTTTCAAAGTTTTTTCAAAATAAACAATCCTCTCTTCAAGCTATACTCAATCCCCAGCAGTTTACTCTTCAGGCAGAGGGCTCTTAACAAGCAGTTTCCCTTTAACTTTCACTTTCCCTTCCGCCCATAACAAAGGCTTCCTCTCCAGCCTCCAGCTCAAGAGAGCTCCGTTTGCAACAATGTATTCACGGAGTTAAGTTCTGTTTCTTTTAAAAAGCTTGCACTCTTGCTTCCGCTCTGTCTGCCTTGTTAGAAATCATTAGAACTCACTGTTTGCCGGCAGAATTGGACGCAGACGTCTTGCTCTGATTAACAGAGGCACCAGCGATCCGGAGCAATGGGAGGGGTGAACTGGGGAGCTCTCACCCTCCGAGTCCCTGGAATTAATCCAGTGACTTTCGGGGAGCTCTACCCACCCCCTCCGACTCTCCTCTCCTTCTTTGCCAGAAGGAGAGTTTTTTCAAACCGCCGGACAGCAGTTTAGTGCTGTCAGGGCGGTTTTTACAGATCGGGTGGCTGGCGGTCTATGGAGACCATCCTCGTTGCCTGCGGAGCCAGCGGAAGTCGCCCCGGCGGTGATGTCTTCACGAAGCGGGAGAGGGAACGAAACGTCATCCCCGAAATCCCGAATATTCTTCGCCAGGAACTCTTTATGGGCAGTTCCGATCCCATAGAGATTGGGAAACAAAAGGGGAAGGTCTGAAGACCCCGGACAAAAAGCAATCGACCGGGGGGGATAAGGACAAACCTCTTAAATCCAGCAGAGAAAGAGTCGGCCTTTAAGGCAGACCAAGAGTGATGGCAGCTGTATAGTGTGGAAGCGGAGAGTTGAAAAGACAGTTTCGTATGGTGGTCGAGGAAAACCTGGAAGGAGGAGAGGTCAAGTTTTGCTGAATCAGAGGCACGGGAGGAGAGAGACACTGAGGAGAAGGGTGAAAAAGGTCCAGAAAAGCGGTGACTAAAAGGAACTAGAGCGCAGAACAAAAAGACGGATTGGAAAAGAGATTAGTGAGAAAGAAGGAAGATCCCAAAAAGTGAACTTAATAGAATGAGAGGAATAACAGGAACGGAGATAAGACATCTAAGACGGAGAGAAACGGAGAATGGTGAGCAGAGAAGAGAGTGGAAACAACGAGGATAGTAAATTGGAGGCTATTCTAAGGGATTTATAAACCTGGAAAATACTTTAACAGTGATTTGTGACTGGAAATATAATTGGAACTGTGGAACTGTAATATTGAAAATATAGAGGTACACAAAGAAGAAAGAAGTTAATAGATGGACTTGAGGGTAGAGCCAAAAGATTGAAGGAGACTGATGCAATATTGCTGCATATATTTACAACTAGAGACTAAGTGATAGAAGTAAACGACTGAGGAAGAATAAAACAAAATATATATATACTGTGAAAGTAAGAGAAAGTAAATCAATATACTTAGTTATTTTTTTTATTTTTTTATAAAACAAATAAACATTTAAAACATAAAACATCCCTCTCCTGTGACATCTCGGTGTTGACTTCTACTTTTCTTTTTGTTCTTCTTGTTCCAACAGTTTCTTCTATCTTAATCGTCATCCAATCCACTGTAAAAGTTCATTCCTGTAGTCATATTCTTACTATCAAATTTTTATACATAGTTACAAAATTAATCATTTATACAGTATCTCTTTTCCAACCAACAATAAAAATAATTCCATGTTCTAAAATATTCTGATTCTTCCCTATCTTTAATCAACAAGGTTAATCGATTAATTTCTGCACAATGTAAAATCTTTTTTATTACTTCATCTTCCACAGGTATTTTCTCTTGTTTCCAATTTTGAGCATAAACAATTCTTGCAGGTGTTATTACATGTATAATCAAATAAATATATTCCTTTTAAATTTTATCCGGTAGGATACCCAATAGGAACACCTCTGGTTTAAATTCAATACGTATTTGTGTCATTTCTTCCAGCCAAATTTTAATTTTATTCCAATAATTTTTTGCTTCAGGACATGTCCACCACATATGATAATAAGATCCTGGTAGTTGGTGACATTTCCAACATTTCGCTGATTTATCTTTAAATATTTTTGCTAACTTCTCCGGTGGCATATGCCATCTATAAAACATTTTATATTGGTTTTCCTTGTATGTGGTGGACATCATTAATTTATAATTCCTTTCCCATAGTTGCTGCCATTTTTCAAGCTCAATTGAATGTCCAAAATTTCTTCCCCAAACTATCATTGTTTCTTTCACCTGTTTCTCCTCCAATTCAATATATAACAAAAAATTATAACAAAAAATTATTAAATTTTCCTCTGTTCCTATGAGTATCCTATCTAACTCAGTCTTTTCCAAATAAAAACCATGTAACTTAGCATCTTTTTCATATCTTGTTCTTATCTGCATATACATATACCAATCTATCTCAATCCCCTGTTCTTCCAATTCTCATTTGTCTTTCAATTCCCCCTTATCTGTTAACAAATCCTTATATCTAACAATATTTCCAAAATTAAAAACATTTGGGTGTATTAAAGCTTCCATCATTGATAACCATATCGGTATTTTCACATAATATTTATCTTTTACCTTCTCCCAAACCAATAACAATGCATTTCTTATATAATGTCTATGAAAGTATGTATGTATTGTATTTCTACCATACCACAAAAAAGCATGCCAACCTAGTTGCAAAGCATGCCCTTCCAAAGTTAACAACCTTATATTTCTTAATTCAAGCCATTCTTTCAACCATGTCAATGTTGCTGCTTGGTAGTATAATTCCCAATTTGGTAACCCAAATCCCCCTCGTGACCTCGTATCTTGTAACATTTTCAAACTTATTCTTGTTTTTTTCCTTTGCCATATAAAGTTCCTCATTATCTTATTCAGATAATGAAAATATGTCTTTTCAATTTTTATTGGCACTGTCTGAAATAGAAATAACAGTCTTGGTAATATGTTCATCTTTATCAATGCAATCCATCCCATAACTGATATTTGAAGATTCTTCCATTTTTCCAAATCTTTTTCAATTTGTTGTCTTCATTTGTAGTAATTTTCTTCCTTTATTGTTGCACATCTTGAAGTTAAATATATCCCCAAGTATTCAACTTTCTTCATGACTTGTATATCTAACTTTTCTCTTATTTCTCTGTTTTGTTTTTCTGTTGTATTTTTCACCAAGATTTTTGTTTTATCTTTATACTTAGTTATACTTAGTTATTGTTACCGAGAGAGAGAAATGTAAAAGATTGTAAATGATTAATGAAGTAATGAATGGATTAAGTGAATGAATTAAAGTGATTGACAAACTTATATAAGGATAAATAGGGTTAGGGTTAGGGTTAGGGTTAGGGTTAGGGTTAGGGTTAGGGTTAGGGTTAGGGTTAGGGTTAGGGTTAGGGTTAGGGTTAGGGTTAGGGTTAGGGTTAGGGTTAGGGTTAGGGTTAGGGTTAGGGTTAGGGTTAGGGAGTGGGCCACTCTGGAAAATAGGAGAATTCTAACTTTAGAAGGCCACGATCTCCAGAAGGGGTTAGGGTTAGGGTTAGGGTTAGGGTTAGGGTTAGGGTTAGGGTTAGGGTTAGGGTTAGGGTTAGGGTTAGGGTTAGGGTTAGGGTTAGGGTTAGGGTTAGGGTTAGGGTTAGGGTTAGGGTTAGGGTTAGGGTTAGGGTTAGGGTTAGGGTTAGGGTTAGGGTTAGGGTTAGGGAGTGGGCCACTCTGGAAAATAGGAGAATTCTAACTTTAGAAGGCCACGATCTCCAGAAGGGGTGGCATGCATATTTGTGGGATACAGACAAAAAAAAAGAAAACTTATTTCCATAGGCATAAAATCAGGGAATCCCTAATCCAAACATGGACTGGAATCAGACAGCGTTACTACACAAAAGTCCCCAAATGGCTCTCCATGATGGAAGCTTTGATCTATCCAAACAGGTGGGGAATGGAGAAAATGTACAGATATAAAGATATATTAGATTGGGGAGGAAACCTTAAATCAATTGACACTCTGAGAGACCAAGGTATAAATTTAGATTGGTGGACTTACCTACAAGTAAAATCAAGATATCAGAAAGACAAGGAAGATTATGGCTTGGAATTAGGATATAATGGATTAGACAAAATTTTGATGGGATCGGAGAAAAAAGTTTTGGCCAAATTATATAACTATTTGTTAGAGGAGGATAGATTTGAAGAGACAGCTAAAAACCAATTAAGAGTATGGGAGAAAAACATAGGACATAGCCTAAATTTCAATGAATGGGAAGAGGCATGGAACAAAAATTATAAATTAACTAGAGCTGCGACCTATAAGGAGAATCAATACAAAATGCTTCACAGGTGGTACCTAGCACCTGCCAGATTAGCTAAAATGTTCCCCAGTATGCACCCCAACTGTTGGAAATGCGGCCATGGTCAGGGCACCTTCTTTCATATGTGGTGGACATGCCCCGAAGTGAAAAGATACTGGAACAAAATTTGGAGTTGGATACAAGAAATAATTGGAGAAGACATAGAATTGACACCGGAAATATTTCTCCTGGGAATAGTAAAAAAGGGGTATGGAAAGAAAAAGATCCATTTGATAATACACATAACCACAGCTGCTAGACTGGCATACGCACAACTTTGGAAAGAGAAAACCCTGCCACCAGAGGAACTTATAATTAGAAAAATTCTGGAGTGCGCAGAGATGAGTAAATTAACGTATGAAATAAATAACGATGAGAATTCAGATTATTATACTGTGTGGGAAAGGTGGTACGAATGGTTGAACAACAGAATTAAAGAGGGAATATAAGGTATGATAAATAAGTAGTAATTGACTGATAAAGTGATACCAGAGACATTTTATGTATATATGTATAAACACTGCAGATCCGATGTAAATAGAAATGAAATTTTTGTCTTGTGTATATATAAAACTGAATAAAGTATATATATATATGATAAATAGAAATATAAACATAAGATAAGTATTGATTAAGATTAAGTGAGATAAGAAGTATATATTGAGTATTAATAATTATATTGTGTAATATATAAGTATAGAGTAAGTTGAGATATAGAAAATACAAATTAATATTATATTAAATAAAGATAATAAGAAAGATCTCTTCTGAAGAGTGTGGATATAATAAATAAGAAGTATAGAAGTACATGTATATAAATATATATATAGAGAGAGATTACTGATTGTATGATATTGTGGAACAATTTCACACAAATGTAAAAAATGTCAAACATGGCAACTATAACTAAAACAGGGAAAAAACAGCTACAAATCCTCCACCTATAGCTGCTTCTCCATCAAACCAGAGAACAATAGAAAATATGCTGGGAAAAGAAAAAGAAAAATCAGAATTGACAGTAAATAGTATGCAGAATATGTTGCAGATGATACAGGAAATATTAATGAAAACACAAGAGAAAATTGCTGATAATCATGAAGAGACAAAATTACACCATAAAGAAATTAAGAATGAAATTGGAGAAGTAAAAGAAGATATCAAAAATATGAACAATAAAATAGAGAATATACAACAAGCAATGTTGGAAAATGACCAAAGAATTAAAAAAATGGAAACAAAAATGGACCAAGTAGATGTAAAAATAGAAACGATGGAACAGAAGTCATTGCAACTAAATAAGGAGCTGACAGAGTCAATTGCGTTCTTAGAAATGGAGAAAGCTTCATATTTCCTATGGTTCCAAAATATTGTGGAAGAAAAAGAGGAAGAAATATATAAAAAATCAAGAGAAGAAATATATTTTATTCACACCCACATCAATCCTGGTCCAGGATTGATATGGCCTGGATGACAGCTGAAATTCGGACAGGACTAGAAGAAGTTGAAATAGGAGTAAATGAGTGGGCAGACCATAATCCAATAATTATAAAATGGAAAAAACAAAAAAGGTTTAAAAGATGGACAATGAATCAAAATATATATAAAGACAAAGAATACAAACAGATGCTAGAAAATGAGTTGAATATATTCTTTAGCGTCAATAAAAAAGTGGATACCTCAATACAAAACCTCTGGGACATGGTAAAAGCATACATCCAAGGATTGACAATGGCTTATAACACAAGGAAAAAGAAGGAAAGGAAATGTCAACAAGAAAAACTACAAGAACTTAAAAAGGCAGAAAGTAAATTACAAGAAGACCCCCAAAATAAAAAAAAAGAGGACTGGAATATAATTAAACATAAAATAAATTTAACAATTCAAAAGGAAATAGCCCAGAAAATAAAGATGTCAAAACAGAATTATTTTGAACATGCGAACAAAACCAGTAGATGGTTGGTTTATAAATTTAAAAAAGATAAAAGAATGATATATCAATTAAAAGACAAAAATGGGACAATGCAATACAGAAGGGATGATAAAAAGAAAATTATTCAAAAGTTTTTCTCAAATTTATATTGTCAGGAAGATATAGTAGAAGAAAAAGTCAAAAATTACATAGAGGGAACAAACTTGAGTAAAATTACGGAGGAACAACAAGAAATAAGAGCCTTGGTACTACAGTGGTTTAAAAAGCACCCTGTTATTAACACAGCTGCCTGCAATTTACTGCTGGTTCGAATCTCTCCAAGGCTCAAGGTTGACTCAGCCTTCCATCCTTTCTAAGGTAGGTTAAATGAGGACCCAGTTTGTGGGGGCAATAAGCTGACTTTGTATAAATATACAAAAGTATGAAGGCTATTGCTTAACGCACTGTAAGCCGCCCTGAGTCTCCGGAGAAGGGCGGCATATAAATCAAATTAAAAAAAATATATATTAAACAGGCCGACAACAGCGACAGAATTTGAAATGGCATTGAAAAAACAAAAAAACAACAAAACACCTGGCCCAGATGGACTACCAGTGGAGATATACAAAAATACCCAAGAAATGCTTGGCTGGATAATGTTGGAGATATTTAATGATGCTCTTGAGGAGGCAAAAATACCGATAACATGGACAGAAGCAATTATCACTCTTATTCCTAAAGAAGACACAGACTACCAACAAATTCAAAATTATAGACCGATTTCACTATTAAATACAGATTATAAAATGTTTGCATCAATCATAGCTGAGAGAATTAAAAAAATTCTGAACAAATATATACAGCAGGATCAAAATGGATTTTTGCCAGGCCGACAAATTAAAAATAACATGAAAACAATAATAAATACTTTAGAATTCTATGAAATACATTCGGAAAAACAAGCTTCACTGGTTTTCCTTGATGCCCAAAAGTCATTCGATAATTTGAACTGGAAATTTATGATAAACCAATTGAAATTAATGGAATTTGGACCAAATTTGAAAAGATGATTGAAAAAATTTATACAAAACAAATGGCAAGGGTAATTATGAATGAGGACATTACAGAACAATTCGATATAACAAAAGGGGTGAGACAAGGATGCCCACTCTCTCCACTTCTATTCATATTAACTTTAGAAATGCTTCTGAAGAATGTCAGAGAGGATCAAGAAATAAAAGGGTTAAAAAGAAAGAAAGAAGAATATAAGGTCCAGGCTTTTGCCGATGATCTGGTGTTTATAGTGGAGGAACCATTAGAATCAGGACTAACATTGATTTTAAAAAATAGAAGAATTTGGTGAGGTAGCGGCAGGGGTGAAATCCAGCAGGTTCTGACAGGTTCTGGAGAACCGGTAGCGGAAATTTTGAGTAGTTCAGAGAACTGGCAAATACCACCTCTGGCTGGCCCCAGAGTGGGGTGGGAATGGAGATTTTGCAGTATCCTTCCCGTGCTATGCCCACCAAGCCACGCCCACCAAGCCACGCCCACAGAACTGGTAGTAAAAAAATTTGGATTTCACCACTGGGTAGCGGGACTTAAAATCAATAAAAATAAATCTAAATTATTAACCAAGAATCTTACAAAGAAACAAGAGAAAGAATTAGAATGTAGTACAAAAATACAATTAACCAAGAAAATAAAATATTTAGGGATTTGGCTTACTGCAAGATGTTCCTCAATTAAAATAAATAAATAAATAAATAATTTTATTTCTATACCGCCCTTCTCCCGAAGGACTCAGGGCGGTGTACAGCCAATTTAAAAACACAACACACAACAATAATTAAAAATTAAAATAATTACATAGATTTGGCCGATTTAAAACCCCAAACATTTAAAATACCCCAATTAAAATTATTAAGTTGATAGCCCTGCCTGGCGGAATAACAGGGTCTTCAGTGCGCAACGAAACACTCGGAGGTCGGAGATCTTGCGTATTTCCGGGGGCAGTTCATTCCACAGGGCTGGGGCTCCCACAGAAAAGGCCCTCCCCCTGGGTGTCGCCAGCCGACATAACTTGGCTGATGGCACCCTGAGGAGACCCTCTCTGTGGGAGCGGACTGGTCGGTGGGAGGCTATTGGTGGCAGAAGACGGTCTCGAAGGTACCCGGGTCCTATGCCATGGAGCGCTTTAAAGGTGGTAACCAACACCTTGAATCGCACCCGGAAGACCACTGGGAGCCAGTGCAGCTCGCGCAGGAGGGGTGTCACGCGGGCACAACGAGTTGCGCCCATAACCACCCGCGCGGCCGCATTCTGGACCAGTTGGAGCCTCCGAGTGCTCTTCAAGGGGAGCCCCATGTAGAGAGCATTACAATAGTCCAGCCGGGAGGTGACAAGGGCATGAGTGACCGTGCGCAAGGCGTCCCGGTCCAGAAAGGGCTGCAACTGGCGGATCAGGCGAACCTGATAAAAGGCCCCCCTGGCCACGGCCGTCATATGCTCTTCTAAAGACAGCCGTGCATCCAGGAGGACACCCAGATTGCGAGCCCTCTCTGTGGGGGGCAAAGATTCACCCCCAATAGTCAATGCTGACTATATCGGGACGCCGGCAGCCACAGCCACTCGGTCTTGGACGGGTTGAGTCTGAGCCTGTTCCTCCCCATCCAGACCCGCACGGCCTCCAGGCAGCGAGACATCACATCAAGGGCATCGTTGGGGTGGTCTGGGGTGGAGATGTACAGCTGAGTATCATCAGCGTACAGATGACACTTCACCCCAAAACCACGGATGATCTCACCCAGTGGCTTCACATAAATGTTGAACAGAAGGGGCGAGAGGACCGACCCTTGTGGCACTCCCCATGCGAGATGCCTCGAGGTCGACCTCTGCCCCCCTGCCAACACGAACTGCGAGCGGTCGGAGAGGAAGGAGGAGAACCACCGCAGAACGGTGCCCCCTATTCCTAACCCTCTTAACCGCCGCAGCATGATACCATGGTCGATGGTATCAAAAGCCGCTGAGAGATCTAATAGGACTAGGACAGAGGAGCAACCCCTGTCCCGAGCCCTCCAGAGATCATCCACCAACGCGACCAATGCCGTTTCTGTGCTGTGCCCCTGCCTGAAGCCCGACTGGCACGGGTCTAGATAGATAGCTTCATCCAGGTGCCCGGGCAGTTGTCGTGCCACCACACTCTCAACAACCTTCGCCACAAAACGAAGGTTGGAGACCGGACGGTAGTTAGCTAATTCAGCCGGGTCCAGGGAAGGCTTCTTGAGGAGGGGCCTCACCACCGCCTCTTTCAAGGCGGCGGGAAAGGCACCCTCACTCAGAGAAGCAGTTATAATCCCCTGGAGCCAGCCTCGTGTAACCTCCCGGGAGGCCAGTACCAACCAGGAGGGACACGGGTCCAATAAACATGTGGCGGCACTAATCCTACCCAGAACCCTGTCCACATCCTCGGGAGCCACAGGATCAAACTCCTCCCAGATAATATTCTCAAGGCCTGCCCCTGTCTCCTCCCCTGGACTCATCCAATCGGAGTCCAAGCCATCCCGAATCCGAGCGACTTTATCATGCAGGAATTGCACAAAATCCTCAGCGCGGCCTTGTAAGGGATCTTCCCGCACTCCCCCCCGAAGAAGGGAGTGGGTCACCCTAAACAGGGCGGCTGGGCGGTTCTCTGCAGATGCGATAAGAGCGGAAAAATGGTTAGATTTCGCCGCTTTTATCGCCACTAGGTAGGTCTTGATATAAGACCTCACCTGTGTCCGGTCGGAATCAGATTGACTAGTCCTCCAAATGCTCTCTAGGCGTCTTTTCCGACGCTTCATCTCTCTCAGCTCCTCAGAGAACCAGGGAGCCAATTGAGATCGGCATCGGGTCAGAGGCCGCAAAGGCACGACGCGGTCCAAAGCTCCGGTGGCCGCACTCTCCCAGGCGGCCACCAGCTCTTCAGTCGAGTCGTGTGCCAGAGTCTCAGGAAACGGCCCAAGCTCCGTCAGGAACCTTTCGGGGTCCATCAGGCGCCTGGGACGGAACCATTTGGTCGGTTCCGTCTCCCTGCGGCGGGGGAAAGCGGTAGGAAAGTCCAAGTGAAGGAGCAAATGATCTGTCCATGACAAGGGTTTGATGTCTAGGTCCCCTCTACCAAGATCATTCAACCACTGACCAGAGACAAAAATCAGGTCCAGAGTGTGTCCCCCTATGTGAGTCGGGCCTTGAACTAACTGGGTCAGGTCCATGGCCGTCATGGAAGCCATGAACTCCCGAGCCGCCTCTGACGCCTCACCCGCAGACGGAAGGTTGAAATCCCCCATGACAATAAGTCTGGGGGTGTTTAAGGAGGACAATTGTGATAAATTGCTACAGCAAATCAAAAAAGATTTAGAAAATTGGAAAAACTTACAGATCTCACTAATGGGGAGGATCGCCACAATTAAAACGAATATTTTGCCCAAAATACTATTTCTATTCCAAGTTATACCAGTAAAATTAGAGAAAAACTTTTTTGAAGCCTTAAATAAAATAGTTACCAAATTTATATGGCAGGGAAAAAGACCAAGAATTAGACTTAAATTTCTACAAGATACAAAAGATAAAGGAGGAGTAGCACTCCCAGAATGGGAAATATATTATCAAGCCTCTTGCATAACTTGGCTAAAAGAGTGGATTGAGTTAAGGGATAAAAGAACATTAGCAATTGAGGGACATGATGTACAAGCGGGATGGCATGCATTCCTTTGGGATGAAAAATATAAAACACACAGCTATTTTAGAAGACATATACTAAGGTATGCATTGCTACTAATTTGGTTAAAAATAAAAAAACAGCACTACACAAAAATACCAATTTGGATCTCACCTATAGAAGCATTAAAACATCCAAATTTAACTGAATGGGATAAGATAATAAGATATAGAGATATACTAAAACAACAAGGAAATTTGAAAACGAAACAGGAATTGGAACATGATTTAAATAGAGCAGTTGATTGGTGGACATACATGCAAATTCAGTAAAAATATAAAGAAGATACAAAATTATATGAAGTACAGAACAAACAACATGAATTGGATAAAATTATACAAGGGACAGAGGAGAAATTAATTAGTAGGATATACAAATTTTTACTGCAATATAAGATGGAAGAGGAAATAGTTAAAGATACAATGATCAAATGGGCAAAAAATTTTAATCATACAACAGAATTGGAGAGATGGGAAACAAAGTGGCAAATAAATACAAAATTAACCATGTCCGCGGCATACAAAGAAAACCAGCTGAAGATATTCTATAGATGGCCTAGTCCTTCTTTTCATTAAACTAGACATACCCAGTTCCTGCAACTGTTCTTCATATGTTTTAGCCTCGAGTCCAGATGTGGGTTTCAGCAGGTTCTGACCAGTTCTGGAGAACCTGTAGCGGAAATTTTGAGTAGTTGGGAGAACCGGTAAATGCCAACTCTGACTGGTGCTGCCACCATCTATACTCTGCCTCCCGAGTCCCAGCTGATCGGGAGGAAATGGAGATTTTGCAGTATCCTTCCCCTGCCACGCCCATCAAGCCACGCCCACCAAGACATGCCACGCCCACCAAGCCACACCCACAGAACCGGTAGTAAAACATTTTGAAACCCACCACTGCTCCAGTCCCCTAATCATCTTTATTGCTCTTCTCTGCACTCTTTCTAGAGTCTCCACATCTTTTTTACATCGTGGCGACCAGAACTGAATGCAGTATTTCAAGTGTGGCCTTACCAAGGCATTATAAAGTGGTATTAACACTTCACGTGATCTTGATTCTATCCCTCTGTTTATGCAGCCTAGGACTGTGTTGGCTTTTTTGGCAGCTGCTGCACACAGCTGGCTCATATTTAAATGGTTGTCCACTAGGACTCCAAGATCATTCTCACAGTTACTACTATTGAGCAAGGTACCACATATACGGTACCTGTGCATTTTGTTTTTCTTCCCTAAATGTAGAACCTTAATTTTTTCACTATTGAATTTCATTTTGTTAGATAGCGCCCAATGTTCAAGTCTGTCAAGATCCTTCTGTATCTTAAGCCTATCTTTTGGAGTGTTGGCTATTCCTGCCAGCTTGGTGTCATCTGCAAATTTGATGAGTTCCCCATCTATCCCCTCGTCCAAGTCATTGATGAAGATGTTGAAGAGTACTGGGCCTAAAACAGAGCCTTGGGGTACTCCACTGCATACTTCCCTCCATGTAGATGCAATTCCATTGAGGACTACACGTTGAGTGCGGTTGGTCAGCCAGTTACGAATCCATCTGGTGGTGATGCTGTCTAACCCACATTTTTCTACTTTATCTAGTAGTAGGTTATGGTCTACTTTATCAAATGCCTTACTGAAGTCCAAGTAAATTATATCGACAGTATTCCTCTGGTCCACTAATTTTGTCACTTTGTCAAAGAATGCAATAAGATTAGTCTGGCATGATCTGTTTTTGACAAAACCATGTTGGCTTTTGGTTATTACTTGGTTTGCTTCTAGGTGTTCGCTGATTCATTGCTTGATTATCTTTTCCAGCATCTTCCCTGGTATTGAGGTCAGGCTGATAGGTCTGTAGTTTCCTGGATCTATTTTTTTCCTTTTTTGAAGATGGGAACTAAATCAGCTCTTTTCCAGTCCTCTGGCAGTTCCTCGGTGCTCCAGGTTCTTTGAAAGATATAGTTCAAAGATATAGTGTACTTTAACCTGAAACAGGCATACAGAGCAATCCCCCTCCCCCACCTGGGTACATCCAACCATATCTCACTCCTGTTATGCCCGAAGTATGTCCCTCTCAGGAAAAGAACTCAGCCAGCCATGAAAATGATTAAATTCTGGCCAGAGGGTGCTCTCAGTCAGCTGCAGGACTGTTTTGAAACTACTGAGTGGAGAGTATTTGAACATCAAGACCTGCATGAATACACTGATGCTGTACTCTCTTACATCAAAGTGTGCACTGACAGCGTAACAGCGGACAGGTGCATCAGAGTCTACGGGAATTGTAAACCCTGGATGACTGACAGGGTTTACTGCCAAGGTACGGATGCTTCTGAGAGCCCGGGATTCTGCCTTTAAGGCAGGGGACAGTGAGAGATATAGAGAGGCCAGGGCAAACCTCAGAAGAGGCATTAAGATGGCAAAACAACAATACAAACACAAGGTGGAGAACCATCTAGCAGACAACAACCTGAAGCAAGTGTGGCAGGGACTGCAGCACCTAACTAATTATAAGGGCAACACGAGGAACACGGTCAATGTTGATGCCTTGTTGGTAGAGGAGTTGAACACCTTCTTCACACGGTACGAGGTGAAAAGACCAGATCCCGTAGCTGCTGCCCGCCGGCCTTCAGATTCCCAGCCACTCACTCTCTATGAACACCAAGTGAGAGCTGTATTGAAGGCTGTGAATCCTTGCAAAGCTGCAGGCCCAGATGGGGTGCTGGGGATAGTGGTAAAGAATTGTGCTGATCAATTAGCAGGGGTCCTAACAAGGATCTTTAATATCTCCCTGCAAACGGCCTGTGTTCCATCATGCTTGAAAGCAGCCACTATTGTCCCAGTCCCGAAGAAAACAGCAATTAACTGCCTAAATGACTACAGACCTATCGCATTAAGGTCTGTAGTGATGAAATGCTTTGAGAGATTGGTTCTCCAACACCTTAGGACATGCCTCCCACCGGACTTCGACAAATATCAGTTTGCCTACAGGGGGAATAGGTTGACAGACAATGCCATAGCTACTGCTTTACATTCTGTAGCGAGCCATCTGGAGAAACCCGGGAACTATATCAGGATGCTTTTCATAGACTATAGCTCGGCCTTCAACACCATTCTGTCGAGCATCCTTATCGAAAAGCTGACTGACTTGGATTTTCCCTCTCCCATCTGTGACTGGATCAAAGATTTTCTGAGGGACCGACCACAAACAGTGAGGGTTGGGTCTGTCATATCCACCCCCCTTGAAGCTTAGCACTGGCTCCCCACAGGGCTGTGTGCTCAGTCCCTACCTGTATTCACTGTACACACATGATTGTGTACCGTCAGACCCATCTACTGTGATCATTAAGTTCGCAGATGACACCACTATACTGGGTCTTATTACAGGTGGAGAAAAAACAGCGTACAGGGGGGAGGTTCAAAAACTATCCACATGGTGCTTAAAAAACAACCTGCACCTGAACATCAGCAAGACCAAGGAGATGGTGTTGGACTTCCGGAGAAGAGAGAGGAACCTGCCCCACTTTACATTGAGGGGGGCTGTGTAGAGAGAGTTTCCTCCTTTAAATTCCTGGGAGTCCATCTCAGCGAAGACCTCACCTGGAAAAACAACACGATCCAGGTGGCCAGGAAGGCCCAACAGAGACTCCATTTCCTTAGGGTCTTGTGTAAAAACAGGGTGGAACAACAACTGATGACCTCCTTTTACCGGTCCACAATAGAAAGCGTCCTCACTTATTGCATCACGGTATGGCATGCTGGTCTGACAGCTGCAGATAGAAAAACATTACAGAGTGTGGTGAGCACAGCACAAAACATTGTGGGCTGTCCCCTGATACCACTAGATGAGATTGCTAGGGTTCGCTGCCTTAGAAGAGTGAGGAAAATTCTCAGGGACGACACTCACCCTGGTCATCACTTCTTTACCCTCCTACCATCGGGAAGGAGATATAGAAGTATAGCCAGCCACACAAACAGGCTGAAGAACAGTTTTTATCAGTCAGACTCCTGAATGAGAAATAACATCATAACTATGTAGTATGATGGACTGCAGGGCTGGTACAATGTGTAACATGTTCACACAGGTGGAATAGGACTGGGCGTTTTGTTAATATGATTTATTGGGTTAGGGATTTTCTGTCTTCACTGTGCGTTGTATTGTGTTGGGGGGGGTGCACTGAGGGAGCTCAACCAATCTCATTGTACATATGTTGTGCACTGACAATAAAGATTTGAATTGAATTGTTCAGTGGTTCTGAGATCTCGTCTGCCAGTTCCTTCAGAACCCTGGGGTGTAATCCATCTGGTCCTGGTGATCTGAACTCATCTAGGGTAGACAGGTGTTCACTTACCATTTTTTCCCCTATTTTACCTTGTGTTCCTAATCGGTTTTTTGTGGTGCTGTTTTTGATAGGTTGGACTGTTTTTTCCCTTTGTGTAAAGACAGATGCAAAAAACGAGTTAAGTAGTTCTGCTTTCTCCCTGTTGGTTGTCACCTTCTTGCCACTTTTTCCCAGCAATGGACCAATTGTTTCCTTGACTTTTTTCTTGTTTTTAACATGTTGGAAGAAGCTTTTTTTCTTATTTTTTACTTTTACAAGTCCAAATTAAGTCCAATATGGCTGATCCCCTTGTTCCCTTCTCTACTTTTTGGGAAACAAAGTTGTCTGCTAGGTTTGTGTCAAGTATTTGCAAGCCATTGGCACATATATCATACAGACACTAGTGGAGGCAGAAAGTGCCCCCACCCCTTTGTGGAGAGGAGGGGCTTACACTGAGTATAAAACCCCCTCTAACCTTTCCACCATGCCCTCTTTTACGTTTGTTCTCCATGAGACATGATCTTTGATAGGGGTAGTCACACACGCTGTGTGCCCCCTATCCTAATGGATATTAAGACAGCCTTTGTATATAGTTAATATGTTTTGTTATATGAATAAATACATTTATCACATTTATTCATGCATCTGCCTTTGGACTCTTCTATGCTCCTGGGTGTTTCTACGATCCTAATTCCCACAGAATGGTAGCAGAGGGAATGGTAGCAGAACTCCACTCCAGGAGCTGTTGAAAAGGCGAGATGCCCTCCAAAATAACCTGTGAGAGAAACTCCCCTGTTGTGACCAGAGGCCTTCAACGGAGGAGAACTTCACAGCAGCCCCAGTCTGAATCAACAATGGAAAACATTGAAGGGGGTTTCCATCCAGCTACACCCTGGCAGCCAGAGGCCACCCAGATGCAGCAAGAGATCCCAGGGGCCGAGCCAGGCAATGTTGGAGAAGGCTTCTTCAGCACTGACGAAGAGGGGGCAGAAGGACCAGATGAAAGCCTGGACAGGCAAGTGGCTGAGATGTCAGAAGAGGAGTGCAGAGCAGCGCTCGCCTGCCTCCTGAAGACAAGGGCAGCAGCCAGAAAGAGGCCTGAGGAGGCAGCACCAGAGATGCCTGCCATCCCGGTAAGGACTCCCCTGCCTGATCTCTCCAAGATGGCGCCTGCCGCCAGAGAGACTCCCCCCCACCCAGTTTCCCGCCAAACAAAATGGCCGCCAGGCCACTTCCGGAGGCAACTTCCTCCAAGATGGCTGCTCCCCTGGGCACTTTGCCAGCACCACGAGCCAGGCCATCCCCAGCTCCACAGCCCAGGCCTACAACGCCAGCCAGCCAGTTCAGCCTTCCAGCGGCCCAGAGGACCACTCCGAACCCACAAGCCCCTTGCCAGGCCCCGCCTGCCATGGCAAACATCAAAGAGGCCATAGAGGCCCTGGTCGCTGCCCTGCAACTTATGGAGCAACCACCCACTAGCCCCCCCGAGGTCCCAGACCCAGCTGCCCACTCAAGGAGGGCCCCAAATCCAACCTCCCACCCCTGGAGGAACCCAGATGGACCTGCAGCCTCCCACCCCCCACTGCAGAGGCGCTCACCATTCACTGAATGCTCCAGGGAGGCCCAGGCTGAGGCCTCCGCACCTTTCCGATCCTGCTGGGATGATCCGGAGCTGCAATCCTGCTCCTCTGATGGAGAAGAGGAGATCCAGAGACATTTCCAGGCCTACTCAGCCCATGGACCTCATCTGATGGGCCTCCAGTCTCCAGAAAGATCTCCAGGCCTTCTTCCCACTCCTCCAAGGTTTCCCCGCCACCCAGATGATGTTCGTGCCTACCCTGAAGCTCCAGCCAGACCTGACTTCAGAACTCAGAGAGGGAGATTGGAGCTCCAACAAGAAAAGGCTTTGGAGCATGCTCCATTTCCTGCACGTGCCCAGTTGCTTCAAACTACAGAAGGACTACAAAAAGGAGCCAGACCTAAGCAATCGATCCCAGGCTTAGGGATCCCAATGCCATTCACAACAGGCTCTTTTCAGCCATTTGAACAACTCCCCATGCAGTTTAATGGCAATAATTTTGTAACTTTGCCAAATAATTTTGAAAAATTACATTTAAGTGGTCAGAATTTTAAAAAATGGTGTAAAGAGATTCAGATAATTCTCTTAAGAGAAAATACTCTGGACATGATCAAAAGACCACCCCCTTTACCTTGGAGCCCTGAAATTGAGTTCCTGCATAAAAGAGCTTACACAACTCTGTTAAGTTCTATAGACACAGCTCTGTATGCCAGTCTTTCAGACGGCCTCACGGCTCAGGAAGTTTGGACTGCCCTATATAATTTGTTCCATAGTGACAATATGGCTGCAACCAGCAGATTGTCAAGAATTTTCCATAACTATAAACTCAAACCTGGTGTCAAAATGGGGGAACATTTGGCAACGCTTAAAGCCATGAGGGATGAGCTTATACAGAGGGGGGAGCCTGTTTCTGAATCCACTTTAATTAGTGTGATGTTGAACTCCCTAGACAAATCCTGGAGTCCCTTTATTATTTCTCTAGAAGGGGTTTCTAGGGAACAAAGAAATATAGAATACTTTTCTGGCCGCTTTATTGAGGAAGACTTAAGGCGCAGAGATGAGGAACAACAAGAAATGAAGGAGGCATATCACAGACCTAGGCCTCAGAGGAGGCGCCAGGACACATGTGAAAGGATCAATACCCTTCCCACCTGCTTTGACTGTGGCATACAAGGTCACTTTAAAAGGGAGTGCCCTCGCTCTAGGGCCAACACGGCTGGACTTAAGCACAATAAAAATAAAAGAGGCCGTGGAAGAGGGGGAGGTGGTCATAAAGGATACAAATTCTGTAGTGTCACTAGTGACAATCACACCTCCCAGGTAAAGGATGCTGAGGGGCTGTGGCTTCTTGATTCAGGTGCATCAACGCATATAGCCAACACGAAGCAACGATTTAAGGTTTTACACCCACTCAAGTCCTCAGTAAAAGTTGCCACTGGGGACAAGGCAGAGGTAACTGGGGAAGGCGTGATCAATGTGCCTGGTATAGGAGATGTCACAGGGGCACTGTATGTTCCCTCAATCAAGAACAACCTTTTAAGCATCTTAAAATTGACTGAGGATAAAAATGTAAAACTGGTTTTTGAGAAGGGTGGAGGTTATGTTTCCAAAAATGGGGGTGTTGTTGGCGATATTGTAAAAATCAACAATTTGCCTTATTTTCCCCCAAAAGCACAGGTCAAAAGGCACAAGAAACCTAACAAGAGGGCTCAGGGAGCTAACGCCCAGATAGAGCAGAAAGCTTCTGTGCCAGCCCCCAGGTTGTCCAAACTCAAGGACCCTGGACCTAAAACCAATGAAGCTTTTAAACCAGCTCCTAGGACATCCAAAGCCATTAAGGCTGAGCCCATTAAGGTCACAACTCCTCAGCCAACCCTGAGGAACTCTAAGGTGACCATTAATCCAGTGCCTACTCTCATTACTGAACAGACCAAGGCTTGTAATAGTAAGATACATAAGGTTGACAAAGTATGCATGGGTAAACCTTTACATTTGGATTGTGCTCATATATTACACCGCAGGCTTGGCCATGCCAGCTTCCCGGTTATTAAGAAAATGCAAGATTTTTCTGATGGGCTTAAGATAAAGAATTGTAATACCTATTTGGAATGTGCCATCTGTAAGGCAGCAAAATCTAAAACTGCTGCTATACCTAAGGTCTCTTCCCGTCGTGCAAGGTACCCTTATCAGCTGGTACACATGGATTTGGTTGGTCCTTTTAGACCCTCCCTTGGTAGGGGGCGTTATTTTTTAACGGTAGTAGATGATTACTCTCGTTATGGCCATGTATTTATTTTAAAGGACAAAACTGAAGTCTTTACCAACTTCAAATATCTTTACAACCAGATCCAAACGCAACACAAGGTGTGCATCGCTCAGGTGCAGAGTGATAGGGGGACTGAGTTTACATCCAAGATTTTTGAAAAGTGGATGAAGGAGAGAGGTATCCTCCATTTTAAATCATCCCCTCGAACTCCGTCCGAGAATGGCATTGTAGAAAGGAGAAATGGCGTGCTGCAGAATGTCATGAACTGCCTACTTGCAGATGCTGACATGAGCCAAGTTTTTTGGGCAGAAGCGGTCAAAATGGCTAATTATCTAGTCAACAGGACGTGGAGTAGTGCCATTAACCAAACCCCATACTTCCTGGTCCATGGAAGGAAACCTAGCCTCTCACACCTGAGAATTTTTGGTTCCTATGCCTGGGTCCATATTCCCAAGCACCTCAGAAGAAAGGGGGGCAAGGCATCAAGGAGGCTCAGATTTATAGGTTATGCAACCGGCAGCAAGGCCTCTAGGTTTGTAGACAAAAATAACCTTGTCATTGTCTCTAGATCAGCTTCCTTTGAGGAGGGGTCAAATTGGTCAAAAATTCATTTCAATGAACCCGGTTATTCCCCTATTAGAAGCGACACTGAACAAGCAGCACCACCTGAAGAGGGTGAACCAACAAACTCCAAGCAACTGACCAGCGAAGATCCAGATGGTGATGAATCCCTACCTGACTCTGACGATTCAGACAAGGAATCCCTGGGTGACTTCACACCTCCTGCCTCACCTAAACGACCATATCTTCGCAGCGCCTGGGACAGAGGCCCGACCCATTTTGATTGGAAAGATACCTCCGGCAGCTCCAATTCTGACACCGATGCTCCGGATGACAATGATGATGGTGAGTGGCAATTTCCCAGATGGTCAAAACGCTCCAATAAAGGGGTGCCACCCAAAAGGTTGGACATTGGCTGTGTTGCCTCGGTCAACAGCGTTACCATGGCCCCTAAAACGTACTCAGATGTCCTTCAGCTTCCCGAGGAAGAACAGCGCAGGTGGAGGGTGGCAATGGAGCGGGAAATGGACAGTCTCAAAAAATTGAAAGTCTTCATCCCCATGGAAGTCCCCAAAAAGAGGAAAGCAATTGGCACCCGTTGGGTCTACAAGGTCAAGCCAATGCCCAACAACAAACTCCTCTATAAGGCCCGGCTGGTAGCACAAGGCTACGCACAGCGCTACTTGCAGGACTTTGATGAAACATACTCCCCCACCGTGAGAGCGGAAAGTGTGAGGGCTGCTTTGGTCACCGCAGCAGCACATGGGGAACACATTTTTCAATTTGATGTGCAAACCGCTTATTTACACGCACATCTAAAACAAGAAATTTACGTCAGAGGTGCCCCCGGATTTCAACGGCAGGAAGGCCACACCTGGCTTCTGAAGAAAAGTTTGTACGGCCTCAAGCAATCAGGCAGACTGTGGTACAAATGCCTGACTAAAACTCTCAAATCACTGGGTTTCCATCCATCTCCAGCTGATAAATGTACCTTCACAAGGGATACCAAAGGGGGGCTGGAGAAAGTCCTAGTGTATGTCGATGACCTTTTATATATAGGGCCTGACAAGGGGGGAAGTATTATATTTGCCAGGACCCTACAAAAAAAGTTCACTCTAAAGTCTTTAGGATATGTGGACAAGTACCTAGGCGTACAAATCATCACTACACCAAAAGGTTTTGCTCTCTCCCAAAAGGAAAAGATAGAGGAACTCTTGGTGAAATGTAAAATGGAAGATAGCAAACCAACGGCTATCCCAATGCAGACCGACTATTATGGATTGGCACACAAGGATAGCCCAGAGTTCCAAAATAATACTCTATTTAGGTCAGTGATCGGCTCATTACTAAGGTGACCAGATTTTAACATTGGTAAAGAGGGACATTGTGGGCGTGGCTTATTTTGTGGGCGTGGCTAGCTGGTCATGTGACTGGGTGGCCATGGCTATGTCTATAGGGTAAGGTGAACAGATTTTAACATTGGTAAGAAGGACACCATTGTGGGCGTGGCTTATTGTGTGGGCGTGGCCTGGAGGCCATGTGACTGGGTGGGCGTGGCTACCTGGTCATGTGACCGGGTGGCCATGGCTATGTGTATAGGGACTACTCAGAGGGCTGAAAAGTCATTTCTGACAGGTCCTCACACTTTTGACTGGTCCTCACACTTATGACCATCCTCACATTTATGCCCGTGCAGCATTCTTAACAACCATGTCACTCATTTCACAACTGCTTCTCTTCAACATGGTGACAAGATAGGGCAAAAATGTAAAATGTGAGGACAGTCGTAAGTTCGAGGACTGGTCAAAAGTGTGAGGACCAGTCAAAAATAACTTTTTCAGCCCTCTGAGTAGTCCATATGCACAAAAGGACTAACCAGAGAGCTGAAAAAAGTCATTTCTGACAGGTCCTCGCACTTTTGACTGGTCCTCACACTTATGACCATCCTCACATTTATGCCCATGCAGCATTCTTAACAACCATGTCACTCATTTCACAACTGCTTCTCTTCACCATGATGACAAGATA
Organism: Pantherophis vulpinus; assembly: GCA_037215915.1. NCBI lineage: Eukaryota > Metazoa > Chordata > Lepidosauria > Squamata > Colubridae > Pantherophis > Pantherophis vulpinus. The sequence goes on from JAXLNS010000038.1 coordinate 1,172,775, forward strand.
GGGCAAAAATGTAAAATGTGAGGACAGTCATAAGTTCGAGGACTGGTCAAAAGTGTGAGGACCAGTCAAAAATAACTTTTTCAGCCCTCTGAGTAGTCCATATGCATTAAAGGATTACAGCAATAGAGAGGGATGAAGGAATGGAAATTAGAGTAGGAGTGAGGGTAAGAGAGGGAGGAAGAGAGGAGGAGAAGGAGAAAGAAAGAGGAAGTAGGGAGGAGAAAAAGAGGGTGGGGGGAAGAGAAAGTAAGAAGGAAAGAAAAGAGAGAGGTGGTAGGTTTGAGGAGAAAGATTGCTGTACAATAAAAAAGATGAAAGGGAAGAAAGCCAACCCCAAGCAAATATAAAGATATTAAGATAAAGAATGAATTGTTAAACTTTAAAGAATAAAAGAGAACAAATATGAATAAATAGCAATAATTAGAAACACACATACAAACATACAATGTATTTTCTTTGAACAGAATATTTGGCTGGTTCACAAATTTAAACAGCGTTTAGTCATTTCAATTAAATTTACAATTTCTATATTTCCTTTTTGCCATATTTATTCCTCATCTATTTTTTTAAAAAACCAATATTACCCTTCATCCTCATCTCTAATCTTAATCAAATTCAATTTTTCCCTTCTATTCTATATTATACCCCTTCCCATTGTCATCTATTTTTATATCCATCCTCACATTGTTTAATTATGTAATTATGTAATACAGTTGTTTAATACAAATTCAACATTTTAATATAAATCAATTAGTTATAAAACTCTTTTTTGTATATTAATCAATATGAACATGAATATTCCAATTATTTCCATGCAATCCAATTTATTACAAATCAATTAATTATATTTACCAATAATAATAAACCAAATAATTTCTCCCATATATTCCTCCGAACCACAACTTAACCATTTCTGCTTTCAACACAATATACAATTAATAGTATCTCAATTATTACAATTCCCTAGTTAAATACAGCTTTTTTTCCTTTGTGTTTTAAAATCTTGAACTCTCCTCCTAAATTTCCCATTGTTTGCAGTTTTTCACCTACCTTTTTTGGGGAGGAAAAATAAAAATAAAAATAAATCTCTCTCTGCCTCATTTTGTCACGCTGCACCAAAGACCCTGGTTTCGGTTTCGTTTCTGAAGCTTAGCTAGGGGGAAAAAAAACTGCTTTACACTGATTGCCTGTAGGGCGGCCCTTTGAAGCCCCGGGCAAGAGTTTAAACAGTTTTTTTTTCTTCTAGCCATCAGCTGGGGCTCAAGAAAAATCGGGATAATTTCTCCCATATATTCCTCCAAACCACAACTTAACCATTTCTGCTTTCAACACAGTATACAATTAATAATATCTCAATTATTACAATTCCCTAGTTAAAAAGAGCTTTTTTTTCTTTTGTGTTTTAAAATCTTGAACTCTCCTCTTTTGCCCTAAATAATTTTCCATTGTTTGCACTTACCTTTTTTGGTGAGGAAAAGGAAAATAAATCTGCTGCCTAATTTTCCAACGTTGCAAGCAAACCGCAAAGCCAACAGCCTGTTTTACTTTCAGTTTCATTTTGAGCTTGGTTTGCACAAAGAGGAAAAAAAAACTGAGCAATTTAGCAAGAGCAGAGCCCTGTGCAAATCAGCTGAGAGGGGGAAGCCGAGCTAATTAACGTAGGGCGGCCCTTTGAAGCCCCGCGGCAAGAGTTTAAACAGGTTTTTTCCCTCTAGCCATCAGCGGGGATTCAGGAGGCAGCCGGGAACCAGGAGGCAGAATGAAAAATCGGGACTTTTTTAAAACGCCGCGGGACGCGGGACAAATTGCTCAAAAGCGGGACTGTCCCGCCAAAAGCGGGACGTCTGGTCACCTTACTATTAATGTAAGATTGTTGGGGACAGAAATGTTCTGTATCAATTAATTCTTTGTCCCCGCTGTTCAGTTTAAATGTTTATCCAGAAAATCTGTGAATTTAATGCCAAGTAACTCAGTCCCTTTCTTTGATGGATGCAAACCATCTCTTTTGTACAGTTTTTCTTTTTTCATTTATTTTATAAAAAGTTTTTTTTATTTTTTTAAAACAAACATTACTTCATTATCATTCAGTGTGTCATCTGGGTACAAATTTTGTGTCATCACAATATTTATATTTCTTTGCTTTTACATTTCAATTTAATATAACTCCTGTTAAAACAATTTTCTTCCAGATTTATTTAATTGTGCACCGCTTTTTGTCCATATTCATTTTCTATCCAATAATAAAATTCCCCCCATATGTTGTAATATTCCGATTCTTCCTTCCCTTTAATTGCTAATGTTAATCTATTCATTTCTGCACATTCTAATATTTTCTTAATTACCTCTCCCTCTATAGGGATTTTTTCCGCTTTCCAATTTTGTGCAAATACAATTCTTGCTGCAGTTATTACATGAATAATCAAATATACATTTTCTTTATTAATTTTCTCAGGTAAAATACCCAACAGAAACAGCTCTGGTTTTAAATCAGTATGTTGCTGAGTCATTTTCTCTAACCAAATCTGAATTTTTGCCCAATAATTTCTCTCTTCTGCACATGTCCACCACATATGGTAATACAATCCTGCTGTCTGTTGACATTTCCAACACTTAGTTGGTTTATCTTTTAAAAAATTTGCCAATCTTTCCGGTGACATATGCCATCTATAAAACATTTTATACAAATTCTCTTTGTATGCTGTCGCCATTGTTAATTTATAATTTCTTTCCCATAGTTGCTGCCATTTATCTAGTTCTATTGTGTATCCAAAGTTTTTTGACCATGCTATCATTGTTTCTTTTACTTGTTCTTCTTCTAATTTAATAGAAAGCAACTATACAATTTTTTAATCATTCTCTCATCTGTTCCTGTGAGTATCTCATCCAATTCTGTCATCTCCAAATAAAAACCATATAACTTTGCATCTTTTTCATATCTCGATTGTGTTTGCAATTGTGTGTACCACTCCATATCAATCCCTTGTTCTTCTAATTCTTTTTTCATTTTCAATTCCCCCTTTTCTGATAAAATATCTTTATATCAGGGGTGAAATGCTCCCGGTTCGGACCGGATCGCCCGATCCGGTAGCGATGGAGGTGGGTGGTTCGGAGAACCGGTAGCAAAAATCCCTGCCCCCCCCCCCATGCCCAGCTGAGCCGCACAATCATCAGAGGCTTTTTTTTAACTTTTAAAAGCATTTTTTCTACAACCTCTTCGGCCGAAAAAATGCTTTTAAAAGTAAAAAAAAAAAAAGCCTCTGATGATTGCACGGCTCAGCTGGGCATGGGGGGGGCAGGGATTTTTGCTACCGGTTCTCCGAACCACCCGCCTCCATCACTACCGGATCGGGCGATCCGGTCTGAACCGGGAGCATTTCACCCCTGATATAAAGATATTTTATCAGAAAAGGGTTTTTTTCTTTTAAATGCCTCTGACGATCCAAGCTGAGTTGCCTGATCAGCAGAGGCATTTAAAAGAAAAAAAGTCTCTGCCGATCAGGCAACTCAGCTTGGATCGTCAGAGGCATTTAAAAGAAAAAAAATCTGAGATCGTCAGAGCCTTTGAAAGCATTTTTTACAACTTCTTCGCTGAAGAGGTTGTAGAAAAAATGATTTTAAAAGTAAAAAAAAATTGGCCACGCCCACCCAGTCACATTACCCCCCCACCCCAAGCCACGCCCACAGATCCAGTAGTAACAAATTTTAGATTTCACCACGGCTTTATATATAATAATATTTCCCATGTTAATAATATTTGGATGTAATAATGCTTCCATTGTTGAAAGCCATATTGGTATTTTCAAATAATGTTTTTCTCTAACTTTCTCCCATACTGATAATAAAGCATTTCTTACATAATGTCTTTGAAAATAACTATGTATCTTATTCTTCCCATACCATAAAAAAGCATGCCAACCCAGTTGTAGATCATGACCCTCCAATCTCAATAACCTTGTGTTTCTTAATTCAATCCATTCTTTCATCCATGATAATGTTGCTGCCTGATAATATAATTCCCAATTTGGTAGTCCAAACCTTCCTCTGAATCTTGCATCTTGTAACATTTTTATATTAATTCTCGCTTTTTTCCCTTGCCATATAAATTTCATTATTATTTTATTAAGATTTTCAAAATAGTTTTTTTCTATTTTTATCGGTATTGTTTGAAATAAAAACAACAATCTTGGTAATACATTCATCATAATTGTTGCTATTCTTCCCATTAATGATAATTGTAGATTCCTCCATCTCTCCAAATCTGTCTCAATTTGTCTTTTCAATTTATAGTAATTATCCTCCTTAATCGTAATACACCTTAACTGAATTCCTAAGTATCTTACTTTTTTAGTAATCTGAATATCCAATTTCTCCATTAACTCCTTTTTCTGTTTCTCTGTGATATTTTTCAGCAATATTTTCATTTTTTCTTCATTGATTTTCAACCCTGCCACTTCTCCATATTCTTCTATTTGTTCTATTAATTTTGGCCCAACTGCTTGCGGCTCTTCTAAAATAAAGACTAAATCATCTGCAAATGCCTGTAGTTCATATTCTTCTTTTTTAATTCTAATACCTTTTATCTCTTCATTTTGTCTTATATTTCTATTTAATACCTCTAATGTCAACACAAATAATAATGGCGATAGAGGACAACCCTGCCTTGTGCCTTTCATAATATTAGCCTTCTCTGTCCATTTACCATCACTTTTGCTGATTGTTTATAATAAATTTTTTAATCATATTTATAAATACCACCCCCAAATCCATAGTCCGTAGTTGTTTTATCATAAATTGCCAATTCACGCTGTCAAACGCCTTCTGTGCATCAAGAAACATCAACGCCATTTGTTTTTCTGGATGTGCTTCATAATATTCCAAAGTATTCAGAATTATTCTCATATTGTCTCTAATCTGTCTCTTGGGTAGGAAACCATTTTGGTCCGTGTGTATAAATTCATTTAACAATCTCTTTAATCTATCAGCTATTATTGATGCAAATATCTTATAATCTGCATTTAACAGGGAAATCGGTCTATAGTTCTTTATTTGTTGCAGGTCTGTATCTTCTTTTGCTATAAGAGTAATATATGCCTCCATCCACGAGTTTGGTATCTTCCACAAATTTGATATCTATCGCTTCTACCAGGAGTTCATTAAATACTTCCAGCATTGTGTTGCTTATCACATCGTGTAATGTTTTATATAGCTCTGCTGGCAATCCATCTGGGCCTGGTGTTTTGCCATTCTTTTGTTTTTTAATCCCCTCTGTTAGTTCCATCATCGTTATTGTTGAGGGTAAAACTGCCCTCTGCAAAGTAGTGCAACGGACCAACTCAAACAACTTCTTCAAACAATGACGGTTTAACACAAAACATAGTTTGCTTACAATTCCAGTTCTCTTCAAACACAGACACAGTTCCTTCAAGCAGTTCAACCTTCAATAACAGGAGCAGGAGTGAGAGCAGAAGCAGAAGTGAACGAACTTCCTGCCTTCCTTTATATGTCTGCTTAGCACAGCCAATTAGTCATCTTTGTAGCAGTTAAAGTTACAGAACATAGTTTTCTATATATTATCTACCCAACTGTAGGATAAGCATCCAACATTCTCCCCTTTGGGTAGCCTAATATATTTACAATCTTAAACCATACTGTTCACATGTATCTATATGTTTCCTACTTCCCTGTGCTTTTGTGAAATGATCAGCCACATTGTTTTCTGATGCACAATATACAAGTTCTATTATCTTGTTCATTATACATTCTCTTACATTGAGATATCGAAGATCTGTATGTTTTGTCTTTACAGCTATATTTGTTGCCATTTTTATCGCTGCCTGATTATCTTCGTATACTATTATAGGATCTTGTATATCTATTCCTAAATCTAGCATCAGCTGCTTAATACTGATCAAATCTGTACATAACAAAGATAAACAAGAAAACTCTGCTTCCATTGTAGACATACTTAAATGCTTCTGTCTTATTGAATGCCACCATATCAAAGATTTTCCCAGAAATACAGCGATTCCTGAGGTTGATTTTCTTGTATTCACATCTGTTGCGAAACTAGCATCTGCATAAGCGGTTACATGCAATTCTTCTGATGGTTGCAGATACAACGCATGATGCATGGTATATTTCAGATATCTAAGAATACCAAGAGCCTTGGTAGTACAGTGGTTTAAAGCACCCTGTTATTAACACAGCTGCCTGCAATTACTGCAGGTTCGAATCTTACCAGGCTCAAGGTTGACTCAGCCTTCCATCCTTTCTAAGGTAGGTTAAATGAGGACCCAGTTTGTGGGGGCAATAAGCTGACTTTGTATAAAAATATACAAAAGTATGAAGGCTATAGCTTAATGCATTGTAAGTCGCCCTGAGTCTCCGGAGAAGGGCGGCATATAAATCAAATTAAAAAAAAAATACGTTTTGCTCCTTGCCAGTGTCTTTCTGTAGGTTCCTTGTTGAATCTAGCTAATTGGTTCACACTATAAGAAATATCGGGTCTAGACCAATTGCTTATGTATGATAAACTGCCAATCAACGATTGGTATATCCCTTTATCAAACAATGGACTTTGCACATCAGTGTTACAATAATCCTGAACCATAGGTGTCTTTGATGGTTTACACAATTCCATTCTGAACTGTTTTAATAGATTATTAATTTTATCAGTTTGGGATAATTTATATCCTCCCCTAGTTTTTTCGATCCTTACACCTAGGTATTGTTGTATCTCCCCTAGATTTTTAATCCTGACATGAGCTTTTAATTCATCAATAATCCTGTTGGCCTCTTGCTCATTCTTCGTAATCAGAGCTATATCGTCCGTAAAAAGAAGTAATAATGATACTACACCATCTCTTTCCATTTTAAATAAACATGGATCTGCTAATCCTGCTTTAAATCCAATATTTTTCAATGTTTTTACAATGCACTGGTTCCATTCATAACCTGACTGTTTTAACCCATACAGACTTTTCTTTAATAACCAACAGTCAGCCTTCCCATTTTCCTCAAATCCTGAGGGTTTCTTTAAATAAATTTCATGCTGTAATGGCGCATGCAGATATGCGGTTTCTACATCTAAATGGGTAACTGTATATTTATTTCTAGCTGCCCATACCAACGCTGCTCTTAATGTAATGGCTTTTAGGCTTGGAGCGAATACTTCATCGTAGTCATTATGAGACTGATTAAATCCTTGAGCTACTAGCCTAGCTTTATATATTGGTATCCCATCTATCCCAGTCTTTAATTTATATACCCACTTACTACCTAGTATAGTTTTCCCTTTTGGAATTGTTACAGACTCATACACTTTCAAATTCTGCAAAGATTGTAGTTCTTTAGTCATTGCACCTCTCCACACTTTCTGGTCTTCAGGTGGAAACGTGGTCAACTCATTAAATGTAGTAGGGACTTTATTTACTTGATAGACTGTAGTTGCCTGATACCTATCAGGTGGTCTTGTTACTCTACTCGACCTTCTTGGGAGTTCAGGACTTACAGATTGCCTCTCCACCTTTACCTCTCCCTGTACTATGTCTTTCTCTACCTCTTCGCTCTGGATATCTGGCATTTCATTGGTAGCTTCAGTCTGAGTTTCAATGATAACCTCATTTTCAGTACCTAATTTATTCCACCCTACATGCTCCATAAACCTGGCATTTGCACTGTTAACTACCGTTGCTGTTCCTTTTACCCAAAATCTGTAGGACCTGTGGTTTGAATTATAACCAACAAATATTAATTGTTGTGCCCTACTCTGGCCCTTATGCCTTAACTGCGCTGGAGTATGTACCCATGCAGGTGATCCAAATGTGTGTAGGTAGCTCAAATCTGGCTTCCTTCCATGCCATACGGTATATGGAATTTTGTTAGTGGTTGTATTTATGGTGTTGTTTAAGAGTGTATTTGCACACATAATGGCTTCTCCCCATAAATTAGCCGGTAAACCTGCATCAGCTAACATTGATCTCATCATTGCTTGTAGAGTTTGTCCTCTCCTTTCAACATACGAGTTATGCTGTGGTCGATATGGAGCTGAACATTTGTGCTTTATACCAGCATTATCTAACATTGATTTAAACCTTGTGTTGACAAACTCAGTACCATTGTCAATTACAATGGTAACTATTTTTTGATTTGTTTTTCTCTCCACGAACTTAATCCATTGAGCAAAATACCGAAAAGTATCTACCTTAGACTTCAATAGGTAGCAAAAACCATACCTGGAATAATGGTCAACTATACTGAGAACATAGCAAGCACCCCCTAAACTAGCCTTCATTGGCCCTATTAAATCAGCAAATACCACTTCCAGTGGTCTCTTTGTTTTAAACCTGTCAAACCTATTAGCAGGGATTGTTCTACTTTTCTGCTGATTACAAATATTGCAATTTAAATACTGGTTACATGGTTTCAGCTGCAACCCATCAACTAATTTTACAGTTTTCTGTAACATCTTAAAACTGATATGCCCCATACGTCTGTGAAGCAAGTGAACACATTCATCATGTGGTTTGACATTTGAGTATACAACATTTGTAACATGGTTACTAGATAATACATATAAACTATCTTTCAGTTTTCCAATAATCTTGGTTTCACCTTTTTCAATTAAACAATCATTGGTTCTAAACGTTACTGTATATCCTAGCTTAACCAATACTCTAACCGAAATCAAATTAAAGTTTAGATTTGGAACATATAACATATGCATTTTTTCTTTTACATATGGACATATTGCCATTCCCTCACCACATGCCTTTAGCTTCCACCCATTTGCTAAAGAAACCTAAAGAAACTAGGCAACATTTTCACAAAATAGTTTTGTGTTCTGACAATGCATAGCGACACCCCGCTATCAATAACCCACGAATCGTGGTTAACCGGTTTCTTATCAGACATAGCTACATTACATTGTTTTTTATCTTTAACCATGTTTTTTTGTTTCAGCCTTCTGCAAAACTTGGCTATATGACCCTTCTTGCCACAATTAAAACAATGTTTTACAGCATATACATGGTTATTTGCCTTTACATTTACATTAATCAACTCAGGTTCTTCCCTTAGTTGTTTTCTTTCTCCTCTCCTTCTGGCCTCTTCTAGTAGTCGTGAGGTTACATTGGCCAAAGTTAGTTCCTGCTGTGTGAGAACTTCAAATGATGTTACTACGTCGTCGTAGCTCTCATCTAGTGATGATAACAGTATATAAACCTGTTGTTGCTCAGAAAAAAACACCTCCTTCTGATGTAGCTCTTGAAAAATGCTTTTTATGCAATTCAGGTGTGTTAACATGTTACCACCCTTAAGGAGTCTTGTGCGAAACAACTTTCGTGTAATGTTAATTTGCGCCCCTACAGTGTCACGAACATAAAGATGTTTCAAATTTCCCCAGCATTTTGCAGCAGACTGTTCACCCTCGATATGAACAAGCTGGGTATCATCTAGAGACAAACCAATAATACACAATGCACTCTCATTCTTCCTCTGGAACTCGGCTATCTTCCTGGCATCCTCGGCATCGTCAGCATTCCAGGAGGTCACATCTGCTGGATTCTGCACTACATCCCATAGCCCTTCTTTGCGCAACAGGAGACTGCACTTGGTGGACCAGGATTTGTAGTTGGTGCCATCCAGCCGGGTAACCAGCGATAAGTTGGGAGCTTGACCTTGTGCCATCCTCACCAGGATATTTAAATACGTATCAGAATGTCTGGAGCAATAATGTGTGTCGCAACTCTCTTATTGCTGTAACTGGTACACACACACTCTGGCACTGGGCCCATAACCAGTGTTGAGGGTAAAACTGCCCTCTGCAAAGTAGTGCAACGGACCAGATAGCGAATAGATACGTTGCTTAGCAAAACACACAGATAGTCACAGACTCTGAACATTTAAAGAAAAATAAACAGTCTTTACTTGTAGTAAAAAACGAACTTGGCTTCTCAAAACAACTTCTTCAAACAATGACGGTTTAACACAAAACATAGTTTGCTTACAATTCCAGTTCTCTTCAAACACAGACACAGTTCCTTCAAGCAGTTCAACCTTCAATAACAGGAGCAGGAGCAGGAGTGAGAGCAGAAGCAGAAGTGAACGAACTTCCTGCCTTCCTTTATATGTCTGCTTAGCACAGCCAATTAGTCATCTTTGTAGCAGTTAAAGTTACAGAACATAGTTTTCTATATATTATCTACCCAACTGTAGGATAAGTATCCAAAAGTTATTCTTTCTAATGCCTTTTTATAATCTTCTGGTATTTTGGGTAATTCAGATTTTTCTAGGTATTGTGTCAGCATTCCAGAAAAAACCCCCAATTCCAAGTAAAAACTGAAGCAAGCATTTTTCAAAGTTCTATTTACTAGACTAGGTAAACTGGCACATCTGGGTAAACCCGAATCTGAGAGGTCCAGGTTTTCCCTCAGTAAATCAAAACCCCCCAAACCATCCCCTCACTCCTCAGTCAATCACATCCGTCCCATCTCGAGACATCACTCCACCAGTCCTTCTCCAGATGCAGGATCGGCCTGACCTTGACCGACAGGAAGAATGCTATTATGTCTAAAGACAACCCCTCTACTAAATCCCCCCTCCTACTTTCCCACACATGAAAAGATGGCAGCATGGAAGTTTCCAGCCTAATATGGCTTCCAAAGCTGACAGGCGTCCCCCCCCCCCTTGCAGAAAAAAACACACCCTGAGAAATAAGACAAAACACAAAAGAAGGGGTTAACGTCTTGTACATAACCTCTTAACCCCCTCTCCCCCCTCCAGGAGGACCCTTTGGTTTCTCAGGGAATTTATCATGAAATTGCTTTACTATTCACATCCCAACTTTTCACCCAAGTAGCTTCAGACAACAGGTACCCTTTTCAGTGTACCAAATACTGTAACTGACCCCTGTATAGTCTAGAGCAGTGGTTCTCAACTTGGGGGTCGCGACCCCTTTGGGGGCCGAACGGCCATTTCACAGGGGTCGCCAAAGCCCTCTCTCGCCCCCCCCCCATGCCTTCACTCACCCTCACTCTCTGCTCTGTTGGATCGCCGGCCGTTCAGTTACCCTGCCCACTCCCAATCTACTGCTGCCTCCTGAGTCCCAGCTGATGGCTAGAGGAAAAAAAACTGTTTAAATTCTTGCCGCGGGGCTTCAAAGGGCAGCCCTATAGCCAGTGGTGGGATTCTGCTGGTTCCGCCCTGCCCCTTGCCATTGCCAATAAATAGTGGTGGGCGAGGGGTGGGCAAGCCAACAATATAACAAATGGTTCGGTGTTTTTTTGTAATTTTATTGGCCCATGGAGCTTCAGCATAGGCTAATTAGCCCTTGATTAATCGGCTCCCGACTCTCAGCTGATTTGCTCTCAGCTGTTTTGCTCAGGGCTCTGCTGCTTGCTGGAGCAGATTTTTTCCCCCCTAGCTATGCTGAAAAACGAAACTGAAAGTAAAGCAGGCTGTTGGCTTTGCTGTTGCTGCAATGTTGGAAAATTAGGCAGGCAGATTTCTTTTCTTTTTCCTCACCAAAAAAGGTAGGTGCAAACAATGGGAAATTTAGGGAAAAAGAGGAGAGTTCAAGATTTTAAAACACAAAAGAAAAAAAGCTCTATTTAACTAGGGAATTGTAATAATTGAGATACTATTAATTGTATATTGTGTTGAAAGCAGAAATGGTTAAGTTGTGGTTTGGAGGAATATATGGGGGAAATTATTTGGTTTATTATTATTGGTAAATATAATTAATTGATTTATAAGAAATTGGATTGCATGGAAATAATTGGAATATTCATGTTCATATTGATTAATATACAAAAAAGGTAGTTATATAACTAATTGATTTATATTAAAATGTTGAATTTATATTAAACAACTGTAATATTACATAATTAACCAATGTGAGGATGGATATAAAAATAGATGACAATGGGAAGGGGTATAATATAGAATAGAAGGGAAAATTGAATTTGATTAAGATTAGAGATGAGGATGAAGGGTAATATTGGTTTTTTACAAAAATAGATGAGGAATAAATATGGCAAAAAGGAAATATAGAAATTGTAAATTTAATTGAAATGACTAAACACTGTTTAAATTTGTGAACCGGCCAAATACTCTGTTCAAAGAAAATACATTGTATGTTTGTATGTGTGTTTCTAATTATTGTTATTTATTCATATTTGTTCTCTTTTATTCTTTAAAGTTTAACAATTCATTCTTTATCTTAATATCTTTATATTTGTTTGGGGTTGGCTTTCTTCCCTTTCATCTTTTTTATTGTACAGCAATCTTTCTCCTCAAACCTACCACCTCTCTCTTTTCTTTCCTTCTTACTTTCTCTTCCTCCCCCTCTTCTTCTCCTCCCTACTTCCTCTTCCTTTCTCCTTCTCCTCCTCTCTTCCTCCCTCTCTTACCCTCACTCCTACTCTAATTTCCCTTCCCTTCCTTCATCCCTCTCTATTGCTGTATCCTTTTATGCATATAGACTACTCAGAGGGCTGAAAAAGTTATTTCTGACTGGTCCTCGCACTTTTGACCAGTCCTCGAACTTACGACTGTCCTCACATTTTACGTTTTTGCCCTATCTTGTCACCATGGTGAAGAGAAGCAGTTGTGAAATGAGTGACACGGTTGTTAAGAATGCTACAATGGGCATAAATGATGACCAGTCATAAGTGCGAAGACCGGTCAAAAGTGCAAGGACCTGTCAGAAATCACTTTTTTCAGCCCTCTGGGTAGTCCTTTTGTGCACATGGACTACTCAGAGGGCTGAAAAAGTTATTTTTGACTGGTCCTCGCACTTTTGACCAGATCTCGAATTTACGACTATCCTCACATTTTACGTTTTTTGCCCTATCTTATCACCATGGTGAAAAGAAGCAGTTGTGAAATGAGTGACATGGTTGTTAAGAATGCTGCACGGGCATAAATGTGAGGATGGTCATAAGTGTGAGGACCAGTCAAAAGTGCGAGGACCTGTCAGAAATGACTTTTTTCAGCCCTCTGAGTAGTCCCTATACACATAGCCATGGCCACCCGGTCACATGACCAGCTAGCCACGCCCACCCAGTCACATGACCTCCAAGCCACGCCCACAAAATAAGCCACGCCCACAGAACCAGTAGTAAAAAAATTTAGAACCCACCCCTGGTTGGGGGTCACCACAACATGAGGAACTGTATTAAAGGGTCGCGGCATTAGGAAGTTTGAGAACCACTGGTCTAGAGTCAAGGATCTTCTTAACTTCATAATGAGTCTCCCTTTGTACTACCAAAGGAGGGGGGGGAGCAGCTGGTAAGGGCCTTAAGTTAGATCCTCTTGCTGGTTTCAATAAGCTACTGTGAAAAACTGGGTGCACTTTTCCTAATATGCGAGGGAGGCTAAGTTGGACAGTCACTGGGTTAATCACTTTCACTATAGGGAAGGGACCTATGAATTTGGGTCCAAACATCTTGCTAGGTAACCTCAAGCTTTAGGTATTTGGTTGACAAATGCACCTTATCTCATATTCGGAAAGGTGGTTGGAGAGACTGGCATTTGTAGGCCTGGGCCTTATATTTTTCCGCTGATTCAGCTAAAGCTTTCTTAGTATTCTCCCAACCCTTTTTTAATGAGGTCATCCATTCTGTTAGGGACATGGAAGTGGGTGGCTTGCTAGGCAACTCAGGCATTGGCACAAAATCCATGCCTGTAGTTATTTGAAAAGGAGTCAACCCTGTACTGCTGTGTACTGCAGGGGTGGGTTCTAAAAATTTTTACTACTGGTTCTGTGGGTGTGACTTATTTTGTGGGTGCGGCTTGATGGTCATGTGTCTGGGTGGGTGTGGCCAACTCAATGTCACTCATGTCAAGGGGTGCCTCGCCTGGCCCCTCCCTTTCCAGCCATTCCTTGTCACACCCAACCTCAACGTATCTATAGTTCTGTAAAAATGTTGTTCACCTTTTTTCAACTTTATTATCTACATACTATAGCTGTACTTTCATGGACCACTGAAAGGAGGAAATGGCTCACATGCTTTGCCCAAGAGTGTGATAGGCAACAGGCTTTTAAGGGGCTGCCAGAAAGAAGGGGGGGCAATGTATTTTCCAAAGTACCAGAAGGCAAAAAAAGAAGCAATGGATGGAAACTGAACAAAGAAAGAAGCAACCTAAAACTTTCTGACAGTGAGAACCAATATAGGTGCAGAAATATTTCAGTCATAATTTCACATATAAAATAGCCATTCGTGTAATACAACCTGCATATTGTTCAAAACAGTCATTAGTATTATGCAGTGGTAAAATGTAAAATTTGTTACTACCGGTTCTGTGGGCGTGGCTTGGGGGGGGTGTAATGTGACTGGGTGGGCGTGGCCAACTTTTTTTATTTTTACTTTTAAAAGCATTTTTTCTACAACCTCTTTGGCCGAAGAGGTTGTAGAAAAAAATGCTTTTAAAAGGCTCTGACAATCCCAGCTGAGCCGCATGATCATCAGAGGCCTTTTTTTACTTTTAAAAGCACTTTTTTGGCGAAAAAATGCTTTTAAAAATAAAATTTTAAAAAAAGCCTCTGATGATCACGTAGCTCAGCTGGGCATGGGGGGGAGCAGGGATTTTTGCTACCGGTTCTCCGACCCACCCACTGTCATCGCTACTGGATCGGGCGATCTGGTCCGAACCAGGAGCATTTCACCCCTGGTATTATGGCTGATGTTTGACAGGAACCCTAAAAGTCAAAAACCACAAGAGTGCTTCTTTCTCTGTATGTATACTGAAAAGTTGAGGGGACCCAAGGAAGCAGCAACCGACCCGGACTAAGATGCCCCCTGGCCGGGACTAAGATGCCCCCCACTTCAACCCCCCACTATCCCATGCTGCCTTCTTTTTCTCTCCCTGCTCCTGCTCTTCTCTCTCCTGGGAAGAAGGGGACTAACCTTAAAAAAAAAAAAAAGCTCTGCTGCTGAGCAGAGAAAGCAGTAGCTGGGAAAGATGTTGCTACAGAGTTAAAACAACGAAAAAATTGCCCTTCCCCTGTTCCTACCCTCCCTCTTTTTTTCCCCACCAGTTTCTTTTAGCTTTGGCTCCGGTGCCAAAAGAGAGAATTCTCTTTTGTTTGTGAAGTCCTCCTCCTTTTTTTCCTGCCCAGCTGGAGAAAGACAGGAGAGGGCTGCTGCTGCCCCTATCAGTCCTAGCGCAGCGGCTGCATGCAACGCCGGCAGCTTCGGGAGGCGCTGGCCGGCAGGGAGAAGGGAGGCAGCACAGCAACCTTTGTAGCCACACAGCTGCAAAGCTTGCCGAGCTCCCCCCACCATCCCCTGCCCCACCTGCCACCTCAAATTGCACCCTACTGCGAGACGCGCATTTTACCAGAGAGTGGCAGCTCCGGGTCGTCTCTAAGACGTTGTGTGCAGGGAGTGCGAGGCAACTAACTTCTCGCACTCAGGAGAAGTTTTTCTTTACTTTGCAAGGTTTTTCCCTGCACACAACGGCTGAGAGACGACCTGGAGATGCCAGTCTGCGCTCTGCCAAGCGAGCAGCAGAGCGAGTAAGCCAACAATCTCCCAGCTTCCTGTAATCTGCAGTTTACTCGTGAGCACCATGCTCACGAGTAAACTGAAGATTAGAGGCAGGCAGCAGATCACAGGCAGTGAAAGAAATCACCGCCTCCTGCCTCCATGCATCGAGGAGGCCGAGCAGCAGCTGGAAGAGCACGGGATGGGAGGCGTAGGAAGTGGCTGCCAGCGATGCCCTCAGGTGAAGATGTTGTGGGCGGGGCGGCTCGACCCCCCCTTAGGAGCCTCAGTTTACTTGTGAGCACCATTGGCCTTTCTCCCTGCCTCTCCCGGCCAATGTTGCTCATGAGTAAACTGCAGCTAGGATCTCCCGCGTGCTTCCCTTGCAGGCCAGGCCAGCTGGGGGAAATGCACGGGAAGAGCTCCGGTGCCGTGATCTCCTGTGCGCTCCCCTCCCTCCCCACGTGCATCGGTCCACCACCCACTGCTGGTATCACCCCTCCACCAGCTGTCCCTCCCCCGCCCACCCGTGCCCTTCGGCTTTACCTTTGCCAGCAGCTGTGAGCAGAAGTACGGGGCTAGATTCTGCAAGTAGTGGCTGGGCGGGGCGGGTGAGCATCGGGTGAGCGGGGTGAGCGAGTGGGGAGCGGTTCAGGGGCGTGGCTAGTGAAAGGTCACTAATAGTTCGGGGAAGCACATCAAATTTCCGCTAACGGTTCTTCTGAACTGGTCCGAACCGGTAGCAACCCACGTCTGAATCCATTCTTTCATCCATGTTAATACTGCGGCCTGGTAATACAATTCCCAATTTGGTAATCCAAAACCTCCTCTACTTCTTGAATCCTGCAACATTTTTAAGCTAATTCTTGCTTTTTTCCCTTGCCAGATATATTTTAATATTGTTTTGTTGAGTGCTGCAAAGTATTTTTTTTCCAATTTTATCAGAATTGTTTGAAATAAGTATAATAATCTTGGCAATATATTCATTTTAATTGTAGCTATTCTTCCTATCAACGATAATTGCAGTTTTCCATTTTTCCAGATCTATTTTAATTTGTTGCAACAGTTTGTAATAATTATCTTCCTTAATCTTTACACATCTCGCTGCCAGCTGAACCCCTAAATACTTTACTCTCTTGGTAATCTGAATATCTATTCTCTTCATTAATTCTTTTTTCTGTTTATCTGTAAGATTTTTCACTAAAATCTTAGTTTTCTCTTTGTTTATTTTCAGTCCTGCCACTTTGCCATATTCTCCTATTTTTTTTATTAGTTTAGGTCCTGTTTCTTGTGGATCTTCCAAAATAAAAACTAAATAGTCTGCAAATGCCTGTAGTTTATATTTTTCCTTTTTTATTTCCATGCGTTTTATCTCTGTATCTTGTCTAATATTTCTATTTAATACTTCCAATGTCAATACAAATAATAGGGGAGACAAGGGGCATCCTTGTCTTGTACCATTCTTAATGCTAACCTTCTCAGTCATATCTCCATTTACCATCACCTTTGCAGTTTGTTCATATTGCCTTAATCATATTAATAAATCTCTCCCCAAAGTCCATATCTTTTAGCTGTGCTAGCATAAATTACCAGTTCACATTATCAAATGCTTTCTGTGCATCTAGAAAGATCAACGCCATTTGCTTCTCTGGATGTGCTTCATAGTACTCCAATGTATTTAAAATTATTCTAATATTGTCTTTAATTTGTCTCTTAGGTAAAAAACCATTTTGATCTGGATGTATAAATTGATTTAAAAATCTTTTTAGTCTTTCTGCAATTATTGAATTTTTCTGCAAATATTTTATCATCAGCATTCAGTAAGGATATCGGTCTATAGTTTTTTATCCATTGTAGGTCGGCATCTTCTTTTGGTATGAGAGTAATATACACTTCCATCCATGAATTTGGTATTTTCGTTTCTAACAATTTTCACTTCTTTACTCCAGCTAGTAAAGCATTTAGTGAATGAGAGGAAAGTTTTCTCTACTAAGCAAACCAGCTATCCATGGCTGCGACAATGCCCAGACAACCTAAGATAAAAGACTTTTTTCAGATAACAGACACTGCAAGTAAGTCTCCTTTTCTCTTTTCTTCCCCCTTGCGACCCCGGCAAACAAATTTAGCCCCCTTCTGGATTGGGAAGAGAACGACTGCTCATTTATGGAGGAGGGAGTTGCAATTCCAGTAAGAGTTGGAGGGGAGAACAAGAATAATAATACTAGGAACCACTAGGTGAAGAGGATGCGGTGGAGAGGCTGGTCTTGCAGAGGCACAGGATTTTACTCCAGGTTGCTAACACCCCTCTGAATAGGGGCAGGTGGCACAACAGGAGAGTGGTTTTGATCTTTCTATCCCAACTCTTACACTGTAGGGTATATTCTGATGAGCTAATAGAGATTTATTGGCTCCCTGACAGACAAGGCTGCAAAAGAATATTGATAACCTTTGGGCAGATTGTACTACCATCAATGTTACTCAGGCTTGAGACCTCACTAAAGAAACTGTATTTGGCCAAGACGGGTATTTCACACCACCCAAATTCAGTCCCTGTTAAAGTCTGGGCAGAGAGCCAAGACAGTGAGGGAAGTCGATACTAATCTTAGACATGCCAAAATACCAACAGCCAAACAAACAAGCCCTGAACTAACAAGGTTAGGAAAAGATAAGGACAATAAAAAAGAATTTCTAAAGCTACACAATGGAAAGCTTCAGTTTATTGATGATGAAGAGGAACTGATCCACCAGTTTGCTACCCTCTGCCCAGGAGACCAAAAGATGATACTGGAGAAGATTGAAGTAGTTGGTCAAATGTTGAGGTCATCAGCTGGTGCAACAGAAAGCTTGAATGTTTTGCTTCCTTCTGGCAGCTCCTCCATGGAATTGCTATCAAGTCTGGCTTCTGAAAGCACTCAAGCCCCAATAAATAAAAAGAGAAGGCATACTAGTCCAAAAGAAAAAGAGGAGAAAAGGGAAATCCATCAGGACTTGGTAGTGCATGTCCAAATTGACCATCCAGTAGAACAATTAGACAAGGAGAGGGAAAGCCGGAGTACCTGCCCATCTGAAAAAAAATCATTCTTGGAGCAAGGACAGAGGCTCACTGGCAATCAAGATAAAGAGGAGCAACAACAAGTTCT
Organism: Pantherophis vulpinus; assembly: GCA_037215915.1. Lineage (NCBI taxonomy): Eukaryota > Metazoa > Chordata > Lepidosauria > Squamata > Colubridae > Pantherophis > Pantherophis vulpinus. Next base: position 1,191,403 of record JAXLNS010000038.1, read on the forward strand.
GCAACCCACGAGGAGAAATATCGAACCTCACAATAACTGTGTTTATATGGGAAGCATAGTTGATATCGACCTGGCTCCAATGTCAAGTTGACATCCGGCATTTTTGCCATCTAGCCAACCAACCAAGCCAGACCACCTTGCCTCCTGGAACCCCATACAGATGCTGACCTGGAACGTAGCTGGCTGGAAAGGGATGGTTGATAGTGGACTAATGAGCTTTCTCCCTAGATTTGATGTAATAGCTATTCAAGAAACCTGGTTAACCGAAGTGGACAAACCAATACAACTGCCAGGCTTTCAGGAATGGGCCTCCCCAGCCCAAAAAACCAAAAACAAAGGGAGACCTTCTGGTGGGCTATGCATTCTTATAAAGCAAGATTTGCAATGGCAGGGGGAGAAACTATACAACGAAGACAAGTATTTGTACTTCCTAGCTGTTAAATTTGGATATGAAGAGTTCAAGTTAATACTGGTAAATTTATATATCCCTCCAAACACATCCTGGTATTATAACTCTGAATACTGGATGGGCTTGGAAGTTATCCTAGATGATATATCTGTATTGTACCCTCAGTCCATAGTGGTATTACTAGGAGATTTGAATGCTAGGTTGGGTCCCTCTTTGTATGAGCTCACCCAGAAGAAGGGAGTCCCAGAGGTGTTTTTTGATAACCATCCTCAGTGGCTCTCGAGAGACTGGAAAAGTAATGCTGGTGGCCTGCTCCTAGTTTCCTTCATTTTTAAGGGTAATCTCCAAATTCTGGGAGGTAAGGATAAGAATTACACGTATCCTTACACATACCACTCGGCCAATTCAAGCAGTGTACTGGATCTCTTTTGTGTGTCTAGAGATAAAGTCAGTGGTGGGATTCTACTGGTTTGCACCGGTTCAGTAGAACCGGTTGTTAAGTAGTTAAGTAGTTAAGCAGTTCGGAGAACCGGTTGTTAAAAGAAATCTCCTCGTTTTTTTCCACTTTACAAGGTTAATCCTGTAAGGAATTACAATATTCGGTGTTGTTTCCTAGCCTGATCTTTATTGCCCTGCTTACAGAAACTGCCTCTCCAGCAGTATGCCTAGACTTACTGTCGCTTCCTGTTCCGGAGCTTCTTGGAGATTTTATTTTGCTTGACTTTCTTAAAGGGGAAGGGTTGTTTTAAGCTTTTTACACTGCTGTTGGGAGGAAATACTCCCCTGTTGGAGTTCTTCCAGCCGGGATGCAATGATCAGCACTTTGAAGAAATAATTGAATAACAGAGCAGAAGCTTTTAATGACAAGGAACCAAGATGAGTGACATTCAGCAAGGCTTCTTGGCTAGCTAGAAAGATTGACATTCAAACGTGAGTTTACATACCCTTTCTGACTCTTGGTCTAAAACTGGTTTTTGGTGAAGTTTAATTCTGTGCTTGGTGATGTTTAATCCTGTGTTTAGTGATGAGATAATTTTCCCTATTCAGCTTTGTTTGGAAGGAAAAATGTTAATCTCTGTTCCTGAAAAGAAGCAGCTTTGGAAATCTGACTAGTTCCTGTGTCTATTTGTTCTGGTAATTGGTTTAACAAGCAACAGATACTCTGCTCCTTTGCTTCATTCTGGAGAGCTTAAATGACCTCTCTGCTAAAGGGTTTCACTTTATGAGCAAGAGTTGGCTGCTGATAGTTATCATTGCATTTTAACTTTTTTAATTCCTCAAGGTGCTCTGGCACCCTGCCTGATTTGTAACTCCAGATTGCAGGTATTTCTAATCTAATGATTGGTATTTAGGGATTGGTATTCTTTGCTTTGCAAGCAAAGAAGCTTTTTGTATTTTTGTACAGGTAATCCTTGATTTACAACAGTTACAATGGCACTGGAAAAAGTGACTTATGACCGTTTTTCACACTTATGACCATTGCAGCAAACTGTCATTAGGGCAAAGAAGCGATGCCACATGACCACCTGGCCACGGCCACCCGGTCACATGAAGCACCGCAGTTGTGAAATGAGTGACACGGTTGTTAAGAATGCTGCAATGGGCATAAATGATGACCAGTCAGAAGTGCGAGGACCGGTCAAAAGTGTGAGGACCTGTCAGAAATCACTTTTTCAGCCCTCTGGGTAGTCCTTTTGTGCATATGGACTACTCAGAGGGCTGAAAAATTTATTTTTGACCGGTACTCCCACTTTTGACCGGTACCCGCACTTACAACTGTCCTCACATTTTACGTTTTTCGCCCTATCTTGTCACCATGGTGAAGAGAAGCAGTTGTGAAATGAGTGACATGGTTGTTAAGAATGCTGCAATGGGCATAAATGTGAGGATAGTCATAAGTGTGAGGACCAGTCAAAAGTGCGAGAACTGGTCAGAAATGACTTTTTTCAACCCTCTGAGTAGTCCCTATACACATAGCCATGGCCACCCGGTCACATGATCAGCTAGCCACGCCCACCCAGTCACATGACCACCAAGCCATGCCCACCCAGTCACATGACTACCAAGCCATGACCACCCAAATAAGCCATGCCCACAGAACCGGTTGTTAAAAAAATTGAATTCCACCACTGGATAAAGTCGACCTCTTTTCGGAGGTCACAGTACACCTTAGCGACAATAGCGATCATCAGCCTCTAAGCATGACATTGCGAAGCCGCTCAGAGAGTGGCTCTGCTACTCTCTTCCTCTTTCTTTCTCCTTTTATACAGTATACTCCGGTTCAGATTTTATAAAAATAGAATAAAAAAGACAGATCTGTGTACATCCAAATGTAGTATCCAAAGCTTCTGAATTATTCAATATTGTATTTGAGGTGCCCAGTCCAGCTTTTTAATTGCAAAGTATTTTCACTTTATTTTCTAAAAAGTTCTCTAGCTTAACTTCCTGTTTTAAAATGGCTCTTTGGCTTTCCTTGCCGCTTTTCACAGGAGGTGGAGAAGAAAAAACAATTCCACCTCCTCTTTTTGGGTCCCACTTTCACCAAATATTTTCCAGGGGGCTCTTCCTTCCATTAAAGTTAAAGATTCAAAGTTGGAAATCTCTCACCCAGATCAATCGCACTGTAGTGCGATCGCACCGTAGTACGATCACACCGTAGTAAAAGAAACCAATTTTTTTTCATGTTTTATTTATTTTATATATATAACATATAAAAAAATTAATTTTCATCAAACAGTGTGTTGTCTGGGTACAATTGTTTTTAGGCAATCATAATCAAAATGTTTACAATAGTATTCATCATATTAATACTATAATAACAATAATATTTAACTTATCTACTTTAACAAATCTCCTGTTTAGCATTTATCCTTTTTATATCCCCACATTTCTAACTTCTGTTTCTATTGTCTAACCATTGGTAAAATAGGTCCCATAAAAAAAATAATTCAGTTTCTTCTTTGTCCTTAATAGTAAGCATTAGTCTATCCATTTCTGCACATTCTAATATTTTCTTTATTACACTCTCATCTGTCGGGATCTCATTGTTCTTCCATTGTTGTGCAAATACAATTCTGGCTGCAGTTAGTAGATGTAAAATCAAATATATAGTCCTTTTATCATATTTTTCCGGGAGAATGCCCAATAAAAATATTTCTGGTTTCAAGTCTATATGCTGCTTTATCATTTTTTCCAACCAAGTATGTATTTTTGTCCAATATTTTTTAGCTTTTGGGCATGTCCACCACATATGGTAATATGAACCAGGTGTTTGATTGCACTTCCAACATTTAGCGGATCTATCTTTATACATTTTTGCCAGTCTCGTTGGTGCAAAATGCCATTATAGAACATTTTATACAAATTTTCTTTATATACAGTTGACATAGTCAATTAAATATTTCTATCCCACAGTTTCTGCCATTTATCCAGTTCTATTGCATATCCAAAATTTTTAGCCCAGACTATCATTGTTTCCTTTACCTGCTCAATTTCAAGTTTAATACTTAATAATTAACAATATATTTTCTTTATCAGTTTTTCATCCGTTCCAGTTAATATCTGGTCCAGTTCTGTTAATTCTTTATTAAAATAATACATTTTAGCATCTTTCTCATATCAAGATTGTATCTGCATTTGTGGCCACCATGCAATGTCCATCCCTTGACTACTAAATTCCTGCTTGGTTTTTAATTCCCCTTTCTCATTCAGAATATCTGTTGTGGTCCGCCAGCAGCCTGTGGAGCTGGCAACAGAGTCGGATAGTGAGGAGGCTGGGGAGGACCATGGGCCAGTCCTGGAGTCTGGAGAAGGCTCGGACGAGGGGTCTATGTTGGAGGCAGAGAAAGGGCCCTCTGGGAGGTATGTGCTGCCTCCCGAGCCTCCAGAGTCGGACCTCAGCGAGGCAGAGGAACAGAGGGAGCTTGTTCCCAGTGCGTGCATGCGCAGAGCTGCCAGAAGGCAAGAACAGCTAAAACAAAAGGGACGACTCAGGAGTAGGGCTGGGAGATGATTGGCCCCTCCCATAAGACTTAAAAGAGGAGCAAAGGCACGTGGGCCTTTGCAGGAAGCAATGTTTGTTCATTTGGTTCAGCTTAAAGCCTGAAGCTCTGTTTGATTCTGGACTCCATGTGGCTTTGCCAATTAGGTCTTTGGCAGCGTGTCAAGGGAGATAAAGGTGGATGATTATCCCGAATGAGTTCTCCCGAAGGACTCTTTATAACTAATTGGGACTCATCTGTGAATGAACAGAATTCACAGCTGTTGCAATAAAAGAGGTTTTTGGGACTACTTGTGTGTTTTAATGACTCAGGAAGCCTAGGTCAGAACAATATCTTTACATCTTAAAATATTTTCCATATTAATAACATTAGGATGTATCAATGCTTCCATTGTTGAAAGCCAGACTGGTATTTTCATATAATGTTGTTCTTTAATTTTAACCCATACTGATAGCAATGCATTTCTAACATAATGTCTTTGAAAGTAGCTATGTATCTTATTCTTCCCATACCATAAAAAAGCATGCCAACCTAGTTGAAGGTCGTGTCCTTCTAAAGGCCCCACTCATAGGGGGGGACACACACTGGACTTGATTTTTGTCTCTGGCCAGTGGTTGAGTGGTCTTGTTATAGGGGATATAGACATGAAACCCTTGTCATGGTCAGATCACTCACTCCTTCGTCTGGACCTTCGAACCGCGACACCCCGCCGCAGGGAGGCAAAGCCAATTAGATGGGTCTGCCCCAGGCACCTGATGGATCCTGATAGGTTCCAGATGGAGCTTGGGCCATTTCCTGAGGATCTGGCACATGACTCGGCCGAAGACCTGGTGGCTGCCTGGGATCGGGAGGCTGGTGCGGCCTTGGATCGAGTCGTGCCTTTGCGGCCTCTGACCTGGTGCCGATCCCTCAAGGCTCCCTGGTTTACCGAAGAGCTGAGGGAGATGAAGCGCCGGAAAAGACGCCTGGAGAGCGGTTGGAGGGCCAGTCTCGCTGAATCTGACCGAACACTGGTAAGGTCGCATATTAAGACCTACCTAGTGGCGATAAAGGCAGCAAAGTTTACTTACTTTTCTGCTCTTATTGCATCATCAGAAAATCGTCCGGCCGCCCTGTTCAGGGTGACCCACTCCCTGCTCCACCCGGGAGCGCAGGAGGACCCCCTGGAAGGCAGGGCCGAGGATTTCGGACAATATCTGTATGACAAAATCGCTCAGATCCGGGGGGATTTGGACTCTGACTGGGTAGATTTGGGCAGGGTGGCGAGGAATAGCCTTGAGAATGTTATCTGGAAAGAGTTTGACTCTGTGACCCCTGATGACGTGGACAGGATTCTGGGGAGACTTAGTGCGGCCACATGTTTACTGGATCCATGTCCCTCCTGGTTAGTACTGGCTTCCCGGGAGGTTACACGAGGCTGGCTCCAGGGAATTATTAACGCTTCGTTGAGTGAGGGTTACTTCCCCACGGCCTTGAAAGAGGTGATGGTGAGGCCTCTCCTCAAGAAGCCTTCCCTGGACCCGGCAGTGTTAGTCAACTATTGTCCTGTCTCCAACCTTCGCTTCGTGGCGAAGGTTGTTGAGAGTGTGGTCGCGCGACAGTTTCCGTAGTACCTGGAGGAAACATCTTTTTTTTTTTTTTTAATTGAAAAAGTTTTCAAATACAAATTTCCCCCCCCTTTTTTTCCCCTCCCCCTCCCCCTCCCTAACCCCCCCTCCCCCCCATCCCCCCGTGACTTCTTCGTAACAAAAAACCTAATTCATAACAGATTACTTACTCCCTCCTCTAAATACTGACCTTTACTTACTAAAAATATTATTAATATTATAACATCCCCCTTTATCCATACATTTCAGAAAAGAAAAAAAAAAGACATTATACTATAACATTGTAGAATAACTTCTAATTTAGCATAATAGTATTATAACTCCCAATTTGGCAATAATCTGCCCTTTTTCTCCTCTCCCAAACTTATATCTATATATTATTACAACAATTCAAAACCACCTTCCACTTTAAGACTATACGATAAGTCCTACTTTAACATTTAATCTTCTATATATATTACTATAACATTTCAAAGCGGCCTTCCCCATAAAATCTAGTTTAACATTTATTCCACTCTATCCATTTCCTCCACTCCCCTAAGTATATCACTTAAAAATCCCTTTTCTTAAACTAATCAGTCTGCTAACTAGCTTATTCACCCACTGTCCTGCAAAATTACCATACACAACAATTCTTAATATCTTTGATTCACTGCCCACACTACTTAAAAATATATGTATATATATTCCATTATATCTAAATAAAAAAAGAAAAGACAATGACTTTAAATTTATCGTCCATATAATATCTTCTTTGAAGTCTTTCCACTGGATTGTTAGAACCAACATCCATAATAGGGTAACATAGCTTGCTGATGCAACAGTTTATTCAAAATCTTCAATCATATCTGCCCCCATCAGTAGTAAATATCTTCTTATATGTATAAAAGTAAAAACAACCACCCGAGTGACATTATAATTATATTCCATATAGTAATAATTGTGGGTTTCATCAGGATTATTGATTCCCATCATCGTAGTGGGTAACAACCCGATCTTCTGCGTGCCCCAGCATAATTCTCTTGCCTGATTCAAGATAATTATAATATATTTATCAACACAAAAAGAAATTCCAAAGTGGATAATTCAAATCCATCAGTTTAAGGCTCTTTTCACGTCCCAAGATTACGGCAATGCAGAGATCTGCCACTATCCTCAGGATGATATTGACCAATACGTCGCCTCCTCTATGTTTTCACATAATCATTCATATTTTAAAGTCACTGGCTTCACTGTTGCTTGATTTAGAAATTTCTATTTTTATGCAACCTATTTCTTTTTTTCTTTTCTTTTTGTGGGTTTGATTTCCATCCTGGTTTCCTTTCTACAGATTGTGTATCAACTAGTCGGTTTTCATTCTGCTTTGTAGATTGGTCTTGTTGGTTTTGTTTTTGTGTCTCATGTTTCTTTTTTTTCTTTTTTTTTAAGTGTTTTATTGTAAGAAGTTATAATAGTACAATTTTTTCTCCATCCGGTTACATAGTATGGAAAAAGAAATAAATACAAATTACATATTAAGCATAAGTGAGTAATTTTTTCAGACCAGATACATAATAGTGCATAGCAGTAAATAAAGAAAAAATGGAGAAATGTGTTCACATATCATTTAGTTCGTATATATATATATCTATGATAATCTTCTACTATACATTAATGAATACATAAATTTTTGTCTCCTACTTAACCGAGTATCCTCTCCTTGCCTTCTTATCTTTCCTACCATCCTCTCTACATCTTCTCTTACTATTCCGTTTTACTATTTCTTGTTCTGGTCTCTTCCCTTTTTATTTCAATTTCCTCTTCTCTAGCCACCCGTACCACTTGTCCCATACGCTGTAATAATCCGAATCATCTCTGTCATTAATTTCTAATGTTAATTTGTTCATCTCGGCACACTCCATTATTTTACCGATTACTTGTTCCTCATTCGGGATTTTTTTCTCTTTCCATTGTTGGGCGAAGGCAATTCTTGCTGCTGTTATTATATGCAATGCCAAATATTTCTTCTTTTTTGTCATTTCCTTCTGAAGAATTCCCAGGAGAAGTATTTTAGGATCTAATTCGAAAGTTTCACCTATTATTTCTGAGAGCCAATTACAAATCGTCTTCCAGTACTTTTTTGCTTGGGAGCACGTCCACCAGCAATGGTAAAAGGAACCTTGCTGGTGTGCACACTTCCAACACCTTGGGTTAGAATTAGGGAAGATCTTAGCAATTCTAGCCGGTGCTAGATGCCACCTATAAATCATCTTGTACTGGTTTTCCTTATAAGTGGTTGCCTTGGTGAGTTTTATGTTAATATTCCATAATTGATCCCATTCTTCCAAATTTATATTTTTCCCAATATTTTTTGCCCATGCTAACATTGGGCCTTTAACTACTTCTTCCCTCAGATCATATTCTACTAAGTAATTATATATTTTAGCTAATAATTTATTATCTGTACCCATCCAGATTTTATCAAAATCTTTGCTCCCCATTTCTATGCCATATTGTACTTTATCTTTTTTGTGTCTTGATTTTATCTGCGCATATGTCCACCATTCAATACAAATGCCTTGTTCTTTTAATTGTTCTAATGTTTTGAGGTTCCCTGCCTCATCTAGAATTTCTTTGTATTTTACAGTTTTGCCATAGTCCAGAACGTTTGGGTAGATTATCGCCTCCATGGTTGAGAGCCAGCTGGGAATTTTAGTGTAATGTTTCCGTCTTATTTCGTCCCACGTTGATTTCAGTATGTCCCTCAATTTATGTTTATTGAAATATGTTTTGGTTTTTTTCCCGGTTTCCCATAAATAGGCATGCCAACCCATCTGAAGATCATGCCCTTCTAATGTTAAAATTCTTTTGTTCGCTAACGTCACCCATTCTTTTAACCATACAAGGATTGCTGCCTTGTGATATGTTTCCCAAATAGGTAATCCTAGCCCTCCCCTATTTTTTTTATCTTGTAAACTCCTGATTGCTATTCTTGGTTTTTTCCCTCCCCATATAAACTTCCTGATAATGGCATTGAATTCATTGAAAAATTTTTTATCCAATTTGATTGGCGCTGTTTGAAACAAGAACAGCAATTTGGGTAGGATACTCATTTTAATAGTCGCTATCCTCCCGAGGAAGGAAATTTGCAACTTCCCCCACTTCTCCAAATCTTGTTTTATACTTTTTACCAGGGGTATATAATTGTCTTCTTTAAGGGCCGAATACTTTGTTGAGATCCATACTCCCAAATATTTGACTTTTTTCGCAATTTGGATTCCCATAGATTCCTCCAGGACTTCTTTTTGATTTTTCGTCATATTTTTAGTGAGCATTTTAGTTTTAGATTTGTTCAATTTAAGTCCTGCTACTTCTCCATATTTATCAAGTGTTTCCAATATGTGTGTGCCTGTTTCAACCGGTTCTTCCATGATTAGGACGACGTCATCCGCAAACGCTTGAACTTTATATATTTCCTTCCTTATTTTGAGCCCTTTAATTTGACCGCTCTCTCTAATCTTTTTCAATAGCACTTCTAGTGCCAGTATGTACAAAAGTGGTGACATTGGGCATCCCTGTCTTACTCCTTTGCTAATCTGAAATGTTTTGGTGAGTTCCCCATTTACTAGAATGTTGGCCCTTTGTTTCTCATAGATCGTCTTTATTGTATTTGTAAAATTTTGTCCAAATCCCATTATGTTCAATTGTTGCTTTATAAACTCCCAATTCAAATTGTCAAAGGCCTTCTGTGCATCTAAAAAGACTAGTGCTACCTCTTTTTCCGGATGTTCCTCATAATATTCTAGCACATCCAGGATCGTCCTAGTGTTATTCCTTATATGCCTCCCTGGGAGGAATCCGTTCTGATCACTATGTATTATCTTATTTAGAATTTTTTTTAGTCTTTCCGCTAGTATATTCATATATATTTTATAATCCGTATTAAGAAGTGAAATTGGCCGGTAATTCTGTATCAATTTGATGTTCGATCCCTCTTTTGGTAAAAGTATAATATAGGCCTCTCTCCAGGATTCTGGTATTTTGTTTTTCATTAGGGCCTCATTAAAAATTTGTAACATTCTTGGGAGTAGGATATCTTCTAATTCTAAATTTTTGTATAGTTCCCCTGGGAATCCATCCGGGCCCGGGGATTTGTTCTTTTTCAGTTTGGCAATTGCAGTCTTTACCTCTGTTAGTGTAATCTCTTTGTTTAATATTTCTTTTTCCTCCTCTCCAATCTGTGGCATTCCCTCCTCCAATAAATATTGTTTTACTTTCTCTTTGGATATATCCTCTTCCTTATATAAAGACGCATAAAAATTGTATGCTATCTCCAATTTTTTTTCTTCCTTAGTTGTGGTATGACCTTCGGTGTCTTCAAGTTGAAAAATGATTCCTTTCTCTTTCTCCTTTTTAATTCTATAAGATAACCACCTTCCTGGCTTGTTGGCATTCTCGAAGTAGTATTGTTTTGTTCTCTTAATGTTAAATGCAAGTTTTTCTTGATCCATTATATTTAATTTATGACGGATATTCATCCAGTTTGCTTTTATTACTTCATTGTCAGGGTTTATTTGGGCCTCTTTCTCTGCCTTTGCCAATTCTTCTAGTAATATTCTTAGAGATTCTCTCCTCTCTTTATTTCTGAACGCTCCATAAGATATCATTAGGCCTCTTAAATAGGCCTTCATCGTATCCCAGATTATCCCCGGGTTCGTTGGTTCTTTTTCATTTTCTTCAAAAAAGATTTCTAATTCCCTCTTGACTTTGTCGATATTTTTTTTATCTCGTAAAAATTGTGTGTTCATTCTCCACCTTGTGTTTTTTCTCTTATATGTACTCTTCCATCTAATTTCCAGTGGATTATGATCTGCCCAGGTATTAGGTAAAATTTCCACTGACTCAATGTCCATACCCAAGTTCTTGCTTACCCACATCATGTCTATTCTGGACCATGATTTGTTGGGATTAGAGTAGAAGGTGTACTGTCTCTTGTTGGGGTGTAGTGTTCGCCAAATATCCACGAGATTTAATTCATCGACTAAGTCGAAAAAGGTTTTTGGTAGGTTTTTCCTCATTTTCTTTTGACCTCTGGGTCTTTTGTGATCTTTATGCGCATCGACCACTCCATTAAAATCTCCAATGATGCAAACATTATTATTGTCCAGTCCTCTTATTATATCTCTTGTTTTACTATAAAACTCTTTCAAATTTTTATTTGGGGCATAGATCGCTACTATTAAAATTGTTGCATTGCCTCTCTCGATTTCGACAATTAGTAATCTCCCTTTGGGGTCTGCATACTTCAATTTCGTCTTCATCTCCTTTCTAATATATAGTACCACCCCTCTCTTTTTCTTCGTAGCTAAGGAGGTATACAGATTCCCCAGTTTTTTATTGTCCAAGTATTTTATGTGTTCTTGTTTAATATGTACCTCCTGGAGGCATACAATATCAGCATTTTGTGTAACTAATTTGTTAAAGAAAATTTTTCTTTTTTTATGATCGTTAAGTCCGTTTACGTTAATTGATATAGTTTTCCAGTCGTCCATCCTTTTTACTTTCTGTTGATTTACTTAAATTTGATGTTAGTATTAGCTCGAACTGCTCTTTGAGGCCTTGGTTTCTTTCCTGCTTCTCTTCTTTCTTTCTCTTCCTTTTCTTTCTCGCCTAAGCTCTCTTTCCCCGTCAAAACCTCTTCTTGGGAGCTTTTCTGGGTGAGTTCTTCTTCTGTAGTGCCAGCTTCCAGTTCCTCTTTACTACTTTGTTCGTCTTCTGACCCTCTCAGATGATCAAGGAATTCTTGTGCCTCCACCAGGCTGTTTATCTTAATCCTCCTTCCTTGCCAGGTGATCAGCATCCCCTCCGGCAAGGTCCATCTAAAAAGTATATTCCTTTTATTTAGCTGTGAGGCCAGAAATCTGTAGTCTCTCCTTTGTTCTCTCACCCTCCTCGGCACTTGCTTCAGGACAATCACCTCTTTTTCCTTGTAATTAATCGGTTCTTCTTTTACCATTTTATAAAAGATATCCCTCACTTTCTTACGTGCGAACCTTATGTGCACCTCTCTAGGTAGATTGTTCCGTCTAGCATAGTTAGTTTGTATTCTATACACCTCATCCAGCTCTTTTATTATGTCATTTGAATCCTGTTGGAGCACCTCCGCTATTATTTCGGCCATTACTTGGCCTAGATTTTCGTCCTTGTCCTCTATCACGTTTTGGAAGCGCAAATAGAAAGAGGCCTTGTCCATTTCCAATTGTATAATCGCTTCCTCCAGATCTCTATTCTGGGCCATTAATTTTTGATCCACTGTTTCTAGGTCTTTCTCTTGTTGTTCGACTTTAGATTCTATCTCACCTATTCTCTGTTCGTTATTTGAAATGGCTTGTTGTATGTCACCTATTTTCTGGTCAATGCCTTGTATGTCTATTTTGATTTCCTGGTGGTTGTTGGTCATTTTCTCTTGCATTAGAAGCATTGTTTCTTGAATCGTTACTAGTGATGCCTGCATCGCTTGCATTGTTGGAATCACTGATGCCTTCTCCGTTTTTGATAGCCCTTCCATCGATTTCTGAGTTGCAGGAGACGACATTGTAATTGTAGGGCTTGAAACGCTAGGAGTTATTTTCTTTCCTGTTTTCGCCACAGTGGATGCAAAACTTGTCATCTCCCTGAGGACCTTCGCCTGTTCTTTGACTATCCTTTCTATGTTCCTCCACACTGTCATCCACTAGTTACCTTCCCTTGTTTGGTTAACAATACTGAGGAGGAAAGAGTTTTTGAGGCTATTCCCAATTCACCAGACAGGTAGAAGTAAGGTTTTGGCCTTTCCTCCGCTATGCTACCCACAACTTGGCTTTATTAACTATTCCTTATTTGGAAGCAGCGTTTCTAGTTTGGCTCAATTCTTAATTAGCAATTAATTGGGTTCTCAAATCTGAAAGGCCTTTCAGTACCAATACATATGATCATTAGAATAATACTTAATATCCAGTCATTAAGCACTTAATTAATTGGTGTTATAAATTAAATCACTGTTTTATAAAAAATTTGTCCTTAAGAATATTAGTAATCTTAGACACCATAATCAATCAATAACCATAGAAGAAAAAAAAATAGCTAATAACTAAATAATAGATATATAGATAGGTAAATAGGTAAATGGTTAGATAGGTATATATATAAATGAGTCAATAGATAAATAAGTAAGAAATAAAAAAAATAGTGCGTTCTAATATAGCTATGCTAGTATTTATATATATTAATAGAATATATTATATATATTAATTAATTCGTTTTTTTTTTATATTACTACTTCTGATACCCTAAACTTCTATATGCTTTAAATACTTTGAATCCTTAAGATACTTATATAAATATTATACATACTTTAAATGCGTAAAGAGAAAAAGAAGAAGAAAGGAAAAAAAAAAAAGAAGAAAAGGAAAGAAAAAAAAAGAAAGAGGAACAAATATATATATATTGTGGTTTTAGACTAATTTTAGAGTAATAACAAGATGTATTAATATAAATTTAAATTCTAGTCCACTTAGTCCCTTTGAGTGCCACCTTTATTAAAGCTTATTGTTGGAAAGTACG